>CM024607.1:37063482-37663482 GCA_014182555.1 Eucalyptus erythrocorys | reverse complement strand
CGATACAAGGCTAGACTTGTTGTGAAGGGCTTTCGTCAAAAGAATGGCATAGACTTTGAAGAGATTTTTTCACCAGTTGTAAAGATGTCTTCTATTCGAGCTGTTCTTGGGTTGGCCGCCAGTTTGAATTTAGAAATTGAACAACTTGATGTAAAAACGGCTTTTCTTCATGGAGATCTAGAAGAAGAGATATATATATGGAGCAGCCGGAGGGTTTTGAAGTTAAAGGCAAGGAGCACCTTGTATGTAGATTGAGGAAAAGCTTATATGGTCTCAAGCAAGCGCCAAGGCAATGGTATATGAAGTTTGAATCATTCATGGAAGAACAGGGATACGGTAAGACAAACTCCGATTCTTGTGTCTTTATGAAAAGATTTTCAGATAATGATTTTCTTATTCTCCTACTTTATGTGGATGATATGTTGATTGTTGGGCATGATACCAAGAAAATCAAGAGTTTGAAAAATGAGTTGAGTAAAGCTTTTGCAATGAAAGACCTAGGCCCGGCTAAGCAAATCTTAGGCATGAGAATTACTCGTGACGGGAAGAATAAGAAAACTGTGATTATCTCAAGAGAAGTATATTGAAAAGGTGCTTGAAAGATTCAACATGAGCACATGTAAACCGGTGAGTACTCCACTTGCAGGTCATTTCAAGTTGAGTAGTAATGAGTGTCCTTCAAGTGAGAGAGAGAAGCTTGAGATGATGAAAATTCCTTATGCATCAGCTGTGGGTAGTTTGATGTACGCCATGGTTTGTACAAGACCCGATATTGCTCATGCAGTTGGTGTTGTGAGTAGATTTCTCTCTAATCCGAGTAAGGAGCATTGGACCGCTGTTAAATGGATTTTAAGATATCTTAGAGGCACTTCTACACTTTGTTTGTGTTATGGAAATGCGAAGCCTGAGTTGAGTGGCTACTCGGATGCGGACTATGCCGGTGATGTTGATTCTCGAAATCCACATCGGGTTATATAATATTCTTTGCGGGGAGCTGTTTCATGGCAATCAAGATTGCAAAAATGTCTTGCTTTGTCTACAAGCGAAGCGGAGTATATTGCTATTATCGAAGGAGGTAAAGAACTTTTGTGGATGCAAAAATTCCTACAAGAGTTGGGCTTGAAGCAAGAGAAGTTTGTTCTATATTGTGATAGCATGAGTGCCATCCATCTTAGCAAGAATCCGGTGTTGCATTCAAGATCAAAGCATGTTGATGTGAAGTATCATTGGATCCGAGAAAAGCTAGAAGAGAAGCTCTTCCTACTTGAGAAAGTTCATACCGACAACAATAGGTCCGACATGATGACCAAGACCTTGCCCATGGTGAAGCTTGATGCTTGTAGAAGAAGAGCGGGCATGACGAACCTTCCCACATGAGGTGGAGGGGGAGATTTGTTGGCTAAGTCCACCTTCATGTGGGGCCCAGCCAGCATTAAATAAAAAGAAAAAAAAAATAGAAAGAAAAGAAAAGAACAAAAAGAAGTGGAGTGTCGTGCGTGGGGGGTATCCGTCGAAAAGTGAAGAGAGGAGAGAGAAAAAGAAAACAGAAACTGCACAAGCAAAGGAGAAGAAGGAAGAAGGCTGCGACTTTGCGGCTCCGATTGAAAGGCCAAATATTGTCGAAATCGGCTCAAATTTCAGTATGTTGTTCGTGAGACCGAGGGCTACAAGTTGATGGTTTTGTTCGTCGAGAACCGTCTCCGAATTCTCCAGTTGTGGTTAAGGTTTTCTTGCTCCAAACTTGTTCATCTACCTATGTGGTGAGAGGAAGATGATTGTAATGTTAATGTTGATCCTCTAGTGTGTGACTAGAGAAGAATACTTTGTGTATCCTACTATTCTTGGTGATTAGTGGATGTTTTTCGGCGGTCCCCTGGTTTTCCCGCATTGGGTTTTCCACGTTAAATCCTTGGTGTCATTATTTTACTTTGTCTACTTATCATTTTGGCATTATATTTGCATATTGTGAGGCTATACATTGCCGGTTGTTGCTGGGGGTTAGGAGATTTTGAGTTGATTCAGTTTCGGGGGAGAAGTTGATCCCGGATTGCGTTTGGCCGGGGTGAATTGTTATACCTGAGCTCTCCCCAACAATTTCCTCAGTTGCTCCTCACTGCATCCGCACTTCCCATAAGAAATTCAGCTGCTATTTCCAAATTGATGCGAGACAAATCTCGACAAGTAAAACTGTAATGCAATGGTGATGGCAAGACCCTCCCAAAGCTAAGGGATTTTTCTTCGCATGGAGTTTGGGTTGGCATGGTTTTCTTATTTAGTATTAGTAACATATTCAAGGCATATTGCCATAGCCCTTGTGATTTGCAATTCATTACAGGTCAGTTTGGTGCAATTGGAAAGATACACAGTGGTAACATATCCTTTATATGAGGAGCATATACTGAGTTCGAAGCTACATCTTGAACATGGATGGGATAGAAAGTTCTCTTAGAAAACCATTGATCGAGGACAAGTCTAAGGAAACGATTTTAACTTGCACATCCACAAATTATGCAGTAATCCATGTTATTTAAGGTGAAATCTCAATCGGGCTAAGGCATTCTCATTTTACAATTACATTGTGTCATATATCTATCACACGGTATTATGCCACGTGAAACATTCATATGTGAGCTTTATCCTATAATTTGCCTTTTGATTTTGACTTTAAAAAACCTCCGATCCTAATAAATCTATAATTCTTATGCTATTTTAGTAATAATTTTCTAATCAATTCTTATACGTAATTGGATAATGATGCTCTTACCCGAGACTTTAGCAAATATGTAATCCTAGCAAATCTCTAATTCCTATGCATATTTTGCTAATAGATCTCTAATCTATGTACAAGAAACAATAGAATTATTTCAAATATTGGTAATAAATCTTCAAAAATATATTTATGTATAAATTCTATTTGAAAATACCTATATATTATATTTAAAAAAGGCTCTGGCTAATCCATACCTCATTTGAAAAACACAGCTTTAGCGATTGAAATGTTTATAATTTCTTATGACCTTTTCATAGTTATAATAGTTTGCTTCTCCAATATCTTTTTTGTTATTATTTTTTTTATCAAAATCTCTCTCTTTCCCCCATCCTCAAAATGACTTTCGATGCGAACCGGTTATGATGTTTAGATTTAATGTTCTCATCTCTAGATCTTCACTATCTTAGTTCAGCAGATATAAAACCCACATGGGATATTTCGTCATGAATAGTTTCTATAGTTTGTAAGTGCCACTTAGCCTGAAAAAATAGTTAATTACATAGCATATAGTTTTAGGTGCATTTGTGACAAATGGGTTCGAATTGATGGTTCTAACTTTAATTTAATGAGTTGGGCTAAGCTCATGAATGGAGTAAATCGGCCCAAACTCGTATCTTCAAGGAGACTTTACAGATTTATCTTTGTAAGTCAATTCAAAAAATAAATATTACGTTTGGAAAAAAAATCTTCAAGGATATCAATTTGAAAAAATAAAACCCTAATCTGTAGGCTATGAATAAGTTAAAATGCGTAGGGTTTTGGGGGTCACACGTTGTATATACAGCCACAATAGAGAAATCCACTTGAGTAATAGAGATAAAAGGGAGGGAAAGAGCCCTCTCAGCCAACAACCTCGGCCGAGACGCTCATCTTGCTATTCTGGACTGTCATCACTCGCTGCCCTATTGACCCGCAACGCCCCCACCGCTGTCCACTACCTCCTTGCACCGTTGCTGAATTTTCAACCACGACCGCTCGAGAGACGACCGATCGAGAGTCGCTCATCAACGACTCTCTCTCCCCTTCTTTTTTCCAACGTCCACGGCGTCACTTCAAGAGCAACCTTCATCCGCGATCTCCATCGACATCTGGCTCATGCGCGACACCGAGCATCGTTAACGGACCGAGTCAGATCGTCTAGTGGACTCCAAGAGGTGATTTTGGGGATTATTTAATGGCCTGGTCAAAGTTTTGAAAGTCAGCAATATTGGGAGCGATACCCAGAAAGGAATCAACTTAGGGATAACAAGGGAGCATTCTGGAGGACCTTCAGTTGCCATCTATTTTTTCACGGGTGCAATAGATACAGAAGACACGCACTGAAAAGAAGACTAGCTCTTGCCACGTCTCTTGTCATGCATGCACTCCTTGGTTTTTGATTTCCGGTGAATGCAGCAAATTCTCGAACCAATCGAAACCCATCAATTTTTCGAAGATTTCCTGACGTTTGTCTCCAGTTTTGTCGCCGCCGCTGACCACCGCTTGGAATACCCTTCGTTGTCGCGACTTCCGTTCGCTGCTGCTACTCCTTTGACGACCAACAGTCTCGTGACAAGCTGCAATTTCCTAAGGACGAGCTATTCTAATCTGCACCTGTGACGCAGCAAGCCGATCCCGACGTCCTTGTTGTCTCCAGGTTTCAGCAAGCCAGCCGATATGCTCTTCGATCCGACAACCAGACGAGATCCATGCCGCTGCCTTGACGCCGACAAATCTGTTGCACCTCGACGAAATTTCTGTTTTTGCAGGTCTACTGAAGAATCATTGGTATCATTGGTTCCCAAACAACCACAAGCAGGCATGTTGTTGTGAGTTGAGACGCTGGTCGTGAACCGCAAACTATTGCAAAGTAATCCATTGTGGTTCACCACGAATCATTGCTGCTCGCCACCGCCCTGCCACCGTTGCCTCTCATTGTCGAGGAGCCCACTGCGATCCTAGTCTGATTGCACTTGGTCCAAATTTGGGAAGAATATCATCAAATTACGTATGATGCACATCCCTAGTATATTTGGATATTATATTGCCTAGTATATGTCTATTTATATCTAGTTTCATATCCATGAGCGATATACATAACTTTCAATTAGGATTTACTTACTAGTTTACAATCGCATACCGATTTTTTATTCACGCGAGAATAAAACTGATATCTTGGTCTTAGGCTTAAGATCATTTTATTGATTTTATTAGCAAGAAAATCAAGTTTGATTTAGATATTATTCCTTGATCTGAACGGTATATGGTATCTTTGATGAATTGCTTACTGCTTGTCTCATCTTGGTTAGTTTTTTTATCCTAAAATATGTTTGAGTTAGATTAGGTTCATGTTAGAATATCGAATGCTTGAGGGTAATTTGCATATTTAGATTAAGCATCTTATTCTGAATTTTTGAAACAAAAATACCAAAAACATAAATTTAGGACGTTAGATCTTCGTTTCATTAATTTAATTGGCAATTTTAATTTCAAGTTAAAAAAATAGAATTAGGGCATTATTTGCACATCATTGCATGTTAGGATAAAATTGCACGTAGTTTGATTTTAGATAATATTTTCTAATTTATCATAAGTTTAGATATCTTTTTAGAAAGATTGCATTTTAGTTAAGGATTTATAAGTTAGGGTAACATCTTAGTTTAAATTAGGATTTTACTTAACTTCATTCCTAGTACAAATTAGATGGCATTTAATTTAGGTCAATAATTTTCGCATTTTTATAATTTCGAATTTTACAAAAAAATACAAAAAAAAGACTTAGGATAAATTAATTCCATTCTCTAGGATAGATTGCACATTTATTAAGAAAACACAAAAAAAAAAAAAATTATGTGCATGCCATTTAGAATCATTTCATGGAAATGCATGTCACTTAATGATTGCATGTTAGGTTCACTTAAATTAGAAATAGCTTGTTAGTAAAATTAGGTCATGTAGTTAAAGTGCATGTTTTAATTTCAAGATAAAAGAAAACCCAAAAATTGTTTGCTTTGTGTGTTTATTCCTTTTGATGCAATTTGCTTGATTCATGGAGTGTTTAATAATGATTGAGCAGCCGTGTGATCACCCTCTTACATGATAGTAATTTAGGTAAAATTAATCCAAACTACTTGCCAAGACATTTTTGAAAATAAAAAGAAATGGTACCGAAAGGACATTAGAGAAGTCTAGTGTAATTAAGTCCCCGTACCCAAAGCCTCTAGTTCATAAGAGTAAAATAATTCTCTCATTAATTTACTTAGGTGTCTAATTGACCTACCATAAACTAATTAGTGGCGGCTCCTAGATAAATTCATTAAAAAAATTTAAAAAGTCGCAAATTGATATGGGCTTGAAAGAGTCCGAGTTAAATCTAGGCTTAACAATCCATTAGTCTAATTTTAGGTTGTGCACTAAAAAATTAGGTGACGACACTTGTCCATGGCTAATTTTGGTTGGTTTACACACCTAGTGATTATGTTCCACCTCAATAGAGACAATTCCAATTAGGCAGATGAGTTGGATATAGTGAGGTCATGAAGTTGCTTACTCAACAGCTTTAAATTGTGGCCAAATCATGGGCTGGGTTTTGATAGCTAGCTTGAGTACTTTAATCAATCCATTTTGTTGGAGTAGTTGATCAATTGGCAAGTTCATACATATTACTTTAAGCCTCTGACCAGACTTTGCAATTTTCTTCACCCGATTTTGCAGGAAAGTCCCTCAAATTTGACTATTTTCTTACACAAGAATGACTAGTTTGATTTAATTTGGTCATTTTGGCTTTGTTTGATCAATTTGACTGGCCCAAGCTCAACTTCAACCTTAATTAGGGATTAAAATGATGAAAATGATTATTTAAAGGCCTAGGCAAATTTTGTAAAATTTGCAAATTGACCCCCCAACTTTAGAAAATTTCATTTTGGCCTCCAATTTGTTGTTTTAGTTGCAATCTAAACCCCCAAGGCTTGGCTAGTCACATTCAAATCCTTGACCCCAATCTTCTTCTTATTCTTCTTTGCAGAAAGTAGATTTCAAAAAAATAATTTCATTTAAAAATTATACTAAATACTTAAGTAATTTATATTCGAAAATTTGACATGAAATATTTTGTAGGAAAAAAAGTTCCATTTTTTTCAGAAATATATAAATACAATCTTTGAAAAAAAAATTATTTGTCATCACAAACCATATACAACATTTTAACCCTTTCAACTTTTGTGAATATACATCATAGTATAAGTTCATAATTATGTCAAGAATCCACGTCTTCGGTACATATTTATATTCCCATACCTTGCCCACTTGGGTAACAAGGATATCAACATATTCTAGACAACATATATTCACTTACACCCTCAAACAATTTATTTCAAAGCATTTAAGATTTAAATCATGTGCACACTGATAAGGCTGTAGTGACTGATTTGTTAACTTTGAAATTTTGCATGTTCTGATTTTGATTCGGTTTTCCAATTCAATTCTAACATTCTCCAATTTGAACCTTGTCGATAATCTTTGTTAATTTTAACCTTAAGTTATAATAGTAAAAAGAATTTCCTTAAGAAAGACGTGAACTTATAAAAAAGAAATTGTATGTTAGAAGGAGTTATTAGATATTGAATTTCATAGAGACATCACAAATAAATGGACTTTATTAATATTCTTTCAAATTAGAATCCCCACAATTAAATTTATTAAAATACTCGAATTTTAGATTATTCTCGTAAAAAAATTAAGGAACAATTAAACGTAACGCAAACGGAGAAAATTAACAGCTTAGGGAATATTAATAAAAATTATTAGATTGAAGCTTTTATAGAGTTTTTGTAAATAAAAGATAAAAAAAAAAAATCGGAGGAAACTGAGTTGGCTGCAATTCTATCTTCTCTCTTTCTCTCTCAGAGACTCAGACACAGGAGAGAGAGAGACCCAACAATGCCGGCGAAGCCATGTTCCCTCCTCATCCTCCAACCCCGCTTCAGCTGCTACCTCACTCCATTCCTCCCTTCCAAGTTCTCATCTTTCCCCCATTTCTCTCCTCGCCCCACCGCCCTCAGCGTTCCCCTCTTCTCCACCAGCCCTAGGCCCCTTTCTTCCCTCTCCTCCGCCGAGTCCCACACTGACCGCGGCGGCGGCATCGGCGGCGGCGGCGGCAGAACCGGAGCCCTGGCCCCTCCTCCGTTCGCCGACGAAGTCCAGAAGATCGATGTCAATCCCCCGAAAGGCACCAGGGACTTCCCTCCCGAGGACATGCGCCTCCGGAGCTGGCTCTTCCACAACTTCCGAGAGGTTAGCGGTTTGATCTTCTCCTGAGTATGATCGAGAAATCTTTGTCGATTTCTGGTTCACGATGGTGTCGGGGTTATCAGGTTTCGCGGCTGTTTGGGTTCGAGGAGGTCGACTTTCCGGTGCTGGAGTCGGAGGCCTTGTTCATCAGAAAAGCAGGGGAGGAGATAAGGGACCAAGTTAGTATTTTTATGCTGTTGCTTTGATGAAATATGTAATGTGTTTGATCGAATTTAACGCACGGTGGGAAAAATATAGTGCTTGCATTCTTGGTCTGTGGTTGGGTTGAAAGTTTACTGCTTTTCTGTTTTGCCAGCTAATTCAACTTCACATTTCGACTGTGGCTCTTTTAAAATGAAGAATCATGTGTAATGCAGCTATACTGTTTTGAGGATCGGGGGAATCGCCGTGTCGCCTTGAGGCCCGAGCTCACCCCTTCTCTTGCGAGGCTGGTCATACAGAAAGGGTACTTAATGTTTTAAAGAGAAATAGTTTATGTATTCTTAATCATCTCCAGACCAGTGCATCTCTCCATTATTGCTTATTTATTCTAGTTATGATTTTTGTATCCAGGTACAGATGCCAGAATTTGATCTCCATGTTTTTCTCTATCCAGAAAATCTGCACCTCTTCCACTCAAATGGTTTGCCATAGGGCAGTGTTGGCGATATGAAAGAATGACTAGGGGTCGCCGTCGTGAGCATTATCAATGGAATATGGACATCATCGGAGTACCTGAGGTTACGGTGAGTCCTGCTAAGTCCGTATCAACTTGACCATCTGGCTTACCATTTTGGACATGGTTGCTAAAAATTGCAAGCAGCAGTAAAATCTCTTGTCGATATTGTGGTATTGCCGAAGATCATGTAAAATAGTAAAAGTTGGTTTTTGAAGCACATACAAGAATAACTACTGAAAGAAAGACAAACCCAAGGTAGTGAGACGAAAGAAAGCCTGTCAAAACTTAGAATGATTCATAATTGTTATAATAAACTCACTGTTATCTACTTTTTTCAATACGTTGGATGCAGTTGTATCTCAATTAACTTTTCATAAGACTTTCCTTATGATCTTTGTTCACTAGGCTGAAGCAGAACTTCTATCTTCAATTATTACTTTCTTTAAGCGAATTGGAGTTACTGCATCTGACGTTGGATTTAAGGTCTCCAGTCGAAAGGTATGCATACTTTTTTTATGCATAAAGACTCTTTGAACATACCTCGATGCACTTGTTCTGGCATAATTTAATTTTTCTAGGTTCTTGGTTGATCTGGGCCAACAAGTCGCAAGTCTATTTCTTATATTTTAAGTGCATTAAAGTTGTACATTTCCTTTTAAAATGGGTTTAGAACTTTACCTCAGAGGGTCATTTGAAGCATGGAAATTCTAGCAGAAGTGATGAATCCCTAAAGTGAATAGGTAGATCCCATTGTGAAAGACCATTTACTAGATAATTCATGTGTAGAGCCAATGAATGTGATTTGTCCAAATTGTTAATGGCATTGATTAAATGTAGTAAGGGGCTCTGTTGCATAGAGAGGACCTCATCCTTCGAGACATAACCATGGAAACACCGGAACTAACACTAGATTGAGTGCGCTGCTATTCATTTCACTCTGATAGTGCTGCTCTCTTCAGTAATTCGAAATATGTCTTCATAATCAGTTGATGAAATATGGTTAGTCTTAATTTTGTTACATTTAGTTGTTAGGATCATATTCCTATCTGGTTGATTTTGGTCATTGTTCTTGTTATTATTGCCATCATCATTTTGGAGGAGTGTGATTTTGATTGGTTGTTAAGGCCACACTTCTTAATTTTTTCATTTATATGACCATATTATACAAGATTCTCTGTTTAAGCTTATTTTAGCCATTGCATGGTTAACTCATTCCATGCTTATGATTTGAGGAATTGTGAAAGAATGATATCTTTTGGTGTCTGATCAGGTTCTGCAGGAAGTTTTGAGGTCCTATTCTGTTCCAGAAGATTCATTTGGCCGGGTTTGTGTAATCATAGACAAGGTTAGTCCCATTACTCCTTGTATTAGAACTTGATATGCTAACAAGTTTCTTCTGGTTCCTGTACTTTTACTCACTTCAATGTGGTAGTCTTTATTCTGTTCTCATCTCTAGAAAATGATTCTAAATAGAAGACATTTAGAAGCAACAGGATCATGGATGGGAAAAAGGAAAAGAGTTCATACTATATTGCCTGGTGTGATTTTATGATTTTTGTATTCATATGATGGGAAAACTAAAGATCACTGCCGAACATTAGATGCATTATTCTTGAATTCATTATATCTTTTTACTGAACAATTTATTCCATTTTCTTCCTCTTGGGGCATTGTCATGAAAGCAGATTGGGAAAATTCCAGTGGAGGATATCAAGAAAGATTTGAAGCTTGCTGGGATGTCTGAGGTAGCAGTTGAGGACCTTCTCCAAGTGCTCTCCATAAAGTCTTTGGAAAAGTTGGAAGGTCAGTTTCTCTTGGGAAGTTTTTTGATGTTCACATAGCAAAGACCGAATAACTAGAATTTGCAAAATAATTCCTGTAATTGTCATGAGATTAAGTTCTCATACACAAGGGCATGTTTTCATAGAACCTGTCCCTTTGAACCTTTTCCTTACCCCTTTTCTATCATTTATCTAGTAGCACAGCCTTATTGAAAATCTTAACAATTTGAGGATTCTATATGCTACTCAAATCCCTTTGCGCAAGGTGTACAAGATCCGGATACCTTGGGTCTTTTGAGTATTGTCAAGGAAACTCAGTGAAGATATCATTAAAGCATTGTCTGAATCAGATTTGGAACACTTTGTTTCTATGGATGTAGAGATTCTCGGAGATTCAGGGGAAGCAATTTCTGATCTGAGACAGTTATTCTCCCTTGCTGAAAAGTTTGGTTATTCAGAGTGGATTCAGTTTGATGCATCTGTTGTTCGAGGGCTTGCCTACTACACTGGTATCGTATTTGAGGTGAAGACAATTCATGATACCTTTCAACATGACATGAGGAAAGAGAAAATTTATTGGGGAAATTTGTAGTTTCACATACCTGTTCCATTTGTGGTCTATGGTTTTCTCCTCATGGTGTTTTAAAGGTCAATCTGTATTTTTTTTCTTTTTGGATCGGTGTCTGTACTTGCCTTGTGGCATTTATGCATGTTTGTCCTATCATCAGCTTATCCATGATAAGAAATGCACTGTTGTAAGGTTAGCTATATGATTCCTTAGTGCTGCTATTGCAATTGCTTCTCATTTATTGCATATATGGGTAGATCATGGGGAACTTACCTGGGAAGAAAACTGGGCAAATGTACAATTTGTGTGCAAACATTTATAAACCTGCAGTTAATATGCATGTAAAGCATGTTCGTAGAATACCTCATTCTTTGCCAAATAAATGACCAGTTTGATGTTAATAATCGGGTGTCTCTTTCATTTTTAAAATGGACAATCTTTGCTAGGGTTTCGATCGAGAAGGGAAGTTGCGAGCCATATGTGGCGGTGGGCGATATGACAAATTACTCTCTACTTTTGGTGGTGATGATCTTCCAGCTTGTGGCTTTGGATTTGGTGATGCTGTCATAGTGGAAGTATGTTCCTGGATACTTCTGAAACTTTCATTGATAGTGGTTTATTTAATTTGCAAGTTCTTATACTCACGGAAGAAGAATCCATTGTTCATCAAAGAAGATTATTTTCTTAGTGCATTTTCCTGTTGATAAAAAGGCTTGGTGACTGGTGTTTCTATTTTTAGCTTTGCACAGTTAGGAATCAGTTGGATTACCATCTTCCAGCTTTATGCAGCATACATTCTAGTTGTGGGCATTCGTTTATCTGTTCTTGACTTATCTGGGCATTCAGCTTTCTCCCTGTCAAATATAAGTTAGTTACAACAGTCAAGCTGTTTGAGCTTCACTGTGGTAAATCCCATGACTGGGTCAATAGTATGTGCACGTGCATACAAATTTATGTGCTTTGCTGATGTATACATATAGACGTGATTATATGAGCTCTGCTGGTGTCTATGTGCTTAGACGTGTCATTAAAGGAAAGAAAAATGTGCAAGAGTAGTCCGCATAGGTTACCTCTGAAATGTCATTCTCCAATTTTGCATGATTTATGAAGAGCTTTCCCTTCTTTGACAGTTGTTAAAGGAGAAGGGTCTCCTGCCGACACTAGACCATCAAGTAGAGAACATAGTATGTGCCCTGGACAGCGATCTTCAAGGAGCTGCTGCTGCTGTAGCCACTAAACTCAGGGAGAAAGGTCAAAGTGTAGACTTGGTTTTGGAGAGCAAACCCCTTAAATGGTATGTAATTTGCAATTATCTACCAAATGAACAAGTTTGGTAAGTTGCCTCTGATTACTCCTTGTGTCTGTGAAGGGTGTTCAAGCGGGCGGCTCGGATAAATGCGCAGAGGTTGATATTGGTGGGGCTTGATGAGTGGCAAAAGGGCATGGTTAGTGTGAAAATACTCTCATCTGGTGAGCAATATGAAGTCAAGTTAGTTGAGCTGGAGTAAACATTAATCTAATTACATGTCCAGGGTTCTTTGTAGCCGGTCAATTGTAGGTTTCAACCTCCGTCCATTTATTTATCCCCCTGAAATTTTTATTCTTTGTAAACTTCAGATAGTTTAGAAGAGATATGGATAGTCAATTTTGCAGTGTATTATTTTCTATTTCAATCGCCGCCATTTTGAGGCACATACAAAAAAAATAAATTCTCTGTCGGTTGCTTTCAGCCAGATAAATAAGAACACATTCTTGCTGGAATTTGGTTTTAGGGCTGTCCATAATTATTTTAGTCCGAAAAATTTGAACTTTCTGAGCCTGGTTGATTCTATCAGTGTCAATCTTAATCATTCCTTGGCCTTGCGGGGCAGTAATAGGAAGTGCTGATTTAACAGGGTTTCGATTCAACATTTTAGTTAGTTGCCATGATATCGCCATTGTATCAATATTCGATTTCTATTCTGATTATCCTTTTGTAATCAGCTAGAACATCTCTAAATTAATACAAAAGTCCCATTCTTAATGCAGTGAGATCGCTCAAATTGATCTTTGCTCTCCTATATAAATTCCCAGTCCTTTCGTGTTTTGCACTATATAAAACACCTCCGCTTTTATATTTGTCGCGATTGGCATCTTCTTTAGTCCTTATTAAAAGAGTTTGATAATACAAATGATAAGTGCATAATGTCGCCTTGGATACAGGTAGAACAAAAGCACCATGAGGGTGGCGTAGCACTCACGCTAACTAGTCGGGAGACGTATATAATCTAAATTGGAGTTATTCTATGTAATTTTAGGTATCCATCACTTCCCACAATTTGTCAACTAATTAGGTCGTATTTGGCCCACCACTTTGTTAGATATCATTGTCTTTTCTAATACACAGGAAGGTCAGAAAGATACGCACGAAACGCAGTTTGGAGTCTTCCCCTTCTGTCGTTCCCATTTGGTCGTGTTCATATTGCGACTAAACGTCTCAAATTGTTTGTTTTTTTCTATGGCACACCTTGGTACTACTTCCAATCGTTCGTTTCTTCGCCTTCTTAAATTCTCTGCCACTCTTTTCTTTTCTTTTTGCCACCTGCTTGTCACCTTGTATGGCCGAGATAGCTTAGCGTTCATATCTTCTTCTTGTCCGGAAAGGTCAGACAGCAATGGAAAAAAGTGGCCAAAAATTCTAAACTATGTCCACTATGATAAATTTATCTTAAATTTTTTTTGTGAGATATCAAAAACTTAAAGTTATATTTATTGTAACACATTTATATTGAACTTATCCTTATAGCATAAATAATCCCAAATTTATATCTATATGACACATTTATCCTCTATCAAAATTTCTTCCGACAATTTTCAATCAAACAATGTTAACTGTCATTTCTAATCCTAATTTGTTTCTCCTCCTCCCCCACAATGGTTTTCGTTGCATCAAGGTGATGTTGTTGAACATGATAACCTCCTCCACCCCATCGCAATAGGCAAGTTAATGATGTGTATTATTACTTAATTGTCTTTGTTTTATCAAGTCAATCAGGTCTTTTAGTTAATTCTATCCAATTTGGTTGACGGAAAATATTGCTGTAATTTCTTTTATCATTTTCTCTATCCTATATGGTGATAACATGTTAAATCGACATCGTTTTGATCCAAATCTAATTTTAGATACAACGAGATATCAAGCCTGAGGGCTGTAAGCCCTTGTCGCTGCTGCCGTCACTGCTACTATTGCCGAACCACCATCATCAGGAAAGGCCGACAAGGGTGGGGGCGGGCTAACTTGGCCAGCGACCCTCAACGACTACAAACAAGGGGCCAGGCCCTCATTCACCTAGTTTCTCGCCTTTAAAAAAAAAAAAAGTGCCTTTTTTTAATTTAATTTAAATACAATTTGTTCTAATAGACCAAAATGACGTTATTTTTATCTTCATATTTCATCTTTTAGCCACATTATTAGCATGTAGGAGAGAGAAAATATTTAAAAAATATTATCGGTATTTTCCATTAGCCAAGTTGAACAAAGTTAACGGAAAGACTCGATTACTCAAATTTGATAAGTTTTAAGACTTAATTACACTTTTTATAAGTTTTAAGACTCAATAGTACTTCCGTGACAAGTTTTAGGATTTTTAGTACACTTATTCCAAAAATAAAGTTGGGAACAAATTTAGGATGGAGCCTAAATTTAGGTTTTAAAAAAAAAAACAAAAGAAAAAAGGTAGATTAGAACCACACCTAAAATTGGGATATTCTAGGAAACTAGACCCAAAACAAGGGAGAAGTATTTAAAAGTCTTAAATATTTTCTGTTTGTGCCAATTTAGTCCTAAACATTTTTACTTAATACTAGTTTAGTACTTTCGGCCAAATTTAGCTGGATTTTCTTGGGTCTTTGGTCGATTAACATAAACAATTTTTAATAATATTTTTAATATTTTTTAATGTTTATATTTTCTTGTTCTTTTTCTCTTTCTTTTTCTTTTTTCTTTTTTTCTTTCGCCCCTCTTTCCTCCGACCAATTGTCGAACCTCGGCGACGTGGGCGAAGTCGACCTTGACCTCGCCCGCCACTACCAAGCCTTGCTAGCCACCTCGCCAATGGCCGCCCTCGCGCCATTGGCAAGGTGTTCGGCAACCAATTGGAGAAAGGAGGAGGAGAAGGAAAAAAGAAAGAAGAACGAGAAAGGGAAAAAGAAAAAGAAAATATTAAAAAATATTAAAATATTATTAAAAGCCATCAATGTTAGTCACCAGCGCCCCATCAGCAAAATCCGGCCAAATTTAGAAAGAACTAAATCGTCATCAAGTAAAAAGGTTTAGAACTAAATTAACAAAAAAAAAAAATTATGACTAAATTGATACAAATACAAAAAGTTTAAGATATTTTTAATACTTCTTCCCTCAAAATAATATAGCAGATATTTACACCGGTGTCCGTGTGGGTCGCATCATGGGTTCACGTAATTCTATGGTATTGGATGACAAGATTTACAGATGAAGCACTAACTTCTGGTTCGGACAACTTCTTTTTTCCCCCTCCGTTGGTCATTTAAAACAAAAGGGACTGATCCGATCACGCCTGATGAATGTCACCGCAGAAGAGGTCGAACGCAATGAAAAAGAGCATCACTTTTCTTCAGCAGCTTTAGATCGTGGGGTCCTCAAGAAACTCTGGATCGCACCCGCAAATTGAAAATGCTACTTTCTTCCTCTACTATTTCAAAATCCCATAATCTCAGAGAGCAGCCAAAAAGAAAATGTCACGAGGACCATAATCAATCATTCGTGTTTCAGACGTCTGTCTCTACTGCTGTTTTTCTTATGATTGCAAACATTTAAATCCAAGAAAAAGCCATTCCCGTTGCAGTCAGTAATTGGACATACCCAAGAAAGGGGTAAAGCTAAAAAGAACAAAGACGGTCTCAGAATTTCTTCTCTCGACTCGAACCCACCGGACAATCAATGATTTCATCGGCCGCATAAGAGAGCTCCAGAGATCTCGACGGTCGCAATGCATTTAGTCCATTGGAATCAGGTCCTGGCAAAAGAAAAATTTATGCCGATGGACCCAGGTTCTGGCAAAAAATTACCCCCGTCCGTGAACTCATAATTCCCAGCTCAGAAAGGCTAATGAATTCTGTAGGAAAAGAAGAGAAAGGGCGAGAAAACAGAAGGGACCACAGCAACGCCATCATCCTAGCCTGTCATTTTCTCTATCGGTTCTTTTCTCCGTCTCTCTTACGCTTTTGTCCACCACAGGCTAACGCCAAGCCACTGGCTGTGCTCGTGTTGTGTTGCGTGCATGGACGATCTCTTTGAGTGAGAGCCCTTTTCCTTCCTTGTCCCCATTCCTTTGTTGCTGCTCACTCTCGCTTTCAGTGTCGCCATCTTTGTCTTTAGGACTCCGCGCGCGCGCATGTGCAACCACCTCCATTATTATGCTCCCCACGAGGCCCCCATCATTCGTGTTCGCCGTGTGTAATTGCATGCCGAGCGATCTGGTTCAGACAGGATCCGCAATTCGCACCTCCCTTCGATTTTCCGTATGTGCGGATCGCGACCAGTTTGTGCCAATCCTGTTCACAGGAAAGATTTTTCTACCAAATTTATTGGGCGTCCCGACTCGGGTTGACGCGGTTCTACACCACGACGGGACGAAGGGAACTGCCTTCGGCGTTCAAACCAGCATGGTCACGCCAGAAATCACAAAAAGACTGCGACTTCCTGTTTTCGTTTATCTTAATGTGTTCATTGACTTCCTTCTTGTCATGCAAACTGCAAGTTTGTCTGCTTTTGACCCAAACAAGCTCGAAGAAGCTCATATCATTCATAGAGAGCATTTTTCAAATTTTGGTGAGAACATATATAGCTAAGAACAATTAGATAATAATACACATCCCTATACTATACGTAATCAGCCCCAAAAAACAAAAAACAAGAAAAGAGTCCCAAAAACATATGATGGGGTATAAGGAAATTCCCCTTGGGTATCAAAACTCATCAGCCCTCTCTTTCCCCATCTTCCTTCGGCCTCGAAGAGCTTGAGCCTGAAGTCATTCCGATCACCTCACTATGAGTGAATCTCTGTAGCTGTATCATCCTTGCATAGGTTCCATCTGGATGGTTTTTCAGTAGCTGAGAATGCGAACCTTGCTCAGCCACTTTCCCATCATCAATAACCGCGATGACATGGGCGTTCCTGATGGTCGATAGCCGGTGGGCCACCACAATGGTCGTCTTCCCAGCACAAGCCCGGTCCAATGCCTCCTGGACAGATCTCTCTGACTCAACGTCAAGCGCACTGGTCGCCTCATCAAGCAGCATTATGTCCGCTTTCCTCACAAGCGCTCGAGCAATGGCTATCCTCTGCTTCTGTCCTCCAGAGAGTTGAACTCCTCTCTCACCAACGTATGTTTTGTATCCATCAGGAAGCCCTGATATGAACTTGTGGGCATTGGCTAGGGTCGCAGCCTCCACAATCTCGGCCTCAGTGGCCGATTCATGCCCATATGCGATGTTCTCGTAAATGGTGGTAGCAAAAAGGCATGGCTCCTGAGGAACCATTGCAATGTGCCGCCTTAGTGACTTGAGATTGTACTTCCTAATGTCCTTCCCATCAATCATGATCCGCCCAGAGCTTGGCTCGTAGAATCTCTCAATCAGTGCAATGACCGAGCTCTTGCCACATCCACTGGGGCCTACGAGCGCAAGGGTCTTTCCCGCACGGGCCCGGAAAGTCAAGTCACGGAAGATTGGCACATCAGGACGGGATGGATAAGAGAAATCCACATGCTTGAACTCAATTTCCCCACGGAGGCGATCAGGGACTGGCGTGGCATCTGAATCATCAGGGTCAATCTCAGTTTTCCGGTCAAGAAGTTCAAATACTGATCTCATGGCTCGACCGCCCTTAATGAAGTCAGGAGCAAGAGTTAATGTTTCTGCCGCTCCATTGGCAGAAACCATAAGGACCATGAAGACACGTATCGTCTTCGAAAAATCAGAGATCCCATGCTTCACAAGCCATGAAGCATACCAAAGGCCAAGAGCATATGAAGCATAGAGTGCAAACTGGGCCACCCCATATCCACTTCCAGCAATTTGTCCCTTCCAGAAACAGCGCCGAAGTGGAGTTTGAAGGTTGAAGGAGAAAAGACCCACAATTTGCGCTTCAGAATTGAAGGCTGCAACTGTCCTCACATTGGCTATGGCTTCGCCAGCTAGTTGTGTGGCCTTAGCATGGGTAGCTTCAAGATCTCCCGAAAAGCCGGTCATGAACATTTTCTGTCAGAAGTGAAGAAACAGGAATAAATAAGGGGAATATTGCATATATGTAAGGGTACTAAGGCACACTCTCAGAGCTTGAACACAAGACATGCTGAAACTCATTAATGACATTGGTTAGGAAAACACCAACCTGCAAAACAGTAGCTGCAACAACCACTGGAAAGACAGCAATAAGGACAAGGGCAAGGCGCCACTGCAGGACAAATCCTGCAGTGCAGGCAACAAGCATGAGGGCTGTGTTCTGCACAATCACTGATATACGGTCTCCAATTGCCGACCTGACATTATTGGCATCAAGAGATAGCCTTGCTGCAATCCTTGCACTCTCATTTTCCTCCTGATCGAACCATGCCATTTCATTCTTCAGCACTGCTGCCAGCATTTTCTCCCTCACCCGTTTAGTGAGGTTCTCCCCAACAATATCCCAAAAGAAATGTTGCAGGGTGTTGAAGAGAAGCGCGGCCGATGAAAGACCAATCAGTAGATAGCAGTACTTTGCGATCTCCCGAATCATATAAGCATGGTCCGGGTTGTAGTAGACGCTCATGACAGCACTTAGAACATAAGCGAAGAAGGCACTGAGAGAGCCGCAAACAACAGAGCCTATGGACCCAACCAAAGCATAAACCCATTCAGGAGAATTCATTTTAGCAAGACGCCAAAAGGAACTGGCTTGCTCCTTGAAAGCAAGCTTCTCAAGCCTATAATTTGGGTAAGATGCATCAAGAGAAAGACTGAAATCAGAGGTCGAGAAGTCCGATAGGCGACGAGAATATGGTGATCTTCCATATGATGAATTTCGTGCAATAATGGGGGAGCTCACGGAGTTTCTTGCACTGGAGGGCCTGCAACAGAAAAAGTTTCGTTTAATCGTCTGAAAAGACATCTTTAAGTTCTCAAGGGATAGTGCCCTAAGGACAGAAGTTTTAAGGGAATGTTTGGAGGACTAATACAACTACCAGAAGTGAAATTTACCTTGCACTGCTCTTTCTTGCATTATTAAGGGCGGTTTCATGTGCCATCTCCTGCATGCGGATAAGTTTGGCATAGAGCCCATTTTCTCCTTTGGCAAAGAGCTCATCATGGGTTCCGAGCTCAGTGACACTTCCTTGCTGAAGTACAGCTACAAGGTCAGCCTTGCGAATGGTGGAGAGGCGATGGGCAATCACAAGGGTCGTCCTTCCAATCATGAACCTATCAAGGGCTTCCTGCACTAGCTTCTCTGACTCCGAGTCCAATGCACTTGTGGCCTCATCAAGGAGTAATATTGCTGGGTTTTTCAGCATTGCTCTCGCTATGGCTATCCTCTGCTTCTGCCCTCCTGAGAGCTGTAGCCCTCTTTCTCCAACCTGTCATTTAAGAGATTTCTAATCAGTTTTCAGTGATCTTGTCCCCTTATTTTTAGAACAAAATCCCTAAGAGAAGTACAGAAACCGCATTCAAGTGATAATTAGTCCATCTGGACCCATTCAGATAAGATATGTGGCATTAACTCTCAAAGATTCAGTCTCTATGTTGGAGTTTATGGCAACTATCCTCTGATTATCAGTCCCAAAATGCTTTGCTATTGCAATTCCATCGAGAGGTTGAAATTTAATATCATTCAGCCCATTTGTATAGTCGGAACTTATTATGCGTTTTACTTCACTCGACTCTGCACTTTGACCACCATTCTCTCCACTTTATCACTCCCTTTTTTAGTCCATAATAAAAATTTCATCTTCACAACCAATGTTATTTGATCTTTGTCCCTGCTGGTAGGGCAGATTCTCCTACATTTTGCCCACTCAAGACGTAACCATCCTAATAGAAACAATACACCTCGCTAAAGTAGTTTGTCTTCATACCAGGCCCTTCATGCGCTAATTTTCCTGGTTTCCCACTGTGCTCTTGTAGGAATTTTCTCTTCCATCCTCAAACGTTTCTTTAGTACTTGGTTTCTGCCTAATCAGTACTTGGTTTCTGCCTAATCTATATAGAACTTTTGTCTATATCTGCACATGCACTGTTGAATAAGGCATGTTACCTTCTTTATAATTGCATTACAAGACCGACCACTTCCCTCCATTGACATTTTAAAATCAAATGAAATCCTGGGTCCCGGATGTTGACCAAATGAATGGTTGAATTTAAAATTAAGCAATTATGAATTCTCTTTAAAAAATCTACCACAAAAAGTGGACCTTTCCTGGTCAAAATCCATGATTAAGTGTTTGCTTTAGGAATGATCAACTTCACCCACTCCTCCACCTCTCTGAACTGACATAAAGACAGATTATCAAATGCCTATAAATCACCAACATCATCAGTATGACTCCCCGTAGTCAGATTAAAAGGCAAATTAAATTAAAGAAATCAATGTTCTTATACAGCGATTTGCTTCCTAAACTTTCAAACAGAAAGTGGAAAACAAAGGCATCCCAAGAATAATACCATGTATTGATTACAGCCTAAAAGGAGAGCGAAACATGACCAATAAATAGACTGCATAATTTGCTAACCTGTGTATCGAAGCCATCTGGGAGCTTGACGATGAAGGAATGTGCATTGGCAACTCTGGCCGCTTCTTCGATCTCAACCATGCTTGCATTGGGCCGGCCTAACAAGATGTTCTCTTTGATGGTGGTCGCAAAAAGCGCCGGTTCTTGGCTCACAAGCCCTATCTGCTCCCTTAGCCATCTCAACTTCAGTGTCTTTATGTCATGCCCATCAAGCACTACTTGTCCTGAAACACATTCGTTTACCTTGATTAACACAAACAGTCTCTTCTTTTTTCGACAAAGTGTAATGCATTGACATTTCTCTCTTCAACCATGCATAAATCAACTCATTCCGAGAACGGACACTATCTTCAATGGGATTAAAAAATCAACCATCAAACATTTTCACTGACTAAATTTTTTCACAAGAAATCGAATTTTTTAGTTAGGTTTTCAAGAAATTACCAGAAGTGGGATCATAAAATCTCTCAATCAGCGAAACGACCGTGCTTTTACCAGACCCGCTGCTGCCAACCAAAGCTATGGTCTTGCCAGCAGGCACGGTGAGAGAGAAGTCATTGAGTATCCGAACATCAGGCCTCGACGGATACGCGAAATCCACATTCTTCAGCTCCACCAGTCCCGTCACCGTGTCGAGCTCCAACCCCGATTCACTATTCCTGTCAATGCTCGGCTTGTGGTCAATTATTCGGTAAATCTTTGCAGCGGCAACCCTCGCCTTCACAAATGCCCCCATGCTCGGCAACGATTGCCCCAATGCACTGCCCCCAAATTAACAGAGAATCAGCAGAGAGACCATGAAAGAACTTCCTTCCTAGATAACACAGTCGGGGACTCAAGAGACACTTACAGGCCACCGATCATGACGGCGAACATGGTGGATATGGCAAGACCGCCGTTGGTGAAGTGGTGGCGGACGAGGTAACCACCGTACCAGAGAAGGAGGGCGTAGCAGCAGAAGACGACGAAGTAGGTGGCGCCCAGACCCATTCCTTTGGCAAACCCGGTTCGATACCCGATCCTCTGCGCTATCCTCAGAGCAGAGGAATATGCTTGGAGTGCCCTCGACTCACCCACGAATCCCAAAACGACTCTTATTTGCGCCACCGTCTGTCAACATACTCAGCCACCATCAAAATCGGCGAGCCCCGAGAACGAAAAACCATACAGAAGGGCGGGGAGGGGCAAGGAATGATCTCTACCTGTTCGACGGTATTCCCAGCCTGCGAGAGAGCATCTTGGCTCTTGGAGGAGAGCTTGGCCAGAGTGGTGGTGTGGATCCCGCCAATGACGGCGATCAGAGGGACCACGGCGAGGGTGACCAGAGCCAGCTGCCACACGGCCGTGAATCCCACCACAAAGCCAGACACGAACGTCCCAATGTAATGTAGGAAATTCCCCAGCTGCAGCACAAGACATCGAAACAAGAGGATGAGGAGATGAATTTGATGCGTAACAAGAAGACTGGAAAACGTGTCGCCGTTGCTGGGCCTCAGACCTTCTCGCTAATGGCGTCCTGGACCATGACGGCGTCGGTGTTGATGGCGTAGACGACGTCGGAGGTGCGAACCTCCGTGTCGAAGTACTGTATGTCCTGGTTCAGGGCAGCTTCCAGATACTTGATCCTCATCTTCGTCGATTGCCTCTCCCCTGTCCACATCCAGCATGATATCTCTGCAACCACAAATTACATACCTCTTCAGTTCAAGAATTACACTTCAGGAAAACCCATTTAAGAGAAAAAACCAAAGCGGCGGGAGAGAGAGAGAGTCGAGACCTGCCCATGAAGAAGCCCATATTGCAGCACCCACCACCAGAAAGTAGAATGCGTACTGCCAAGTGTTTTCACAAGCACAAAAGATCAGTGATAGTGCGATTAGCAGATAATGGATGGGAAACCGAAAGTCCTGCGTTTCTTTATTTATTTCTTTTTTAACGCATTACCTTCAAGACTTCCTGCATCATCTTATCCATGTTGTTGGCATTGGACCCGAAGGAATTGACGAGATCGGCGAAGAACCTCAAGAAGAGAGGCAAGGAACACCCATGTACGAGCGCACCCAGAGACCCAATCCCCATCAGCACATAATCCAACCCATCAGCGAATCTGAACAGCTCGCCGAACCCAACCGCAGGAAGATCTTTCGGCTTCTCTTCGCTGTTGCCACCCCCAACACTGCTACTACCACCATCTCCTTTGGACTCAGATGGTGGCGAAGAAGAAGTAACAGTAGTGGCACCAGCAGCAGCACCATCACTGGTACTATTAGCAGTTGTATCGTGGGCATCCATTTCTCCTGCTTTCTTAGGTACGCTCTGCACACTCGAAGCTGATTCGAGTGTCAAATTGGGTTCTGTTGGAGGGTGGTGGGAAAGGAGAGAGTGAGGAGGAGATGAGGAGGAGAGGAGCTCAAGTCCTTGCATTTCTGACCATCGCCACTGCTCAATCGTGGCCTTTATCTCCTCCTGAGGAGAAGAATCTTGTGACATTTGCAAAACCCAATAAGAAAAAGAAAATTGAAAAAAATCGCTTCTTTCGTGAACAGACAAAGCGAACACCTCCCCCTCCTTCTTCCCCTTCTCTTCTTTTGATTATTGACTGGTGACTCTCCCCCAATCGACCTGGCTTTCTTTTTTATTTTAGATCAGGTGTGCTTGTTTTTTTCTGCCCTCCCTCTCTATCTCCCCCTCTCTCTCTCCCCCTCCCTCTCTCTCTCTCTCTCTCTCTCTCTCTCTCTCCTCTCTTTTCTCCTTTTTGCTTTCTGTGGTTTCTTTAATTTTTACTCCGAGGTGGTGCTCTTGTACAAGAAAAACGGAGAGATTGATTTGGAGGTGTTTTCACGGTCAGTGGGCTGTGCTCAGTCTTTTGCTCAACACAGAGAGTGACGGGTCGTGAGATAAGCAGGAGCAGGGAGAAACAGAGAGCGAGGAACCCCCCGACAAGCAACACTGTGATTGTGAAAACTTGGAGATGGGTTTTTGACTAGGGGCAGACCTTTTGTCTTTAAGTGACCACGAATTCAAAGTGGGGCGATAAAAAAAAAAAAAAAAAAAAAACCCAAATAACATCGAAAGAAATGATTTTTCGCCGCTGGTTCTTTCAAGAAAAGGGTGAACATATTTTGGAAATCTTTTTTTCTGTTTGGGGGAACTCAGGACAGTTGTTGATGATGATTAATCGAGCTTGGCTTGGTAGGGAAGTTAACCAGTACGGCAGCAAGTTAAAGCTTTCCTGATGAAAATTCCTGGTTGGCTGCTTGCACATACATAGATAGTCGTCTTTCTGTCTGTCTCCTTCAAATCCGGCGTTCTTCACTCTCCCTGCCTGTCGCTTTGCAGAAGAAAATGAAAAAAAAAGAAAAAAAGAGGAAAAAAAGAGTTTTTCTTTTCTTTTCCTTTTTCACTTTGTTATTGACTTTTGGGGATCGGCAGGTGGAGCAGTTTATTGCCGGTTTGTTTCTTGTTTTATCAGCACCATGTTGGGTATTTTCCTCTTTGCCATCGAGTTATAAAAATAAGTTGATGTGGCTTTCAAATGTTATAAATAAACTATGTGATTACAAGTGAGTTGGACTGTTAAGAATAATAAAATCTCATCCGATGCATGGGATGAATTAGGCATTAAAATCGGTCCAATGATGCTGCCCCGAAACCTAACCAAATAATTGGTCTAGAGAATGTCAAATCCATCTTGTACCTTTCCAATTTTATTTTTATCGAAAGAAATTGTGCATAAATCAATCAAATGAAATTTGTCCCTATCATTAATAATCTTAGTAACCCAATTAATAACAAATGGTGCCATTTTCATTCTTTAGAGTACGTTTAAATTATCGCTGGCAAAATGGTTGTTGACCAATGGAAAGTATGGGAGTTTTGGGCATTTACACAGAGTACTCACTAGGAGAAAGAAATAGCTCCCCTCATCAGTGCTAGGTGCAAAAGGACCTGTGATTGATCATACCTTTGCATTTTTTTATGCAATATACAAGGATAATTATCAATGCTAATGGAGTAATACTTTGCCCATAATACCCTAGGTGATAGTAAAAATGAACAAATCTATGGTAACATCATTAGTGGTTGGACTTAAGTTAGGTAAGATATTAAAAACATTATTAAATGATGTTAAATTACAGTTAACAATGCAAGAAGTGAAGAGAGTAACAAATTTTATTAAAAGGGAGAAAGATTTAGGTACAACCAAAATTAAGAGTTCTTATTTAACTACTGAAAAACAATTAAAGAACTTAAATCATGAAAATATGAAAGGTTTATGCATTACATCGATTGATTTTTACCTTACTAATTATTTAGCCAAAGAATCACTATCGGAAGAACATTTAGTGCATGCATTCTAATTAGAAATGAAATGATAAAAAGTAATTTTTTTAGCTCGTAATTCTACAAAGTCACGCCACCATTTTCTATTTTATATTTGGCCAAGAAAAAATGATACAGTACTTTCTTAACCATCAAATGAAAAGTGAAAGAAAATCAACTCATGATTCTTAGAAGCCACGACAACAAAATGCAATAGATATTCCCCTTTTCATCTTATAAAGATTTTTTTTTTTTTTTTTTTGCAATATGTGTTGTAATAGAAATTTTAGGTTAAGTTAAGTAGAAAGTAAGAGTAAAGTGCTTAACCCAAAAAAAAAAAAAAAAGTAAGAGTAAAGTGATATGGACAAAAAAGAAGTTAATATCATTGAATGTTCATCCAAGATGTCACATCGTTCATATATATAACCCATTTCACGCCGCGTTACATTTTATCTATTTTATGCTAATTATACAACATAGTCATTGCAAAATTGAGAGATTAGATGAATCATACATTTTTTATCACAAACATTGTTTAATTGACTCTATCCGGTAGGCTTTTTTCAAGTACTATTCATTTTTTTGATAAAATACGTGGCTAACCCAATGTGACGTTAGTTTAAGTTAAACTCTAAACCTTTAAAAATATGCAAATAATTGTGGTTTGCGTGTATATACACACTCGACAATATTTGCTTTTTTTTCATTTTAGCTTTTGGAGGTTCAAGGTATCTCTCACAAGGTCTTGCCCCAACGGACACATGACTAAAGTTACCTCAATATTTGATGAGATGTCCCAACAATATTTAGGTAATGGATTAAGTGTCATTTGTTAAAGTATGAGGTAAAAAGTACTCAGTCTTTCTTTCATGGTAAAGGAAAATCTATAGGATGTAAAAAGTGTCAATTGCTCTTTAAATTAACTGATATTTTTCTCGGGCTATTCAAAAGCATATCTGATTATCTAAATCTTCTCTTTCCTTGTTGGGAATATAATAAACTCCGAATGTGAACTTTGGAGATGCTTTTTTTTAACTTTTGCTTCTATTATTTTGGAACCTTGAGTTTGGCAGGATTGATTGATGGGGAGAGTCTCAAGGGCCCTTCTACATTTTCTCAATATAAAATTATCGGTTAATTGGGTAAAACTATGTCTCCGTGCTCATCTTTTCACCGTTGGATCAAAAAAAAAAAAAAAAAGCAAAGAATATACAGACTAAGATCTATTGAATGGTTGAGATTATTGCATTTCGATTCAAAGATGAAAGATTATAAGTATTTTGGTTAGAGAGTTTATTGATGATTGTCTTATTGACACTTATTAAGTAGCTAATTAAGAAAATATCAATACATTATCACGATTTTTGTGAAATATGTAATTGATGCTTTGAAAACTGAGATTATTCTAATAAAGTGAGCTAAATGAGTGCAAAAAACTCGTTAATAAGTGCAACTTTTATTGGAAAGTATTTTTGGGGTGCTTACTAAGTATTCAAAAAGGAATTTTTGTAATCTTCAGTGTGCCAACTTTGTTTTATTGATACGTGTGATTATGAATGTTTGAATAATTCGTCCTATAACTTTTCTCATTCGGTTACTCAATAAATGCCTAAGGACACTCTTAAACAAAAACCTTTTTAGAAACAAAATTTAACTACAAAAAGAGTTGCAACACGGCTCAACAAGCACGCATCATCGAGAATAAATTATTCTTTTTCAAAGCCATTATTTTAAAGAACACGAGCTATAAATTCTCTTTTTAATTATTTCCTTGATAATTGCCCCCAGAAGTTTTATGCGTGCACATTTTGAAGAGCCTCCAAAGTCAGAAAACTGCGACAGTCTTGAAGTTCCCCCATGTGGATGGCAGTGAACATTTTCGTTTGACCAGAGAACTATTGCATTCATTGCGAGCGTTGACTGGCGGCCCTGCGGGCTCCCTCCATGCGCAGAAGGGGAGGTGTACACACACGGCTGTTGATGAACAGTGGCGTCGAAAACGAGTTGTCAGAGACCGCCGAGGGACAACCTGTGTCCGTTGAATAACCGCTGCACCTCTGTCATTAACCGGTTTGAATTTCCAACCTTAATTTCCACAAATTTTGCCCATTTGTCCATAAAAAGAAAAGGAAAAGAAAACAAAGAGAAAAGGGAGAAAAAAAGCTAACAGCTAAGGATCAGATCTGTTCGAGTTTTAAGAGAATTTAAGAATCCGATCGTGCGCCACAAGTGTCACGGACACATTGCATCCCACTTTTCTTTCGGGTACTTACGGGAGATTCTATTTAAATAATTGCACACATGGGCAGCCATGCTCCAACTGTTTCGATTGGAGAGAAACGAGTCGTGAGCACGAGGAATGGAGAGTGATCTGTATTTGTACCTTAATTAGAGTCTTTCTACAAGTAGCTCGACATTTGTCTTGTTGATCTCAAGTGAGCCGGTTCAATGTATATGTCTTTTACTCATGTTACCCATTTTAAGATTGATTCGGTGATCAGAGCATTCATATACTTTCGATTCAGGAATTGATGGTTGCGGAATTTATTCCGCACTAAAAAACTCATAAGTTGACTGCCCTTTTATATTGGAAAATGAGGTCATATTTTTTGGACTCCTTAAGTGGTGAATGCTCTTATTTGCGCCGATTACGTGCCTATTGATGTTGAACAGTACATTAAGAATGTTGAAAAGTTTGAATTCATTAAGTCTAAGTCATGCATATTTCTTTTTAACTTGTTCATCCCTTTGCATATCAAACAAATGAATTCTTTTCTTTTCTTTTTTAAGATATGAATTATCTTACCGCGGAGATTATTATCGATAAATAAAGTTTACACATTGAAGTTGAATGAATATAAGTGGCGATATTTTTTTTTATCAATTATGACCGTTAAGTATTAACCATGTTTGTTGTTTGTTTTGTTTGAAGGTGTGCAAAATTTGAAGCAAACTTTTACAAATGAGCAAGATATGAAGTTCTATAATTAATGTTTCATGTTACATATATTGAACCTTTTATTATTTATTTTATTTTACATGTTTGTCTATGTGATTTGTTGTTTTAACAAGTGGAGATTTTCATTATTGTCTTATCTCGGATATTTTATTGATTTGTATTGATATTCATCATTTGGTTATTCAATGCCGCTTTGTTGATGGATACATAATTTTGAAGAATATGTTTGTCTTTTCAATGAATAAAAAGAATCGATTGGTCTTGGATTAACCTTGGACCAGACTAGATCTATAAGGTCAATCCAGTCCTCGATCCCAAATTGAATAAGATCGATCCTCTCTTAAAAATTGGAGACCAATACTTTGATTCATAGGTTACATGTTGAATCAACCCACCAACCCGAACCATACTCACCTCTACTTCTTACTCAAACTACTCCGACATTGCAACAAAGCCTCTCGACCTAGGTTCATTGTTGTGGCTCGATCTTCTCCTCACTCATCTCTTTGGTGCATGCTAAAGGGTCAACCAGATACTTATCCCACATCGCTTGGGAGAAGCCCTCTGGCTCGGCATATAACCGCGAAGGTCCCCCTCACCTCTCAAGACGTCTTTTGAGACTGAGACCCCGAGTTGGTATCGGAGCTAGGTTAAGGTGGATCCGGGTGCATGCTAAAGGGTCAACCAGATACCCGTCCCACATCGCTTGGGAGAAGCCCTCTGGCCCGACGTATAACCGCGAAGGTCCCCCTCACCTCTCAAGACGAGGCTGAGACCCTGAGTGCACCACCATGCTTAGGCGACTCAGTTCAAGGTTGTTGATGGCTAGACCTATCAAAAGGGTCATAAACCAATTTATTAACCCATATTTGATGGATTGAGCTATTATATAAGTTAGTTATATTTAGTAAATGAGCTAGAAATAGATTTAGAATGGTAAAACTAAAAAACATATGAATGTTAAATGAGTTCATAATTCACCCAAACTTCACCCACCTTTATAATTCTTTCTTCACATTCTATGACAAAATAACAGACTCCTCACTCCATTCTAAGTTCCGAGAAGTCTTGGTGGGCCAAAAATATAGGCTCGATTTCACCTTATTAAAATATATAGACAGCTTCTTTTTCCCCATCATTTTTAATTATATTAATATTGTAAGTTTTGTCTCTTATTTATTGAAGTATATCATTCATTGGTCGCATTTGGTACTGTTATTTTTACGTCATCTTCTAATGTTAGTCATTGTCATTGCAATGCAATCCCTTATTCAATATCTTACATTTCATTTAGTTAACATTTCAAATCCCGCATGTTATTTATTGCCGTGATTTTCTAAATTCACTATCAAGTACTAACTTTCCCTTTCAATGCAATGATGAAAGCCAATTCTTTACCATCTTAGAATTGAGAACACAAAGAGCTTATAATAGTTTTTTTTGTAGGTGAATACTTATTTTACACTTATATGTTGAATTAAATATGGCCCCCACCCCATCCCTCCCCGAAGGTGGAGACGCAGAAGGTGGGGACGCAAAGTTTCATGAGTGGGTTTAAATATAAAAGTATATTAATAATGTGATTTGAGTTGGATATAGGTCAATAAATTTCTATTACATATAAATGATTAAATTGGTCAATTAAGGTCAGAGCATTTATTACCCCAACCCAACCTGACCCACCCTGTTTAATGGCCCTACCGATGGCCAAGGTGACCTTAGATCGAGTGCCACAGCCACATCGCAATCTTGTGAGGTCGTGGCGGCTTCAGAGAGAGAGAGAGAGAGAGAGAGAGAGAGTTGCAGACGAGGTGCAAATAGGCACAAGTTGCTGAGGACCCATAGAAGAGAGGAGGATCTAACCTAAGGGGAGGAGAGAGAATTGGGACCTAGATGGTGACAAGCGGCGTCGAGGGGCCTATCCTAGACGGGGACAGCGGTGGCCGGCAACAGGGGAGGTGGCAGCAAATCAAAGTTAAGAGTTTGGGCGCGTGGGTGGTGTGAGGCCTCAGCCTCCAAAATCTTTACATAAAGAAGGATGTTAGGTCATCTTAGCGGGGCTTTGATACGTAATTTGCAATTTTGAAAATGAACCCATGTTTTTTATTTCGTCATAAGATGCAAACCGACGCTTAGCTTTTGTTATTTCCTCATTATTTTCTTTCTTTCAACTCTCGCAACTTTTACAATTTGACTTCTTTTAACCGCTGATGTCGAACCTGAAAATAATTGGCCGGTGTAGGGATACGTAATTTCAAGTGGGAGTCCAACGGGAATATATTAACTGGAGTCTTGACTGAATGCGTTCAACGGGAAATTTGTCAGCAAATCGTGAACAAAATCTTGAGATTCCTTTAATTAAAGATTCTTTAATCGAAAGTGACAGCAAATTATGTCACTCTTTTAATTAGGTGCACCCAATCTCCCCCTACCTTGTTTGATTACAAACGTCTCTTGATCTTTTATTCAAGTCAGCGTAGTACACTGCCAAAGCTTCATTTAACTAATCCTACTTAAAGATATACATCTTTTTTTCTCTCGGAAATATAAAAGGAAAAACCAGAATAAAATGTAAAATACAAATAAGAAATTAAAAAAAACAGAAGTACGACTCTGGAATCTGAATGAGAAAGGGGAGAAGAGCGAGCTTTGCTTTTGCTCACGCCCTGCGGGGAAGTGGCAGGGCATCGCACAGGGAAAGACCCGTATTAAAGAAAGACCCGCCAGGAAAGGAGTGTGGAGTCGTCATGGAACAGGACTAATTGCTCACTTCCTCAAGCAACATGCGGGCGAAATTTGCAAAGATACTGACCTTGTACGTTTGTATTTCTGTTTTCCATATATTCTTTTCTTGGCCTCGACTTCATGGAATAATGTGGATGGTCTAGAAACATCCGATTCAACGTTCTAGATTGGTCTTAAATAAGAAATCAGTTTACCTCCAAAAGATACATCTAATGGCTCTTTTAGGCTACTGTAGACATGTATTTTATATATATAGTGAGTCACTAACATAACGTGATAGGTCAACATGAAATCTAATTAAACTTGCATTTGAGAGTTGCTCTACCATCTACCAGCGTGAGAAAGCATCTTATGTACCATTAAATCCCAATTTAAAGTTGGAAAAGATAGTTACAATCAAGCATGGAAATAATATAGAACATCATATATGAGGTACAAGATTTCAAGCATTTATTTTCAACTTGACGGAGCAGCAAAGTTTTAGCTTCTTGTGGATGTAATTGTGAAGGCCGTGTACCTTAAAGTTACAACTTTGGAGTACCTAATTGGAAAATGGGGCAAAATAGTTCCGGAAAGAAAAAAAGAAGAAAAAAAGCACGCATTCTAATTTTGGAATGTAATTATTAATTATAGAGTGTGCAGGTTTGGCGAGAGAGGGAGGGAAAGGAAACCGCATGTGCGGACTTCATACGACCTCCATGGTGACCTATGCAATAATGGAGGTGACGAAGCTTATTAACTCCTCCTGCAAGCGTGAGAAATTAGGTAAAAAAATCAATGGAGAAAGCCATTTCTGACTCAGGCTAATTTGGTCCATACATAGAGAGAGTAATATTAATGGGATTGTACCGTTCTCTCCTCACGCGGTTATCATATAGGTAGGACCATCTTCTTTTATGGTATTTGCCCTTGGTATTTGGAAATCTCTCATCCGGCTCGCATTCCCTTAATCGAATTCTTCATAACCGTTGATTTTGTGAAAATCATGTGTGGGGTACCAATGAATTCTTGTGGTCCTCGACCGAGGAAAAAAATTTGAGTTATCAAACAGATCATTTAAGGTACCATCTTGTAAATTACAAAGGTCGCACAAAAGGAAAGGACAATATCATGGTCCAATTTCGAGCTCGCGTTCTTTCCTTGACCGTGACTCACCTACTCAAGGACAGGGAGCAACATGTGCTGGGGACATTCACCCACTTCCTTGACTACATTTTTGGCAATGTTCTCGCCAGGACATTGGAAAGCGAGAACTTAGTTCTCAATCACAGACAGTAGACCTTAAAATTCAACATATGTTTGGTAATCATAGAGATATTTAGCGGTAGAAACCAGAAATTGGGATTGGGATTCTTTGTATTCCAACGCACCAATCCGTCATATCATAGTCTCCCTACAATTAAGCCGTCACCTTTCATTGAGTTCAATTAAATCATAAACTTTTTATCAAAATGTGCAATCGAGACAGAAATCTTTCAATTGGTTTAATTAAAATTCATGTTGAAAAGTGCAATTTTAAGATGTTATATAAGCTAATTTTCAAGAGGCATAGGGGTAGTTTCAGATATTGTTCATTAAAATGATTTGGTTGTATTTTCTAAAAAAAAAATAGCACTTAACTAAACCTACTAAAAAATTTACGATTTGATGACACTGCATACACAAAATTTAGGACTTCTAATTCCTTCAAAACATGCACCCCCTAATTATGGTTAAGGGTAATGATTTCGATTTCATCTAAGTTCACCTAGAATTTGAAATCTACCCATTCGAATAAGTTTCCTAATATTTAGAACTTGAAAGTTATATCGCATACCCAATAACCTGAAACCTAACTTGTCACAAGTTTTGAGGCAAATTCCAAATCTACCTAGATTTCACATATACTATCAATTGAATGATTGTAGTGAATGATCACATCTAATGACCACTATTTGTCACAATCCACTAATCACAAGTCATATTTTAACACGCAAATATTATGAAATATTAATAATATGAAGTCTTAGCCATGTTTGTTGACTCAAACGAGTGGTTTTAAATTACATACCTAAAACCTATAACCTACATTTTGAATAGGTTCCTTAATTTTAGAACTTGAAACCAACTCTATATCATAGAATTTGGAATAGGACTAGTTTCCACTAACTTGTTCGGTTCTTAAGTCCTTGATTTTATTCCAGAACTATGATCACCCCTAATTTCTATGTTACTTTTAGATCCATGCTATGGCTAACAACCTCGAGAGATTGCTGATTATAACAATTCAAGGTGTAGTCAAATAGTAAAATAACCGCGCTTGTCGCTGAATGGTCGTTCGAATTCAATTTTCTCATATTAGCAAAGGCATATCTAACTTCCTCTATGGATCCCACTTTGAAAGAAGAATAAATATTCCTTAACATAGCGACAATTCGCCAAACAAAAAACAAAGTAGAATCAAAATGGGGCCGGGCTCGCATGGAAATTTTGATAAGGAAGTCTCCGCCCCTCTCTCTTTTTCTTTTTCTCTCTCTCTAAGGAATATAATGGAAATTTTTTGATAAGGAAGTCTCCGTAATTAAGTCCTAAAACCTAAAACTCTCTCTCTTTTTCTTTCAAAAAGTGCAATCTAAAACTCTCTCTCTCTAAGGAATATAATCGGTACTTCTAATTTTTTTTTTTAAGAATCAATCAACACAACGTACGAAAAAATGGGTCTCTATCATGGAGGACTTTGTAATATTTTAATAACTCAAGCAAACCCTTCATATAATTTAAGTTTAGCCAAGAAATATGAACAAGTGAAGCAAAACATGAGGCAAAGTTCGTTGGAGAGTAGGTCGAAAATAATAGACCGCATTGGCCGAATTGAGAAACGACATTGAAACCCTAGTCAATGTGTTTGGTTCTTGGCAGGTGATCTGCCCGACTTGTGGGGAAGCCGAAGGCGCCTCTAAAGAGGTCACGAAAAAGGGTCTCTCTCTCTCTCTCACATCGCATCACTAGATTTACTGATGGTAATCATCAGATTCGATCGATTACTCTCACTCTCTCCGAGATTTAATTAAAGAATTCAATGATAGTTGCTAATTGGATCTCCCCATGTCATCAATGCAAATTAGAATGGAGCAGAAAATCCAAAGCCAAACACTCAAATGCCACTCAAATGCCCTGTCGAAAAAGCGGGGCACGTTAACACTCATTATGCCATTCGATTGTCTTTCTCGTGGAGAAGTGTGCATTATCATGCTATAAAGTAATCCCAATTACGCAATCTTTAATTATAAGGCAAGATTTCGGTAAAGATGGTGCTGAGGGTATGGCCGAACGCACCGATGGGAGGGGTGAGTTGTCATCCTGACAGATAGACATGTGTGACAGTCGTTGAGCACTCCCAAAGTTTGAATTTTATAATAATATACCTAGCTTTTTCAAAAAATTAAAGGTAACCCTAGTTTGATTATTGCTCATCGTCCTAGGATCTTTGCTATTACCCTAATGATTTCGAGGGCCCATCAAGCCATCCCCAGGAACACTATGGGCATAGCCTTGCCTCCTAGAGAAGATTCACGCTATAAGTGAGATTGTGTCTTACCTATTTTAGTAGGCAAATATATTATAACCACATCCGCGCTCTTTAGAGTTCAAAATTGTGAGTGCTAACCTAGAAAGGGTATAAATCTTACCAAATTTTTTTCTTGCATGTTTCCAATACTTCTTTCATGGAAGGGCCAGGCACTTCCACAAATGTCCGAAAATTCAATCCTTAGATCCTAAAAGAATAAATCTTGGTTGTTTATTGAAGATTTATGTTATCACATTTTATGTAGGACATGCATTGCAATGCACCATCTTTTGGATGATGATCGGTCTCTCGAGAGAATATAGAAATCCTTGATTGGGCAAATTGCTCTAAGACCACTATTCTATTTATTTCGTGAAAAATAAATAATTTAATTTTTTCTTAAAAATGATCACTTGTATTGTTTGAATAATTATCTAAACATTCTAGTACCCAATGAAAATATATTTCATTCATTAATTTTCTTCTTTTCATTTTTTGGTTGAATTAATTTATTTTCACAGGTGACATAAGCGATGATTTTTATAATTGTTCTTAATTATTCATTTTTTTACGAAACAAATGGAACCTTAGTGAAAAGGAGAGGAAAGGATAAATGTCTCGAATTTCAAAATTTCCCCTTTCTTTCTTTCTGGCAAAATTTTAATTTTTCTTTTTTCAAAAATTTCTATCCAAGTTTTGATTCCTTCCATTCTCCCTTATTTCCAAACAAAACCGAAGGCCAAATTTCAGATTTCTGAGATGTTTCAAGGGGACCATACTCAATAAGTAGAATAATAGACAGAAAATCAAAAGAGGAAGTAACTTTCTCTCGAAATTTTAGATTTTGGGAAACGAATTTAAGAGTATATTAGTCATGTTCTTTAATTATAACTCATTTTATTTTTCTATAGTCAAAAACCTTGACCAGGATGGTCATGCATTATGCAGTTAGCATGGAGAAATTATTATATTGTTTCACATGATTGCGCTTGACCCGAAATGCAATCTTCAACAGTGGTGGCTATAATTAATTAGCAGTAAAATTAGAATAATTTAATTTAATTGGAGTGCACTCATTGGTCATGTGAAATTGTGCTACAAAAAGTGTGAAGGGATGTTTATTTTTCTCGTTATTCATTGGACGATGTGCATGAAAAGTCGAGGCTTGGGGCACTAGACTCGGGTCCACTTTCCTTAGGGACTCACATTTTAATGTGAGACTCCCAATGTGTGGACTTTCATAGTCAAATGCCTTTTTCTGATTTATTTGACTATCATCAAAATAGTCAAAGCCATATAATAATTAATCAAGTAATCTTAATCTCAACAGGAGGTCGGTCAATGACGACTGAACTGCCACACCAACGAATTTCGATAAAAATTGATTGAAAAAATTATATTAAATTCTTGCATAAAATTTAAGGCTATATATATATTATAAATTTTAAAAAGAATATAACTAGATTAACATCCGTATTATAAGTATGTGGCTAATTGGATAATTTTTTCCATGTTCATGAACTAAAATTCGATATTATGATTTGTATTAGATGATAAGTGCCTCGGTTGGTTTCTCGAAATGTTTTCTGCATTTTATTTTATATTTTACACCGTGTTTAGTAAATGAAATTGGAATTCTCTTATCAAATGAAAGTTGTGGGGCACATGCTTTTATGCTCGTATGTATATGTTCAACCTAATGATGCGGGTGTCGCACAAATTCTACGTTGCAGGACTCAATAAAAAATGTCACCACCTCCAGTGATGACATTCGAGCTTTCGTCAACAATGCATGGATGACCCGCGCAAACATTTATTGGATTCCCTTTGTTTTGAAAGTTGGATCTGTCTATGGGGACTTTTACTTTTTAGCTTTTTAACTTTGATTGATCATATAGGACTCGCGTTTTGTCTTTTATTTAACGTAAATCACCTTAAGCTGTACAAAACATACAGATATAAAAATTCTGATCCTTTCACTGGGTTCCGTTTGATCTAAGAAGTCCTTTCTTTTTCCTTTTCTTCTCTCTCTCTTTATTTTTTTTTATTTTGGGTAAAGCTCTCTCTCTCTCTCTCTCTCTCTCTCTCTCATAATTTTTTGGTACACTATAAAACAATATAACCGAGTAATCTTTTTTTCCCAACAACTAAGACTAGTCCTTGATATCCTGCCTCCTTCGACTTTGGCACAAAACAATTTTGACTTTTTTCACTTGCTCCAAAGAAGTGGAGATCGTGGGTCCTCTTGTTCTCATGGAAGTAGAAGACACTCGTGATTCATGTTACATTGGAAAAACCGTAGTCTATCTGCTCCTAGGCCCGAGCCATGCTCGAATGTAGTGTCTAGTGGCTGGCGACAACATCATATTTCGTGTCTTCCATTTACTTGACTTTTCTAGGCTTTCTTTCCAAACCGTCGGTGCCCCAGCTTTCTAAATTAACAAAAAGGAAATATTCATCAATATATATGATTATTCTAATAGTAGCAAATTCTAATCAACTTGAAAGTGTTCACAACATGGCCATCTCATTTCAAGATCAATAAGATAGGATCTTGAAAAGTGGCTAATGACAAACCAAAAATAGTGTCACCGCAAATAGGCAATTTGCGTGTGTCCCCACCCTAATCAATCACGCAATGATTACTTCTTTCTTGTGAGTAGTTGTTGAAATTGGCCCCTAATTTGATTTTTCTTTGTAGATATTAACGCACTAATTACTCGACATAATCAAGTTCTTTAGTTAGCTTGGTGGAGAAACTTAGTGGGAATCAGGAGGAAAAGGTTCTTCCTTTACAGAACATAAGTATCCGTAATGGGGGCAAGTATGCAACCGTTGGAGCTAATTAAATATTTTAGATCAATGGCACCAATAATTGATTTATGGATAGCGTCTAGAGTCCAAGCTGAAAATAAACATGGGATCATATTTATTCACATTCATATTCTCAATGTCATAGCAATTTTCTCATTATGGACAATAATATTAACTTAAGTAATTTACTATCATGGCGCAATAACTTTTCAAGTGAATATTTTCAGCCAAAATCTTTTTTTGTAAACAGACTCAGTAATAATTAGCAAAATAAGGAAAAACCCATTATTTATTACTCTCCCTGCTTCATTTTCTTTCTTCTTCCTCTATACCTTAGTTTTATTTTTATTTGTATTTTTTGATTTTTTGGGTAGTGCATATTCCACCTTCAATGCGGTTTCCACGTTCTCTGCAGCTACTTTTTTCGTTAGAGCGTTGCTTTGGAATATTTAACTATTTAAGTACACTGCACATGCTTTAGGCACCGTCTTGAGATAGCTTTGCTTGAGTGTTTTTCCTTTTGTGGTTTCTAATGAGTGCGAAGTTGTTCTTATGTTCGATTTAATGTACTTTTAGATTTGGAGCGCTTGCTTACTATGACAGCAAGCAGTAGGATCTCCACTATAATCAAACACCAAGAACCTCGTTCATCACATAATTAAATGCTGAAAATCAAAATCCTGGCCACTGAATAAGAGTAAGCCACCGACCAAAAAAATAAAATAAAAGAAGAGTGAGCATATCAGTAACTTGTTTGAATTTTCTTTTTCTTGCTTAGAGCCTGTGTGAAAAACTAATACATTATTTGACAGAAAATTTTTGGCATGTGTTCATCGAACAATTACTAAAACCAATACATGTAAATTTATTAATTTAGTAAATAAGCTATTGTCGCTGTCCCGTTAAGTCTTTGATAGCATTGTAGGTGCCATTCCACGACCACACAGGTTCAAATTTGGCACTTAGCGACCACATCATTTGCGATGGATGTTTTAATAAAAGGACCAAATTTAATGAACCAACGAATAGATCAAAAAACCTAACGGCATGTAAGAAAGTCCTGAGGCAATGTCGAAGAAGTCCAATGACCCTCATCATTATCCCCAAAGAGAAGAATCTGCCAATTATACCAAACAAATCCATATGGTAGTTAAAGATGTTCAACTTCAATATTCAGCCTTTAAAAATTAACAAACAGCCTTTTCCTATTTTTAGCACTAAAGATTATCAATATTAAGTTCTTAAAATTTAGCCTTGCTCATTCATTGACTTTACCGAGTCTCAAAGTTATATCAACTCTTGTGTTTGTCGCGCCCCTTTTGCGGATTAAGCGCATGTGTTTGGTCTTCTTGTGTTGAAAAGAATAATTCATCTTTATCGTGGACCCGTCTTTTGAAAGTTCAAAACTTTTATCTTGTTAATTGGCTCCTCTTTCTCCTTAGCCAAAAAAATAAAAATAAAAAATGCGCCTATTTCTTGGTTATTCATTTGATAGTGTTAAATCAAGATTTTTAGTTTCAGCTACTTGTCGAACAACAAGTTGTCATGCTAGTATAGTCCGATATGACGTGCTCTCCAGCTTAATAAGTCCCTCTGGAAAGGAGTTGGCATGTCATTTTGACTTTTGGTTATGTGTCTTTTCAACCGTCAAATGGGACCTTCCGGGAAAAAAAGAAATAAAAAAATTCAAAATCGTGCTGTAATCCCTTACACTCAAATTTGGATGAATTAATTGGTAAAAAAAGGATTTAAATAATTACGAGGAAAAAGAAGAAAGAGGATTTGAAGGGATTGGGTCACAATATTATGGGTTAATATAAAAAAATTAAAATTGATACATCTACACTACATATTAGCCAAATTAATTTTCATGTCATAAAAAATCTCAAATCGATATATATATACATTTATCTAAAACTATAAAATTAGTCTAGGATAAATAAGGTATGTGTGTATTAGTTTGAGAATTTTTGAGATAAAGTTTAGTTTGAGATAAATGTGGTATATGTGTACTAGCTTGGAATTTTTTGTAATATTAATCATAGTATTATTTGTATGTTAACAAAAAAAGAAAGAATTTTTTTAATATAAATATCCTCTTATGCATTTATAAATAGATAAAAGAGAATGCTATAAATATAGAAAGAGGAATAAATTTGTTTGTTAATATGCAAATTCAGATCCCTTCAGAGAGATTTAATATATACTTAAAATCCGACCAGATAAATCTCTTGTAGGCATTTCAATTTTTTTTTTCTTCCTTCTCTTTCCCTCGATAAAAACACGACTGAATTTTCAGAGCCCATTCTCTTCCCTCCTAACCCTTCTTACAAGCATAGGCAGTGTTTAGGTCTTCCAAGACAAATGAAAGTTACTCTTCTCAAGAACCCAAAAAGGGTAAAAAGGACACAATAGAAGAACTAAAAACAACATAAATGGAGCAAAAAACAAGCTTAATTGAATGCACTGGTTTCGTTAGATTTAGAAAGGAATACACATATCCCAGGCTAAAGGTAACAAAGTTAAAATAGATGTTACCTCAAATGAACAAAGATAAGTTAACGTGGAATTTTCCTCTTTTTTATATATATATATAATAGAAGTAACTAAATAACCATCTACCTTGTTGTGTAGCTAATCTGAAAATGAAAGAAAAGGCCAGTGTGGATGGACTGGATTATATGCCTCACAAGAGTTGACATTTTCGGTACCAAAATGACAAAAAGGACTGCGTGGGGTTTGTGCTTTAATGATGAAAGGATGGATTGTAACCAATTTTCTAGTGGGGAGTAGGTTCTCATGCGTTCCTGTTAGCGATCATTATGCATGTGTTCGCACGATCCGTCCTCTTTTTGTCATTTTCACTACTTTTTGGGGGCCAAAACTCAATTATTTTCTCCTTTGCTTTTCCAGTTCCATTATATGAACAGTAGTAGCTTCCACCTTTTGTCAAACATCCACCCCGCAAAGCAAAATTCTAATGTTGGTTCATAGTATTCATGTGCTCAAGGTGGCCGGGTGTTGATCATATAGCCGGCGAGTCCCATCGTCGTACCCCTTGCTAGAGATCCGGAATCGATTTTGGGAAACATTATTGATCCAACACAGATAATGACAAAAGAGAATAGATTGCATGGACAAAGAACAAATTATCAGTCCAACTACATATGTAAGTAAAATTAAAGCAATTACTACGGTAATTATTAATTGGTTTATTTCACATTGATGTTACCCATATACAGCTTTCTCTTAAAAAGTGCACACTTCCAATGAATACAAAACTCTTAAAAATATGACATAACAAGTATTATAACTTTTGAATAATGTTCCTTTCTGTATCAAAATTTTTCAAGACACTTGGGGAAAAAATGATAATTTCAGTGTTATTCGCAATTTGTATGAGTGGAAAACCATACGTCACATTAATTTATTACAAATTTGTCGATGTAGCTTGCTAGAAAATCTAATCGGCAAAAACATATAAAAAACGATGTCTGGCCTTATAAAAAAAATGAAAAAAAAAAAACAGGGCTGAAATAGACAAATTAATTAGGGCTGGATTAAAAAAGAATTCGTAGACAAACTCCTCTGTGGCCAAAGCAGAGAGCTGCGAGCTCTTGTTCAGCACGAGGCATCAACCCGTTTCAGGGTGGGAATAGGAATTCTCCATGGCTTGGTGGAGCAAGATTTCAAAAGCCGGGTCGGGTCAAGAAATTGATGGCAACGACGTAACACGACGAAGTGGCCTCTGGCACGCACAAAGGAGGGCCTTCTTGATCGCGCGCGCTTGTTTTCGGCTGTAAATTTTGCTTGGTCACACTAGTTTGAGAAAGGTTTGCTTAATTTTTCAAAAAGCCTCTTTTCTTTTCTTTTTTCCCTTTGCTACCCTCCATCTTTTTCAAAGAGTAAAGTTAGAAAGAGAAGAATCAAAGAAGAAGAAGGAGGAGCGGGCGGGGGGGTGTATGGTTAATCAGATGTAAAACATCCACAAATCTGGAAAAATAGGATCAGCTAAACGTGTTGCCCATCGAATCCTCCATATCTCTCTCTTCTTTGGTTGAGCCATGGTACTCAAGGATCGGGGTTTCATTTTGCAATCAATTTGGGAGACGTTGTTTTAGCCATTTTTTGCCTCGTCAATTAAAGATTGTCCATATCGGACTTGAGTTTCTTTTAAAATAAGTCATGTCATAGTTAAAATTCAATTTAAGAAGTCACATTGAATGAATAGATGGAATGTGGGCTTTTTTTTTTTTTTTTTTTTTTTTTTTGGTTAGAGGAATATGGACTTAAGTGATTTATTTTTCATTAATTTGACGTTCAAATGATCATTTTAAGAGTTTTGATACTAAAAATAACGTCGGATAAAAATTATGATACTTCTAATGTCTTTTTTTCCAAGACTATTTCTCTCCTGGGGCACTTATAGAGAGACTATGGGTTGATGGCGTCAACATTCATTGACAATTGACGATGGTCAATGTCGTAATCCTCAACAAGAAGGCCGTTAGGATACCGTGAAATTTTGAGAGATCATCGATGACCATGGTCCGTGGTGACCTTCTAAAGCATCCATGGTCGACAATGGCCTTAGAGGCCCTCGAGGGCCTCATCCATAGTCGTTGACAACCTCTACCTATAGGGACAAGTTGGTTCGTGACATCAACGAGAAGTAACTGTTAGATAAATCTCAAACATGGCACAACCAAGCTAAATGAGGGGGCATTTTATGGTGGCTGCATGAGAGATGACTATGGCGACCTCGACAAAGTTGGCAGCAACATAAGGTGGGAGGGCGGTGTGATAGGGGCTTAGGATTTTTTGTGAAATGTAGATAAAGTTATAGGAAAAAAGCAACTAATAGCACAATAACTTTTATACAGTACTTACTTTAGTGCCATAACATGTTTACGGATCATTCAGGTGTTATAACTTTTTAAAAAAGATTCACTAGAGTGATGATGGCAATTTCCATTGAAGTGAAGTTTGATATGACACCAATTCGATATAAAATCACTCAATGTAGTTTGCCAAGGAAATGATGCCATTAAAAGCATATAGAGTAGCGTCCTTTGAGCCACTTGCCCTAACTTGATGGTTTGAGGCTAAATTAGGTTTCATTCGAAAACCTTAACCTCATTTTGCGGGTCATCCGGTCGGTGATGCCATGGGTGAGAGGAAAAAGTATAGTATTGTGGAGAAGGATGGCAAGAATCGAGAAAGAATGCATGTTCTAGGGCACACCAAGAAAGGGATATGAATAACGGAAGAGGCTAAGGAGGGATTTGGGGTCGTATACCTCGTTCTCCCAAAGCAATGATTGCTCCATAATGGGGTTGAGCTTCCTTGGAAGGTCGGAGGAATGACGGAGGAGCTCCTATTCATTGTGATTGAGGATCGCCATGCATTTTTGAAGGTAAAGAAATCAAAAGAAATTGTTGTTTAGGGTGACAATCCTAGATTTAACTCTCCTTAAAAAAATCTACGTTTTTTTTTTTTATTAAAACGAATCTATGTATAATTTGTCGTAGGATATATGTTGCCAGAGTTACTCAAGTGAACCTTTTCTTAAAAATTATAACATTTAAGTGATTGATTGATAAGTCATAAGTGTTAGGCGAATCTCATAGTACCGTTAATATCTTTCTCCAAAATTTTTGTGTCGGTTATGAGAGAAACTCATGAATGACTGCCACGGGATCGGAGACAATCCATCCAATCATGATTTGGATGCAAATATAGATCGAAGAAAAACTACACACAAGACATTGATAGGAAGGTGTCACTTCCATTCGGTTTCCTGGGTCACTTGTGCTGAAATGGGCTTTCTACGAACAATTGGACAAGACATATGAGAACACGATTTTTTGTTCACCACACACGGGGCCACTTATCAATAATACACACCATAAACCTAACATCTTGAGGGGACAAAAAAAGGAGATATAGAAACGAAAGAGAGGGCTAAAGTTCTCTCAGAAAAATCACTTGAACCGAAAATTCAAGTGCTTGGGCATCTTACGCAACCGATTTTGTTGAACTCAATTTCCGTTATGATAATTTCCCTGTAAGAATAGGAAGAATGGACCAACCTATAACCTTACTATTGATGGCTCAAAAGGTCACATAAGTACAATAATGACATTGCATAATGCGATGATCATCATGAAGTAGTTGAGCTCTTTCGAAAATGACGACTCATTGAAGAAAAGATAAGGGAAGCACAGACTCCGGATTTTGTCGAACGAAGTCGGATGCTTCCCTTTCTTAAGTTCATACGTTTTATTGCAAATGTCGGCGCTTGTTTTTTCCTCCATCAGATCCTTCTTGCGTCTTGACATGATCTTCTGTAACTCCTTTAGCTGTTTTTTTGTCAGAAATATTAAATGGGATCGATATCCTTTCAATTTAGAATCAGATAAATTAACATATCTGATTTGCTCTTTTGAGGGGTTGAAACATCAAAGCCTCAAAATTCGAGAGCTATTCAATGACTTCCCCCCTTTTTCTCTTTTAGAATGTTTATACTAAATGAGTAATTACACAAAGAGTTATTAAATTATGATCCATGTACTTTTGATTTATTTAATGCGATCTCTGAATTTTAGTTTGATATATAATACTATTCATGAACTTTAAATTTGGTTAATATAGTTTATGAACTTTTGGTATATATTCAATTTTATCTATAATTATATGAAAATGTTTAATGTTTTTATTTCATTAACTCAAGTTAACCGAATTTGCTAATATGTTTAATGGTGGAAAAAAACAAACTGACATGTGGATTATGTTGGGCTAACAAGTACGACCTGGGTTAATATGTTGTATCAAGATTTTGAAACACTTTCGTAGAATATAATGAGATGTATCTCAAAAGCACAAACACAAATCAAAGAGCTATGTGTTTTCTTTGTTGAACAGTCATCTTTAGATGAACACATTATTAGGATCACTAGAAGCTTGATATTGACACAATCTATTACTCATTATTAGCATATGCCCTGTATCATCACTTTGTTGATCTTGTCCACGGTTGATCTGTGAGAAATGACTTAGGGTGAGCTATCCAATGATCCTTATGAGTATGTCTGCCATCAAAGACATAATGTAGACAAAGATTTCATTTGGTTTGATTTTGGGGAAATGTAAATGTCTTCCAGCTAATTGGGCTTTCTGAAATGTAAATAATGTTTAATAAATTGTAATTTTAAAGTGCATTAGGAAACAAATTTAGCTTAAATGGTGTTTGACAAAATCACACATTTTTTTTTTTTTTGTAAAACACAAAATCGGCAAGATTTAGCAACCAACAAACAGTTGGCAAGCCTTTGGGAAGGCTAAATTTGGTTGCTAGTGAGCCGGATCTAGCATCAGCAACTTGAATCATCTTTTTTTTCATGATGTTAAACACAATATTACGACATAATGTTTAGCCAAATAACATTTAACGCTTATCAATCTAGCAAATTCTAATAAGCTCATTTCATTGATCCCAGCTTCTTCCTAGGCAAAAGTAAGTCCCATGCTTCCAATGTAGATAGTCCTCAATTTACATCTTCTAGAAACAAAAATTCACATCATAACTATTGATTCTAACTCTTCTTTCTTCTTTTGCCATCGATTTGCTTCAAGTGAGCGAGCCTCAAATCTAATACTAACTTTGGTGAAAACAATTGATCGAACATAATAGACTAAGAAATAAATCAATACTCATTTATGTGGTTTGACTAATGTGACCTCTTTCATGGGAGAGCAACGTAAGAGTCTATTATTGATCTAGTGATGTAAGGGATATACAATCACACTTCAATCATTCGAACACTTTTAAGTATCTATCAATCTTTAATTATGGCCAATAATCTCGATTTGTTTAGTCTTATAGAATCTTGCAAACAATCATTCAATCTGATAGGAGTATATGCAAACCTTATCACTAGATCTGCTCGGTTTCAAACACAGACTCGTTCTTCATACACGAAGTTCACAAAGAACAAGTGCCACGTATCAAGCTTGCTGTCATGACAAAAACATACACTTTGGGTGTAAACCAACAAAACTCAGGAAGAAGTACTCTCTACTACGCGCGCAAGACGAATAAGATGACGGAATATTTATATATTAAACTTTAAACCCTTTCTTGAGGTGACTCCAGCATGGATTAGGAATCCTTCTTTTGCACGTTCGGTTTCGAAAACTCAAGTCTTTTGGCATTTTTTTGAGAACGCCATACGTAAGAGTCGCCACATAAACGCACTTTTGAATTAGATCTTGTTCATGGTTTCAAACTTGAATCATATTTTAGAAACTTCAATCTAAGGTCGTGACCCTTAGAGAGAAAGGTGAATGGCGGGCTATGAGCGGCAACAATAGGGCACAACGAATGACCAACAGTGAAGGAGGTAAGCAGCGAGGCGTTGTGACAATGAGAGGGACGAGAAAGTCGGTGATAGATAGTTAAGGCATTTTAGTTATTGAAGAAAATTACTTTCCCAACTGTTGAAGATCCTCATGTTGTTATTATTATTATTATTATTATTATTATTTATAGTAGTAAGTGGTTTTTAAGATTAGATTTTGCACACCTCGACTAATCTTAAAGGCACTCTCCTCTATATTGGCCTAGTTTTAGTCATGATTTTATTTTTGAAGTGCTCTTAACAAAATTAGAACTCAATACTACGAGGAGAGGGATAAAACTCTCTATACCATTAAAAGACATGCTATAATCTTGAATTCCCATGCTGAGACGTAGATTCATATTGCTCGTACGTTGATTTTCACTTGCGTTCTATATGCCTTGTATTCTAGCTTAAATTACTTATTTCCCACACACACACACACACACATATATATTTATACTGCCATTTTCAAGATTTTTGTTTAAAAGAAAAAAGAAGGGAAGAAATAAAAAAGGCGGGACAGGATATTGACATCTATAATTTGATGTAAACATGACGGAGAAAGGAAATTATTACCTAACATGAATCCCACAAAATCTTTATGAGCTGATCTATAGGACTCACATCAAGATTAGACTTATTATTAGGTGAAACCATTTTTTCATACTTTTTCTGTGTAATTAAATCAAATGTAGGCCAAACTCTTGCAAAGTCAAGTCACATACAGACTTCTATGAGTCCCACATATGCTTCTTTGGCTATATTATAGTGGAGATGGCGTTAGCGATCAATTTTTTTGACCTAAACATATATGAAGTGCAATTTTTTTCTTAATTATGAAATTAAATATATGTAAAGTTGTGAGAGAGACGAAGCAATGATTTCCAAAAGGGGAAAAAAAATGAAATTTCATTGTATTAGGTCAGTCACGGTCAAAAAGTTTTGAGTGAAAGCATAAGCGCCAAATAAAACTTACATAGCCCATGTAGCCCGGCAGTACCCGTCAAAACACTATCGTTGTCGAAAGTCTCGCAAAGGCCGATAAACTGTGGTGGGACCATTGAAGAGAGGGAGGGAGAGAGAGGGGAGGAGGGAATTGTGTGGTGCATTGCATGTGCCAGCTGAATTATTGAAGATAAGGGAGATCATAGTCACCTAGCCATTCCATAACGTCTTCTCAACATGTCAAATCCTTTTTATGGGTAGAACTAAAAGGGTGGGGGACTGTCTACTCACCATTTAAACATCTTGGACCCACTCCAAGCGCTTGGCATCAACTTTGTACCTAACATCGACCCGTTGATGCCATTTTAATCGTGAAAAAGTTATTCCACATCTCATGAAACTACATATGAGATCGCTTTAAAAAAATAATTCACGTCATGTTGTGATATTTTATATCAATTATTATTTAATAGATAATTTCTTTTGTTGAGATTCATTGTTTGATTAAAATAGTATGAATCCTAATCAAGGCAACGAAACTGATATAATTCGACGTGAGAAAGCATTGGAACACATTAAGTTGTATTAATTTTGGATTAATCATATTTATGTCATAATTATCATTTCATATCAACAAATTTTTCTCTTGATTCATCTCTTGTCTAAAAAGTTAGGTAATAATGAATCAACTAAAAGGAAAATTGCCTAAAAAGTTAGGCAACAATGTACTACAAACAATCGCCAAATGTTTGACTCATCCTTCGACAAAAAAAATTATGGGGTAATGTGACTGCTGCTTACTTGCAAAAATTATCCAGTTGTAAGTAATGTCTTGGAATCAGTTTGCACATATCAAATTAAGTCCATTCCTCCTCTCGCATTTGTCAGACCAAATTGATTTCTTCCTTAAAGTTGTCAAGGGGACTCTCTGCATTTGGTGTCTTGGGAAAAAAGGGGGAAAAAAGAGAGAGAGAAGTCTTTGTCTCCATCTTTGATTAATCTTTTAGATTGAATAGAAAAATGATTAGATTGGGCAATGAGAATTTAATAAATTAGGTGTATAAACTTATCCATGTTCGTTAGGTGCTATGTCACAAACTCGATATCTCATCCGAAGAGATCACAATGAGAGCAATCCAAGTACATCAACATATTTACTTAAATCTAACTCACTCAAAAGTTCAAGATGATGAATCATAAACAGAATAGAAAATGTTAACTAGTATATCCGAAATAGTCCTTTTCTATGTTTCTTATAAGAGTGTGACGTGTGACTACTACCTAGCGCACCTTAAACAATGTGACGAGAGGCTTAAGGATTTGAACCTCACGCAAGGAGATGAAGTGGGTAAAAAACCAAAAACTTTCTTGTTGAGAACCGGTAGGCAATCAGTCCATCAACACTAAACGAAAAAGGGCTAAGCCTAGGAAGGTCCCTAGGCTCTGGAAGAAGTGGTAGGAGTAGGTTAGGGCTAGGCAGGACCCACCAAGATTACATTCTCTATACCGTTCATTTAGGCCTCCTAGTTGAGCCCATTTTATAGATGAATAAGCCGATGGCAATTGTTCTAGGCCGACTGGAAAGCCCGATGGTTCTGAGGACTTCTGAATCAAGCAAATCTGCTCAGAACCTAGCAAATTTCTTGACTGTCAAAATTTGGCTAATAGAAAAAATCAATCTTGATCGAAATAGGAAAAAGCAATCTATGTCACCACTTCAAATACATTAGAATATGTTAGTGCCGACCCCGTCTTCCTTGTTCTCAGCTCCTTCGAGCTCTTTCTTTCTTCCTCTGTTCTCGTTTCCTTGTTTTATGCCGCGATCGTTCCCCTCTCTTCCCTGTGCATTGGTTTTCTTTTCTACTAATCTGAAGCCAATAGAAGGCTTAGGAGATAGCCTTATGAGATTGGTCACTTGGCCTGGCCCAATGGTTATAGACTGGAGGAAGCGGGGGATAGGTTCGCTTGCACGAGTCTCGGTTCTGATTCGGAAGGCTCTGTCAGCAATGATTCGGCGAAGCAAATAGCACCATGATTCTTGATCTGATGGATTAGGTAAATGAAGTGGATGTGCCACAAATAGGCAGCTCGAGATAGTTCAGCGAGATGCTGCCTTTTGCTTCTTAATTTAATGCTATTCATGGCATATGTCTGTTATATGAGCATTTCTTATTCATCACAAAATTTTAAAGATTGACATCGAAAGTTTGAGTTGCACGTAAGATTGTTGAATTTGTTAATATTGGTGAGTGCAATAAGAGTACGGGGGAGGTGGTGGCCTTCAAGGTGGGCGAGCTCCACCCAAAGAATTCGCTTTCCGGGTTCCTAGACCACGTCTCGATGATAGGGTATGCTACCCGATTATGCTCGATCGCGTCCAACAGAGCATCAAGCATGTGATGCCAATCGATGCCAAGAGCTGGGCCGTGCCTGGCGACCCACTTGACCACGTCAGAGTCTCTGAAGCCCAAAGATGGTGCACTTGTTGACGATGGCGGTGAGTAAGGCCAAGTCGAATAGGAATGGAGGAGGAAGAAGCAAAAGAGAGAAAACGACAAAGAAATAAGTGCCCCTGGATGAAAATGTCACTGGTTGTGGCTTAAAAAATGGCATGCAGTAGTAAGTGCAAGCCAATTGACAAAGATTTGGCCAGACTAAGATCTAAGAGTGTGTTTTAAGACTAACGGTTTATTTGGCAATTGGCTAAAAAATATTTGATTCTATTCTTTTATTTCTGGAAATAAAAAAAGAACAAAAATCCGTTTGATAAAATTTTTCTTCTCAGAAATAGATTTAGAATAAAATCAAGGAATAAAAAAAAGTCACTTCTTTGTACTTGGAAAAACTCTATAATCAAGTTAGCCCATTTTTCTTTTATTCTCTTTTCTCTTTTCCTTCTCCCTTCTTCTTCCTCCTTGCCGATCATTAGCCACCGTTACCCATCGGCCGCCATCGCCGCCAGTGGTCGTTGGCAATAAGTTAGGTAAGTTTGAGCCTCACTTGGCCACCAGCGAGGCCGGGTGTTGTCGACCTAGTAGTGGCCAAGCGAGGCATGTGGGCCAAAGCCTTGCTATGGCTTGACCTCATCGGGGGTTCGATGAGGTTGTTGGCCCTCATCTGGCTAGTGACTAGAGGTAAGAGGAGAAGAGAAAAGGAAAAAAAAAAAAAAAAAAAAGAAATAAAAGAAATAAAAAATAAAATTATTAAAAATTAAAAGAAAATGGTTTGGATTAGAAATTTTAGGGCTCCCATCAAATGTATTTCTATTTTGGGATTTTAAATTTTGAACGGTTATTAAACGTCTTTAAATGCTAAAAAATTTATTTAGGAAACAAGATAAAAAAGAATTATTTCTTAACAGAAAATGTTCCGGGAATAGAATGGTTACTAAATGCAACATAAGTTATCCATTTTAAGACCTTATTTAACCGCCGATGACCACCCTTGTCATGTGAAAAAGGGAAAGAGGAGAGGTTCGGATTTTCATATTCTTAGGAGGGTTGGGTGATAACGATTCGCTTTAGGTGTGAGATTCATCTCATGCCTTACAAAGAGATAGGATAAAAATAACAATGAGTTGAAAAGTAGAGTATAATCAAAAAAAAAAAAAAAAAAAAGAGACATCATTTGAGATAATATCAACTTTGGGGACTCATTTGATAAATCGGTCCTACTTTCGGATTTTAAATTCAAGAATGAAGATTAGGAAATACAGAGAAGAGAGATGTGCGATTAGGGTTTTGTCCCCAAATCGATCAGATTTCAAATTGTTCATTGAGTTCAAGATAATCGATTGTGGAGCTTGATAATATGGGCTTGGTTTTGATTAGGATTGAACCACGGGAGAAGAGGATCAATGAGGGTTTTGTTTTCACTGAACTAGTTCGGCTAGATCGAAGTTACAAATCGAGAACATCGGCAGTCAGCAAACAAGTTCAAGCCCTCCCTATCGCTTCCAATCGAACATTGACGAATGCGTTCCCTTAATTTGTGATTTGTTAAAGTGCAAGAACCCTAACCTCACTTTTGCCCCAAATTCCCCGCAAATTCGCGAACCCTATCTATAACGTTGGCTGACCCATCCCTTCTGGTCTCAGCCAAGGACACAACGCCGTCTCACCTTTATTATAAATGTTCGGTTCGTCATCACTGTACAAGTTAGCTTCCTCGGCCGAACCATATGACATGTAGCAATAGCCATTTTTATCCCCCAAGCAAAAGAATTTATTTCTTTGTCGGTTGAAAAGTACGTCCGATTTTGTATTGGATACATATCTTCATTTGGTATTTGGCCTTTTCTCCATGTATGTACACACCCCCACACGCCCCAAAGTCAACAAAAGAATAATTTGAAACCGCGCCGTCTTTAATGAGAGAGCTCACTCAAGCGGTAACTTAGCTCAGCCGCTCGAAGCCACACATTTTCCAGACATCCCTTTCATTTACTTTCTGTCCTTCACGGGTCTCTCGTTTACGTTATTATCAATGCGTGTAGGCTTGGATTTCCCATACCAGTTGGTGATCATAATACGCGAGCATGCTTCATCATACGCATTCTGGGTTCACTCTGCAGATCACGTCACAACCATGCTAGTGTCTCATTATTGTCAAGTGCTATAGTCCATATATTTCACAGTTGTTAAAGTCGAATTGCAGAACAGGACTGAAGAGGGACCAAATTACAAATTGAAATTTCAAGCAAATTACAAGGATTGAATCCCTAAAATATACTTGAATTGAAAATTTTTAAACTCGTTTAATTCAATGTTTTACTAGCTGTCCATAGTGAAGAAAGTGTGCGTTTTAACGAACTTCCTAATACAGACGCTAAGCTGATCTCCACATAATTGCCGATAAATGGGGTATTCCAGTTCACACCGGAAAATTTTCGCTGCCCGATTCAACTCATAAGAGAACAAAATTTAAATCAAAGTTCATATGAAACGGTCTCTCACTAACCTTTTAAAGGATGGACCAATCCGTCAACACTGACATACTCATCAGCTGAAGGTGGACCATCGAGAGGTCGATCGTGCAGTGCATCCACATATTCCCTTTCAGTGGCAGAAATCTAAGCCATCTTATATATTGGATCGAGCTTTCTCTTTGAGTTCTCGTCTTAGAATCTTCCCAGCCGGTGTTTTTGGCACACTGTTTATGAAAGTCACTTTCCGCAACCTTTTGAACGGGGCAACCTGTTGAGGATGACAAAGAAGATAATAGCTAGCAAAAAGACGTCTTGCCATCACCATTGCTTCATAGGAAGTTATCATCATAACGGCTTAAAATGATTGAACAAGCATCTGGGGAACAGAGGAGCATTTTCAGGTTAAAGCACCAGAGACAATCATTCGATACATAAGCATAGACATTGCAGTTTCAAAACCTACGTACGGAAAGACCCATAATTTTCTTAGCATTCTGGATAGCGGGGATCAGATCAGATGTTCCACAGAAAACATTAGACAATTCTGTGGATCCTGTGAAAGTGTTGAAGATGGGAAGATTTCATTCCATGAAACTATGTTAAGCAGCTTCGAATACCGTAAGCGGAGGCTTTTTATGTTTGCGAATAAATTTGCCAGTTGAATAAGAAGCCAACATCAAGTTAAGAGGGAGACATCACATAGGAAATCCGTTACCTGGTTGGCAATGAATTCCTGGACACTGACTTCGGTGAGTGAGCTGTTGGGGGACCGAACAACATATGCAATTGGAACTTCACCGGCTTTAGCATCAGGAAACCTAATAATAGAGACACTCAGAATTCAAAAGTCATCCCAGTGCATCTTGAGCTGATAAAATTAAGCAGCACTGGCCGTTCTTTTTTCCATATTGACAAAATTGACAATTAACACATGATCCATCCTTACGGAATGACGACAGCATCTAGTATTTCAGGATGTGAAAGCAGCAGTCCTTCAAGCTCTGCTGGCGCCACCTGAAAGCAGAATTATAGCAGTAAAATTCATGAGTGCAGCCAGCAGAACAATTCATAGCCAAAGCCGGGTTTTTTCTGATCCATGAACCGAGTACTACAGTACATGTTAACGAAATTTTGAGTTTCAGTGGAACGAATTAGGGGTTAGGGTCGAACTGATTGAGTCAGATCAGAGTAGGGCATACAAGTCATCATATATAAACATCTGAATATCCTCAATATGCATAAAGATTAAGGCATCTAGAGCAATTATATTCTAACAGTCCCCACAATATTTAACCCAGGTGGATTTGTGAAAATGAGCCATGGCATAGAAAAAATGGAGTGCAACAATTAACTAGACGAATGTGAGGAACAAACAAGTCACGGGCTCTCAATAATAACCAAACAAAAAACTTAAAATTAGGGGTGCTTATAACGCGAATACCTGTGCTTTTGTTTGTTTTACAATCAAATACCTGAATTTTTTTTTTTTTTTGGGCTCAATCAACTATCTCAACTTTTTAAATCTAGCTTAATGAAAGGCCTTAAATAAATTACAATATCATGTGATTTTGCTAATTTAGCTTGCTTACTCGGCAAAACTAAAGCAATTGGTGACATGACTTGGTCATTTAGTAAAAATTGTTTCATCTCCATTTAGGTGTTGGATCATGAGGACAGACAAAGATTGCCGATTTGGACAATTTTAGCTGTCTAACATGTCTATGCTGACATGGCATCATCTCAATAGGCCACATTGGATGCTGATAGCTATTTGATGGTGTGAGTGTCCACGTTGGCATGCTTTGTCTGCAATTATAGCAAAGGCCTCACATTGACTCATATGACGCACTTAATTGAACAAAGAAAAAAAATAGTTTAGATACTCGATCATAAAATGAATAAAAGTGCAAAACTATGTAGTAAAGCGAATCATAGACAAGCGCAAGATTAATACTCTATCCGACTAAGCATTTCCCTGTAGAAGCCAAGAGATTTATCAGCCCTCCAAGCATCAAGACGAGCAAATATTCTTTAACAAGGAAAAAACGTGCGAAACTTTCGATTTATCAGTCACAAGAATTCACTTCTTACCTGATAACCATAACACTTGATAAGGTCTTTTAATCGGTCCACAACAAATAATTGGCCCTCTTTATTAAAATACCCAAGATCTCCCGTGTGCACCCATCCTTTGTCATCTATGGTCAGCTTTGTTGTTTCCAGGTTATTGAGATAACCTGAAAAGGTATCATGGATGATATCCAGTCAAAATGAGAAAAGCAGCCTCATTTTGGTACAGAGTTGTCACGTTCCATGTAAATACTGCAGTTGACTAATAGAAGCTCTCTGGGTAATGACCATTTAGCACCCGATTTCCAAAGTATTGCACATTAGATGAAGGCACAATCATAAACAATGTTGACTCCCGCAAAAGTTGTGCCTCTAATAATTCCATCTTAAAAGTACTATTTTCCTAGAGTTCCAGTTTCAGACTTCCAAAATTTGTGAAGTTGATCCGGGCAATTCTACTAATACACCCAAAAATCAAGTTCTGTCCTGACCAGAGGAGAACCAAATTTGTGTACACTTTCGTGAACACATTCTAACGATGGAATTACAGTCTTGCTAGCCCATTTGATGTTTCAATAAATGCAGAGAATATATTTCCTATTTCTACCTTTCATCATATTCGGTCCTCGAAGCCAAATTTCTCCCAGCTGGTTCGGTGGAAGAGGCATCGATGTTTCCACACAGACAATTTTAGATTCCACTCCTGAAACGAGTGTTCCGGTTGAACCAGAAAGTTTAGGTTCTTCTCTGGGATTCTCTAGCGATACGATTCCACAAGTTTCCGTCATACCATACCCCTGCCAATTCGGAGCATAAAGGATTCACATTAGGACATACCATATCACAAAAAGCCTTGCAGTTCATACTGGGTGTAAAGCCACAGACTATTCATCCTCGCTTGCTCCATCGATTCATAATGGTATTTGGTAGAGATTGCCATCGACAGTGGGAAGACAGTTCACTAGTGACTGAACTTTTCCTAGGACATGAAGAATTTGACAGGCACTGCAAAGATACCAGCTAATATACTTGAGATGCTATCCAAGGGGAATTGAAATAATCACTAAGCTACAACCCCGTCGACTATCCTTAACAATAGCTGTCAAATTGCCATTCTTACTGGATGATAAACTATGTCAAATCCTCACCTTTCAGCAAAACAAACAGGAGCAAAGAAGCATATAGACATTTCAATACCCTCAATTTCCCTAAGATCATCAATGAAGCATACAGGAATGAAGCCCACTGGCTCAGTTACCTGAATGATATCAACATGGGGGATATTCTTTGCGCACTCCTCCATTACATCTTTACTCAGAGGAGCAGCGCCAGAGCCAATCAGCCTCAAGGAAGACAGATCATACTTCTTTCCTGCCCTCCACTTCGCCAGCACGACCATCACCGGAGGAGCCACATACATGTAACTAACTTGGTACCTCTCCACGCACTCCAACACCTTCTCCAACTCGAACTTCCTCAGCGTCACGACGGTGTTCCCCCGCGTGAGCTGCGAATAGACTATCACCGACAGGCCCATTATGTGGAACATCGGCAAGAAGGCCAGGAACACATTCTTGCCCTCCCTGTACCTCTCCTGATCAGCAGTCACCATCAGAGAGACCGAAATGAAGTTCCTATGCGTCAAGATCGCGCCTTTGCTCGTCCCCGTCGTGCCCGACGAGTAGAAAAGGGCGGCAACGTCATCCTGGGCCACGCAACTCGGCGGCAACTCAGATTTCGGCTCCGCCGTTTCCACCAGGTCGAAGTAATTCCAGATCTTGGAACCGGCGGATTGCCCGGGCTGCAGAGAGCCGAGCAAAACCGTGGGCAATTCGAATCCTCTGACTTTGTCGTAGAGTTCGGGCACGGTGATCACCAGCTTGGGTTTACAGTCGTCGATCTGCTTGGCCAGCTCGGACAGAGTGTACATGGGGTTGCAGGTGGTGGCGACGGCCCCGATGGAGACGATGGAGAGGAAGCAGACAGGGTAATGAACCGAATTGGGGCACAGGATCAAGACGACGTCGCCCTTCTCGAGGGGGAGCTCGCGGAGGAGGACGTGGGAGAGGGTGGAGACGCGGGTCTTGAGCTGGCGGAAGGTGAGGGACTCACCGGAGTCCGCGTCGATCAGGGCCGGGGACTGCGGGGAGGCAGACGAGGAAGAGGAAGAGTAGCTCCGGAAGAGATGGGAGGTGAGGGTGAGGTCGGGTTCGGAGGGGAAACGGAGCGGCGGGCGGGGAGACCTGTAGGTGGAGGTTTTTGGGTCGAAAGAGTTGGAATTCGCCATGGCCGTTTGGAGGAGGAGGAGGACGAAATTTTCTTGGAGTTTTTCCGGGAATGTTTTTCGATGGAGGGGGGAGGGGGTTGACTTTCTTGGAAGGGCGAGTGTTTTCCCAACGGTACGAGGACGATGATTCCTTAAGATGAGAAGCGGGAATTTTCAAGAACCCCGCCAATTAAGAAGGACTAGAATATGAATGATCGAGACAATCAATTCATGTCCTAATGAGGATGCACGTGTTTTTCTGTCCGAAATTGTCGATCCTGAGTCACGGTCCTTGGCTTGGCATCATTCTGTCCTTTTTATAATGGGAAAAGGGAAATGAGAAGCTCACCGAAGGGTAAAGGTGCAGTCTGCAGCTCACATTTTCACAAGGAAACTGAATAATTTTGCTCGTCCGGTTTCTCTTTCCTTTTATTTATTTTTGGGCTAGGCATTACTGAGGAGGTATGTAGACGCATTCCCAATGTTGGATCTCTCTCTTGTCTCTATGCCCGCTCTCTCACCTCGTAAATGCCGCCTCTGCAACCGCAATTTCTAAGGTTTATTACTTTTTTTTTTTCTAATCTCCCCATTTGCGATTGGGAGGGAGGGGAGACGAACGGGCTTCGAATTATAAAAGTACGGCAGGTTAATATAAAAGAATTTCAGACTAGCACGCATAATTGATGAGGGGACTTTGAACTATTGAAGCACGTGGGAGTATATTGAGTCGATGAAAATGATTGCGGATTACGGAAGTACGCTGAGTCAATATAAATGAACTTTGACTTACGGAATATTCTTAATTGATGGGGAGACTTCGGACTATGAAAATACACCATGTCAATTACTTGTAGATACCAAATTTAAGAATGTTTGGGACAAATCTTGAAGCTTCAGAGAGCAACTTGAACTATTACTTAATCTTCAAGAAAATATTATAAAAGTACGGTAGGTTAATATAAAAGAATTTTGGACTAGCATGCATAGTTGATGGGAGACTTTGAACTATTGAAGCATGACATATTAATTAAAAGGGACATCGGGCTATGGGAGTATATTGAGTCTATGAAAATGATTTCGGATTACGAAAGCACGTTGGGTTAATATGAAGAAACTTTGACTTACGGAGTATTCCGAGTTGATGGGGAGACTTTGGACTATGGAAGTACGCCATGTCGATTGCTTGTAAAGATAAAATTCAAGAATGTTTGGGACAAATCTTGAGGCTTCAGAGAGCAACTTGAACATTAAGTATTACTTAGTCTTCAAGGAAATATTATAAAAGTACGACAAGTCAATATAAAAGAACTTTGGACTAGCACGCGTAGTTGATAAGGAGACTTTGAACTATTGAAGCACGCCGTATTAATTAAAAGGGACATTGGGCTATGGGAGTATATTGAGTTGATGAAAATGATTTTGGATTATGGAAGCATGCTAGGTTAATATAAATAAACTTTGACTTACAGAGTATTCTGAGTTGATAGGGAGACTTCGGACTACGGAAGTATGCCATGTCGATTACTTGTAGAGATAAAATTCAAGAATATTTGGGACGAATCTTGAGGCTTCAGAGAGCAACTTGAACGTCAAGTATTACTTAGTCTTCAAGGAAATATTATCTGTCATACATGATTAGAGCAAAAGTTGATATGCATTCATAAAAAAGGTAGACAATCTGAGCTACTTTAGAATGCACATTTCAAATGCAATGAGGTTTTATCAATCCATTCAAGGTTTATGCATAATGACTTTACTATATTTACATCACCCAAATTTCCATTGGAGAGATTTGTTGTTCAAAACAATGACATGGATTTCTTAAAAACATTAAATGAGAGACTTTCGGCTAAAAATGACTTTAACTCACTTTAATTCAAAATTGTTATTTTATGAGAATCACTCCATCTCACTATCATCATATCGACAAGGGGCCAGGTATCATTGTAAGTGGTATGACGTTACCAATTTAAGAAGTCTCTAACAAGGACTATAATGTGGCCTTGGTCAACAACTTAACAAATGGAACTTTTTGATTCAAGGCTATTAAAAGAAATGATATTCCATGATTACCTTTAGGTTTATAAGTCAAGAATCCTACAAAATGATAAAAAAATAATTTTGCATACATTTCTTCGAGCGATGCTCATAAACACATGAACTCCTACGTTATATCAAGTGCCTTAATTCAAGAAGATTTTGTGAGGCTGTAATGTAGGCAAGGTTTACGAGTTGAGAAACGAAACATATATTAGGCTTAAAGATTTGTATAGGGATGAGAGCTGATGATCATATTGGTAGTACCATTGGTCTTCTTCTTCACCATCGGGAATTATCTTCAAAATGTGCTTCACTAACTATAAGAACTCGACATTTGTGTTCTTTAAATATTGCTCCATTAGGGATACATTTTTTTTTTTTTTTACAATTGATAGTCATCTGTTCGATACTTTTTTTTTTTTTTTCATTTTCTTCTATGGGCATTCGCCCTTTTTCAAACCCCTAATTTTCATTTCTTTTATGTCTATGGGCATTGGCTTTATTTTTATCAGACACACTTCGTTTTCATGCCCTTAGCTTTATTTTTTTCTTACCTTTGACTGACTACATACATTGAATAACCACATAATGTTTTGACATTTGGACTCTTGGGGGTCTTCGTCTTCTGTCGATGCTATAAAATCCTGTTTGAACGATCACCGTTTGCCTCGCCCCAATGTGGGGGATGATCACCAACTGGTCTATAGAAATGAATTTTTAGGCTTGAGTGGGCTATGCCATTGATATAAGTGTGTGAGATAGAGAAATAAATGCTTTTCGTCATCTTAAGGCACTTGGATTATTGTTTGAGTTCATCCGCAATAAAATACCTGAAATTGATGAGAGTGAGAGTAAGGAAACTTATATTTATTTTTCTCACTACCTGATGTTGACTTACCTCTAGTTTACTTGATGTGGGGTGGTTTTTGATAGGGATAATTTGAAAGAAATCTTCATAAGTGTATGGGGCTTGAAGGGGTTGAGCAATGGATAAAATGTAGTATTTGTGATAGAGAAATGAACTATCTCTCATCATTTCGATTGTCATACTTTTCGCAAGAGAACTCTTTACCTTGCGGATATGGATCTACCTATGCTCGTCTCATAAGTGTATAAGCAAAGGATTGTGTATAAAATAAAATTTGTCTTTTATCATCCTGACATGCCTCATTTAGTAAGCTCAATCCATTCTACATCATCCATTAAATTAGCTTGTTGACATCTTTAGTGGAATTGGTGAATTAAACATGTAAAAGTTATCTTGCAAAATCCTTTTCAAGAAATTTGACCTTTTATGAGCTTATCGGCCTTTAGCATGAAAAAGTTTGTGAATTTAGATCACCAAGTTTATTATGCTCAAGAAATTTCATTAAAAGCGTGGGAAACATTAGCTTGAAAAATTATCCCCGCAAGAAGTGTGAGAAATATCGATTACAAAGGGAAATCCTTAGAAATGGAAGTCCTTTGATCACCCTTATTCGTAGGGAACAAATACACGAATTGATCAATCAAGACTGAAAATCCGATCTTCGATTCGGTAAGCGCTCCATCTAGTTATAGGAACATGCAAACAATGTTCTCTTGTCGCCTCAAAGCTCTACTAAAGAAGCAACTGATGAAATCATCCTCGGCCTTTGCTTGCGGACACCGGTTCCTCCTTCCTTTCTTGCTGAATGTTTCCCTCGGCACGTGGAAGAACCTCTCTCATTCCAAAGAGACCATCTGTTGTTGACCGCGCTTTCTTATAATTGCTACTATAGGTTGAAGGCAGTCAAGCACGAGATGTGGCACAAGGCTTGAATCGACAAGGCTGTGGAGTTTTGTACCTTTGATTTAATCGCAATCTTTTGGGTAGCCTTGCATGCTCTCGGTCGCCGTCCTTTAACTGTTACTTCTTCGGGTTAGGCCCTATGTCGGTAACTTTTCTTGATGTGTTCGCCATCATTAGTTTGAGTCTAGATGGTGATGATGTTAGTGCTATTGATCTTTCGGCTTGTGATTTCTACGGAAAAGGTACAAATTTTTCCTATACTGATTTCCAAAAAGCCTACGATCGTCGGATAGGGGATGTTGAAGATGAGGAGCATGTTACCTTTTTGCTCTACTGGTTGTCTAAATTTGTTTTTTGCAACTACTCCTTTCAAGTAAGGGTGTGCATGGTTCGGGCGAGCAGTTCCCGACCTAGAACTAGGAACTGCCCGCTAAGGACCGGTTCCGAAAAATTGGAACCGGGATCCACCCGGGAACCGAACTGCTGGTCTGGTTTGGTTCCCGGATGGATCCATGGAACCGATCTTGATTTTGGTTTTCAACATAGAACAATTACGTGACATCAAAGCAAGCCAAAGAAAGAAAAACCAAATTTAAGTATGCGGAACAAACTCATCAAATAGAGTAAATTAGACAAATTTACACTTTACAATGAAACAACAATCGCAACAAGATTCTTTACCAAAAAAAAAAAACAATCGCAACAAGATTCGCCTAAAACTTCACAACTTATAAAGCTCGTGAATCCCGAGTTTTGAGCTATGAAATTGCAAGTTCCAATCTCCTAAAAGTAAAACAATAATTAATAGATGATTGCTTGACATTAGTAAAAATTGAACTCAAACAATTATTGAAAATCTTACCACATATATTAGGAGGAAGAGGAACTGAGGAAGAGACAGAGAGAGAACCGAAGACGAAGAGAGTGAGATGAGATGTAAGGTTTCTTTTAATAATTTTTTTTTAATATTAAAAAGGTTTCGGTTCGGTCCGAGCGGGCGGGCGGGCGGATCCGCCCATGGAACCGGGAACCGGAACGGTACCCATCGGTTCCCATAAATTGGAACCGGGAACCGGACCGGTTCCCTCAAGAACCGTCGGTTTTGGGCGGTCCGGTCGGATCCCGGGTCTTATGCACACCCCTACTTTCAAGTGACTCGAGACCTCAAAGGTTTAACATTTTACCTTTCCCGAGGTAAACATAAAGCCATGGGTCGTCTTGCTCTTGCTGCCCTTTATGATGGCCTTGGTTTTTCATCGGTTACTATGTGTGTTCCTACCTCTGGGGGTTTTCATGATCCTTTCTAGATCCTCCAAGCATGGGCTAAGTTGTATTTTCCATCCCTTTTTTTTTTTTTTTTTTTTTTTTTTTTTTTTTTTTTTTTTTTTTTTTTTTTCAGGAGGGTTGGGTGAGAATGATTCACTTCAGGTATGAGATTTGTCTCATGCCTTACAAAAGATAGGATAAAAGTCTAAAAGTGAGTTAAAAATTAGAGTATAATCGACAAAAAAAGTAAAAAAGACCTTATTTGAGACAATGCCAACTTTGGGGACTCATTTGAGAAATCGATCCTATTTTGGGATTTAAAATTCAAGAACGAAGATTAGGAAATATGGAGAAGAGAGATGTGCGATTAGGGTTTTACCCCCAAATCGAATGGATTTCAAAATTTTGATTGAGTTCAAGATAATCGATTGTGGAGCTTAATAATATGGGCTTGGTTTTGATTAGGACTGAACCACGGGAGAAGAGGATCAATTAAGGTTTTGTTTTCCCCGAACTACTTCAGCTAGATCGAAGTTTCGAATCGAGGACGTCGGCAGTCAACAAACAAGTTCAAGCCCTTCCCATTGCTTCCAATCGAACATTGACGAAGGCGTTCCCTTAATTTGTGATTTGTTAAAGTGCAAGAACCCTAATTTCACTTTTGCCCCAAATTCCCCGCGAATTCGCGAACCCTATCTATAAAGTCAGCTGACCCATCCCTTCTGGTCTCAGCCAACGGCACAACGCCGTTTCACCTTTATTATACATGTTTGGTTCGTCATCACTGTACAAGTTAGCTTCCTCGGCCGAACCATATGACATGTAGCAATAGCCATTTTTATCCCCCAAGCAAAAGAGTTTCTCTCTTTGTCGGTTGAAGAGTACGTCCGATTTTGTCTTGGATATATATCTTCACTTGGTATTTGGCCTTTTCTTCATGTATGTACACACCCGCACACACCGAAGTCAACGGAAGAGTATTTTGAAACCGTGCCGACTTCAATCAGAGAGCTCACTCAAGCTGTAGCTTAGCTCAGCCACCCGAAACCACACATTTTCCAAACATCTCTTTCATTTACTTTCTGTCCTTCACGGGTCTCTCGTTCACGTTATTATCAATGCGTGTAGGCGTGGATTTCCCATACCAGTTGGTGATCATAATACGCGAGCATGCTTCATCATACGCATTCTGGGTTCACTCTTCAGATCACACCACAACCATGCTAGGGTCTCATTATCGTCAAGTGCTATAGTCCATATATTTCACACGAGTTGTTAAAGTCGAATTGCAGAACAGGACTGAAGAGGACCCAATTTGAAATTTCAAGCAAATCACAAGGATTGAAATATACTTGAATTGAAAATTATTAAACTTGTTTAATTCAATGTTTTACTAGCTGTCCATAGTGAAGAAAGTGTGTTTTAACGAACTCCCTAATACAGACGCTAAGCTGATCTCCACATAATTGCCGATAAATGGGGTATTCCAGTTCACACTGGAAAATTTTCGCTGCCCGATTCAACTCATAGGAGAACAAAATTTAAATCAAAGTTCATATGAAACGGTCTCTCACTAACCTTTTAAAGGATGGACCAATCCGTCAACACTTACATAATCATCAGCTGAAGGTGGACCATCGAGAGGTCGATCGTGCGGTGCATCCACATATTCCCTTTCAGTGGCAGAATCTAAGCCATCTTATATATTGGATCGAGCTTTCTCTTTGAGTTCTCGTCTTAGAATCTTCCCAGCCGGTGTTTTTGGCACACTGTTTATGAAAGTCACTTTCCGCAACCTTTTGAACGGGGCAACCTGTTGAGGATGACAAAGAAGATAATAGCTAGCAAAAAGACGTCTTGCCATCACCATTGCTTCATAGGAAGTTATCATCATAACGGCTTAAAATGATTGAACAAGCATCTGGGGAACAGAGGAGCATTTTCAGGTTAAAGCACCAGAGACAATCATTCGATACATAAGCATAGACATTGCAGTTTCAAAACCTACGTACGGAAGGACCCATAATTTTCTTAGCATTCTGGATAGCGGGGGATCAGATCAGATGTTCCACAGAAAACATTAGACAATTCTGTGGATCCTGTGAAAGTGTTGAAGATGGGAAGATTTCATTCCATGAAACTGTGAAAGTGTTGAAGATGGGAAGATTTCATTCCATGAAACTATGTTAAGCAGCATTGAATACTGTAAGCCGAGGCTTTTTATGTTTGCGAATAAATTTGCCAGTTGAATAAGAAGCCAACATCAAGTTAAGAGGGAGACATCACATAGGAAATCCGTTACCTGGTTGGCAATGAATTCCTGGACACTGACTTCGGTGAGTGAGCTGTTGGGGGACCGAACAACATATGCAATTGGAACTTCGCTGGCTTTAGCATCAGGAAACCTAATAATAGAGACACTCAGAATTCAAAAGTCATCCCAGTGCATCTTGAGCTGATAAAATTAAGCAGCACTGGCCGTTCTTTTTTCCATATTGACAAAATTGACAATTAACATATGATCCATCCTTACGGAATGACGACAGCATCTAGTATTTCAGGATGTGAAAGCAGCAGTCCTTCAAGCTCTGCTGGCGCCACCTGAAAGCAGAAGTATAGCAGTAAAATTCATGAGTGCAGCAAGCAGAACAATTCATAGCCAAAGTCGGGTTTTTTCTGATCCATGAACCAAATACTACAGTACATGTTAACGAAATTTCGAGTTTCTATGGAACGAATTCGGGGTTAGGGTCAAACTGATTGAGTCAGATCAGAGTAGTGCATACAAGTCATCATATATAAACACCTGAATATCCTCAATATGCATAAAGATTAAGGCATCTAGAGCAATTATATTCTAACAGTCCCCACAATATTTAACCCAGGTGGATTTGTGAAAATGAGTCATGACATAGAAAAAATGGAGTGCAACAATTAACTAGACGAATGTGAGGAACAAACATGTCACAGGCTCTCAATAATAACCAAACAAAAAACTTAAAATTAGGGGTGCTTATAACGCGAATACCTGTGCTTTTGTTTGTTTTACAATCAAATACCTGAACTTTTTTTTTTTTGGGCTCAATCAACTATCTCAACTTTTTAAATCTAGCTCAATGAAAGGCCTTAAATAAATTACAATATCATGTGATTTTGCTAATTTAGCTTGCTTATGCGGCAAAACTAAAGCACAATTGGTGACATGACTTGGTTAGTTAGTAAAAATTGTTTCGTCTCCATTTAGGTGTTGGGTCATGAGGACAGACAAAGATTGCCGGCTTGGACAATTTTAGCCGTCTAACATGTCTATGCTGACATGGCATCATTTCAATAGGCCACATTGGACGCTGATAGCTATTTGATGGTGTGAGTGTCCACGTTGGCATGCTTTGTCTGCAATTATAGCAGAGGCCTCACATCGACTCATATTTAAAAAGTCGACACACTTAATTGAACAAAGAAAAAAAAAAAGTTTAGATACTCGATCATAAAATGAATAAAAGTGCAAAACTATGTAGTAAAGCGAATCATAGACGAGCGCAAGATTAATACTCTATCCGACTAAGCATTTCCCTGTAGAAGCCAAGAGATTTATCAGCCCTCCAAGCATCAAGAAGAGCAAATATTCTATAACAAGGAAAAAACGTGCGAAACTTTCGATTTATCAGTCACAAGAATTCACTACTTGCCTGATAACCATAACACTTGATGAGGTCTTTTAATCGGTCAACAACAAATAATTGGCCCTCTTTATTAAAATACCCAAGATCTCCCGTGTGCACCCATCCTTTGTCATCGATGGTCAGCTTTGTTGCTTCCAGGTTATTGAGATAACCTGAAAAGGTATCGTGGATGATATACAGTCAAAATGAGAAAAGCAGCCTGATTTTGGCAAAGAGTTATCACGTTCCATGTAAATACTGCACTTGACTAATAGAAGCTCCCTGGGTAATGACCATTTAGCACCCGATTTCCAAAGTATTGCACGTTAGATGAAGGCACAATCATAAACAATATTGACTCCCGCAAAAGTTGTGCCTCTAATAATTCTATCTTGATAGTATTGTTTTCCGAGAGTTCCAGTTTCAGACTTCCCAAATATGTGAAGTTGATCCGGGCAATAATTTTTTTTTTTTTTTTTGGTAAGAGTAAGAAATATCCGGGCAATTATGTTAATACACCCAAAAATCAAGTTTTGTCCTGACCAGAGGAGAACCAAATTTGTGTATACTTTTGTGAACACATCCTAACGATGGAATTACAGTCTTGCTAGCCCATTTGATGTTTCAATAAATGCAGAGAAAATATTTCATATTTCTACCTTTCATCATATTCGGTCCTCGAAGCCAAATTTCTCCCAGCTGGTTCGGCGGAAGAGGCATTGATGTTTCCACACAGACAATTTTAGATTCCACTCCAGAAACGAGTGCTCCGGTTGAACCAGAAAGTTTAGGTTCTTCTCTGGGATTCTCTAGTGATACGATTCCACAAGTTTCCGTCATGCCATACCCCTGCCAATTCGGAGCATGGAGGATTCACATTAGGACATGCCATATCACAAAGAGCCTCGCAGTTCATACTGGGTGTAAAGCCACAGACTATTCTTTCTCGCTTGCTCCATCGATTCATAATGGTATTTGGTAGAGATTGCCATCGACAGTGGGAAGACAGTTCACTAGTGACTGAACTTTTCCTAGGACGTGAAGAATTTGACAGGCACTGCAAAGATACCAGCTAGTCTACTGGAGATGCTATCCGAGGCAAATTGAAATATTCACTAAGCTACAACCCCGTCGACTATCCTTAACAATAACTGTCGAATTGCCATTCTTACTGGATGATAAACTATGTCAAATCCTCACCTTTCAGCAAAACAAACAGGAGCAAAGAAGCATATAGACATTTCAATACCCTCGATTTCCCTAAGAACATCAATGAAGCATACAGGAATGAAGCCCGCTGGCTCAGTTACCTGAATGATATCAACATGGGGGATATTCTTTGCGCACTCCTCCATGACATCTTTACTCAGAGGAGCAGCGCCAGAGCCAATCAGCCTCAAGGAAGACAGATCATACTTCTTTCCTGCCCTCCACTTCGCCAGCACGACCATCACCGGAGGAGCCACATACATGTAGCTAACTTGGTACCTCTCCACGCCCTCCAACACCTTCTCCAACTCGAACTTCCTCAGCGTCACCACGGTGTTCCCTCTCGTGAGCTGCGAATAGACTATCACCGACAGGCCCAGTATGTGGAACATCGGCAAGAAGGTCAAGAACACATTCTTGCCCTCCCTGTACCTCTCCTGATCAGCAGTCACCATCAGAGAGACCGAAATGAAGTTCCTATGCGTCAAGATCACCCCTTTGCTCGTCCCCGTCGTGCCCGACGAGTAGAGAAGGGCGGCAACGTCGTCCTGGGCCACGCAACTCGGCGGCAACTCAGATTTCGGCTCCGCAGTTTCCACCAAATCGAAGTAATTCCAGATCTTGGAACCGGCGGATTGCCCGGGCTGCAGAGAGCCGAGCAAAACCGTGGGCAATTCGAATCCTCTGACTTTGTTGTAGAGTTCGGTTACGGTGATCACCAGCTTGGGTTTACAGTCGTCGACCTGCTTGGCCAGCTCGGACAGAGTGTACATGGGGTTGCAGGTGGTGGCGATGGCCCCGATGGAGACGACGGAGAGGAAGCAGACAGGGTAATGAACCGAATTGGGGCACAAGATCAAGACGACGTCGCCCTTCCCGAGGGGGAGCTCGCGGAGGAGGACGTGGGAGAGGGTGGAGACGCGGGTCTTGAGCTGGCGGAAGGTGAAGGACTCGCCGGACTCCGCGTCAGTCAGGGCCGGGGACTGCGGGGAGGCAGACGAGGAAGAGGAAGAGTAGCTCCGGAAGAGATGGGAGGTGAGGGTGAGGTCGGGTTCGGAGGGGAAACGGAGCGGCGGGCGGGGAGACCTGTAGGTGGAGGTTTTTGGGTCGAAAGAGTTGGAATTCGCCATGGCCGTTGGGAGGAGGAGGACGGAATTTTCTTGGAGTTTTTCCGGGAATGTTTTTCGATGGAGGGGGGAGGGGGTTGACTTTCTTGGAAGAGCGAGTGTTTGCCGAATGGTATGAGGAGGACGATGATTCCTTATGATGAGAAGCGGGAATTTTCAAGAACCCCGCCGACCAAGAAGGACTAGAATTGGAAAGACTGAGATAATCGATTCATGTCCTAAAGAGGATGCACGTGTTTTTCTTTACTGGACGTACTAATAATAATGATTATAGTACGAAATTGTCGATCAGTGAGTTTCGGTCCTTGGCTTTGCATCATTCTGTCCTCTTTATAATGGGAAAAGGGGAATAATAATCACACCGAAGGGTAACGGTGCAGTCTGCAGCTCACATTTTCCCAAGGAAACTGAATAATTTTGCTCGTCCGGTTTCTCTTTCCTTTTGTTTTTTTTTGGGCTAGGCAATATTGAGGAGGCATCTAGACGCATTCCCAATGTTGGATCTCTCTGTTGTCTCTATCCCACCTCTCTCACCTCCTAAATGCCGTCTCTGCAACCGCAATTTCTAGGGTTTATTATTATTATTTTTTTCCGAATCTCCCCATTTGCAATTGTGAGTGAAGGGTGGGCAACAAACGGGCTTCGGATTATAAAAGTATGACAGGTCAATATAAAAGAATTTCGGACTAGCACGCGCAGTTGATGAGGAGACTTTGAATTATTGAAGTACGCCGTATTAATTAAAAGGGATATCGGGCTATGAAAGTATATTGAATCGATGAAAATGACTTCGGATTACTGAAACACGCTGTGTTAATCTAAAGAAATTTTGACTTATGGAGCATTCCAAGTTGATGGGAGACTTCGGACTATGGAAGTACGCCATGTCGATTACTTGTAGAGATAAAATTCAAGAATATTTGGGACAAATCTTAAGGCTTCAAAGAGCAACTTGAATGTTAAATATTATTGGTCTTCAAGGAAATATTATATAAAGTACGGCAGGTTAATATAAAAGAATTTCGGACTAGCACGCGTAGTTGATGAGGAGACTTTGAACTATTGAAGCACGCCGTATTAATTAAGAGCGACATTGGGTTATGGGAGTATATTGAGTCGATGAAAATGACTTCGGATTATGGAAGCACGCTGGGTTAATATAAAGGAACTTTGACTTACGGAGTATTCCGAGTTGATGGGGAGACTTCAGACTACGGAAATACGCTATGTCGATTACTTGTAGAGATAAAATTCAAGAATGTTTGGGATGAATCTTGAGGTTTCAGAGAGCAATTTGAACATCAAGTATTACTTAGGGTGCGTTTGGTTGGACTTTTAGGGAAAGCCTTTGGAAAAATGCAAAGGACTTTGAGTTAAAGGCTTTTTTCAAAATGCAAATTGTGTTTGGTAAATTGTTATTTGAAAGTCCATTACGAAATACCTTTATGTAAAATGTTGTTTGGAGAGATTAATTTACAAGTGACTTTAGCGATTAATAAACAAATAAAAAATAAAAAGTAAAAAAATTGGTCGATGAGGCAGGCGGCTGCCGATGGCCTCAGGCAGCCCCTGGAGACGAGCGGTGAGGGCTGCTTGGGGTCGGACAACCTCCGGCGGCACGGCGACCAGATCTGGGTCACGCTTGAGGTCACGCGACCTTCGGCGCTGGCGCGACCTAGATCTGGTTGCCGCGAGGTCATGCGACCTCCGGCGACCCAGATCTGAGTTGCGCATGGGTCGCGCGACCCATCAGCGATGGTCACCGTGACCGTCACCCGCCTCTCGCTAGTTCGTTGCTCGCCGTCAATAGCCCTTTGCACAATCCGTTTGCCTCAACGAAGAAGATGAACAACTCAGCCAAAGAAGAAGATGGGAACAGTAGAATGAAGGGCAAAGCCAAAGCTGAAAGCCTAACGAAGAAGATGAACAGCTCAGCTCAGCCCCCGGAGACGACCGGCGAGGGCCGCCTAGGGTCAGGCGACCTCCGACGGCGCGGCGACTAGATCTAGGTCACGCCTAAGGTCGCGCGACCTCCAACGTCGGCGCAACCTAGATTTGGTCGCGCGGGGTCGCGCGACCTCTCGGCAACCAGATCTACGTTTGATCTGGTTGCCGGGAGGTCGTGCGACCCAGCGGCGACCATATCTGGGTCGCGCCTGAGGTTGCGCGACCTCCGGCGCCGGCGTGACCTAGATCTGGTCGTCGTGAGGTCACGCAACCTCCTGGCGACCAGATTTGGGTCGCGCTCGCTGCGAGGTCACGTGACCTCCGGCGACCCAGATCTGAGTTGTGCTTGGGTCGCGCGACCCATCGGTGATGGTCGTCGTGACCGTCACTCGCCTCTCGCTAGTCCGTTGCTCACCGTCAGTAGCCTTGCACAATTCGTTTGCCTCAACGAAGAAGATGAACAGCTCAGCCAACGAAGAAGATGGGAACAGTAGAATGAAGGGCAAAGCCAGGGATGCCTTGGGCTTTCAGCCTTCAGAAGGCTGGCTTTAGCTCAATGGGGTTTCAAAATTTTTTCCCAAACAGCTGATACTTGGCCAAAAGGCTTTTAGGTGTCTAAAGCTACTTGGGAAGGCAGTTCCCAAACGCAGCCTTAGTCTTCAAGGAAATATTATAAAAGTACGGCATGTCAATATAAAAGAATTTCAGACTAGCACGCGTAGTTGATGAGGAGACTTTGAACTATTGAAGCATGCCGTATTAATTAAAAGGGACATCGGGCTATGGGAGTATATTGAGTTGATGAAAATGATTTTGGATTACTAAAGCACGATAGGTTAATATAAAGGAACTTTGACTTATGGAGTATTCTGAGTTGATGGGGAGACTTTGGGCTACGGAAGTATGCCATGTCGATTACTTGTAGAGATAAAATTCAAGAATGTTTGGGACAAATCTTGAGGTTTCAGAGAGCAACTTGAATGTCAAGTATTGCTTAGTCTTCAAGGAAATATTATCTATCATACATGATGAGAGCAAAAGTTGATATGCATTCATCAAAGAGGTAGACAATATGAGCACTCTAGAATGCACATTTCAAATGCAATGAGGTTTCATCAATTCAATCAAGGTTTATGCATAATGACTTTACTAGATTTGCATCACCCAAATTTCCATAGGAGAGAACTGTAGTTCAAAACAATGACATGGATTTTTTAAAAATATTAAATGAGAGACTTTCGGTTAAAAATGACTTTAACTCACTTCAATTCAAAATTGTTAATTTATGAGAATCACTCCATCTCACTATCATCATATCCACAAGGGCCTACGTATCATTGTAAGTGGTATGAGCTTACCAATTTAAGAGGTCTTTAACAAGGACTATGATGTGGGCTTGGTTAACAACTTAACAAATGGAACTTTTTGAGTCAAGGCTATTAAAAAAATTGATATTCCATGATTATCTTTGGGTTTATAAGTCAAGAATCCTACAAAATGAGAAAAAAATAATTTTGCATGCATTTCTTCGAGCGATGCTCATAAATACATGAACTCCTACATCATTTTTTTTTTTTTTTGGTAAAGGTAAGTAGGAACTCCTACATTATTTCAAGTGTCCTAATTCAAAAAGATTTTGTGAGGCTGTAATGTAGGCGAGGTTTACGAGTTGAGAAACGAAACATATATTAGGCTTAAAGATTTGTAAATGGATGAGAGCTGATGATCATATTGGCATTACCACTGGTCTTCTTCTTCACCATCGGGAATTATCTTCATAATGTGCTTCACTAACTGTAAGAACTTGGCATTTGTGTTCTTTAAATATTGCTCCATTAGGGATACAATTTTTTTTTTTTTTTTTTTTACAATTAATAGTCATCTGTTCGATACTTTTTTTTTTCTCATTTTCTTCTATGGGCGTTTGCCCTTTTTCGAACCCCTAATTTTCATTTCTTTTATGTCTATGGGCATCGGCTTTACTTTATCGGACACACTTCTTTTTCATACCCTTAGCTTTATTTTTTTTTCTTACTTTTGACCCACTACATACATTGAATAACCACATAATGTTTTAACATTTGGACTCTTGGGGGTCTTCATTTTTTGTTGATGCTCTAAACATGTTGTTTGAACGATCACCTTTTGCCTCACCATAATGTGGGGGATGATCACCAATATGGTCCATAATTGGGAGCATCCATTCGAACTACATCAGCCCAAGTGATGCTCGACTCATGGTTTGCTCTTTCATACTTTACTTTATCTTCATTCTAGAGCTAGAGTTTGGTGTAATGATGAAGTGTATATTGGTTGCTATGTATCCAATCTCTTCCCAACAATAATTTATAAGACCAATCAGCATCTATTATGAAAAATGTGGTTTTTGTAGTACGCGACACTATTGTGAGATTAACTGCAACTGCCCCTTTGGCATCGCATATGTCTCCCTTGAAATCCGAGTGTCACATTGATAGGGATTATTTCTTCTTCATCTTTACCAATCTTTCGAAAGTATTGGTAGGACATAAGATTTAGAGTAGCTCCCACATCAACCATCCTACTAAAAGGACGGCCTTCAATCTTGCCTACCACTGTGAGGGCAATCAAGTGCTTTGTCTTATGAACTAGAATTCTGCCTTGATTTTCTTTCCATCAGAACAACTCTCATGACAGAAGCTTTGAATTCAAGAGGAAGTCTTACTTGCACCATAATTGAGCTAGCCGAAGAACTAGAGGTAGATCTCTCTCTATCGAACTTGCTCTTTATTTTATTCAATTTCCTCTCAATTCTTTTTTCTTTTTGCTTTTGAGAAGGACTTTTCCTTCCAACAATATCACCAATTGAAAATGTTAGTACGAACACCTAGGGGGTAAATAGGTGTTTAAAAGAAGGCTTGACAAATAAATGCAGAATAAAACTAGTTGCGAGCAAAATCTGAATAAGGATTAGAGTCTGATTAAATGAGCCACCAAACTTCTGGTAGATGTTCAGAATCTGTTATGCGATGGAACAGACTTCTGAAATAACCTCTAAGTATGCAATAGACTTAAATAAGAAGAGTTACTGAAAGAGAATGTTGCATACGAAATTTATAGTGGTTCGGCTTAGATCAAGTCTACGTTCACTCTCCCACGCTAACAGTCTTCTAGCTTGATTCCACTACGCGATGAACAAGAGATTATAACTTTGAGTGTAAATACTCGGTGGTAGATGGCACTATCTCACCAAGTCATTCTTTTGGTATTTCTCTCACGATCACAAACGTTTAAACTCATCAAAGACAAGTGTATGATCGAAGTTCGCTTAGACTTTGGAATTATAAATTCTACTTTCCAGCTCTTACTTGCTCATTAGTCCTTGATTTCCTTAAATACTCCTCCACTTCCAAACTAGCCGTTTGACAGTAACTAGAGGATCATCTTTCAATCTATCCATTGGATAGATCTGTATCTAAAAGATTTAGTAGCCATTGAGTGATAGAAGCAGAATCCCAAGTTGATTCTGATTGCCCATACAAGTAGAATTTTGGTTTCCATAAGTAAAGCTTCTTCGTTTAGAAAGTTTTTGTCTTCAAAATTCAATTGTCAATCAATTAGATTGAGTAAATCAAATCTATCTTGATATGAAATTTAAATTAGATCACTAGCCATTATACGTTTTGGGCTTGTGTTACATTCTGTCAAGTTGCCTCATTTTGAACATGTTTCGTTTTAAATTTGCTATGTTCTGAACTTGTGTTTCGTTTTGGATGTAAAGCTTGAGAGTGTTCTGTTGGAAGTAAAGTCTAAGTGTGGACATAAGTCTGAACATATTCTGTTTCTGAACATATTTAGTCTTAAGGTTTGGATACAGTCTGAATAAGTTCAGCTTTAGCATATAACCTATCTTTTGGTTCTTTCAAGTATAGACTTTGATAATATCTTTTACATATTCTATCATCTGCATAGTCTATTACTCAATTATTAAATATGTTAGTAGCTTTTGATATATTTTGTCATCTTCAAAATATCATAAGGGATTTTCCCTAACATCACCCTCCTAGCATCTACTATACTTTTTGTCCATTTTAGAAGAGTCTCCCTCATGTTTTACCCATACAAGGCTTTTCGTCTCACCATAACGCTTGACTTTGGGCCTTACTAAAGTACCAGCTTGCACATGTAATTCTTGCAGCTTTTTCTTTCACTACATCCTTCTTCTTCAAGTCCTCGATATTAGTTTTTGTTCATAAGGCTAAGTTTCTTACGAACTAGTCAAGACTTCCTTCCCCACAAACCACTGTCTTTGAGGAGGTTATGAGGTACCTTTATTGTTTGAGAAGGCTTCTAGCGTTGATTGACCAAATGCGGGAATTCATCTTTATACTTGAATTTCAACACCCATCCTGACGGTATCACTTCAGGTGACTTTTATTTTGGCTAAGGAGTCCTTGAGTACCGAATGTAATAATCAAACTTTATGTTCAGTTCTCTCAAAGTTCTAATGTCAGGGTGCCCTTCTTCATAAAGTCGGTTTAACGTTACTTTGTTGCCCGCTTTCGCCTTGGCGCCACAATACTCTCGAGAGTCTATTCTCATAAATTATGTTTATTAAAATATCTCCCTCCAAATCTTAGATTTCTTCTATCTTCAACCACTTGTTGTGTGCGATTAAAGTGGTTGCGGGAAAGTGCATAGTACTGGGGAGTTTGGTGATACTACCGATCATAGTTCATGTTCTTGAGCCTTATCGAAGCTCTTTCCTGATCATGGCGATATCTCAGTGTTGCTGAATAATCATCTCCATCCAAGAAATACTGATGTATGATTTCTCTGTCACCTTCGACATTAAGTCCTCGGGTTTGAGCATCCTCTGAAAGCTAACGACACCATCTGAATTATTTGAGGAAAATGATCCGAGTCGATTTCCATTCTTCTATCCCCTTGTTTGGCAAAATTAATCTTATCCTGGCAGATTGCCTCTTGAACAACTTTCCTGAAAACATTACAATAATTGGTACTATGACTCTAAGAGTGGTGCCATTTACAATACCTTTTATTGCCAATCACTTCCTTACTCGGGATGACTTGACCCTTTGTTAACCTTATCACTCCATCGCGTACCAAGTGGTGGAAGATTTCGTCCAGCTTGGTAACATCAAATGAATATCTCTGTGTCATTGTCCGTGAGCATTACTGATTTCTTCACTTTGGTGGGTTTCAAAGCTCGGAAGATTTATGGTTTATCTAGAGTCATCTTTGCTACTGCAATCTCAGCAGCATCATCTTGAGCATCATCTTTTTTTTTTTTTTTTTTTAGTCTTTTTCGGAATCATACATTACCACATTCTGCTTGTAATCCCGATAAGGCTTCTTGTTTTTTTTTTTTTTTTTTTAATCCCTTTCAAAGGTTCTCATATTGAGTTGCTGTAGCAGTTAATAAGAATATATAAGTGAATTTCTACCCAGCCAAATGCTCCTTTAAGGCAAACTTTAAACCATTTTTTGCCATCTTGGTAACTTCTTTTTTCAAAGGAAGAACAAATACCAATTTCTCATCTTTTTAAATTGGGCAACAAACTAGTTAATCATCTCATTATTAAACTGCTTGATGGTGGCCAAATCTGACAGTGTCACTTTGGGGATTGGACGATAAAACTAGGTGTGCCTCCCTATTCTGTGCCGACTTTGTGGAAAGACCAGTATCAAGTAAATGCCGTCTTCGACAGTGACAAAGGGAATGGATGTAACTTCAATCTCCCATCATTGTTAAAATCACCACGTTGAGCCGTGAATCGTCAAATAATTTATCGTAGAATGATAATCTTCCCTAGTAAAGAGAGTAAAATCAGGGATTTTGTATTCCATCGGGTATGGGATGTTATCAACCTAATTTAGGTACGATTTGCGATATACAGGTCTTGGGACGCCTCCATCCAATCCCATCTCTGCATAATTAAACAAGCAACCTGCGGCTGATAAGGTTGATACCCTGCTACCAGCACGGGAATTGATTTAGTATTCACTACCCTTGGAGGCGGCACCGCATTATTGCCCCCTAGACGATTAACATTAGGAAGCACTGGTCACGGGACACCTGCCTGGGCCTCATTCCCAAGGTTGGAAGTGTCTCTAATCACCCTTGTCGGATTCACACCATTAGAGATTCCCGGCACCGATCCAGACGGGGACAATATTCTAGGCACTCCAACTCGTTCACCTAGGTTGATTTGATTTTGGTCATTCACACTATTAGCCTTTTACAAAATTCTAGCCAACCGCGCATGATTTGAGCCGCTAACAACAGGTTGGGCTGGAACTCACATGGGTTGTGGAATTGTGCTAGTGTGACCATTATGAGTCACATTCACTTGATTCGGCCCTTCCATTCTCGAAGTCAGATTAGTAATCAAATCGATTAACAAATGAGTCAAAATATTCGACAAATGATTAGCCATATAATTGACCAGATCATTTTGGTGCTTTTCAAACATCCTTCTCATGGTGGCCATCACTGTTGGGTTCAGGGTCAACTCTCTTCTTTGGTCTTTAGACAATTCTTGCGGAATGTCCTCAGAATTATTACCCGTATTGACACCATCAATAGGATTTGGATTCTGACTGGAAATCTTGGAACGGATGGTTCTCACTCCAACTTGCTAGAGGAATGAATTATCCTTGCCGGCAGAAGAGCGATTCCCCCGATTCCTTATTTTTGTCATCAACACATCCTAAGAGCGAAACACAATGATTCCACCAAGCATGTCAAAAAGATGTTTGCCGGAGAAAGTTCTCTTAACAAAAATCTTTCACGAAAGTGGCAAAGCTTTGGCTTTATTCTTTATAACGGGTCTTGTATCGCTTCGGAAAGGAAGCAACCAATCTAAACTAACGGCAAATTAAAGTGCAGGAAAACAGGAGAAAAAGTACAGGTATGATTGAATGTAAAAATACAATAAAGGAAAAGATAACAACTTGAAATTGAATAATCGTTTGTCAATTTGGCAAAAGGTCTTTTATGATGATGCCTCTTCGGCTATTTATAGTGGCAATTCATAGATAACTGCCTTTTGCGATTATCATTTCGATATTTATAATATTCTAGAAGTCTTAGCTTTTATCAATAATCGTCTTGCCTTGTCGATATTTTCATTGGTACCGACTCTAGTAACCGTTTCCATCCTTATCTCGTCGGCTTTGGCAAGCCCCTTGTCCTATTGCTCGAGATGCCTATTTATCAACTGTTGGCATCCTAACCCATTCTCTATGGATTCCAATGTTTTCGGTGCTGCTTTACTTTCTTCGGCTTCTGAAACCAAGCTAATTTGGGCGCCAATAGATATATTGGATTCGTGTTTTCATGTGGCGTTTCAAAAAGCTTACCATTGCAATGTCTACTTTCTTGTTATGTGCTTGAATAGCGAAATTGAGGTTGGGATTTCATTAGATCGGGGTCATGTATGACAACCGAGGCAAGCTAACTACAAGCAGTGCTCGAGAAACTCTAAAACAAAGTACCGAAAGGGAGTATTTGATTGTTGGAAATTAATCTAGAGAAAACACAAACTATTTATTATAATTAGAACATCATGTAAAGAAGACGATAACAGCTATATAATATTCTTCTTTTATGTAAACTTACAAATCTTGGAGAAGAATAAAATAAGATATCATTGGAAAAATAACATAAAATTGGAGGTAAGGTACGAATAACCGAATCTCCTTAAGGCGATTAGTTCCTGTCAATGGTGCTCCGCAGATTCACGAACTATGCCTCCCAAGAGACAACACCTCGAACCTGTTTGGATTAGCACTATGCAAACAGGACTCTGTCGAATCGTTCAATTGAACCAGCATACGCAGGAAAAACGGAAGAGTAGAAAAGCATATCAAAGCTCTTTTGGAATCAAGTCGGGAAAACCAAAAACCCGTAAATGAAGCTCTATGCTTCCATCTATTTATAGAGATTTTTAGTTCATGTACAGAAGAGATACATGAATTAAATAGACGCGTGTATCCATGAGATTCATGAATAAAAAGATACGTGAATTCAAGAGATTCATGAATCCAAAGATACATGAATTCAAGAGATTTATGAACTCAATAAATTCATGAACTAAAAGATACATGAATCTAAGAAATTCATGAACTCAATAGATACGTGAACATAAAAAAATAGGAAATTCATGAATTCAAAAAAAGATACGTGAATAGAAAAGATGTATCTTAATTTATTGGTTTTCGTTGATCTATTAACCATAATTACAACAATCCCCCACATTAATGGATCAACAAAACATTTTTGACTCAAAGGAATCTGAGCATGCCTGTTGAAATACACCGCATCAAGATAGGTAGCTTTCGTTTTGAACCTTCTTTAGTGAAAGCCTATCGGATTTACTTAACTAGTCAATGGACTAAGCCTTGAATCGCCAGTTGTTTGTGTAAGCTTAGACAATAAACCTCACACGGAGTATTTCCAATTCAAGATTGGTTCTCGGTTGTGTTCATTCTTTCGGCCCTAAACCTCTCGGGATTCATGCGTGCTTTAGAAAATCTAGCCTTTAAAGATTTTCATAGAGTCGGCCAGCTCCACGCATATAGGTGCATTCCTATTAAAGATATCCTACCATATCTCACTTGGATATTATATTCCAAGTTATAGGAATCATTAAACGCATAGCATACGCTTAATAACACTGTAGGAAAGCACCGTTGCATCATAGGAATGAGAGACTGTGTTTACACTAAAGTTTCCAAAATTTGCGTTGTCCTATTGAATCTAGTCCATGGGATCTCCAATCGCATAGGTTAGGTTTCCACCCTAGAATCTCTTTATTGGGTTAAAGCTTTTAAACCTATTCCCCTCGATGTGCAGTTTATCTTCTCTCTTGACAAACCTTTTGTCAGCGGATCCGCAATATTTTCTTTTAACTTTACAAAGTCTAAAGAAATAATTCCATTTGAGAGCAACTGTCTTACAATATTGTGTCTACGATAAATATGTTTAGACTTACCGTTATAAATCACATTATGCGCCCTTGCAATTACCACTTGATTATCACAGTGAATGCAAATTGCAGGCATAGGTTTTGGCCAAGTACCCCCACACTTTTAGAAAATTATAGGATGACAACTTTCCATTCCATAATTTATATGGAGTTTTGTTTGTCCTTTTGTGGGGTATTTTATTAATAATATAATTTGTAGTTAAAACTGCCCCCCACAAGTTCTGAGGTAAACTTGAACTCAAAAGCATGGCATTAGCCATCTCCTTCAGTGTCCTGTTCAATCGTTCAGCAACTCCATTTTGTTGTGGAGTATAAGGTGCAGTCGTTTGGAGAACTAGCACAAAACTCTCTGAAATTGATTGAACTGTATTCTCTTCCTCTATCAGACCTAAGCACTTTGATTTGTTTATCAAGTTGGTTTTCAACTTTGTTTTTATACTTGATAAACATGCTCATAGTCTCATCTTTGCTAGTTAGTAAATAAATATAGCAAAATCTCGTACAGTCATCCACAAATGTGATGAAGTACTTCTTTCCACCTCTACTTTCTACAAACTTTAAATCACATAGATCACTATGAATTAATTGTAAATGTTCACTTGTTCTTTCAATGGATTTAAAAGGTTTCTTGGCAAACTTGGCCTCAACACAAGTCTTACACTTGTAATGGGCATCCAACTCAAATCTTGGAATTAACCCCAAATTTGCTATTCTCTAGGATAAGAATGGTTCAAGTGCCATAACTTTGCATGAAAGGACACTTAAGTGCCATAACTTATGAAATGTACACTTAAGTGCCACATTCTCAAAAAAGGAGATCACTTGAGTGCTAATCCGGCGAAAGTACGGCTAAAACGCCCACGTGCCATTTTTCCGGCGAACGGAGCCCAAAACAACGCCATTTTGCACACCGACGTTTTAAATTTTAAATTATTATTTTTTAATATTTTAATTAAATTAATTTTAAAATTATTATTTTAAAATATTTTAACTAAATTTAATTTATTTAATTTTTATATTTTTTTTACCTTGTCGGCCCAAAACGACGCCGTTTTGCACGCGACGTGGCCAAATAATGCAAAAACAGCGTCATTTTGGGCGACGAGGTAAAAAAATATAAAAATGAAATAAATTAAATTTAGTTAAAATATTAAAAATAATAATTTTAAAATTAATTTAGTTAAAATATTAAAAAATAATAATTTAAAATTTCAAAAAAGGGGGGGGGAGGCGGGCGAGGGATCGCCCCCTCAGTTGCCATTGCCGCCCCATCGTCGTCGGGAAGGGCGGCAATGGCCGATCGGCGGCGAGGGCTCGCGAGCCCTCGCCCCACCGGGCCGGGGCCGCCGCCCGTTGGGGGTCGCCTCGACGGGTGGCGGCCCCTCGCCCGGCAAAGCGGGCGGGGTCATCGACCCTCGGCCGGATCTAGGCGAGGGCCGCGACCCTCGCCCAGCATTGGGGGAGGGCTTGTGAGCCCTCGCCGCCGGTCGGCCGGGGTCGCCGGCCCTTCCCGGGCGACGGCGGGGGGCGGCGGCGGAAGCCGAGGGTTGATCCCCGCCTGCCTCCCCTCGCCTTTTTTTTTTTTTAAAATTATTATTTTTAATATTTTAACTAAATTAATTTTAAAATTGTTATTTTTAAATATTTTAACTAAATTTAATTTTAAATTTAATTTATATATATTTTTACTATGTCAGCCCAAAACGACGCCGTTTTTGCATTATTTGGCCACGTCAGTGTGCAAAACGGCATCGTTTTGGGCTCCATTCGCCGGAAAAAGGGAGAAGTACACTAATGGTGCCATAAGTTGTGTACAGCACTCACTTTGGTGCCAAAAGTTTCAATCGAATCACTTAAGTGCCAAAAAATTTGAAAAACGCTCACTTTGGTGCTAACGCCGATCCGATCAGCCAGAAATCCACGTGGCATTTTTTTATTGGTTTCATACGCTGATGTGGCTCGCCAGAGTTTGAGGCCACGTCAGATTTTGGCCGGAATCTTTCGCCGGTGACACCAAAGTGATCGTTTTTCCTCCGATTTGGCACTTAAGTAATCTGAAGGAAACTTTTGGCACCAAAGTGAGCGCCGTACACAACTTATGGCACCATTAGTGTCCTTTTTCCCCCGAAAAAAGGGAGAAGTACACTAATGGTGCCATAAGTTGTGTAGAGTGCTCACTTTGGTGCCAAAAGTTTCAATCGAATCACTTAAGTGCCAAAAATTTGAAAACGCTCACTTTGGTACCAACGCCGATCGATCGGCCGGAAATCCACGTGGTGTTTTTTTATTGGTTCCGTATGCTGATGTGGCTCGTCGGAGTTTGAGGCCACGTCAGATTTTTGCCGGAATCTTTCGCCGGTGGCACCAAAGTGATCGTTTTTCTTTCGATTTGGCACTTAAGTGATCCAATGGAAACTTTTGGCACCAAAGTGAGCGCCGTACATAACTTATGGCACCATTAGTGTCCTTTTCCCCCCGGAAAAATGCCATGTGGGCATTTTGGCCGGACTTTCGCCAGATTGGTACTTAAATGATCCCTTTTTTTCCAAATGTGGCACTTAAGTGTACCTTTCGTAAGTTATGGTACTTAAGTGTCCTTTTGTGCAAAGTTATGGCATTCTAGGGGTTCGCACATCGCTATTCTTTTCATTGTACCATAGTTTCCATGTCCCAATCTACCATGCCATAGATAGGGAGACACAACAGTATAAACTGAAGACTTTTTTTTACTAATAGTCTTTGGGTACACATACTTTGAGTTTACATCAATGACAGTCACATTGGCCTTAAACAGGTCATTACACAAGTACCCTTTCTCCACATGCTTCCTTCCTTTTGAAAGTACAAATTTGTCAGATTCAAATACAATTTTGAAACCTTTCTTGACAAGTATGGGGCCAGAAATTAGGTTTTTCCGAATCTCTGGTAAATGCAGCACATTCAGCAGGGCAACTTCCTTGCCAGATGTAAACTTCAGGATCACTTTTCCTCTTCCGGCAATCTTTGCTGATGTAGAGTTAGCCATATAAAGCTTCTCATCTTCTTCAGTCTTCTCATAAGATGAGAACATATGTTTATCTGCACATATGTGATTTGTGGCACCTGTGTCTAGCCACCAGCCATTAGTGTTCGACACTAGAGATGCTTCGGACATTACCACAGCAGACAATCTCTCAATATTGTCATGTTCAGTCAAATTCAGTTGCTGGGCTGCAGCATCATTCTTGCCTTTTTTCGGGCGCTTCTTGTAATCCTTAGCACGATGGCCAAGCTTGTTGTATATAAAACACGTCCCTCGGAATTTCTGGAACTGTTCCTTTTGCTTGTCTTTTCTTTGAAAAGACATCTTCCTTTTTCTATCTTGCTTGGATTTGAAAGATTCCACAACATTGGCCTTTGGCTCAGAAGCAGGGTTCACACTCCTTCTATTATCCTCCTCAATTCTAAGGCACAAAATGAGATCTTCAAGACTCATCTCCTTCCGTTTGTGCTTCAAGTAATTTTTGAAGTTCGACTAGCCCGGAGGTAGTTTCTCAATCATAGTCGTCACTTGGAATGATTCACTAAGTATCATTCTCTCAGCCGAGATGTCACTTAGAATTAATTGCAATTCTTGAACCTGACTTATGACAGATTTAGAATCTACCATCTTGTAGTCCAAGAATTTGGCAACCACAAATTTCTTGGTGCCAGCATCCTCAGTCTTGTATTTCTTCTCTAAGGACTCCCATAACTGTTTAGCGGATTCAATATTACAATAAACGTTATAAAGAGAATTCACTAAATAGTTAAGGATATAATTTCAGTATAAGAAGTCCCCATGCTTCCAAGCCTCCAATGCACCGAGCGTCGTGACATCTTGCTCATTTGGACTAATTATCGGGCACACATCCGATAAATATTTCGTCAAATTGAGCATGGTCAGATAGAAGAACATCTTCTGCTGCCACTGTTTGAAGCCTATTTCGGTGAATTTCTCCGGTTTCTCATTAGATGTAGCTGGAGGTGTTGCCATCACAGTAGGCAAAGTTCGTTGAACTATCTCTCCAGAAGTGGAGCCAAAAGCCATTTGGCTTGTACTATTCTTAAAAACAGTCCCGGGCATACTAGTCGAATGACTTGTACCTGCACCACCAAAATTGGTGTTAGCTCAATGGCCCGTAGCATTGGTTGCTACAAATTCAGACCCAGAGGGTTGAACATCTTCCATAGCAACAGTCGAATCGACCATAGGAACGTCTCCTGAAACATTTTGGACATTGACAAGCACTTAATTGTTTCTAGCAATCTCAATAATCTGACAAAAACAACAAACAGTAAGTAAGTCAGATAATCGCCTTAAGATTGTTGGAAATTAATCTAGAGAAAATACAAACTGTTTGTTGTAATCAGAACATCATGTAAAGAATATGATAACAGCTATATAATATTATTCTTTTATGTAAACTTACAAATCTTGGAGAAGGATAAAATAAAATATCATTAGAAAAATAACATAAAAATTGGAGGTGAGGTACGGATAACCGAATCTCCTTAAGGCGATTAGTTCCTATCAATGGTGCTCCGCAGATTCAAGAACTATACCTCCCAATATACAACACCTCGAACCTATTTGGATTAGTACTATGCAAACAGGACTCTATCGAACCGTTCAATTGAACCAGCACACCCAGGAAAAACGAAAGAGCAGAAAAGCATATCAAAACTCTCTTGGAATCAAGTCGGGAAAACTAAGAACCCGTAAATGAAGCTCTATGCTTCCATCTATTTATAGAGATTTTTAGTTCATGTACATAAGAGATACATGAATTTAATAGACGTGTGTATCCACGAGATTCATGAATAAAGAGATATGTGAATCTAAGATATTTATAAATCCAAAGATATATGAATTCAAGAGATTCATGAACTCAATAAATTCATGAACTAAAAGATACATGAATATAAGAAATTCATGAACTCAATAGATACGTGAACATAAAACAATAGGAAATTCATGAATCCAAAAAAAAAAGATACGTGAATAGAAAAGACGTATCTTAATTTATTGGTTTTCGTTGATCTATTAACCATAATTATAACATTGATATCACCGAATTGTCCTCTCTTCCTTTTTAGTTCATCGACATCTCGGAAATCTGATTGAACTGCGAAGGTTGTCTGAAAATTGCCCGCTTTTTAAATTCTCCTCTTGTTCGTCATGTCCCTATTTCGTCCTTTTAGTGATCTTCTATATGGAAAATTTGGCCCATGGCATGGCCAACCCCCGACATGGCTGAATGATTTGCCAAGTTGGCTTGCGCTTGCACAGACTCACCGACTTGCATTTTTTTGGAAAATAACGAAATCTCTCACGTCATATTCAACGTTTCAAATGGACACGGTATCCTATAAACCGATCAGCAGATTTGGCAGAATAGGTGTTGTCAATGGCTCTCGAAGAGTATTGTCAAATTTAGCCTTTCGGTCGGATTTTTAAAAAGTCCTAGTCTCGCATCAAAGTTGATTAAATCTAAAAAGTTTTAGGTAAAATGATCAGGTATCTATAATTATATCGATAGATCTAATCAAAATCCTAATCTAATTAATCTCAGATCTCTATGTCAATAAAATCCTTGTTCATAATCAATTTGTCACTTCACGCGTTGTCATTAAGGGATCTACTGATTTGGAAATTATTGTCTTCGAAAGATAAGTTCCTAGTTATATCTTCTCCTTAAGACCAAAATGGGATTTGAGCCATCAGATTCCATGGGATGTTAGGTGTATAAGGTCGTGTTTTGCGTCGAATTGGAGGGTTGGGATGTTTACTTCAACACATGGAACACATTGTTCCAAACGAAGGGGCGCAAGGGGGGACCAACCGTATAAACCGAAATTGTGGTAATTTGCAAAAAGCTCGCTCTTTTATTTCTTCCGCTCGTGGCTGTCCACCTCTTTCCTCTCTCTCTCCCCGATCCGCCATAGTTCTCACCGCAGATTCAGAATCTTTCTCTCTCTCTCTCTCTCTCTCTCTCTCTCTCTGAACTGCGATGGCGGAGGCCTCGGCGGCGGCTCTGTGCTTCACGCCCCTCTCTCCGTTCCCGTCCGTCTCTCGCGCCGAAGAAGTCCCTTCTCCTTCCGTCCGGAGACTCCCCTTCCTCCGCCGCAGCCCGCCTCATCCCTCCCGAGCCCTCCGGTTGCCGGCGAGAGCTTCTTCGTCGTCGTCGTCTTCCGATTCTGAAAACTCCTTCGGTGACGACTCCTTCGGTTTCTTCCCCTGGGCCGACGGCGATTCCGGTAGGCTTCGAGAATCTTCTTGATTATCATTGATTGCCCCATTGTTTTGAGGCGAATTTCGTGGGCTGTGAATTTTGGAAGTTGGTTGGTGATGTGTGGAGTTTCAGTTTCTGTTGAACGGGTGCTATGTGATTTTTCGAAGTAGCTTTGATCGCACGTTGAATTATACTTTTCTTGAGACTGGAAGCGAGACAAGTGCGTTGGCTCGTGCTAGTTTTCGTGTCCTTTGGCAGTTGATCCCATCTAGTTCAACACCATTATGCCATCTCTTCGAAAGTTAATTATACATTTGGGGACAAAAAAGATTCAAATTCTTAGAGCATGTCATAGCATATGGACAAGTAGTCTGTTGCTCCCTTTTGTTGATGAATAAGATTTAAAAGAGAGCTCTGTTTTCTAAGTATGGTACTGGTAATTTGTCTGAAGTGTCTCTTCGGCTTGTCATGATCAAGCCATCATTGACTTAGTGTTGTTTTTGTATGGACCTTGAGAGAACTACAACCCAAAAGCAAGTTAGAAAAGCAGAGCCAGAGGCCATGTTAACCACATGCCGAAGTACCATGTGTTTGATGTGGGACTGAAGTCCTGTGCCTTGCAATTTGGATCATAAAATTTTATCTCAAGACGAGATTAATATATATATATATACAATTGAGAACATTTGTTGAATTTCACCCTAACAAAACCATTCATGAAAGCTTATGTGGTAAGGAAAGAGATATAGGCATTTTGCACTAAGATTGCTGCGCATATGCGACGTTGCAAGGCATTTCTTCTTGTTCTGGTTCTCTGGTCTTTCTATACTAAGAGTCATGAAATTCTGTTACTACCTAAAGTTTGATCTTGAGCTCACATTTCACGTCCTGAACTTATTGAAGTTGTGCCAAATTTAAGCTGAACCTTATCTAACTTTTCTCGGCACAATTATTTTACACAGCTTCCTGTTTGAATGGTGTTGGCAGTCAACCTTTGGTCTTTTCATTACCACGATTTTCCACTGTTGAAGATTCTTTCCGAGGCCTGTTACGCTACATTCAGCTTGACTGTAATGTTCTATGATATGTCAAGGTCAATGATGCCCGCAAATATGTCCAAGAAGCCAGTTTCTTTGGAGCAATTGGCACAAATTAAGGGTTGATAGTTCAAAGTGAATAGGGCGACAGATTTTTTTCAAGGGCACATAATGAGATTGAGACTAAACTGCAATAATGAAAATGAATCTTCCCAATTGTAGTTATTAGTACCCATTCATAATTGGAAATGGAAAATGCAGTCATTTGCCAATGTAATGACTAAACAAAGGATTTTTTGCCTGTAATAGCTAGGCTTTGCAGATTGCTTTCTATATTTAACTTTGCAGAATTTTTCCAGATCTGTGTGGTTCTCGCAACTGCACATGAAACATCTGGAGGCTTTTTGCTTATACATGAACATTATGGAAATGGATAATTTGATGTGTGCTTGCTATCAGTTGCTTTTGATTGTCTTATGATTCGATATTTGTGATTACTTGCATCAATGTCTGAAGCATTGTAAGTGTTTTGGACAAGACCTAGTTTTTTTTCCTTTGGCCTGAGGATAAGACCTTGTTAATTTTGATCTTCTTAATCAATGAAATGCCATTTGATTTCACAATTGTTCTCGTTCCTTTAGAAGATGTCTCAGATTGTCATATTAATATTTAAGAAAGATGAGCTGATGTATCTCATGCCATCCAGATATTCAATGGGTTCCTGAGGAGAGAGTTACATTGTTCACTGCTGATGGACTCGTTCAGATTGGAGGTTCTATGGTTCCTCGACGCGTTAATTCTGATGTATGGTTTTCAAAAGAATAATTCAACCTATTGCAGATTCTTTTAATATAACATCCTAGATTCTTTTAGATTAGTAATATGTCCTTGCATCTGCCCCAACTAATCATTGAAGGGAAAAACATGTTTGTTGTGCCTTTTTTTTTTTTTTTTTTTTTTTTTTTCATATGACAAGTACTTGTCCGGGGTTGGGGGAGGTTGGGGGCTCAATGAATAATTATGGTGCGAAAGTTCTTTCTTTAAATCCTGGATGTTGTTTTTGAGAATGATAATGATGGTCTTTATCCCTTGTGAATCCAATTTGGCTACTGAAACTCTTCATACTTGCTTTGTAATTTGCATCCTTCAAGGGAGAGCTTCAAGGTGGATATATAATACGTGTTGTAGAGTTATTTTGTTGTGGTTTTTTCATAGGCAATTGTGATTTCGAGGTAGACTTGAGCATGGTTTTTTTTTTTTTTTTTGGTTTGTGTGAACAACGATACCTATTAAGTTTCCATAATAAACTGTTAGTTGGAATTTCCTCCTTGCCAACTTATAATTTCCTCCTCTTGCAACTACATTTAATAAAAAGAATTGGAAGAAAATACAATGAAACGTACAGGAAAAAGAAAAAGAAAAAGAAAAGGAAATGACATCTGGTTGATCTAGTTTAAGAAATAAGTTCACCACTTTCATTTAGCCTTATCATGCATTCACGTTTTGGATTTTTGTCTCATATGCATTGTGCTTGATTATTACTCTGAATATTAGAACCTCCCTTTTTATTAGCCATTTCCTTTGACAGAAGAGGCGAGGTAAATCAAACACTTCTCAGAGATTCCAACGCTTTCAAGAAAGTGATTACATGGATCCAGAGCAAGGCCTGTGTCTGGGCGCTTTATTCGATATTGCAGCTACAAATGTACGGACTTCTCTATAACCTATCCATTATTTGCTCCGTTCATCATCTGATGTATGCAGGACCTGCTTGTACCAGGGTCTTGATATGGGCAGAAGGCTTTGCATCTTGGGGTTCTGTCGTTCCATTGAAATGTTAAGTGATGTTGTTGAAGATGCTGTCATTGAACATGGTGGAGAGGTATACCCCTAATTCTGATTGGTTGTTTAAGATTAAGAATTTAGTTTGAGCTCACTAGCATGGTGCAATTGAGTAGATGAAACTAACAGAAAGAAATGGATATACGAAAATGCAAATAATTTGAAGGCGTTGCAGCTCCTGCACCACCACTATAAATGGGTTTTTGACTCTTTGCTTTCCACTTACCTTTTTGTGTTTTCTAAACTTCAGCTCATGAGTCTTGTATTAGGCAGAGGTTTTGCACTGCAAAGTTGATTGTTGGAAACTCAGCTGATGGCATAACCTAGAATCTGCAAAATAAAATAATCAACCACTTTCTAGCGGACCACTTGGTTTCTTTGTTTAATTGTGGATTAACCCTTATTTTATGGTCTGTTAGGGTAGATTAAACAGATAGCTTCTCCTTTATGTTTATTTGGCTTTTCACAGCATACCTTAGAGTTGCTTGCTTTCTAGTTTTCAGGCTAATGCATTACCTTTTGCTAGTACAACATGATCTCCATGATTTTGAATTCCTTGGATTAAGACCTAAGTCCATCTTTGTAAATCTCCAGATATTTCTTAGGTACGACAATCTTACCGTACATTGTTGTCACCCATTGGTTGATTTATTGATTAGTTGAGTTTTTTGTCAACCAGTGTCATCCAACGGCAGACAATTGATGAAGTACAGGACAATGTTGTACCTTATCTTCAAGTCAATGCGATCCAATCATAGAATTGAAATGTGCAGAATAGATGCATTACACACCTATGAGAGAGTGAAGATTCTCCACATTTTCCATTAATTTCACGCGCGTCGACTGTTGCGCCTGCGCATTCCCTTTTTCTCGATAGCACATGCAACACACAATTTGTGTGGAAATGGAAAGATATTTTTGTATGACTTAGGTCTCTTTTAAAATGTTTAGAAACTCTGAAATCCTTCTGCTAGTCATGCTTCTCTGCTGGGTATTTCACAGATTAAAAAGCGGCTTTTGGCTTTTGCATTTTTAAATGGTCAGTCTATATGTTTCAGGTTGTCGTGGCAGAAAAGGCAATCAAAGGAGGCTTGCATGAGAAATTGACAATGACGGTCGCGGTCCCGTTGCTCTGGGGAGTTCCTCCCGCTTCTGAGAGGCTTCACCTTGCAGTTCGGAGCGGTGGAGGGATCGTCGAGAAGGTTTATTGGCAGTGGGATTTCTGTTGAATTATGTGGAAGTCCCCTACCGTGGTTTAACCCAATTCGTGCAATTGTACATAACCGGGTCGTATATCTGTGTACAAAATTCAATTCTCAGTCACATTACATCACCTTCTCATATGAGGAAAGGATTTCTCTGATTGGTCCACGCATGTCCTGTGGTAACAGAGCTTCCTGTTCCTCACCAAAAACATGAGGACACCAAGAAAAGCACATGAATGGTTTCTGAATATGGAACAGAGGTTCATAAACTACTGGTAATATTATCGCTAACGACCTCGAGACTGCGTGACTTCTGCCCCTGTTACTCCACAGAAAATATGTATGACCCTTGGGCAACGCGCGCCTCAGAAATGCAATCATAAATACTTTTCGTTGTCACGAATTTTTTTTTTTAATTTCAAAAAATGACTTGAAATATCTTTATTTTTTCAAATAAGAGTATGGAGTGGACGTTATTTCAAAAAATGGCCAGAAATATATTAGTCTAAAAAAAAATGCCTAAAGTGGTTATAACTGTTTCAAATAAGGGCTTAACTTTGCCGGCTTGTTGATTGGCAAAAAATTTCGACCGATCAAGGATATTTTTGTCCAAACACAATTTAAATTTAACTTTAATTATGTAAAAACTTTAAAAAGAAAAAAAATTAAAAAGGGGAACACACGTGGTTGCCGCCCCATCACCGATGGGGTAGCAGTGACAATCGGCGCGGTTGTCCGTGCCTAGGTGAGGGTTGGCGAACCTGCCGATTAGAGCCTAGAGCTGAGGGCCAAGGATGGAAGAGGGGCAGCAACTCTCGCCCAAGCAGCCGCCCCACCTATGTTTTCCAAGTTTTAGTTTTATTAAGTTTTTTTAATGAAAAAGATAGAAAAATGATGAAAGAAGGAAAATTTTTAAAAGATGAAATTACTCTTCACAGTTGGTGAGTTTAGGCTCTTATTTGAAGCTAATGTGGTCACTTTAGGTTCTTATTTGAAATAATATTTACTTCAAGCACTTGTTTGAGAAAATAATGACATTTTAGACCTTTATTTAGAATTTTTCAAATTTTTTTATGAAACAAATGCACAATTAATCAAGATGAAACAAGATTGCATCCTATTTAGGAAGATTGTCTAGGAAGAAACGGCTACTAATTAGGCATTTGTTCTTTCCATCTGTTTTTTTTTTTTTTTTTTTGGCGTCACTTCATGTTTTTCTTTTTTTCATATTAAATACATTCATCTATCTATTTATTTTTTAATGTAATCACTTCATATATATTAAAATTTTGCTGATTTTTCAACACCAATCGATGTGAACCTCCTCTAAAATTTCATCAAAGCTTTGTCCTAGTCGAAGAAAACTCTATGCTTGCTAATGATCTTCCGACTTTTCTTATGAAACTGACTTTTTTGGACCAAGTTGGTTATCATCTTTAAGGGGAATATGTCCAAAAGGTCATAAAATTTGCTAGTGAATTTATTTATTTCTTTTCTTTCATTTTTTGTTTCAACTTTACTCCGGCAAGGTCGCTGGCCACCTCGGGTGGTCTAAGTAAGGGTATGATGGTTCTTGCCAGCCTTGAGTTGGGAAAAATAAAATAAAAAAGAAAAAAAATATTCATAAAAATTATAAAATTTTAAAAAATGTCAATATTAACGTTGACTGTGTCACATAAAGTGACTAGTGTTGACTAGGCTATTATATTAGTGATTCCTACCTAAAATTGATCGAAATGATTAGATTGACAAATTCTCAAAAGGTTTAGAATTAAATTAGTGTAATTGAAAGGTTTAAGTCTTAATTAGCCACCGTATGATAGACTTAGGATTTTTCGGATAATTATCCACATCTTTAGGTCTAGCCAAAAAAATCAACCTTCAGATTAGACTGGCTAAAGGTGACATTAAGTGTGTCACCACTTCTACTATGCTAATTTGTTCACTTCTGCCTCCCCCTCGCTTTTAGATCTGCTAGTTCATTTCAGCTGGAATCCATCATAAAAAATTTGAGAAAATGTAACGCTTGAAAAATGTCTTCTTCTACTTATTACTCAGATTCTATAAATATAAATATTCTCACAATACTTTGTACTCTCCTCTTATATTACAATAGCAAATTGCTCCTATAGAAAATTTGCGCTCAAACTTGAATACACTTTCGACTCGAGTAGCCGAAAAGCCTCACCAAGTAACAACCGATTATATTTTCTGTATTTTTGCTGTATGTGTACATCTATAAATATAACTAATTACTCGGACTGTAAAACTCTCAATTATAATGTATAGTCAAAATTCGTGCTTGAACTATAAATCCAAGCTTCTACTATAACTCGTTGACTAATTGAGTCAAATCGAACTCGATCTCATTTAAATTTTTATTGAGCCGAGCTGGAGCTTGAAAAGTGGTGCTTAGCTCAAGACAAGTATTGAATGTTGAATATCCTAACGAAGCCGATTGAGCTGCAGTACCAAAACTGTCAAAGAGGACGAAAGTTAAAAATAATAATAATAATAATAATAATAAATAATAATAAAAAATAAAAAAATTCAAAATGGCCGAGGTGCGTACCTCGGCAGCTAGTTAACAGAAAACGAATTTTCAGATGGAGCCCACCTCAAAATCTACAATGCTGATCCCAAGCAAAATCTAGCGAGCGAAATCCTACTATACTTGATGCAATAACCACACCTATACCCAACCCGAGCATAAACAATAACTACACCAATGAAAAGGGCTTAGAATTTAGGAAGTGCCGGCAAGCAATGTTCTATAGAGCGATTGTTTCAAGGAACTATAGTCCTATCTTCCCTTGAAACGCTCACAAGCAAAGCAAGGTACAACCATAAGGTCCATAACGTGTGGATGTTATGAACCTCCTTACGACACAAGCTATAAAATTAGGATTTTCTAAACCGGAACGGAGGTTTCTGCAACCATTCTAGGAAGGTCAAACATATAAGATTAGCATACTTCAGATAGAAAAAAAAGCTGATTAATGTGAAAAGACAAGCAGTGAACCAGCCTGCTAAAATTTTATTTCACCTTCCCATCCTCCTACTTTTCATTGGCTTGTTTGCAAGGACAAGCGCATCAAGATTTGTAATAATAATAATAAAGGCACTGCCTAAAAATACTGTATAAAATTCAATTTAGCCTTTCATTGCTGTATTTGCAGTCTCCTCCCAAGGGTGATTCCACCATCTCCTTTTACCACTCAGATGAGGGCGCAATGCCCGTGCACTTTTGTGGGTGTTTGAGACTGCAATTGAGAAGAAACCTTCTTGGTTGCTCCAGCTTGCCAAAGTGCTACTATCTGAACTATCTCAATTGATTTCAGAAAATGCTTCTGGGGGGAACTTATTGCGCAATGCACCTATAGCTGAATCAATCCTTGCCATATCCTGCAACCAGATTCTTCGTTATCTAAAGTCGAAGAGGACATTTAAAAGCAATAGTTTGCTAAGTATCCAGAGGCCATTTGTACCTTGCTTTCGAAACTGATAATAAGAGGCCCATGTCGTGATTCACGATAACACCCTTGTAAAAAGCAAAGTGTAAAGACTCAATTAGAAAATCATAGCAGTCCAGAACCCATATAATTTCTAAGCTTACCAATGCAAAGGTCTGGAAATTCAAGACAAAGTTTAGACAGAGGTGCAGCTGCTTCTACCTGTAGGTTTTAGAAAACGATAGATTATATGCCTGAATCCAATAATGATCCAATCAGAAGATGCTGCAAGACCACAGAGATTATATGACTAGAAATGACGATCAGCATGAATCATGATCCTCAATCCTTTGCAAGCGTTAAGAATTTGGAGTTATTAGGAAGATATCCACTTAGTTGTGCCTAAAGTGACTACAAATTGATTTTTACACAGGAACCTCTTCAGTAACCTTACTTCAAAATCATCCTAAGCATAAAATGATGTCACATGGAAACATGCTCAAAATAGTACTGGGTCATGAAGCTTCTAAAGTACCCTAATAGTTCAAATGACATCAGGTAATGTTAAACAAGTATAATATATTAGCTAGCTAAAGAAATTGGAAAACAAACCCTCATATAAAACCTTATATGAATGAATTTTCTACTTAATTAAGGTACAAGTATTCTAACTTTCCTTGAGATCCTGTCTTGGAATGCAGAAAGTATACATCACATCAGTACAGTTTGCAAGATAATAACGTACATCAGAAAGATTTGCTGTCAGGCGTTTTGAGACAAATGGGTCCACCACCACTAACTGGCCAGCTGATCTCATCAAATCAATCAAACAGTCCCATTCCTGGTCCAGCTCAGTGACATTTGTTGCAGTAAGGATGATTACATTCTGACACTTAATCTGCAAAAATTAATAGCAGGTGCTTTTCAACTATAACAGATAGAGACAAAATATTTCATTCTTGAAACAACGCCAATGGGCAGATATATGCTGGATAGGCTCATTGTACATGCATTTGAGCCCGAAAGTCTAGCTTATAATCCATTCTATCATATATCTACACATACTATTTAGGAAAAAATTCAATGGAAGGGCATTAATGAAACTTCTTTGCATAGAAATTCGTGTAAAATTTATGCTCAAGCACCCTCTGGACTTGCACAAGGACCAGTCAAAGATTAATAATCCCGCAAAGAATTCTGTTTCCTTTTCATCCCTACAATTACTACCAGTGGAAAGCTCCAATAATTTATTCTATCGCATAAGAGCATCTAGATGAAGATAATCAGGTATTTCACCATGTACATTTTGCATAGAAGTTTCACCGCCTCTAATGAAACCCATGACGAACTTCCAAATCTCATTTTTAGAATGGCTCCAGATAATCCATTGAAAACTTTTCAAGCTCAGAAATTTGGACAAACTTAAGCTTGCCAGCAGTATATCAGAGTCAGGCTCCAAAAGTCGTGACTTTGAGGTTTCGAGCATTTCACATGAGATGAGTGTACATGAAACACGTCCAACTCATCAATTCAAGATAATTCACGCAAAGGAAGCTTCTGAAAACCATACCAAAGGTACAGGAAGCTTGTCATGATGCAACAATTCTGTGATACCTTCAGGTAACAGAGCCATCTAAAATGGAAAACAAAAATAACACGTCAAATTAGTACAAGAAGGCTAGAAGCATAATAGCAGTAAAGGAGGATATTTGGAAATTGATGAGTTTGCTGACAGAGTACAACTCTAAATAGCGCAAACCAATTGTAAGAAAAAGAGAGGATAGAAGTCCTACGAGAGGAGAGAGTGGCCATTTGGTGAAAAAATGTCGGCATATTTAAGTGGGAAAACTGGTATGGCCCTAGTGCAACGCTAAAGGGTAATGAAAACTGGCATAAAGATGCAGATGGAGAATAATCTAAGTATTTATTTAAAATGAACTGGTCAGTACCAGCCTAAAATTTGGAAATTGGCAGCCAACACGTGGCACTAAGTATGCAACATAGTTCTCAAACTCTGGCAAGTCATTTCTGCCAACTTGAGAAACTAATGTTGGCAAGTCCTAATGCTTTCCTTGATTTTTGTAAGACAGGAGTATGGCTCCTAAAAAAATACGGAATAACAATTCCAGCTAGCACTCAAGTTGAGTAAGTCAGACCATAACATTCTCAAAGTACAGCAAAAACGAACAAAAAAAATTGCCAAATCCTTAACTATTTTCATTGCAAAATACCTCATTCCGATCACCTTTAGATTGGTTGCCAATCAATTGCCAAAGGTATTCTTCAAACTCTTCATCAGGAGCCTGATTAGAGACGAGAAGAATATTGTCAGGAAGCAATGTACCGATAAATCAACAATTAGTTATGAACATAAAATGCTCAATTAGTCATGCTCTCTTCTTATTTGGTCTCATAAGACATGATCTATAAAGACAAACAAACTACTTATGAAAGAAAAGTTAATCATTTAACAAGATAAATCCACTCAGACCTATGGCCAAGCCTCAATATCATTAAAGCGTTCCTCCTCTATGTTATAGCTTGATTTAGATGATGACGACGGCCACCATATATAAGTAGGTAATCTCCATGAATCCCACTCATCTTTGTTCTATTTAGCACTATGTCTTTAATGGAACTCACTATAGATAGAAAAAACTATCAACTCACCAGACGAACACCAAATGACTTTGCAATACCAGCTAAAGTAACATCTGAATGTAGAGGGCCGACACCGCCGCATATGAATACCTAGATATGATAGCAGATATACAAGTCCAGCCATGAGCAAGCATAAATTGGAATAGAAAATTATGTTCAGTTTTTTTTTTTTTTTTCAGTCAATAGGAAAATGATAAGGGGCATTTTCATAAATCACCGGGCCTCACAATATCATTAGCAGATTTCATCCGTTCAACTTCTTCAGCCACAGAATCAACCTGGATCAAGATGAGTGTCACAGGAAACAAAAATTTAGACACAAAATTTGAAAAGTGAATCCGAAGCAATAATGTATGCAGACCTTTTGACAATTACATGTAGATCGAGTTATATATAAGTGAAACCTTGAGAGCTGGACTTCGCACAAAGAACTAGGTAAGCAACAACTAAATTAGGAGGAATGCTAGCCCTTACATTGTTCCGTACAGACACAGATTTGGACACCAGCCAACCAATAGAATGAAGCTTTCTACACAAGATTGGCCCCAAGTGATCCTCAACAATGCCAGATCTGAGCTATGGAACACATAAGAGACGGAATCATGCACTTAATAACAACAGTCACCAAGAAAATATTGACAAAGGAGAAGTAAGATGATTTCTTTTGAAGTCTGAATTCAGAACACAAGTCATGGTATTAAAGGGCCACTCCAATTCTTTGCATATTAAAGGGAATATGGAAACACACTTCACAGGCTTAAAGAACCATAGTTTGAAGAGAGAAACAAAGACTTTTTTCAAATTTTTTGTTTATACAGAAGGATACAAAAAATAGAGCATTTGAGGGGATACAAAAGCAATTCTCCAACTATTGAAGATCTTCTATTACAGACTGTGCATGCTTGAATTAGGAAGGCTATATGTTGGTATGCATGAACTAATTGATGATATCAAAACCCCCACGTTGTTCACAATTTCTCTTTCCCCCCCTGCCCACCCCCGGAAAGATTCCTTTGGACATGGATTGGGACCCTTCTAGCGCTCATTAGTGAAGTTCTTCTAATCACAAAAATTGAGTAGACTGCAAAATTGAATAAAGATAACAAATAGACAAAATTTAAAAGAAACCAAATAAAACAAAGCTGCTTCAGACAAAAATTCGGTTCTTTCTCCAAAATGAATGAGATACAGTTTATAGAAAACAGTGAAAGCCTGATAGATGAACAGAATGGAAACATGTAGTGTCAAAGACAATTGAGAAGCCTTTGTATGAGCTGATCGCTGTAAATGCTACAATGGTAATAGTACAAAAGTGAGTCGAGCTTGAGAAAACAACTGATTGGAGAGTTTCATAAAAGAGGCTTACAGAATCTCATCCCCAACAGCAATGATTGAGGTAGTGAGCACACTGCCGTTATTAAAATCCAGTTTATACATGCCATCGCTGGAAGGAGAAACCCCATGTGATGATAAGTGCTTTTTTACTCTCCCTGCTCTTTCAAGCCTACCATCTGAAAGCATATAGGCAGGCCTAAACTTCTGTTCACCGCTAGCAGAATCACCACTTCGCAGCAATGCATTTGGTATAGTATCATGTATGCTTCCAATTGAAGTATAACTGTGTATTCAACAAAACAACGATATCAACATGAGAATTAACATCACAATAAAACAAAAGGACAGTTTAAAATTTGGATTACCTAAAGAAAATATTGCGTATTATACAAGATTAAGCCAAAAAATATCGTACTCAACAAACTGAAGCAACTAAATTTGATCAGTTGCCATTTTACCCTTGATCATAAAGGCAGCAGTAGGGAACTTTGCTTATCAAGAGGAAAGCCCAAACATCCCTGAAAAGAAGCACAGGAACACCTCTTATGACAATATGGAAAATAAAAGAATGTAGTTACACACTATTGAGCACCACATGGGCACTACAAGGATAAAATGGAACAAAATCTAGTCAAAACAATGGTCCCAAGTGCGGTTTAAGAAGGATTTATGTTGGCTCCATTGTCTCATTCTAGAACTAGGTCGACAGAACCTGGAACAGTTTTAGACCATGCATTTACATGAGTTGATGCTGCTTCCCACTTAGTGAGCTTATATTGCGCAAGAATAAGCAAAGATGTTCACATAAGAGTATTCCCCTCGGTAGCTGGTAGTATGTGGTCTCTGTGATGCACTCTTTCTTGGTTACTATCCAATCAACATATGCTTATTTCTGGTTTTTGTGAAACAGGGAAACATCGAACCAGTGCAGAGAATATGCTTCAACAATCCCTAAAACCCTTAAGAGTTAAGGAAAACTTCACAAAGCTAAAGTAGCAGGACTTCGGAAAGAGGACTGAGAAGGAAGTGAAACCACAGAATGCAGTCAATACAGAAGAAATGGAAAATCATGTCATGTTTCCTTTTTTTGGCACAAGCAAACGTAATGCTACTTGCTAGGCACCCAAGAAGAAACTTATAGAGAGTCTGCTTATCAGAATAAGCAGATTGACCTGTATGACCAATCCAATATAGGATTCACTCTCATAAAAGGAGGCCAACCAGGTGAACTTGGTGAGAACTGTTCCTGGCCTACCTGCAGGATTTAGAAGAAAGAAAAAGATAAAGGCATAGGTATCACAGATTCAAACAGAAAGCGCAAATGAATTACAAAAGGCAATAGAAAAACTGTAGCCAAGACAGAGAAATGTCATTTTAGGTACAGTGACAACTTTACCGCAGTAGGATCACCAATCCTCACACCAAGAAATATAGCTCTAATGGATTTGCTTTTTATTAAATCTTCCAGACCAGACTTAAAATCTGTGTGAATGACTTCCATCTGCAAACCATACCTGTCAAGGTAGCAAAAGTGCGAATTAAAACATTGCTATCAAAACAATTAAACGATAGATCTTTGTGGTTTTAAATGAAAAGCAAGTTCAGTCCCATACGTAGTAGCAATTCCATGCGTGAAGGAGTTGATCTCAGAGAAAGCAGAAGAGCTCTCAAAATATATTGTTCTGAATGGAAAACCTTTTAGATTCCCATTAGGAGACCTCTGGTTCGCTTCACTAAGATAATGTCCGGCTCTAAGTAGGTGCAACAAAACCTACAATTTAGTCCAAGGGATAACCATCAATAAGAAAGTAATGAGGCTTAACTCAAACATAACATAAGTATATGACTACTTACAGTTGAATCTTTTCCACCATTGAAACTGAAAGCAACCTCTTCAACGCTGTAAAATGTCAAGAACCAGATAAGTCCAATATAACCTCAGGGGCCAATTGTCAGACGAGTTTCAGTGGATAACATGGAATGAAAGAATGCTCAGCAACATAAAGAAACAAAATCCCAGAGGTATATACAAACGAATGTAAAGAAGGGGCATCTTATTCCTTAGGATGTATTTCCCTTTTGCCCAGAAGAACTTTCCAAGGGAGAAGTCCTTCAGATCTCTTGCAGCTATTAAGATATGATGAAGTCATGCCAACATGTCACGCATTGAATAAAATATTTTAAAACTTGCTAAATGAAAGCTCATCTACCAGACAATTTCATACGTCATTCCCACAAAGCATCACAGTAGTAAACCTTTGACAGCACAAATTTAAATTTTTCTATTAAGGAATTATTTAACACTGATTAGGAGAAAAAGATGCCTTGCCCTTTTTTACAATAAGTTTCTAACAGTTGCATATAAAGTTTCAAACAATTCTCACTAACCCAGTGTAAATTGCGAATTATTAACATATTGCTGGACTAAGAATGTGGCTGGCCTCATATCGACGAATGAAGCTAATGAGTAGAAAATGACAATTCTTGCCAAAGGTAGCACTGCATGTGGTCCGGAAGAAAATTTGGAGTCAAACTCTCTTAGTTGAATTCTCTACCAGAAAAGTGCTACTTATTTGATTTCTAGAGAAAGGTCAGAGAGCATGAATTGAATCAACCTTTCAGGTATAGGAAAACCTAAATGCAAGAGGTTTTTGAGGAACTAAGAGTTTAAATGTCGAACCCATCTCAATTTTCCAGGACAATGGTTTAAAATTGGCCAAAGACCAAGACATGTAATTATCAAACTCAATGAAATGTACCATAAGGAATTAAAAAAAAAAAAAAGTAAATTCATTTTTAAATAATAACTCTCCAGAAGCATACTCACTACATGTAAAAGGTATACATCTTTCCCACTACCAAAAAATGGCCACAGCAGCTCATTTGCAGTTTACTAGCCATTTGAAGAGTAACACTCTCCGAGATTGTCTCAACATTGTTGGCCCAATTCCAGTAGGAGAGGAAGAATAAACAATCTTTTGCAAGATCAAAACTTGACATATAATTCAGATTTCAAATTTAAGTCTTTAGAAAAATGAGAAATTCACCACAATAACGAAAACATTTACGAGACCAAGATCATCAGACGCGTCAAGGGTAGTGAAGACAAATAAATTCAATGAGGGTAAGTCTAAACATAGGACCAGATGATTCAGGCTGGGCAGAAATGTGAGAAACTGACCACTTAAAACCATAACATTCACGAAACTCAGACATTGAGCACAGCATGCGGTGATGGTGTGGAAAGCCACAAATAAGAGATTGCTGAATGGATTCTTTAAATATGCTAAAATAGTTCATATTAACTTAAAAAGGAAAAATCCAAGCATGAAGAGATTTCTAGCACATTTCAGACCAAGTCCAAGAAAAGAACACCAAAAGATATGACATCAGTGAATACCATTAAAGACTAAGGACAATTGAAGCAAGTATCACGGACAGCACATGCACCAGCATTCAACAAGATAATGGTAAAGTATCAAGAACATATATCATACATCTACACCCATCAGGAATCGCAATCAGAATAGAGCAACTGGCTCTAAGGAAGAAAAGAACAAGAAATCAAGTGGAATACTGAAAGAACATAGAGTCGTCAGCTTAGTATTATAAACAAATTCATGAACACGAAGTCCAAACTCAACAAACATCGAGTTCACATCAAGAACTTTAAATGCTGACAGATAGTAATTCGAACCGAATGGAATTCCAACTATTTGCCTTGGATCAACTAAGTTCAGATTTGTAATGAACATAAGAATGAAGAATTATTCTTCCAATCATCTTCACATATTTATATGCAATTAAAACCTATCTCATGAATGAAAAAAGCAAGACCAATGTTCCAAATAGAATTTGCAAACGTAAAACCATTAAAAGCAGCAGAAGAGAGGACGAGAAAGAACGTACGAGTAGAGGGCTAAAGCTCTCTGAATGACATAAATGGCATTAGCATACTTAGTCTTGAGCCTCCTATCATCACATTCCCTGACTGCTTTGTCAATCTCCATGGTACCTGACAAACTGAAGTATAGGCCACAGACCAAGATTAACGCCAACCAAATGGATGTCCAAAACACTAGATGTTTTGCTCTTATGCATGACGATAAGTGCAAGGTTGTCAGGAGCGGGATCCTAAGTAGGGTCATTTTGGGGTCCCGGATGATCGGATTGAGGATCCTAAGATCCCACAAAATTTCATAAATCAAAGCCTAATTGTTCTTTGAAGCCTTTGTTTTACGCAACTACATGCATAATACTCTTAAGAACCGCAAATATAGTTCAATAGCGGCCCCCACATATTCCATTCAACGATAAAATGACATCCTATCATCAGGTGCAAAGAAAAGATATCAATAAGACGAGCAAATGAATTCCCTGTTAATAATTAAACAAACATCCGTTCTCATCGAGATTAAAAACCACCACGATCTCTACGACTCAGAGAAGCGCGAGAACACAACATTCATAAGCTCCACAAATCACACGTCAATGTAGATCCTTCATTCTCATGGCACATACTCCGCGCCCTCTTCGGAAAAATATAAACTTGCGGAAAGGGCGGGGTTGAAGGAGACGGACGGAAAACGACAGAAGTAAGGAGGACGCGAGTGGACGACGAACTCGAACAGAGGAGGCTAAGGAGACGACGACCAAAACGGTGCAAGGGAAATCGATGGGACGCGAAGGGAAGCAACCCAATCGGCGACGAGGCGACGAGGGGCGACCGCCGACGGCGACGGAAGACCGAGAGCTATTGATTTAGGACAAACTTTGCCCTAATTTCACATGTTCCCGGGCTGGAAAAAGGCTCTAGGGAGAAAAATACTAGCGCGACTCGCAGAGAGAGAGAGAGAGAGAGAGAGGGGACCTGGACCAGAATCTGGAAACCGACGACGGCGGGCGGCGGCAATGGCGGCTTCCCAAAGCTACGAGCGGCGGCGAGGCGGCTTGATAGCGGCTGCGGCTGCGGCTGTGGAGGAGAGAGAGGGGAATTGGATCCCCTTTGGCTTTGGCTTGGCGCTGGCGCTGGCGCTGGCGTTATTCCCCAGCCACAGAAGAGAGCAGCACCAAGTTTTTTAGCTGGCCGGCGCTATTTCTCATCCCTTAAATAAATCAAATCCACACTATTTATACTCAAGTGATAACAAATTACCCTCAATTTTTAGACTGTAATTTAAAAGTGATGTCCTCACTCCCCTCTTTTTTTTTATTTGTTTTTATTTTTCTAGTTAGATCGCCATTTAAAATTGCCAAAGCTAAAATTAAGGAGATTGCTATTGGGGCAAATTTGATGCAAGGCACACCTTAACATGACAAACACTTATAATAACAAAAAAACTTGATTACAAATCCAAAGTTGCTCACCCCACGTTCAAAAAGAAAGGTTGTTACTTTGTTTGTGAAAAACCGGGTCATCATGCAGCGTAATGTAAAAATAGAATAATGGAAAATAACAATCCTGCTAAAGTAAATGTTAACTTGGTTAAAGCATATGATCCTAATAACATAATTGTTGCTGTCATTTCCCAAGTTAATATTGTGGCCAATGTGAGGGAGTGGGCGGTAGACTTAGGCTAAATAGCATTCACACCAATTTATGATGCGCAACACGATACACTAGTAAGAGAAGGAGAATAAATTATATACAGTAATTGTGACACGATACCTAAGTCTACATATTTATGCAATCAAAATTGTCTTTTCCTCCTACACACTAGCGGGGGAGGAGAAGAAATTATTTTTCTTGGTGATTTAAAAACAGCTCGAGTTCTTGGGAAATGAAAAGTTCTTCTCAAGCTCACATATGGCAAGACTTTGGCATTGAATGATGTATTGGATGTCCCTACTATAAGAGCAAACCTAGTTTTAGTAGCTCTTTTGTAAAATGTTGGGGTATTAATAATAACAAAAAATGACGTTTTTGTGAGAAATGGTTATTTTGATGAGGGAATTTTTATTCCTAACTCTTCCAATGTTATCAATGAAAATGGTGCTTCTTTTGCTTACTTGGTTGAATCTATTGATTTATGGCATGGTAGATTAGGTCATGTTAATATTTCTTATATTAAGAAAATGCAAAAACAAGGTTTAGTTTCTAGGTTAGAAAACTCATGTTTTAACAAATGTGCGATACGTGCCGAAACAGAGTGATGATGTATTTGAGATGAACCATAAACTATGACATTTTTTATAGAGGATTTCCTATCGTGTTAGAAGGATAGAATGATGTTATATGAATTTCGGATTCATATGAGACCAAATCCACTAGTGGATAAGTGTTTTCCCATGGTGGAGCTGTTGTAACTTAGAAGTCAGCCAAATAAACAATATTTGCCAATCCACCATGGAGTCAAAGTTTGTGGCTCCAAAATTGGCTAGCAAATAGGCTGAGTGGTTGAGGAACTTTTTAGCGAATATTCTTTTGGGAATGAAACTGACACTTTTTGCAAGCCATAGCCATTACAAAAAATAAGACTTTCAATGGTAAAAATAGACACATCGGATAGAGGTATGATGTGGTAAAGCAGCCACTTAAAGATGAAAGTATGTCCATCAATTATGTAAGGTCGATCCTTTGACTAAACCTATAGAAAGAAAATTAATTTATGATACACCGAGGGAAATGGGAGTTAAGCCAGTTGAGAAAAAACAAAAAATAATAATAACTTAATCTATATGATTGGTCATTCCAAGAATTTGATTCATATGAATAATAACAAGTCACTTATGATTCTAGTAATGCACTATCATAAATTGTTGTCCCTCCTAATGTGAGAATATGGCAAAGCTGCAACAAAAAAAAGAGGCTGAGCAAAGCTCTTAGTGAACTCCATAGCCATTATTGATGTTGTACTAAATTGTAGAATAAGTTTTGATGGAATTGCCTATTTAAGTGTGGAGTGAGGTAGTTCTTATGAGAATTTTTGACAAAAATCTCTAAACACTTATGAATAAACCAAGCACGCGCATAACCTATTAGTGCAAAATCGAACAATTAAATTTGTGGGCATGTGATGTGATTGGTGAAAATTATAATTCACAAAAAAAAAATTGATTTATAGAAGTTTCAAACTTCACCAATGATTTTGTAAATTATACTTCATTCTTTCGAAGGTTGATTCATAGCCTAACAAAACTAATTCGAATGCATGATGCTCTAATAGCTCATCATTATTCTACTTTTTCTTTTCAAAGCTCTTTGAAATACGCAGGGGATTGTTGATTATTTCAACCATTATTGAAATATCTTTTAGGAATGGCTTTGATAGAAGTTATGACCGCAATAAAGTCCATAATTATTTTAACGGTTATATTACGGGTCTTAAATGGTTAGATGATGGCTTTTCAATCATTTTGTAACGTTTGATTCTTCATAAACCCTCAATTATTTTATAACAGCTCTATATTAGATTCTTAACGGTTATTATTTGTTTGAATATAAAAATAAAACTTTAAAAAAAGACCGTCTTGATATATATGCCGAATCAAAAAAAGAATATGCTTTTTTCTTCAAAATTCTTTCCTTTTATTTTCTCACCGGATTATACACATAAAGGCCTTCTTGTTCCTCCTCTTATTCTACGCAAAATAGAAAAGGGTCCATTGTATTTTGAGAGGACAGCGGCTAAAACTTATTGCACTGAATTTTGCATTTCGAGAAGCGAAATTATTCTTAAGAATAATGCTTGCAAGTCTCAGATAATTTTATTTTTTCATTTTACAACAGCGACATCTCAGCTTGTTTCTTGGATGTCGGCGATGATGCCCGTGCGAGGGCCATGGGCGGTGAAGTGCCGAGCTGTCGCCTCGCGCTGCCAGAGACGATGACCACTTTGCCTTAGAGTTTATTCATTATTGAGCTGTTGCTGGTGGTTTCAGCCATCTCCGGCGGACGACTGACGACCGTGTGCCGAGAGGATTATCGTTTTTGCTTGGAATTAGTAGGAAGGTTTGTATAGGGCCAAGAGGAAAAAGACAAAACCTGGGAAGGTTGAATGGAAATTTTGGGCCCAACTTAGTGCATTCTGGCCGAATTGCAATTTTATTTGAACCCTAGAGATTTTTTTCTGGGTTCTGATTTGCCCCATTTTCTCGATTAGGGGCATCTTATTCTTTTTTCTTTTTAACTTCATTTACAGAAAGCGAACCTTGTTGGGAAATTGCACCCGCGATTTTATGAGTATGGCTGTTGAAATCCTGCTGTCTTCCTGTGGCTATCCTTCAACCTCAAAACTTTGTTGCATTGACCGAGCTTTCTAGTATCCTCTGCACTCAATTCAGCAACTTATTTAGGACTTCTCTTGATCCGACATTTGTGATGAGATGGACAAAGATTAGTTCGATGTAGGGAAAAATACACTAGAAATATTAAAAGTTGCGTTTCACACTCGCTTTAATGCTAACTTTTTTTTTTTTTTTTTTCGGATCACTTAAATATCATTTTTTGAAAAGAAAGATTAATTAAGTGTCAACTTCAGTCCCAGTTGCTGGAAATCTAATGCGGTAATATTCTAATATTTTTCTAGCTCACATGACTCACCGGTATTGTAAATCGGCAAATATTAACTCAAACAATGACGTTTCCCACATATTTGCCCCAAATTCAGCCTTTCTTCAAACCTTAATAAAAAAAAAAAATTGATGATTTGGGAAAAACTTTACCATTTGTTTTCAAACCCTAATCTGATAACAGAGGATTTGGCGCAAAATTAGTAGATGAAACTCTTGATGATGAGAGAACAAGGAGCCCTAATGAAGCTTCGGATGTTGGGAAACGAAAAATATCGAAGAACAGGTTTGCATTAATGGAACAATGATGGCAGCACCGAGGGACACGATAGCGAGGCAAACAACAAAAGGAGGGGAGGAGGAGGACAATCACCCTTCCGGATGCCCATGGCCGAGAGGTACGAGGCGAGGGAGTCGACGAAGCGAAACTCCCACAATTGCACTTTTATTCTCAAAAAAATTAAAAATGGAGCTAAAAATTGGAATACAAACCTCCCTAGCTCACGTTTTCTCCTTTCTGCTAATTTCCACCTTCAATATCGCACCCCACAGAAGCAAAACCCTCACCTGGATATTTACTTTTTTTTTTTTTTTTTTTTTGGCGGGATGGTTGCTTTTTGCTCGGCAAAAAATCATGTGGTTTTTGTGCTGTCCATGGACGGAGCTTCGTAATACCACTAGAATCAAGAAAGAAGAGAGAAACGAGAATCATAGTGAAATAATGAGATTAAGATTCGAAATGATGCCGTATTGTCAAGAAGGGCTAGGTTATCATTCAAGATGGAATTCTTTTTTCTTTTTTTTTTTTATAGAGAAGACATACATATATTAAAATTCTATAAAAAAAAATGTCACATTAGACGAATTGTCAGAATTTTTCATTGGAGACATTTAAGTGAGCTGACAAAAATTTTAGGCACTAAAATAAGTGTTATACATAACTTTTGGCACTTTCAAAGTATTTTTCCGTTCAATGCAGGATGGGCACGTACTTTCCTATGCTTTAAGGTTGGAAACAAACAAAAGAACGAAGGAAAATCAGTCCACCCCCAACATTCAAGGAGGGAAATTCCATGAATGAGGACTTCTGTTTGACCCATAAAAAACCGAGGCATTATTTACTTCAGCAATCATATGCAGAGGCCATATCAACCCATAACACCTTATGCCACGTCCAAGCGTGCTTGCATTGTCCATCTTCATTAGCTGATATACGTAGCCGAGACGCCACCTCCATCGACGACCATGCCATCGGAAACGAGAAAGACCACAGCATCTGCCCCATGCCTCGCCGTCAGCACTCCTCTCATGCACAAGGACGGCCCGAGCAACGCCTCAAGCTCCTCCCTTTTTATTGCATATAACCCGCACAGCAGCAGCTTCCCGACCGTGCTTGGCGACATACGGTTCATGTGCATGCTGCTTGCCCCGAGCGGCTGGCTCATCGACTGCACCAGTCCCAGCACTGCATGCTTCGACATGCAGTAGTCGATGCAGTCATCAGTGCCCATGCCGGCCACCATGCTCACTAAGCATATTATGCTCCCGCTACCACCACCGGCCAGCATGTCTCAGGCCGTGTGCTTCATGCTCGCAGCCACGCCTCTGATGTTGACTCCAAAGAGGGGCTCGTAGCCCTTCATGTCAGAGTTGAGGACGTCTTGCTTCGACGAGCTCACCATGCCCACGTTGCTGAACACTATGTCCAAGGTCCCTCAGGTTCGGACTAGGGGCGTTCAACCGAACCGGGTCAACCCGGTTCCCGGTTTGGCCCACCCGGAAAATAGGGTCGGGAACTGATTCCGGTTGGAACTGGTCTGAGAACCGGTTCCAACAACTCAGACCCTGTTTGAACCGGTCCGAAAACCGGTTCCGAAAGATTACCCACTCGGGAATCGGTTCGACTGGACCGGTTTGGGAACCGATTGGAGAACCGGTTAAGGCACCCCAAAAAACAGACCGCAACCCTAATTTCTATTTTTGCCTCTCTCACTCTCTCACGAGTCTCACCCCCTTCACGAAGCTGCCTGAGCCCCAACCCTTCGCGAAGCTGCTGCTGCTTCTCCGCCTGAGCCTCGTCCCTTCGCAAAGCTGCTATTGCTGCTTCTCCGCCTAAGCCTTGTCCCTTCGCGAAGTTGCTGCTGCTTCTCCTCTTGAGCCCCGTCCTTCGCGAAGCTGGGCGCCACCGCTAGAAGCCGAGCCCCTGCTTCTGCCCGTCCTCAGCCCGTCCGTCCGAGCCCCCTGCTCACCCACGAGATCTGCAGTCGACCCCTGCTTCTGCCCTACTTCGCCGCCGTCAAATTAAGGTTCATCCTTCATTCTCACTCTTTGTGCGCCGAGTCTCCATTTTCCAGGTGGATTGCGACTTTGTCTTGGGTCGGCAATATTGTGCACATCCGTCAGTACTTTGGGTTAGAGAGGAGCGCCGTGCTTAATAATCAGGGCGATGATTTCTTCTGGCTGTGCGTAGAAATAGGATGCCTGCTTGATTGCCGGAGCTGTTGCTTTTCCCATTTTATTTCCTATTCTTGATTTCTTGTTTTACAAGGCGAGAATTTTTGGTGTCTAGGGCATCAGTGGGAGCAATGCAGGCCGGTGTGTTCCCCCCAACCCAAACCGGGAGACGGGGATGAGAATGTAATGCTTGCTATGAATGGTTTGCTGAGTAGGAACAGTAGTGTCGCGACCTTCCCGAGGGTGAATTTTTTCGAGGAAGGCTATTGGATTACTAAGTTCGAAGACTTGGCACGGACCCTCCCACTGTCCTACCAATCGTGACTTGATACTAAGAAATCAGCTCATTTAAACATGCAATTATACTCGAATTGGAGCTGCCACTAACCAATTATGGTTGGTTAGAAACCCAAATAAAGTATGGGAGAATACTTTATTATTCTTTTTTTTGCGAACCAGAGATTCATTAAGTCCGATGACATGGTTACGCTAGAAAAATCTAACGCCCTTTCGGTACCTTATCACTAAAAAAAAATATATATTTTTTTTGCAAAAGTAGTCTTGATTAATTTTTAACCTAAGCTACTAACATGCAAATGGTGGTCATGCGGGTGCACAATTAATGAAATAACATCCAATCAAATGAAGCAATAAATTGTAAGAAATTATAAACTACAACCTTACAAAAATGCTAATGAAAATGCATGCCCTAAACATGATTTCTAAACTACATGATACCTAATTTTTCTTTTTAAAAAAAATGTTAATTATATGCAATCTTAATCTAAATTTGATATGAATGAGTTTTACTTTAATAAACAAATTCTAATTAAACCTATTATGCAAATTATTTGACATGCATGTAATATTTTTGATTTTTTTATTTGAAATTCGGAATTAATAAAACCCTAATTAAACTATCTAACATGATTAGTTTAAAGAAAACATTTAGAAGTATAATCTAAAGAAACTATAGTCCTAAAATTGTAATCCTAACCTAATAAACCTAAATGCTCTAATGCAATATTTATTTTTTTTATTTTTTAATGTTTTTATTTTTTTTTTTTTCAAAACAAGTAATTACTTTAAAACAGCAAAGATAAGAATTAAAATAACTGAAAAAATAATCCGTTGTCTCACCGATTAAATTAACAACTATTTTAACTCTATAATGATTTAACAACTAAAATATTATCAAACTTCCTAAAAATTAAAGTAATTAAAAAAATGACCCGATGTCTTACGGGTCAAATTAATAATTACCATAATTTGGGATAAAACACCTGTAGTTAATGCCTAATAGACTTATAAAAGAAAAGCATATCTCAATATTCTAAATAATAACAAAAATAAACAAGATAAAAGTTAGTGGAAAATATGAATAAAAGTAAAAGATTAAACTACCTAATTTTTCTTTTTTGTTTTGTTTTTTTTCTTTTGCCGCCGGTTCGATTTCACCGTCGATCGCCGATCGTCGGAGCTCCGGCGAGGAGGACCAGCAGCGAGCGGATCAACGGTGAGCGGTGACGTCGCAAGTCAGGGATATCGAGCGACTGGTCGCGGGTCAGCAGGGGTGCGGCTTCCCAGAGGCGTCGGGTCAGGAGCAGACCTGCAGAAACAGAAGCTTTGTCGCGGCTGGGAGGTAAATCGGCGATGGTGATCTCGGATCTGCAGGTGTCAGCGCTCGAGCGGCAAGATCTGGTTCAGATCTGGCGGAGATCGTGCGGGGGGTGGTGAATCTGCGAGGGACGTTGATGGCAGGCGAGCGGGAGTGGATGACCAGCTCGGGATCGGTCGGCGCTGGAGACGGTGTGGAGATGCAGGCGCGTCGTTGGCGATGGCGCGGGGACACGGCGAGGCCACGCGCGAGGCGAAGTGGATGGTGGCGGGGGTGACGAGCGGCGTCGGGCACAGGATCGCCGGAAAGAAGACGGTGACGAGTGGGTTGCTGCGGGGTGAGTTGCAGCGGCGGCGAAGATGGCACGGAGTGGCGCAGCTGGGTCGCGGCTGTGGCGGCGATGGCGCGGCGTTGGGCGCAAAGGGGGGTCTTCGTAGATGCAGGGGCTCACCGAGGAAGAGAAACAGTAAAATTGATTTTTACTTTTCTCTCTCCTCTACTTTTTCTCTCTATTCGCACGTCTCTTTCATGGTTCTTTCATGGTTCTTTTTCTCTACCTCCGTACCTTTTTTGCAGAAACCTCAAAACCTGTTTTGACTTTTCTTCTCTCTGAGCCCGAAAACTCCTTTTTTCTTTTGTGAATTTTTCCTTTTTGTAAACAAATCCCCTGCAACCTGTCAGAAAGGTTGGCTTTTTAGTGCCTCCCACGGGCGTGCCTTCCACGGATGTGAGGGAAAGATTGCCCCTCTAAAGCACGAACTTTATTTTCCCCTTGTGTGGATTTTTTTGTGAACGAATCGAAAAAACCCTCGAAAAACCAGCCCTAAAGAAACCGAAGCTCTCTCTCTTTTTTTTTTTTTTTTTTTTTTTTTTTCTCTTCACTTTTCTTATTTCTCTTTGCTGTGTATTCTTTTCGACGAAGAGAAGCCCCCAAATCTCGAAGCCGTACACTCCCTTTTATAGGCCAAGGTAGATGATCTTCATAGAATATTTGATCTGTTTTTTTCCAATATGCAAAGATCGTTTATAACCTCTCGATCACCAAAAATTCTCTTATTTTCCTTATCTGTTAAATATTTTTAACTCATTTCAACTGATTTTATCTATAAATAAAGATAAGGCTTATCTATTGCTGAAGATCAGATTGAATATTTGATTTTTCAAAATCCCACAAACCGCCGTGATATCGCCTCAAATCTCAATTTTCCCATGAATTAATTTATTAAAAAAAAAACAACGGGCTTGGGCTAAATTCCTCATTCCGTGGGCCCAGCTCGGCCTGCCGAACTAAAGCTCAAAAATGTAAACCATTCCCCCACCGGCTCAATAAAATGGAAAGAGTTTAAATACCTATGTGTTATGCAACTAATTAATTTTTTTTTAAAGGATAAAATTAACCCTTAATTTTTTATGCAATAAATAAATGATCGGATCGCCAAAATTTAGGTGTCAACAAGTAGTGATTATATGCACGTGGGGCGGGGGTAGGGGATTTGCAATTGTGTGTCTATCCTCTGCTCAAAAAACTTCCTTCTCGCTTCTGCTGCCAGTATGGCACTTGAGTGTTGCTATCTCTGTCCTCACCTGCCCTTGCGGCTCTAGCAGTCGCAAGCAGTGTGGCTCGTTTTCCCTTGGCTAGTTTAGTTTTTAGTTACTTATCTTCATTGTTTTTATGGTCTTAAGGCAATATGACCTATTACTCAACACGGGGCAAGCTGGTGGACTTGATTTATGTTTTTCTTTCTTATGTAGTTAATATTTTTCTCATGTCTATGACAAAGCGTTTGTATTTCGGAAAACTACTAAACCTATACATGTGAACTTTTCAACAATTACTTCATGGTTCATGTATGCATATATATGGTTGTTGGCTTTATTTTTTCGTTAGGTGCATTAAGGATGCTTGAAAATGCCACAGAAGAACCAAACTCGAAGCTTAATTAACTGCAACTTCTTGAAGTACAATAAGGTGTGTGATAAATCAGAGTCTTTGTTGTTACTTACGGTAGCATGATATGTTTTGCCTGGATACTTTGGTTTTGTACTTGCTCAGAGATTCGGTTATTGATGGACAAAATTGGAATATAATTGCAAAAGTTCTAGACTTCCAAAAGCACTAGATAGCTGGCAATGATTCGCGATCTTGTACATGTGATAAATAATTTCACACTTCACCCAATTTTCTGTTCCCATTTGGTGTGCTGGCCCATGCACCATATTTGATACTCTTATGAACGTTATCTTCAATATATGATTTAATCACAAAAAACTTAGCATCATCGTATTCTGTGATGAAATCTATGTGATTGTATGACCCATAAGGGATCTGTGTTATAGATGCACTAAGCTTACTATCATCAATGGAGGAACCATGTTCAGGAGTAGCATGATTCTTCAGCTTTGATACTCTAGGTCCACGGTTTTGGTGAATGAATTACTTTATGTTGAGAGATTTGATTTACTAATCCTAATGTTATATAATATATATATATATATATATATATATTTTTTTTTTTTCAGTTTTCAATCAATGGATCAAGGCAAAGACATATCATGGAAGTGGTCTAGATGCGATGATTGGTCCGTTGATGGGGCATTGGAATACGATCAATTCTTCTTTTTGCCTTTTCTTTATAGCAAATGATCAATGGAGTTAGAGTGGATACCTGTGATGTGATGAAATACTCTCTTTCTTTTCCTTTTCTAGTGATGTTATGAGGTACAAATTATTTGCTACAACGATGGATGTACTTATGCTGATCGATATGAATGTTAAACGCTTTATTTTAAATATGAGTGCTTTACATTAATTTTTGCAAAACAGGTTCCAATATAAACAGGGTTGACCTTGTTCTCAGACCGGAAAAATAGGGTGGGTCGGGAACAGGGTCCAATGTAAACAGGGTCGGGAATATGGTCAAAAAAAAAAAGAACCGATTATAACAGGGTCGGGAACAGGGTCCAGATCTAGACCTACCCACTCTAGACCCGATCACCCTAGTTCGGACCATCCACTCTACTAGGGACTTGACTTGGACATGAGTGACCACCACATGCTGGCCGGTTGATTGCATTTGAGACGAAGCTACTGATCTGGGTGTGTGCCTTTCCATGGACTGCTGCCATCAAAGTCGTGCCAACAAGATCGCCATTAGGCCATTCTATGATGAAGATGTGGTGGGGCTCATAAGATAAACTTGTTCACTGATGGGAAGCTTGATGGAAGGCCATCAAAAGGTGACCGTGGACATTCAGACCCTATTTGGTAACGTGCCAAACAGTGTCTGATTTTAATTTTTTGTTCCCAAAATCAGTTTGGGACGAAAATTGCGTTTGGTAAAATTTTTGTTTTTGGTAACAAATTTGTTCTGGAAATCTGTTTTGGACAAGATTTGAGAATAAAAAAAAAATATGATTCTGCGTCCGAGAATCAAAAAAAGAATCAACATAATAAAACTCTTTTTCTTCCCTTCTGCCATCCCGCGATCGTCGCCTGCTGCCATTCGCCGCCGTCCGCCGCCCCCCGCCGCCGCTTGCCGCCGTCCGCTGCCGCCCGCCGCTGGTTGCCGGAGGCGAGCCCAGCCACCGGCGAGCTTGCCGGAGGCAAGCCCAGCCCCACCGAGGCTCGGCCTCGCCGGTGGACAGGCGGGCCTCGCCGGTCCGGTGACTGGCCACAAGAAGAAGAAGAAGAATAGGAGGAAAAGGAAAAAAAGAAAAAAAAAAAAGTAAAAAAGTAAAAAAAATTATTTAGAAATTAAAAGAAATTAACTGGAACAGAATCAATGAACATGTTATCAAACGCAATTCTATTCTAGAATCATAAATTTTGGACAGTTATTAAACGCGTTCGTTTACTCATAATCAATTTTCGGGAACAGAATAAAAAATAATCATTTCTTGTCAAAATCAGTTCCGGGGAACAGAATCGTTACCAAACGCGCCCTTATTTTCCGTGACCTTACTTGATTATTGAAGTGGGAGGAAAGCTTAGTTCAAATCCACTGTGGCCATGAAATAACACGGCATTGTCAAGTAACCCACGCACTTACACCACAGTGATCCACAACAGATGTATAGAATTACTCTGTTTTTCTTAGGTCTTTTAACTAGTGATTTCTATCTGACTACTAGGTTCGCAATTAAACGTACAGATCATTAAAAATCCTAAGGGCTAAGATTCTCCCTGAAACTTGTTCCGAATGCAGATTGAAGTGAGATTATATCAGACAGGCAAGAATAAACTTGAGGAAAAAACCAGTCTAATCGAATACTTTTACAAATAAATAAAGATCATTACTTCTGTCTTTTCTTGTTTAGGGCGCGCATGATTGTATTTCTGTTCCAGAAATAGTTTATGGAACAGAAATAGATTTTTCTATTTCTATTTATGGACGAGTTTCTAAGCAAAAATAACCGTTTGATAACGACACAAAATTTCTACTCTAAAAATAGAAATTCGTTTGATAACGACACAAAAATTTCTTTCTTTCGGACGGCGGCGTCCGGCGATCGGCCGTGGCGGCCGGCGATCGCGGCGGCGGCCGGCGGCCGGCATCCGCGTCCGGCGTCCGGCGGCGGCGTCCGGCGGGCGGCGTCCGGCGCCCGGCGGCGGCGCGCCCGGCGCCCGGCAGCGGTCCGGCGCCGGCGGCGGCGTCGGCGACCGGCGGCGGCGGCGCCCGGCGGCGGCGGCCGGCGGCGGCGGCCGGCGTCCGACGGCGGCGGGCGGCGTCCGGCAACCGATGGCGGCGGGCGGCGACAAGCGGCGGCGGGCGGTGACGGCCGACGGTCGGCGGCGGCGGCGATGAACGATGAAAATTTTTTTTTATTTCTCATTTGTTTTCGAGAAATAGAAAAATAGCTTTTTCTATTTCGATTTCTTGTCCAGATCTATTTCTAGAACCAAAATCTATTTCGAAATAGAAAAGTGGAATAATTTTACCAAACGGATTTCTATTCCGTAATTATTTTGAAATAGAAAAACAATTCTGAATGAAATAGCGCGCAATCATGCGCGCCCTTATAGACTTGTCAGGACGGCGAAGAATCTTGAAGCACCAAAGAAAGGTGAACATTTCACCGAAGAAAGGTTATTCTATGTGTAATCTTCAATCCAGCGTAAGAACATTTTTGTTTGATTGGTAATGCATGCCGAATTTCATTCCACCGCCACAACCACCCGCTGAGAAGCGGAACAAGCACCAGAATCGAATCTAACCACACTCCTATTGGTATACCGTACAACAATCTGTACCCACTTACTAACTCTTTCTAGATTATTAGCAATTCTTATTCGATTTAACACTCGTCTTGCATCGCTTTCGGGATGGATTCTATTCTATTGATGATATAACTCGGATTGACTGTCCGCTGAAAGCAACTGCACTGTTTTTTTCCCAACTATTAAGTAACAGTTAATTGCTCATAGGCAGGGGGTGTTGCATATCATTGTCCATTATCTAGGGGAGGTTGAGAACTTGAGAGAGCTTTTGTAGTTTACTGTTTAGCACAGGAATCTTTTTGCAATGAAAAGATTTGGGACTCCTGTTTGAAGGACATCCTATAGATTGGTTAATAAGTTTTCATAGTGCAAAAATTTATCTCACATTTAGAACGTGATTGAAGTGCCTCGACGGCATCTTGCATCCATGGATTCTAATAACTATTAAAGTTTTTGTGTGGATTATTCTACATTGATTGTGGAATGGGCTGATAGTCAGTTTATAGGTATAGAGAAAAGTCTCACATTTTAAGCTAATTTTTGAGATAAGAAATGCCCAAGACCATTCAGCACTGGTATAGTCATTTCTATACTTGCTACGTAAACTCCACTACTCGGATTTGGTCTCATATATATTCCTGCTGAGCACGGGTCTCTAAGGCTGTTTTTCCTTCTCCAACTATATCCCATTGTATACATCATAATAGAAACTAATTTTCAAATCACTTCCTTTTCCTATCATGCTATTGCTTCTGTCTTCCAACCATTCATTTTTGTATGCAAAAAGATAAGCAGGGAAGCGAGTGAAGATGCCCAAGTCTCATCTTTGAGATGTAGTTTTTTAGGGTAAGAGAGACCAAAGAATTTCATGTTCTCAAGTTTCATTAAATAGACCTATTACTATGAATGGTGTTGTGGATAAAATTAACATATGCGTTCTATTATTTTCCCAGTGAAATCCAGTTTGGCTGTTTCTGTTGTTGCGATTGATTTGGCCAATTATAGAAGTTTCGGTTGTGTGTGCTCAGACTCAACACCTCAGTTGCCAAAAGAATGAGGAAATTAATCGTCCGTCGCATATTAGCATCCAATACGCAGTATTGCCAGTCTCAACTACTGTGCAGACCATAGTTTCTGATAGAAAATCCAGACTACGAATCCCAATATAGAGCGGTTGGTTTTATTCCTGTATAGACAATTACTAATTGCGATATAAAGCTCTAATGTACTTTTTTTCGATGGGATATCTGATTTCCATGCGACAAACTGGATCCAGCGTATAGAGGATAATGACTCGATTATTGATTGTAGGATCCGCACGTACTTTCCCCTGCTTTAAGGTTCATTTCTTCGTAATATACGAAGTACTTAAGGTTGGACACAAAGGAAAGAAGGAAGGAAGAATCAGTCGTCCTCCACATGCAAGGAGGGAAGCTCCACGAACTCACTTGATGAAACTACTGTTCGGCCCATCGTAAACTCGAGGCATATGACTTCAACGATTACAAGCAGAGGCTGTCTGATCCCAAAATCATTTATTGTACATCAAACAATTTGAGTTTAATGGGTTGCCACATCCAAATGCGCTTGGATTGTCAATTTCTATAAAAAAGAAACCCGATCTTGATTTGATTCTTTTTTGAAATTTTTTAAAACGCCTGCTGGATCATGCTTCGCTCTGACGTCGGCCACCATCGACCACCGAGTTATGGCCGGTCATGAACTGGGATTCATTGGAGGAGAAAAAGACCCTGGCGTCCACCACATGCCTCGCTATCAGCACTCCTCTCATGCATGAGGACGGCTTACTTGCGAACATTGCCTCCACTGCATCCTTCCCCATCCCGAACACCCCCCATAGCAGTGGCTCCTGACCGCGCTCGGGGACACGCAATTCACTCGCACACTGCTCACACCGAGCTGCTTGCTCGCCGACCGCACCAATAGCAGCATCGCATGCTTTGACATGCAGTAGTTGATGTAGCGGTCCACACCCATGCTGGCCATGATGCTCGCCGTGCAAATTATGCTCCTGCCACCACCGGCCACCATGGCCTAGGCTGCGTGCTTCAGGCTCGCCGCCACAGTAGGCCCCGTGATGAGTGAATTGGCGGGCCATCTCCTCTCCAATGCTGCTCGCTCCACTGGTGATGATGGCGACTTTGCCCTAGAGGTTTCTCTCTGGAGATAAGTGATCAGCCATAGTTCTCTAACTGGAAGCACTCACATATGAAGTTAATCATTCTCTTTGAGTTTGCTTGGCATACACCGAGAATCTAAGACAAGCGAACCCATCTGCATTTAAATATAAAGCTCTAACTTCCGAGAGATCAATAAAAAAAATATATTATCTTGACTTGTTCAAAGTTCGAATGACTCTTCAGGTGCTTAGCAAGAGTAGCTATGGCACCGCCCATTTGTTGAATTAATTAATATATCCTAAATTTCCATCAATTTGGGTTCTTGGTTCTATATATGTGGATCGAATGATGCAAGAGAATCCCGGATTGCCGCGCTCCCATGTAGTTGTTTTGGCTGGTCTTTTGTGATCAGCGGTTGACAAGCATATTCGTTTTGGAGGCTTTTGTTGCGTTGCTCCTGTCCTTTTTCACTCCAACCGTAATTTTGTAAGGTGCATCTACTTAATCGCACTTTCTATTGCCGGTGAATATATAATTAGACAAAAAATTGAGGACTTAAGGGAGTCGAGCTCTGTGCATTTTCCCAACTTTAGATTTGAGTCATCAAGAAAGTGTATTGTGTTGCGGTTAGGTCACACATCACGAAATTCTAGCTCTTCGAAGTGGAAGTTGGACTTTCAAATTATTTCTTTCCACAATACTTTGGTTGAAACAAAAAAAGATAAAAACATACAAATGATGAGAACAACATGACTCAATTATTCAAGCCTAGTGCAGTTTTGAGTCGTAGTCAGGATCAGTCCTCATAGCTTGCTGAAACTAACTTCGACTCTATCAGCTGGTGCAGGGTGTGGAAGAAAGACGAAACCAGCATCCGAGTTGAGCAATTCCCACCTGATAATTCAATTGGCAAACATTGTTGTAAATTTTATGGTTCAATGAATTGGAATTTCTCCTAAATTCAGTCAGTAAAAGCTTCATTCTTCCTCTTACTTGTATCCTACAGATAAATGATGAAGCAAAATCGCCAGTTGAATCCTCGCTAGCATGTTTCCTGCGCAGATTCTTGATCCTCCGCCAAACACTTGGTATGCACCCGGCTTCACAGATTCCTGAAGAACCCGACTGAGTATTACACAGGTTTGCCCAAAAGAGAGCAAAGAAGGAAAAAGGAAAGTGAATGCTTTGACCATGAACATAATTGATATCGAGCCTTACATTCCACCTATCAGGATTAAAGCACATGGGGTCATCGAAGTTTTCTGGATTTGTGTGGAGGTATCGGAGCCACAGAATCACTTTCCATCCTTTTGGTATCCTATAACCTGCACGAGTTTTCGGAGATCATTACTGCAAAATTCTATCTTTAATCGCTGTTAAATGGACTCAGCAGTCAGCACCAAATTATGTATTGGTAGTCACAAAAGTTCTTGTTAAAATAATGTATCTTAGTCGGTACAAAGTTATGAACTAGTTGCAGAGAAAATCTGTGTTATGACAAGGCAGTCTTGATAAAACAACTTGAAGATCTATGCCATGGTAGAGCTGCGGGCTGTAACACACAAGCTAATAGTATATATCTGCAAGACGGATAATTTCGAACCTTTGTAATCGACGTCCTTAGGGCTGTAATGCATAAGCTATTAATATATATCTGCAAGACTAGGATAATTTCGAACCTTTGTAATCGACGTCCTTAGTGGCTAATCTGAATATAAAAGCTGCAATGTTGGCCATTCTTATTGTCTCCTCCACCACCTGTGTCACCAATTGTGAGCTTCAAAAATTTGCGGTCAAATGCCTTTCAAACTCTGAAATTCTCCTATCATTTTACCTTGTTAGTATATTTCATGCTCGAGATGTCTTCGGTTGTGATGAACTCACCCTTCTTGTTCTGGCTGATGGTCATGTTCTCTTCCTGCCATTCAATTCAAGATTCACAAGTTGCAACAAAACAGTGGAGAAGATTATGATAACTAAGCTTTACAAAAATGGACGAAGTCGGTACCCGGAGTTTCTTCAGAACATTGGGATACTTAGCAAGACAGTATATAGCCCACGTCGATGCAAGTGTAGTGGACTCATAACCGCCGACCACAAGGGCAATGATGTTGTCTAGCACTTCTTGGTCAGATAGTTTGTTGCCTTCCTCATCTTTGATTTGATTTATCCCGTCCAAAAGATCGGTAACAGTTTCTTCGCTTCGGCTTTTCCTCTTCTCTATCTCGACTCTAAAAATCGCCTCGACCTTCTTCCGGCACTGCAATATCGGATTGGGCAAATGTTTTAGATCATCTGGGTTTCAAATGGGCAGCTTGGTTAAAAACAAGGACAATTTAACCCCACAATGATAATTTTGCGCTCTCTTCAGTGTTGTATTTAACTTGTTGGATAAGAATATAACTTCAAACTCGCACGCGGAGCAAGAGTAATTGCGCCAGCTAATGAGAACTCAAGTTGTCATCATTCGCCGACTTATCAAATTAAAAAAAAAAAAAAATGTTCCAATTTGATTCAACCTGCCGAGCGCGGTGATACGCAGTTCCAGGGAAATTGAGTGGCTGAGCTCTCATCCCTTTAACCATATCATGAAGTAACTGCTCGATCTTATGCAATTGCGGCCCTGGTTCAAAGCTCACAAACAGTTTCCCGATGTTCTCAAAGGTAACCTGCAATCAAACAACAAATACAAGATTTAAGAACTCCGAATAAAACCTCGAGGATGATCTGAAGGCCAAAAATTTAATCATGTGAACGAGGAACTCGTGATGTTGAGCATGGACTACACCTTCTTAGTTTCATGGTAAGCCACGATTCTGCCTTTTTGGGCCCACATCTCAAGGGCAGTGACCAAACGAGGCTGTACCAAAGCAGCTATTTGGCGAAGAGCATCAGGTCGGTTAATGGCATTCAAGACAAAGCTCCTAAGCCTGGCATGTGCCTTTCCGTTAACCATCACTAGAGAGGTGGTGCCCATAAGCTCAGCGTTGGGCCATTCCAGGATGAATGCATCGTCGGCTCGAAAAACAAACTTGTTCACTGATGGAAAGCATGTTATGATGCAGGGCGATCCGAAGAGGTAAGTCCTGTACATTCCTACTCCATCACCATACCTGAAACATGTACAGAGACATTAGTAGTAACTGGAGACAAGCACTGCTCTTATCTCTTGGTTTCATGTTTTTTATAATTTTAAACACAATGCCGCATAAGTTCATGTAACCAATTTTCAGCCTAAAATTCAATGGCAAATGGCAATCTTACTTCCGTCTTTTAGAGTTTATGAACTCGTCCGGGCGGCGAAGAATCTTGAAGTACCAGAGGAAGGTGAAGAGTTCTCCAAAGAGGGGAAACCCCATGTTTCCTGGCGGCAACTTCACACCGGCAACAGAACATCTTCGCTCGACCGGCAATGCATACCAAATCTCATTCCACCACCACAGCAACCAACCTAGAACTGGAATGAGCCCTAGAATCCAACCGAGCCACACTTCCATTGGTGCACTCTCCCTCAATCAAAATTGTACTTGCTTGGGGTTTCTTGAAAACTTGCTCACACTTCTTAATTTATACCAAACAGATGTAACCTGCCTTCGATAAACGCAACATAGTCATACAATTGCTTTTGGGTTTGATTGATTCGATTGAGATTATTCCCTTTGATTCGTTTGCTAATAGACAAGCCATGTCACCCTTTTATTCGTTTGCTAATAGACAAGCCATGTCACCCTTTGATTCGTTTGCTAATAGACAAGCCATGTCACTTACTCCACCGACGGCAACAAAAATGTTTTGGCTGTGTCAGCTTCATGTTCATCGGCAGAGTTCTTTTTCTTTAACAAGTACAACAATTAAGAGGCAATTATGTACTTGTACGACGTGGCTAAGTTATGGAATGATCCTTGGTATCCAGGAAATGTATGAGAGAGCTTTGTGAACCTAGGCACAGGAATCTTTGCAAGCAAATAATGATTTGGGACTCCACATTTGATCTGGCAAATTCTATTCTCTTTTCATTACCTCTAAAACGGATGGTGGGCTTCACTGTTCATGTAGCAATCCTGCTACTTGGTCATGACTCATGAGTTACACAACACCAAGACCCCATACAAGGTCATGAGCTGCACAACGCCACCAATTCCTGCCCAGAGACTTATACATTTCGAGGGAAAGTTTACTTTCAATAGCAGAGCATTCAAGTGAACGACCCTGCGCAGCATATTCTCGAAAGCATCACATCAATGCTAACAACATGCGAAGAGTCACTTAAACAACAAATTAGGATTCCAGGTAGAGGAAATCGGCCCAAGAAAGTTTGAATAAAAGCTGAGGAAGAGATTTCCCTTTATAAGACTGTATGGTCCGGGTAATCTCACTATCCCAGTCACCAGGACCTCTCAAAATCGGATGAAGACGTGACACAACTATTTGACCCGAGAAGACATAGGACAGACAAAAAAAGATAAATGATTCCTGTCTTCAATAGCTGAGTTACAGAGAAACAAGTAGGTGAGATCTGCATATTCCACTTGAGCAACCTATCCTTACTGGCTAAGTAGCACCGACATTGACACGTGATATGCGACACGATACGCTGACACATCGTTTCTAAAAAAAAGAGAATTTCGACATATTGGAACATGTTGTATATTAAATATATATAATAAATTATCATTTTTATGATTATTTCAATCTAATTAATTTAATTCAAATTCACAAATAAATAAATAATTAAAAAAGCCTATAATGAATTTGCACTAAAAAGATTAATCCATCATTCATTAATATCATTCATTATTTCAATTTGACAAATTTAACTTTATTCTAATAATTCATAAAACTTGGAGAAAAAATAAGCAATAGACATTCTAGATTTGCATGTTAGATATGTCGGAAGAGGAAAATAAAAACTTAAGAGGCGAATTGTATATCACAAAAATGGGAGTCAAAAGAGAAGAGAAAATTATGTTTTTCTTATTTCTTCATTTATTATTTTTATTATTGTGTTTTATTTTTTCACATATATACTTTTTGACATTTCATTTACTGAAAATTTTTAAAATTGATTCGATATCGGAATCACGTGTCAAAAACTCGTATATTGGAATTCTGACTCGAGTGTCAGACTGTGTCGAAAAAGTTGACCAAGTGTTGATTTTTTCAACACGCGTTGACCGAGTGCCAAAGAGTGTTCAAGAGTATCGGAAAGTGTCGGCCACGTGTTGAAGTGTTCAACACGACATGAAAACTTGGACAGTGTTGATGCTTCATAGCTCAATGATTTATTGCCACATGTTTACTTTTGAGATTGTTTGATTCTATTTTGACCATTCCTTTGATCCGTTGTTGCTAATAGACAAGCCATATCACTCCCCACTGAAAGCAACATAAGCTTTTTGGCTGTTATGTGCTTAACCGTCTTGGGTTGAGAGAGCTTTTTGCACCATAGCATAGAAATCTTATCCTTCAAATTTTCCTTATTTGTTGTATCTATAACCTTGGGAAAAATTATCAAAAAAAGTTTTAAATCTATTATAATTATACCAATTCAGTTCTAAATTTATTTTTTTGTCCAACTAAATCTTAAATCTTTTGCAATTGTGCTAGTTTAGTCCTTTCGACCAAAATTGGCAGGCTAGCGCCAACCATAATTTTTTAAATAATATTTTATTTTTTCGAATTATTTTATTATTATTTTTTTCCTTTTGTTTTCCTCCTCCCTCATTCTTCCTTTGGCTCCAACGACTTGCTAGAGGGGAGAATTGGTTGGTCGCTGGACTGAGGTGGTTGAGCGAGCTCACCTCGCCGTTGTTGGGCGAGGGCAAACTCGGCTAGTCATTGGCGGGACAAGTGCCCGTTGAAAACAATGAGGGCTCGCCTCATTAGACCCAATGATAGCAAGGCCCCCCTCACCCAGTGACGGTGAGGTGAGTCCCCGCTAGATTCGGTGGGGGCTCGCCTCGCTAGACCTAGTGACGGTGAGGCCCCCCTCGCTAGTGGTTGGAGGAGCTCACCCTCATTTAATGATGGCAAGGCGAGTCCTCGCCCAATGATGGCGTGACGGTGAGGCAAGCTTGCTCAACCGCCTTGGTTTGACGACCTACCAACCCTCCCCTTTGTGGGTCACCGAAGCCAAAGGAAGGAGGGAGGAGAAAAAAAGAGAACAAAAAAAAAAAAAAAAAAAGGGAAATAAAGATAAAAAATAATAAATAATTCAAAAATAAAAATATTATTAAAAAATGGTCGCGGCGCCGGCCGATCAATTTTGGCTAGAAAGACTGAGCTGACATAATTGTAAAATATTTAGGACTCAATTGACCAAAAAATCAAGTTTAGAACTGAATTGGTAAAATTACAATAGGTTTAGGATTTTTTTGATAATTTTCCCTATGACCTTGCCATCCGTGTCACATCTCTCTGTCCCAATTCTCGTTTCTTATTCCTTCAAATTTTCTCTTTCGGTTAATATTTAATCAACAAAATTTCCATCATAAAAAAATGGTGTGTTTTTTCGATATGTCAAAAAGAATAAGGGCAAAAAGTAGGGGAAAAATCCTTCTCCGTGCTCGCGAGTTACACAACACCAAGGCCCCATACAAGGTCACGAACTGCATAATCTTCATAAGAATCGTGTGTTAGGTTTTAATTGAAGGTTAGAGAGTCCAACTTTGCTATGGAACTTCATCGTGGTCCATCTCCCCAATCTTCATGTATGTCGTCCTTTGCTTTGGACAAAACCTGTGCAAGTCTAGGTGATGATGCGTCTGTGACAAGCTAGGCTTTTTAGGTAAGTTTTCTCTCAAAAAAATCAAAGTCAATTGGAGAACGTTAATACTTCGACATCATACCATGTCCAATAACTAAGAAACTCATGTACTCATGCCACTAAAGATGCATTTGGGAATGGCCTTGAAATGAGCTTTGGGTGTCTAAAGCCTATTTGGCCAAATATTGAGTAGTGTTTGGTAAAATTTTTGAAACTCACCTTGAGGGAAAGTTTGCCTTTAAAAGGCCTAAAACGCAAGATAGGTCCTAAGCTACCCTAGGCTTTCGGTAATCTCAAAGGGCCCTCTCTGGGGTTTAGTATAAAATTTTTATTACAAAATTATCCTCACTCAAATTTTTTTTTCCATTTTTGCCCTCATGATTCACTATTCATCATCTTCTTCTTTGTTGAGCTAGCTGGCGTGATTGCACGTGGCTTCGATGAGTCAATGACGGATTAGAGAGGCCAGCATGGTCGTGGCTTACCCCAATGACCATCATTGGCTAGTCACGATGACCCCCTGCGAGTTGCGTCACCATTACCCAGATTTGGGTCTTGCAACCTTAGTGAAGGGTTGCCTAAGGTTGCATGACTAGGCTGCCTTTGTAGAGGTCGCAACCCTCAGCGAGTCGTGGTGACCTAGATTTGGGTTGCGTGACCCTTGAGGTTCCGAGGGTCGCGCCACCAAGCCACCCTTGCCGAGGTTGCTCGGGTCATGCAACCCTCGCTAGAGGTCGCCTAGGTGGCACAATCCTCGCTAGGGGTCGCCCAGCCTGAGGCTGTCACGCCCCGAACCTTTGAGAGCGTGCCCATCTCGCTCTGGTCGATAAAATTTTGCGACTTCTTAGGACGAGTCGCCGATCCTTTAATTTATTGCACATGCAGAAGCGAAAATAAATCCCCTAACAATAATTATCTCAGGATAAAAAAGTAGGACAACAGATTCACAAACAAACATGCTTTTATATATATATACACTGAGTTATGTACAAAAGTTTATGGCCAAAAGATTACAAAAGACTAGCATTCCAAAAAGAAGCAGTCTTAACTGACCTACGCTTTCGATCACCTCCTCTCAGCTCTAGGTCCTCCACTCGACGACTTTGAAATGGTTATACAATAACCAGTGAGACAATGTCTCAGCAAATCCATGCTCTAAACCCCAATTAGGAGGGAAATACGCTTACAAGCATCCTAATCATGCAATCATACAATCACAGAACCTTACCTTGGCCTCAGACCCACCCTGCAGGTTAGTACAGTTTATAACTCAGACAGCATGAAAGCATGAGGAACAATTGAGCTCAATTAACTGGAACGCCATATTGAAATTCTCAAATAAGCACATGAGTCCTGATTATAGAGCCAAATCGTTATGATATGTCCCATATCGTGCCACACAATTTTGTCACATAATCCGACGCGTTCAATTCAATTAAACATGCATTCTTAGTTTTGATCTTGGCATATAGCACAGCCTACTCTCTATTTGGCAGTCTTTTAGCATTGCCAAGTTTCGTCTCACCCCATTGAGCACGGCATATCTCTTTTAGACGACTTCCCCGAAGGAGCATAGGGTCCAAAATCTACTGCGACCAGGGTATCCCAAATAGGGATAACGTCAAGCTTAACAGCTTAGGATGATTTCTTTTAACAATCACACAATCACTCAAATATGGCCCGAGCACCGTGCATTGTACTCAAATGCTTCAATTAAAATAGTGAGCTTGACCTTTTTCTTTGTATTAGAAATACACTTGAAAATATTCGTGTGTGGGTACACGATTAACTTGACCCCGAAAATCCCACTCTTTTATATAGTACTTAAAATCATTTTCGATGTCAAAATCCGACACCTAGGATTTTCTAAACAAATATTGGAAATTCACAATTTTTGGAATTAATACCAAAAATCCAATCAACACTCAATTTGCAAAAATTAACACTCAATCGCAAAATTTAACCACACCATTGTAATTAGCACGAAATTTCGGTCATCGGCTATCTTAGCCTAATTTCTGGAAAAATAATTAATAAGTAATTAATTTCAAAAAATAATTAAATAAATCAATTTAATTTCTAAAAATACTAATCTAGGCCAAATTTATTAAATTAAATACCAATATAGACTTGGAAAATTCCCAAACCCTTCTAGATAAATAGTACAATTTATTTAGGCCTTAGCTAAACCATGTTAACTACCTAATATGCTCAATTATATAATTAAATTTCTAATTTAATCTAACTAACCATCTAATTCCTAATTAAATAAATCTAAACACTCCTTAAACATTATTAGCATACTAAGAAGAGTTTAGAGTATAAACTCACCGGTTAATTGCGGAAACTGGTTCATTGCGATGAAGGCGCAACGGCAGCCAAAATCCGAATTTTTGGCGGCGTCGGTGGACTTGGACCAGGCCTAAAACGGGCCCAACAAATCTCAGCCTAATATGATATTTGCTTTTGAATTGGGCCAGGCCCGAAGCAGGCTGACTTCGGGGGCTTTGAATGGGCTGGACCCAAAGATGAAAACTGAACTGGGCTTAAAAAATTCGCTGGATCCGTGGGCTTCTAAGGCTGAATTTCACATGGGCTGCAGCTTAACTTCTTGGGCTAGCTTGAAGATGGGCCGTGAAGACATGCGGACTAGATTGCTCACGGGCTGGGCTTCACTGGAATTGGTGGGCTGAGGAAAAACGTGGGCTGCAGCGGTCTGCTTCGGTGATGCTGGGCCAGAAGAGAGGAAATCGTAGACTTGGCTTGCGGCCTCGAGTGAACGCCGCTGGAACACTGGAAATTCTGGAGTTGAGCAGGGGTGTGTCGGGGCTGAATCGAGGTAAACAAGGAGGCGTTGGCAGCTGGCTTTAACGTGGAGAGAGGCGCCGAGGTGGAGGATGCGCGGCCGATGGAAGCAGCTGGATGAAGACTTCGCTCGGTGGGGATTTCTTCGGTCAATCTTCGGTGGTCTTCAACTGGGGAAATCTTGACCGAAGAAATGAAGACGCGTGGGAAGAAGACATAGACGGCAGCTTGCTTGAGGCTTGGTTGATTTCAATTAAAAAAAAAAAAAAAAAAAAGCAAGGGCGGTCAACAAATGAAACTTCGGTGGGGTGAGAGTTGACCAAAGAAGACAAGGTTTAGTGGAGATGTGGGTCTTCTTTGCTGAGGGTTGCTACGGTTGAGAGAATAATGAAAGGAATGAGATGGCAAGGGAAAATGAAATACAAGCAGAGCAGAGAGAGAGAGAGAGAGAGAGAGAGAGAGATCGAGAGACAGAGAATCGGCTACGAGAGAGCTTGAAGAAAGAAAAATAAAAGCAAAGCAAGGATAGGTGGATAAAAGAAAATGAGGAAGAGATAGAGATGAAGCAAAAGTCAAGCCTAAAAAATCTAATTCATCATTTCTTGGGCCAAAAAGTCTTCAAGTGTATCCGTTGATGTCCCCTAATTCTTTCTCCAAGATGAATCCACTATTAAATCCATTTGATAACAATTGTTGCACTCCCCCACCGTAGTTCCGAATTTGGTGAATTTAAGCTTCAATTCCTTACTCAAATCTCTAAGTCAAGGTCCAATTTTGCCAAAGAAAAATCCCATACAATTTTCTATAAGTCCCGACATCCCAAGACTCGACTTAGAAGTCCAAATTTCCATCGATTTAACTCATCTGAATTTTTGCTAATTTTTCCGCGACGTCCAAACGATTTTCCGCAAAAATACCATAATCTCTAAAAATTTCTTGGAGGGTGAGTTGACGTTCCTAAAATAACTCGTGATACCATAGAACTTTCGATTTATGAAATCGGGTTCAAATTCGCGATTAATTTTACTTCAAAGTGCTTTTAGTGTGACTCGGTCTATCCGGTTACTTTTAGGAATTTTTAGTGCAATTGACCCATGATCGATTTATCTCGAGTCACAAAGTACATCTTTGACACATTGGTGACCCTCGGTTGTCGTGAAAATTTCGATGTTTCAATTACAAGCATCGGGTACCAAAACAATAGAAAATCAATTTAGTGTCGATCGATGAGAATTTTGCAATCACGTGGAATCACCCACATTTTGATCACATATCTCAATCGAATTGACCTATCTCTGATCTCTAATCGATTTCGACAGTGCCGTAATGACCTTTGCAAACCAATACGGTTGAGCAATCGATTCCTGGTCGAATTTTCAAGTCCAATTGATCGGCTCGGAGAATAGCACTATCGGCACGTCGATGAAAGACTCGATTTATTAAATCGAAAACAAATTATGAAAATTCGGGCTGTCACAAAGGCGGCCCTCATTAGTGGTTTCTGGGATTCACCCGACCCCAAGCGGTCCTCGTCAATTATCTTCGAGGGCCACCTGAGGTCTTGCAACTTTAGATGTTAGTTGCCTATAATAGATTTTGATTGCCCATGGCCACTTTTCCTCACCGGTTAATTTTTTATTTATTTTTCTTTTGACGAATTTTTTTCTTTTAAAAATCACAAAAGTCTTAAAATATTATCTCTCCAAACACTATTTTACTCAAAGATACTTTAGAAAAGATTTTCAAATTACAATTTAACAAACACAATTTGTATTCTAGAAAATTCCTTTAACTTAAAATTCTTTGCATTTTTCCAAAGATTTTCCCCAAATGTTCAACCAAACGCACCCTAAAAATTGGTCGAAGAAAATATCAATTGAGAAAATAAAAATACAAAAAAAAAAAGAGTGATGAAATCAAAAGCTTAATGCCGGCCGGACAAGGTAACCACCGTCCACGACCAAATCATGCCCGGTCATGAACTTCGACACATGCGATGCCAGAAACAGCACGGCCTCCGTCACGCGTCTGACCTTCAGCGCCCCCCTTTTCCTTTCAACGCCATGTCGCTCGTGAGCTGTGTCGCCCCTGCGCATGGCGGTATGCAGTTCGTCCTGATCCCGTGTGCCCCACGCTGGACGCTCGCCGACCTCACGAGCCCCATTGCTGCGTGCTTCAACATGCGGTAGTTCGTCCGCCCCCCGCCGCAGTCCCTCCCAACGCTGCCTGCGCACACGATGCTGCCCCTCACACGCCCCTTGACCACCGACCGCGCTGCGTGCTTCACGCATGCCGCCACGCTCTGCAAGTTGAGTGCCATCAGGCGATCGAACTCGGAGAGTTCGAGGTTGAGGATGTTCTGATCGGATACCATGCCGGCATTGCAGCACATGACGTTCAGGTGTCCGTGGGCCTGGGCCGTGGACCGGACGAGGGCCTCGAGTTGGTCTTGGGCAAGGTGCAAATGCCGGTCCTGATGGACATGGCAACCTGTTCGCCGACGGTGTCCTGGATAGGTTGCTCAAGTGGGTGAGTGCAAACGCTAGCCCTGATCGACGTGGCGACCTGTTTGCCGATGGTGCCAATGTCGCTTGCACCGCTGGTAACGATGGCCACTTTGCCCTCGAGCTTTCTTCCCGGAGATGAGTGCTCAGCCATAGCTCTCTGACTGGAAACAGTCAAATATGAAGTGAATAATTCTCGTTGAGTTTGCTTGGTTTGATATGAAAAGTAAGAGAACTGAACCCATCTGCCTTTAAAAATAAAGCTCTCCCGTCTGGAAGGTCAATAAAAAATTATATCTTGGCTTGTTCAAAGTTAGAATAACACTGACGGTGCTAAAAAATAGTAGCTATTGCGCCGCCCATTAGTTACATTATTTTCTCTATCCTAAGGTTTTTGAAATTTCAGTCAATTAGGTTTTTTGGTTCTATATACGTGGGATTGAATGATGCAAGAGAATCCCCAATTGCTGCACTCCAGGGTGACTACTTGTAGTTGTTTATGATCAGCGCTTGACAAGCATATTCGTTGCGGAGGCTTTTGTTGCGTTGTTCTCATCCTTTTTCACTCCAACCGTTATGTTCCAAGGTGTATTCGTTTAATCACAAATTGAAGGAATTCGAGTCGGCGGAAGACGACTTACCTGATTCTGATGCGCAAACTTCAAATGGCCCCGGAACGAATGTTGAATTGCCGATCAAACATGAATAACACTTCCTCACGTTGGTCTGGATGCAATCACTAGGAAAACACCCGTTTTTCACGGCGTAAATGCCAACTGTTCTTGCAAAATTGAAATAGAATGTCTTCTTCCTTTTGATGGAAAAATGAGAGAGAATTTTGGTGTGAAAATGGTCTGCCAACAACAACCACAAACGGTTGTCTTCTAAGAGGTTTTTATACCTCTCATTACATACCCTTTCAATAAAATTTCACACCCCATCATAGACGTACCTCTTCAAATACAACATCTCCCACTCGGACATGATGGGCTTGATAGCTCTCTATTAAGAATATAAGGCATTCAACATTCATCAACTTTACAAAACAATTCATACTGGTAAATAAGCCGTGCGACCAGTGAGTACAGCTGCACTTGGGAGCTCAAATTATGCACCTGTTAGAGATAAAATAATGGCTACAACCCCAAAAAGAAATAAACAATAGATGTCTCACAGTACCCCAGACCTATTTTATTACATCAGTCTAAGTATACCTATCCCTTAAAGGCTATACTTGACTATTCTCAAAACACAATGTATTTACAATTACATCCGCAACCACATAAGGCGATATAATTGGTCGACCAGTAAATACATGTGATGGATGTATGACAACAATAGTCTTCTTTCGCACTCATGTCTCTCTCCATTTCAGAACAACTGCTTTCCTAGTCACGTCCCATAAGGCCATATCTATTCATGACCGCCGATAACATGCTAAAGTAGCAACATTGATCTTTAACTTCGAGAACATAGTCAGAAGTAACATAGGGCACAAAATGAGGTAAATTATAAATTACCTCAAGGGCTCACACGATGAGTAAATAGGGATTATTTCACTCATCTTCCCTTGTCGGTCGAATAATGCACATGAAGTATGAATCACATGCTATAGTGGATTTCTCTTCCTATAAGAGTGTATGTCATTCATTAAATATATCCACTATACGGATCTTAGCCTAAACATAGTCACGTGCTTCTCACGTACTCATGTTTAGCTCGAGTGCTTTATCAGTTCGCTTTCTATAGCGCCCAATTAAGTACTCGCATCCGACATCTTTCAGGCATACATGATTGTGGGACTATCATGTTCGGTCTTATTAATTACAAATTACAGACCTCCTCTTGACTCCAATCAAGGCGGCATATTTTATGTACCAAACTTGCTCTTCAGCATTTATTTGTACATAACGTCTCATCTCAACATGCTAACTAAAGCACTTGAGGCGATTGCTTGTGTGAGTGAGCCAATCGTTTCCTGATGACATACCTTTCAATAATATATGTGTGTATGTGCTAGTCTCATAATGGATTTGTACTTATTGATATAACATCAAGACACTAATAATCAAACAAGTACAATACATATGTCCACAAATACATAAATCAATGATCCTCTACAATTACACATTTCACATTCTACGCAATCCTAGTGACATCCTATGAGACAAGAATATGTCTCTAGGAATGGCCTTCGTAAGTGGATTAGCAATCATTCTATTAGTTGAAATGTATTGCAGGATCACTTCTTTCTGTGCTATAACATCTCTGATGAAGTTGTTCCTTATGTCAATATGCTTCGTCCTTCCATGATACTTGGGATCTTTGACATAGGCAATGGCTGCTTGACTATCGCAATAAATTGTCACTGGTCTTGGAACTTCAGTGACAGTGGCTAAATCGGCTAAATCTTCCAAGAAGCGTTTTAGCTATATTACTTCTTGCACTGCGGCAGAACATGCAATAAATTCTGCCTCCATAGTAGATAATGCCGTGCATGTCTGTTTTTTGCTATTCCAAGAAATTGTGCCTCCATTGAGCAAGAACGCATATCCAGAAGTTGATTTACGCTCGTCGAGGTCTCCACCCCAATCAGCATCTGAATAGCCTAATAGGCGTAAATCATTCCCTTGGTAACAAATTCGATAGTCCATGGTGCCCTTCAAGTATCTAAGGATCCTCTTCACTTGCTTTCCAAGTGTGCTTGACTCGGGATTTGATTGATATCGGCTCACCAATCCCACGGCATAACATATGTCGGGTCGAGTACACATCATAGCATATATCAAACTTTTGATCGCACTAGCGTAAGGAACAGTTTTCATTACTTTAATTTCTTCTGGAGTCTTAGGACACATCTCAGCACTTAGGCCTTCACCTTGCATGACAGGGGTATCAATAGGATTACAATGCTGCATATTGAAACGTTCAAGAATCTTCATAGTATAAGACTCTTATGATAAAGCAAGGAGTTTCCTTGATCGATCTCTTTCGATTTTAACTCCTAATATATAAACAGCTTCTCCCATGTCCTTCATTTCAAAGTTGGAGGACAACCATTCTTTTATGGTAGTAACCATAATCTTGTCATTTCCAGCCAACAGAATATCGTCCACATAAAGTGATAAAATCACAAATTTATCTTCGGACCGCTTGACATATACACAGTGATCCTCTTCGATCATTGTGAAACCAAAAGTTGTTATAGCTCGATGAAAACGAAGATACCACTTTGTCTAGATGATTGCTTAAGGCCATAAATCGAGCGATGAAGTTTGCATACTTTATTATCTTGGCCTTTAGCTATGAAACCTATCGGTTGCTTCATATAGATTTCCTCATCTAGTTCTCCATTGAGAAATGCCGTCTTTACATCCATTTGATGTAATTCTAGATCCAAATGTGCAACGATGGCTAGAATAAGGCGTATTGAGGCAAACCTTACAACTGGTGAAAAAGTTTCCTCATAGTCTATACCCTCTTGTTGAGTATAACCTTTTGCCACAAGGCGAGCCTTATATTTTTCAATGGATCCATCCATTCTTCGCTTAATCTTAAAGACTCATTTGTTTCCAATGGCCTTGCGATTTGGCGGTAGATCAACTAAGTCCCAGACGTGATTTGCCCTCATTGACTCCATCTCATCTTCCAAAGCTTTTCTCCATTCTTCCTTGTCAAAGGATGAGAGAGCCTCTTGAACAGTCTTTGGCTCAGCATCGTTAATTTGAGCAATCATAAATGATTCCCCTTCAATCTCAAAATGACGACGAGGAATACTTTTACGATTACTTTTACGCAACTGAATTTCTCTTGAATTCGGTTCGCCAGGCGATGCAACACTCCCACTAGGTCTTGCATGTTGAGGTAAATCTTCATTTCCCTCTACAACATTAGTGGGTGTGTTATTAGGATCTTCCATCTCATATAATTGGAAGTCCTTATCAATCTCACCTCTACTAGGAAAATCGTTCTCCAAGAACGTGACATCTCGTGACTCCATTTCGGTCACACTTCCATCAGCTTGTTCACCTATGAACACATACCCTTTGGAGTGTTCAGAATATCTAATGAAGATACATTTCTTCCATCTAGGGCCTAACTTGCCATATTTATGGGAAGAATCATGAATATAAGCTGCACAACCCCATGGACGTAGACTACTTAAGTCTGGTTTCCTACCAGTCCATAATTCATAAGGGGTGGAAGTGATCGACTTTGAGGGCACTCGGTTAAGTACATAGGCAGCAGTCAATAATGCATCTCCCTAATAAGAGATAGGTAAATTTGCTTGTGCCATCATAGTCCTAACCATTTCCAATAGGGTTCTATTCCTTCTTTTAGCTACCCCATTTTGTTGCGGAGTACCGGGAATAGTCAATTGTCGTACAATTCCCTTTTCATCACATAGAGCCTTGAATTGCTCCGATAGATACTCACGTCCGCGATCAGTTCTCAATGCCTTTATTGTTTTGTTTAACTGATTTTCTACCATCGCTATATATTGTCTAAAGCAGTCCAATGCTTCTGAGTTATGGGAGATCAGAAAGACATAACCGAAACGCGTGAAGTTATCTATGAAAGTGATGAAATATGAGGCTCCACGCCTTGCCCTCACATTCAAAGGACCACAAATGTTAGAATGTATGAGTTGCAATGGAAGTTCGGCTCTAGTCCCTTTACTGAATGGTTTTCTAGTAGTTACTTTTCCAGCTAGACAATGTTCACATACAGGTAGATCAACATTAGTGAGTGACCCTAAAAGGCCTTCTCTAGCTAATCTTTGCATTCTTTGCAACCCAATGTGACCTAATCTAGCATGCCAAGTACTTGCATCAATATCAACATTACTAGCAGATGCAATTAAAGAAAAACAACCATCAACATTAACATTGTACTAATTATAGTCAATGTCCAACACCATAAAACCATTCAATATATGACCTGAACCATAATAAACTGTTCCAAACAAAATGTCAACACAATCACCATGGAAATTTAATACATAACCTAAGTTAAGAAGGACAACTACGGAGACCAAATTTCGTCGAATATCTGGAGCATAAAGGACATCATGCAGGAATAAGTTTCGACCACCAGGTAAAATCAATTTACATGTGCCGATACCCTTCACTTCAACTCTTGAGTTATTCTCAACATATATCCATCTTCTTCCAGGCGGTATCCGACGATACTCCACAAATGCTTCTCGATCTCTAGCTACGTGGTCTGTTGCTCCTGAGTCTACAGTCCACATTGGATGAGATTCAGCAAGCATGACAATACTAGAAACAAAAGCATCATTTAAAGTAATGGAGTAATAGGGTACCTTTTTCGGCTCAGTGCATTCACGAGCAAAATGACCTATCTTGCCACAATTGTAGCACTCCATCTTGGCCTTGTCCTTCTTCTTACCACGCTTCTTGCGTTGAAAGGTCTTAGCCCTCTTAGATGCCTGATCAGTCTTCTTCCCTTTGTTGTTGAATTGAGAATTCCTTTTGCGCTTGAAGTTCGAAGCTTTGCACGAACTCGATTCAGCAACATAAGCATGGGTGGAGGATCTTGCAGCCTCTAGGCGCTCATCCTCTAATTCCAAGTGATGCGCTATATCATCAAAAGTGACAATATTCTCATTATGCGTCATATTGATCTTCATTTGCTCCCAATTGTCAGGAAGAGACCTTATAACAGCCTGAACTTGCTGTTCATCAGTAAGGGAATGACCTGCTGACTTCAGCTCACGAATCATGTTTGACATCTCCCGAAGGTGCTGCCTCATCGTTACATTTGGGTGCTTTCGGAATGTGTCAAACTTGATGGTGAGTCTTCTCAGCTTAGTGGCATATGTACCCCCAAACTTGTCTTTCAAGGCAATCCACATAGCTTGAGCTTTGTCATAACTTTCAAACTCACACATCAGATCATCTTGCATACAGCTCAGCAACGTGATGCGAGCAATGCTATTTTTCTTTTTCCAAGCTTGATAAGCTTCCACATCTCTCTTGTGTTGAGCTGAAGTTCCATGCTCAGGTTCATCCATGGTGTGGTTGAGGGTTTCCAAAACCTCTCTTGCTCCTCAAGGATGTATGAACCTTTCGGTGCCAAATATCATAATTGTCACCGTTCAGTTTCTCACCCTTATTGAGGTCAGCCACAATAGTCTTGGATGCCGAAGCCATAATCAATTTCTATAGCACATTGACATAATAAACGCAGAATTAATACTAGCACACTTTATAGAGTAAACACATATTTAATTTGCAGCAAAGACAAACTAAATTAATGATAACTGAACAAAAAGACACAGAGGCAAAAGTTCACTATGTTCCCAATCAACTTCTATGTACAATTGTTCTATTATCATTAATTAGTCTAATTTGTGCAAATTTTAAGTTCTAGGTGAGAACTCTCTCAAAATTCTACCAACTTATGAACTCCCACTAGGAAAAATAATTACAAGACCTTATGTAATTTCTACATTTTTCCATCAACACAAAAATATAGCATGATATGAACCAACATACAAATAACAATCATGCTACAACTATTAACCAAAAAATAGCAATTCAACATTTAATGGATTTCTTACCATTGTTCTAATTTTCCAGCAATTAGAAAATTGCATGTATATTAAAATATATACATCACATCATTGAACCAAGCTCTATACAGCATGTACAACATCATTTGAACACAAGCCAACTACTGTATTTCTTAAATCACAAGAAAATACAAGCTACAAATGAATAAACTGCATTTTATACTTTAGAATATGCGTACATAAGGTTTCGTACTCAATTTTAGACATTTATAAAACTCAAATATCCAAAATAAATATACCACAGTGTCGGGAACATCCATACGAATCAAACGCCACCAACCACGCCGCCCGAGTATGTGGCGCGTGTGGCGCACGCGCCAGCGAGCCAAAAGGCTCCTGGCCGGTCTGACCGGTGATCGGTTCGACCGGTTCGACCGTTGACCAGTCAACGGTTGGGTTGGGTCGGTCAACCGGGCCGGGTCGGGTTAACTGGGTCGGGTCAACAGGTCGGGTCTCGGGTCAGGTCGGGTTGCCGGTCGGCCAACTGCCGCCGACGATGACGTCATCGATGACGTCATCCCAACGGTTACAAGCCGTTACCACACGCCGGTTGGCGAACCTGCACGTGACGCGCAGCCGCCGGTTGGCGAACCGGCTCGTGACGCGCAGCCGCCGGTTCGCCGACTGGCGCGTGTTGCGCACGCGCTGGCTCTGCCAGCGCTCCAGGCGCGTGGAGCCCACGCGCAGCGGCTTTTGGCCGCGCGTGTGGGAGCGTCCGGTGTCCTCTCACCGTACTCGACCCACCGTTGGACTCGTCTCAACAAGTACTTTCATCCTATATATTCAAAAGTTGATTTTGGCCAAAAAAATATTTCGTAAATTGGCCAAAATCGTACGGATGTGCGCGACCCCGAACCCGTTCTTCACTTTGGTTGAATTTCGAGTTTTTCATATGGCAATTCCGACCAACAGAGATCTAAACAGTGTAGATTTCATACTCTTGATCTCAATTTCAAATGGTAAACTAGAAAATTCAATGAAAAACAAGGCAGAAATTGCGACCGTGCTCTGATACCAATGAAGGAATTTGAGTCGGCAGAAGACGACTTACCTGATTCCGATGCGCAAACTTCAAATGGCCCCGGAACGAACGTTGAATTGCCGATCAAACACAAACAACACTTCCTCACGTTGCTCTGGATGCAATCACTAGGAGAACACCCGTTTTCCACGGCGTAAATGCCGATTGTTCTTGCAAAATTGAAATGGAATGCCTTCTTCCTTTTGATGGAAAAATGAGAGAGAATTTTGGTGTGAAAATGGTCTGCCAACAACAACCACAAACGGTTGTCTTCTAAGAGGTTTTTATACCTCTCATTACATATCCTTTCAATAAAATTTCACACCCCATCATGGACGTACCTCTTCAAATACAACACAATTTGTATTATTATGGGTGAATATATAATAACACAGAACATTTGGGACTTAGGGAAGTCAAGTTCTGTGCATTTTCCCAAATTACATTTGTATAGTGATTCACGAAAAAAGTGTATGTTGTAACTTTTCAAATCGGAAGTTGGACTTTCAAATTATTTCTTTCCATAATACCTTGGTGGAAACAAAATAAGATAAAGCATAAAAATGATGAGACCAACATGACGCAACCATTCAAGCCTAGTGCAGTTTTCAAGTTTTAGTCAGGATCAGTCCTCACATCTTGCTGAAACTAACTTCGACTTTATCGCAGGTGTGGGGTGTGGAAAATAGATGAAACCTGCATCTGAATTGAGCAATTACCACCTGATAATTCAATTGATAGACAATGTTGAAAATTTTATGGTGTAGTGAACTGGAATTTCTCTAGTCGGTGAGCAAAAGGTTCACTTTTTTCTTTCTTGTATCCTACTGATAAATGAATGAATGCTTTGTTCATGAACATAATTGATATCAAGCCTTACATTCCATCTCTCTGGATTAAAGCACATGGGGACATCCTGTCTGTTATACTGTTAGGAAAGTGAAGGATTAATTTTCTACTTACATGCAACTAATTTTGCAGGATGATTGCCCCCAAGACTCCGACTTGAAATAGGCTAGTGAATCAACCTAAAGGGGGGTGAATAGGTTGTTGCGGAATTCTTTTGGAATATTTTGCGGTAGAATACATTGATATCAAAGATATATCAATAATAAATAAAGCACGTATTCATAAAGTAAATAAAGTAGGGTAAGAGAGAATTGACACAAGGATTATAGTGGTTCGGCTTAGTCCAAGCCTACGTCCACTCTCCACGCTGGCAGCCAACTGGCTGTAATCACTATGTAGCAAATGAGAGCTATTACAATATACGGACTAGACTTCTTCAATAGACAGTCTCTTCTACAGCTTCCTGCTGTTTTCGCACTATATCTCACTCTCTTCGATACACAATTCGAACATGAAAGATTTTAGAGAACAAGTGATTTTGGAGATTCTAACATCGAGATTTTTCTACCAAGTCTCTCCTTGTTTCCAAGCAACATCGATCCACCTTAAATAGCCTCCGTGCCTTCATACCCATTGGCACTTACTAAAAATTCATCCAATCAACCCGTTGGACTGAATCAATTTAAGTGATCTCCTTGTCGCCGAAAACGTAAGTAGACAGTAGCTCGTCAATCCTGTTCGCCCATACAATCAGGATCTTGAGTTCCCAAAATTAGATTCTTCCAAGAATAAACTTGATCTTCAATGGATAAAATCCAAAGAATAAATCTTCCAAGCTCACGATCATAGCCAGAGATATTCCATGGTTAAGATTAGGAAATATAGAATCCAATATCTTACTTTCCTTAGCCATAAGAATAACCCGTGGCCGCCCGTAAAATCGCGAACCTGTCTTCGACTTAGATTTGGGTCTTGAAGGTCGTCAGACTGAAACTGAGTCTTGAAGGTCTTCAGACTGAAACTGTGTCTTGACTGACTTCAGACGGAAAAATTTCAGATGGTAACTTCTGGGTCTGACTGTCTTTGAAAACCTTTAAACTTTGAAAACTTCAGACGAAACTGGCTGAGTCTTGGAATCTTCAGACTGAACTGTTGAGACTATTTTGTCAACTTCAAAACTCCAAGGGATTTTTCTTCAACACGACTGATGCGTTCCAGAAGAAGTAGTTTGTCTTCTTGAATTGGTGGATGCTTGTATTCGGTTGTTTTGGTTAGCATCTGTTGTGCAATACAGCAAAACTAATATTCAGTGAAGAGTTTTTTCTTCCAACCTGTCTTAGTTCATCTTAGAATTGCAGTCTAGTGCCAAATACAGGCACTGGAACAGACTTGCAAGTGCTTGGAAAAAGAAAAAGATGAAGAGTCGTGCTGTAACCATGGATAAGATTTTTTGTAAAAGACAAGTCGTGCTGTAGCCTAGTGTCAAATTGTTCTAATAATGTTGGCATAGTCTTGGTAGCAACAGGTTACAGAAATCCAGGACCTATGCAAAAATCATAGTTTTCTTCTTAGCAAGTGCAGGTCAAAGTGTAATGAAGCTTGCCTTGGTTTCCAACTTATCCGACGCCAAACAGTAGTAAGCATCCTTCAGGTCGAAGAACCGTCCCGTGTATATAATAGGGGTTAGAGACTTTCTGGTTCTGCAAAATGTGGACCGTCGTTCTTGTAGATGAGTGTCTTATGCATGTTTCCAAAATTTCTCTTTCTAAAAACAAAGACAAGATGCCTAGTTGCTTACATTCACTTTACACAATCTCAACAATTATTTTCCAGGTCAACGATGATGAAATCCAACGTCATATAAACTTTTATCAAGTTTGGCGATGAATGAACAGCATAATGTTTTACGGTGTCATACATATACATTCGAGTTAATTAGTCGGCAATTGTTGGATCAAACATGATGCGACTAAAGGACACCAGGATGGCAACTATACCATTTAGAAAACAAAATGGACCGTTTTTTTTTTTTAAACAGATAGTATGCCCAGTGCAGCGCTTGACAAGCATATTCGTTGGAGTCACAGTCCCATTTTTGTCTCTTTGCCTTATACATCATGTCTGTTATACTGTTACTGGGTAAAAATGTATTTATGCACTCCAACTAGTTCTAAAGTCTCCATTGACTTTAATTTATCCTTCTCCTTTTAGTTATTTAAGAAAAGACATCTTCAATAAAATAAAAACATTACTTTCATCACATTGTGATGTTTTCACCTTTCAACTTGCCTTACCTCTCCATATTTTGCAGCTGATTTGCATTTTTGTACATAATATTCATTTGATGGAATGACTTTCGATGTATTCTTCAAATTGATGATATATTGGAAACAGTTGACTATTTCTCTGTGTAGTGAGCTATCATACAACAACTTCACTGTTGGAGGCTCAGATTGTCAAGTATAATATGTGTATGTGCTACTTCCTTCAGTCTAAGTCAGGTATCCCCTCAGATGTGCAGTTATGATTAACTGATAATCCTGCATGCATGCAAGATTTCTATTTCTCCACCGAATGTTGATTTTTTCTTTCTTTACTGCAACTTGTTCGCAAGATCGGCAGGTTGACAATGCGTATGTTTATGATTAAATTTTCACCAGGAGATTTGGATTTCCAAGGACCTGCATTTTAATTGTTTATGTAGGTATTCATTCAGAATGATGATGATTGTAACAATAAAATCTTTATTGACTTGCTCAGAGTCTCATATCCTGACACAAGCGGGCTTGCCTCGTGTTTGAAAAGTCAGCATTGTCCAGAAAGTAAGTTGATCTGCTGTATATCCTATAATTATCATCAGATTTTGATATGGCATCGTATTCTGTTTGTTTTCTCATCAAATTGATCTCCTTGTGCACTCTCCTCTGGGCTATTGTGTTAATATTTAATGGTTAATGCATAATTTCTCTAGATATTTTAAAAGCTGCCTCCATGAAATAATATCTTGCTTGTAAACTTGGGAGCGTAAACTTGGGAGCTTCTATGTGATTTTTCAATGAGGGAATGCTAGTTTACTTAGTGTGTCTGGAAATTCTACTACCTATTATCAAAAAGAACAACTCTTGATTTTTCTGTTTGTGGTCGTTTGATTACTGCATCCAGATCGGTATAACCTCCTCATAAATTGCAGTGGGAGCAAAGTAACTGTGGGTGACATCACATAAACCAAGGACAAAGAGCCACCTTCAGCTTCAAAATCCTTCCTTAGTGGATATTACTGGCCCTAGAGTAGCACAGGTCACTTCCCTGATGATGATGCTGATTCAGATCCATATGTAATTAGCAATATATCTGGACTATCTGTGGATAATGCGCAACTTTACATGAATGCACGGCTTTCTCCTATCTCTAACGTATTATGCTTTTTGTCTGATGAATTGGACGTATAATGTAAGCCTTCATTTTGGGGTGATAATGTTCACCGGCAACAAAAATTATACAAGCCTTGGAAGGTGAACTTTAAATGTTTATATACAGGTAAATTTGGGGCATCATGTAGTGCTCGTTCTAAGATGTAAAGCATATAAAGCATTCTATATGGTATGGTTGGGTTGTTTGATCTAAATATCTCTTTATGCAAATCATGATCTTTTTGCAATTTGTACAGTCTGTTGAGTCTGAATGTTTCACCTTGTTTGGTGTAAAGACACTCAAGTTAAATCAGATTAATATTATCTCAGGGGAATTGGTGTGGGAAGATTTCAATATTGAGATTGAAGCAGGTGGAGTTGGAAAGGCGGTGATAAGAAATTTTACTGCCATGGTGACCAAGGGCACTCTGGAGATACGCTTCTATTGGGCTAAGAAAGGAACCTATGCTATACCAGCCCAAGGAGTCTATGGTCCTCTTGTATCTGCTATCTCCGTCTATCCTAATATGCAAATGGACACTTCCATGTTTCACCTGGTGCTTCTCTATTGAGAAAGTTAATCGTATTCTTATTAGAAAAAATACCCATATTTTGTCTTGTATCGGAAGTCATCAATAGGCTATTCAGTTACTTGGTTTGATTGCAAATGTCCACCGTTAGATTCATGCCATTGCCATCTGTCACCGTTGATCAGATAAATTTCCAATGTAGCTGGCTGGGATTTTTTATTCTTCTCTTAAGAGGCAAACATTGGCTATGGTTTGCTTTCTTTTCTTTCTATCTGAGCATGTTTTCTGTGTGTATCTTTAATCCTTCAATTCAGACTATTAAATGATGGCCTTGTTCACTTTTCTGCTATGGATCAACAACCATTATATTAAAGCCTTGAGAATGAAGAGTAGATTTTTTTTTTCTTTTTCTTTTTGCTTTTCCCTTTGTAATCAATATGATATCTTCCTGTGCTCATTAATCTGATAGTTTCACTGCAGGCTTTGACCCACATATATTGGCCGGCCCACGAGAGTCGGCCAGGATATCTGCTGGCATAGCGATTGGGATTGTGGCTGTTATAGTTTTTGTAGTTTTTCTTATCCTAGTTATTCTTTTGTGGAGAGGATGTCTTGGACGTGAAGATGAAATGGCACAAGGGAGTTGCTTACCTGGAGTCTCTGTTACTTATGCACTCTGAATATATTGTCCCCCTTCCCTATTCTGGTGGGGGAAGGGGTAATCACATTGCATCTTTAATGTATCAGCTAGATCACACAATTGCACTGTCACGACTGTTGGTGCATGACTCTTCTTCTTCTTACCTCTTCTGGTGGGGGAACGGGTAATCTCAATGCATCATTAATACTGCAACTAAGGTACACGGTTCCCTTATAAAACTGTTGATGCATGACATTTGCGCGTTCCTTTGGAAATTTGTTTTGACACATAAAGAAAATAAGTTATTATTAAGTCATGATACAGCTGAAGGGTAATAGATCCATTTGGTTCACTAAACTTTTATATGGAAATCCAATAAATGAAGGGATAGATAGTTGTAGGAGGAGGACGTTAGATTTCTTCTTAGTGTGTGCATGTGTTGGTTCTCCTTGGGGGGGCACGATCAACCATATATATACTAAGTCTATGCTTCAAGACATTGAAAATAAATGCCCGAACTTCGCGTATACGAGACATCGAAACATACAACCCTTGTGTTATGTTTCCAAAGTGGGCTTTTTCTATGATTTTTCTTTCCCCCCAACCAAGTACCCTGAAGACATTCTCATTTTTTTTTTTTTTTAAAGTAAATACTGCCAACCAATGCCAGAGTTCCCTAGAAAATAAATTTCAAGATGCTAAGATATTCTGTCCTGAACTTGCTCATACCAAATAGTCATAATAACGTTTTCTGGTACATCGAGAAGTAATTGCTACGTTCTTCTTATACGGTAGATTACATACTTTGGCTATTGACTCCTCCAAATTCTGAGAAGTTCCGAGCAAGGGTGCAAATTTGAAGGGTCTAGCATTGCAAATTGGTTCATTTACCTTGCGACAGATTAATGCTGCCACAAACAATTATGATGCTGCCAATAAGATTAGAGAAGGTGGTTCTGGTTCTGTGTGCAGTATTTATAGGAAAATCGGTGAACCATTTTCCCCCACTTCCCAACAGAAAAGATGTGTAGAAATTCAATGTAACTGACTCTTCACAGCATATATCTGATGGTCTTCTGTCGGATGGCACCACTATAGCAGTGAGGCAGCTGTCATCCAAATCAAAGCAAGGAGATTGTAAGTTTGTAATTGAGATTGGGATGATTTCTACTCTTCAACATTCACATCTTGTGAAACTCTATGGATGCTGCATTGAAGGAAATTGACTTTTGTTGGTTTACGGATACGTGAAAAATAATAGTCTTGCTTGTGCTTTATTTGGTAATTTGATATCACACTAATGACACGGGAATGAAGTAGTTTTGATGTCTTTTGATACAATTGAAGGTCCTAAAGAATTTCAGTTAAAGTTGGATAGTTGGATGAGACACAAGATATGTGAGGGTATTGCTAGGGGCTTGGCATATCTTCATGAAGAATCAAAGGCTGAAGATTGTGCATATATCAAAGCTACCAATGTCTTACGGGATAAGAATCTCAACTCTAAAATATCAGATTTCGGTTCGGCAAAGCTTGATGAGGAGGAGAACACACATTAGCACCATGATCTTTGGAACTTAGTAAGCTTCTTGCTTTATGTTCTTGCGACAACATAGAAGCAGGGAATAAATAGTAAACATTTAGTCTGATTTAAGAAAAGTGAGTTGAATGGAGCTTTGTGGTTGATTCACACATCCCAAAGCATGGTGCCCCACAAATGTGGCTTAACCACAAAGTTTTAAGCCTGTCCTACCACTCTTCATGTTAATTAGGAATAAAAGTTAATCATGTCACGAACCCTACCGTTAATGATACCCTTATATTAACTTCTAATTGTTAATTTGAATTTAACTTAGTATTATAGGCAATGGAGCTAATTCGCCCATGTTTTCGTTGTTTACACTCGTAAAAACATAAATAAGCATGTTTACATGTTTCGGACGATTTTTCTTTTTTAAGGCAAAAGATAGAGAGCAAGACCTTTTGTCCCGTGAAAACAAAGTTCTCAGAGCCTCTCCGTTCTCCCTTTCTCCATTGTCCTCGATCCTCCTCCTCCTCCTCCTCCTCCTCCTCTTCCTCTTCTTCTTCAAGCATCATCATCATCTTCTGTCTCTGTAAACAGTGACATCACCCACAACTACCTGAGCGGTTCAATTCCTAAGGAATGGGGCTATACAAAGTTGCTCAACATGTATGTTCTCTCTCTGTGAACCGCGAGTGTATCTTCTTTTTGATTGGGGGAAATGCGATGACGTGGGCGCAGTTCCCTACTCGGAAACCGATTGACTGGTCCAAACCCGACGGAGCCAGCAAACATATCCACACTTCGGGAATCGTGAGTGATCACTCATCCCGCCGCTTGAAGATATTAACATTCTTATTCTGCTCGGAGTTGTAGAGATGATTTGGCTTTCTGGACCTCTTCCTATAGAGCTCGGGAACTTGTCCCAGTTACATCAATTGTGAGTCTCTTGATACAAATTCCTGTGTTAGGAATCCACTTTGTATTCGCTGATGATGTTGTATCTGGCTTGGGAATTTTATCAATTGGAGTGATCTATTGAGATGTCAGCATGCGAGTTCTATTAACCAATGTGATACCGTTGTGTTTTTCTTGTTTGAGGCACTTTAGGACAAATAATTTCACTGGGAGCTGCCTCAAAGATTTGCTGAATTGACGGCATTGCAGGACCTATTAGTTTCCAGTTTCCATACCCTCTGCTAATATATAGATACTTCTCATCTTTCTTCTTGATGCGCTGTAGGCGAATCAGTGATAATCAGTTCACGGGAAGATACCGGATTTTATTCGAAGTTGAAAATATCTCAACAGATCGTAAGGCTTAATGCTTCTTCACATCTTAAGTCGGTCTATTTAGATATACCCCTGAGATAATTCAATCTATGGATTGTGTCATCAAGGCTGTTCAAGCAAGTGGATTGCTAGGGCTGATTCCCTCGAGATTGCTTTTGAAGAATTTGTCTGACTTGTCAGTATGGAAGTTTGGCATTTCAATCTAATCTCTCCTTTCTTTAAAATGGTATCAATCTAATAAGGTTCCCATTTTGCCAAGCAAGAGAATGAGTGACGTCGATGGACCCGAGTCCCCGTCCCACAGCTTGACGGTAAAGATATTAAGACACTGTCAGACTGATGCTCCTTCACAGATAGTGTACTTTATCCAAATGAGCCAAATCTTCTTAGCAATGTGTCGACATCATTCCATTTTTTTTATTGGATGCTGAGGAGCTTCAATCTCACAGGAGAGCTACCTGGTTATCTAACAGAATTGATGAAGCTAAAAACATTGTGAGCGGTAAACGGTTTTCCCCTCTTCCTATTACAAGAAGAATCGATAATTTTACCCTTAAATGAGTGAAACTTCTACTAGATTATAGTTGACCATTGGTTGCAGTTAAAGAACCCATTTAAGATGGCTTGAAGGTCTCTTGCTCACTTAAATAGTGTTATGTTCTTCTCTGTTGATATTGAGGAATTGGGAATCATGATGTGGCATTTAAGTTTCTGGTGATTGTGGCTGTAACGACCCGGGCCCCACTGTATAATATTGTTCGCTTTGGATGGGATTGCACGAAGCCATTTCCCTCCCTCACGGCTTTAAAACGCGTCATACAGGTTAAGAGGGGCCCAAGCCATTATATACTGGCCCAAGACTTCCTCCCTAGGCGATGTGGGATAGGGACTCCTTCCTTGCGCACGTCCGGGGACTGAGGCGCGGACGCACCGCCATCCCTCCTTCCCGCGCACCACCGCTCGGGCCGTCACAGTGGCCTCTGCCTTAGAACATACAGTTTGCGCAGGAGTATATGGACCTTTTCTCACTTTTTTTGGGAATAGAAAGCATGTGTTCTTACCTTGGTTGGGGTGCCCATTTCATCTAAATTACCACCCTCAATGGAGGCTTCTATTGGTTGACTGTCTAGAAACTTTATTGCCTTTCGTTTCGAGCCTGTTGACTGTGGTGGACCTCTTATTGACACTTGTAGTTAACATCCCCCATTTTGAGAAATGAGATTTGTATGATAGCAATTGTTGGACTTTCCAGGAAGTCTTTTCTGAGTTTCATGAAGATGATTTGACTTTTTTTATGGTGTAATTAATGTTGGATGAATAAGCTTGGGCGTGTGATTATTGTGTTAAGCTCAAAAGTACCTGCAGAAGTTTTATGTAATTGGGAGAGGTAAGAAGATTGATATTAAGGATTTAGCTTGTGCCCAAGCAAGATACTGGCTACTGAATCTCGTAACTCTAATCTGTGTGCGTTGTTCTGGTGTTAAGAATTTTGTGAGGCAAGGAAACATGTCCATCGAATGGTCATGGCTATGTATCTATGTAGCAATAGCCTGAATGCTTTGTTTCTCTAGTATTGAATGGATCTCAGATTACATGTTTTAAGGCACTTACACAGACATCAAACTTACCTGAATTCAGGGAACAATGAATATTACATCGACTTATGATGGCTGGACGCGTGATGTAGAGAGTTCTCTCGTTGCGCGAGGGGATTTGTGGATAGTGAAGGCTTCGCAGGGGAGTTCCACATGAGGGAGTGACAGTTCATATCTTTTCCATGTACCACTCAGACCAGAACTTTTTGTTCCTGATTCTATGCTACCCCTTCCCGTTCAATTATCAAAGCGACTCCTTCTTTGGTATGGTTATGATAGGAAGGTATGAGTTGGACTCTATTGCCTACTCCTTCTTACCATGTCCCAACATGTGAAAGAAAGAAACAAGGAAAAGTTCTTTCACATGCCTAGACTTATTGTGAATTTCTTGCGAACACCCCCAATGTCATGCGAGGTATGGGCTTGGGAGAGCCCGTACCTAATTTTGGACCATAGGGCCGTCCTTTAGGTAATACCCCTAAACTTATTCCCTTCCCCTGAGGGGTAGATCGCGACACAACACATTAGAAAAACTAAGACATATGTCAAGAAATGAAATGTATATTACAAAAAATAGGGTCGGATTGAACATCAACCATTCACCATTCATGTGTCTTCGAGATTGCCTTGGGAACCTATCCTAGTTCTAGCCTAGTGTTAAAACTAGTGTGAAAAGTATATGAATAAGCAATTCACAACAATCAAGCAAAAATGTCATTAGTATCAAAACATTTAAGAAAGGTAATCAATCATCAATCACAAGTGGCCTCGAGGTTGGCCTTTGAAGTTCATGCCATGACATTCCTAAGATAACCATAATTTGAAGATCTATCCGATTGTAGAGCTGTAGGCCATAACACAAAAGCTATGATTTTCTATCTGCAAGACCAGGATAGTTCGTACCTTTGTAGTCGATGTCCTTAGTGACTAATCTGAAAAGAAAATGTGAAATATTGGCCATTCTTAGTGTCTCCTCCACCACCTGTTCGTCACTAATTGTCATCTCCGAAAACTTTTTAGATCTTTCGAAAAAGTGGTCGCGCAAAGTATAGAATTATCCCATGATTTTACCTTTTTAGTATATTTCATGTTTGAGATGCCTTCACTCGTGATGAACTCCCCCTTCTTGTTTTGGCTAATGGACGTGTTCTCTTCCTACCATTCAAGTCAAGATTCACAAGCTGCAATAAAAAAGCAAATAACGAAGCTTTACAAAGTCGGACGACGTCAGTACCCAAAGTTTCTTTAAAACATTGGGAGACTTGGCAAGATAGTAAATCGCCCACATCGATGCAAGTGAAGTGGACTCATAACCGGCGAACACAAAGGCGACGATGTTATCTAGCGTTCTTGGTCGATAGTTTTTTGCCTTCCTCATCTTTGATTTGTCGTAACTCATCCATAAGATCGGTCACGTTTCTTCACTTCGGCTTTTCCTTTCCTCTAGCTCTACTCGAATATAGCCTCAACCTTCTTCCGGGCCTGCAATATTGGATTGGAGAAATATTTCTGATCATATAGGGTTTAAAATGGGTAGCTTGGTTATAAAGGCAGGATCATTCAACTCGACATTGCTTTCTTGGTGTTACGATCATTTTGCGCTGTAGTGTCATATTGAATTTGTTGGACAAGGATAAAACTTCAAACTCTTGTGCAGAGCAGTAGTCATTGTGCAAATTAATGAGAACTCAGGTTGTCATTTTGAATTTTACTACATTCGCCCAACTTTTTAGATTGGAAGAAAGTTTAAGATTCCAATTCGATTGAACCTGCAGAGCGCAGCGATATGCGCCCAGGAAAATTGAGCCGCCGAGCTCTCATTCCTTTGAGCATGTCATGAAATAACCCATCAATCTTTTCCAATTGTGGCCCCGGCTCAAAGCTCACAAACAGCTTCCCGATGTTCTCAAAGGTCACCTGTGAGCATAGAAGATGAACAAAATTAAAGAATTACCAGTAAAACATTGAGGGCAATCCAACGGGAAAAAATTAATCATGTGGACGATGAAGTTATTTGGTAAGGAGCTTATGGGATGGACTGCACCTTCTTAGTTTCATGGAAAGCAACAATTATGCCTTTTCGGGCCCACAACTCGAGGGCAGCAACCAAACGCGGTTGTACCAAAGCAGCTATACGACGAAGAGCATCAGGTCGGTTAACGGCATTCAAGACAAAGCTCCTGAGCCTGTCATGTGCCTTTCCGTGAACCGCCCCTAGAGAATTCATGCCCATAATATCGACATTCGGCCATTGAGCGATAAATGTGTCCTCAGCTCGGAAGAACAAACTTGTTCACTGATGGGACGCATGCTATGATGGAAGGCGATCCGAAGAGGTGAGTCCTGTACATCCCTACTCCATCACCATGCCTGAAACATGAACAGAGACATTAGTAGAAACCTGAGATAACCTATCTATTGGTTTTGTTTTTCTTGTTGTTTCATATACAATGCTGCACAAGTTCAGTCACAAGTATCCAAACAAGGATTCAATTGCAAATGGCGATCATACTTCTTTCTTTTAGAGTTTATGAACTCATATGGCGGCGGAGAATCTTGTAGTACCAAAGGAAGGTGAAAAGTTCTCCAAAGAAGGGAAATCCCATGTGTCCCGGCGGCAACTTCGCCTTGGTGTCGGAACTATAGGAGTTTTCCTCTAACATGTGGACTAAATTAATTGACATTATTATTTACCGTTTAACATTTACCGTTTTACGGGGTTCGGTCTAAGGTGAGATAAAATGTTTCTTAATTAGTCTAATATGGAGCTGGCTATTGTGGGCCGAGTTGAGCCTGGCCCGTAATGAGGGGGACTGGCTGGAAACTCTATAAATAGTGCTCAAGTCTCTCCTCTAACCCTAATTCTTACATATCCTCACCTAAGGGGCGTTATTCTAATGCTAATCGTGAGGGGCCGCCACATTGAGCCAGTGATACGGAGGGCAATTGAGGAGAAGGATTTGCACAAGGAACATTGTGTTTCCGCTTCCGCTTCATGAACAATGGATTCCAGGCGTGTTAATCTTTCTACCTAATTATGCATGTTCTTGTTCTGGTTATGGAGATCTTGGGGTTGCGCAATTTGCGCCTTACATGTGGTATCAGAGCCGAGCAACACTACAAAGTTTTTTTTTTTCTTTCCTTTTCTTTCGGGGAGAGGGCCCTGAAAAACGAGAACTGGGGCGTGGATCCATTCACAATTATAGGTCGATACCGTGAAGATTCAAGAATCGGGGAACCCATCATCCATGGAGCCCGTTGAGCCCGACTCGAGCTAGCCAGACCCGTAGTGGACCACCTGGAGCTCACACTTGGGCGATACCAGCCCTAGTAGGATCCTGGCCGTGTGCTCCTACCGCACCACCGTGCCCTCCTTCTCCACCAGCACGGCCCGCGAGATCCCCTCGTACCCGCCGCCGGCCACGTACACCACCAGCGCCGCCTGCACGAGGCCGAGGCTCGGGTTGTACGCCGGCGAACGCCTCACACGCGCTGTACAGCAAGTGCCCCTCCGGGGTGGCGATCATGGAGCGCGACGGGAAGGTGTTCAAGGGCTCGTACAAGGAGTCGCCATGATCGCCACCCTGGAGCGGCACTTGCTGTATGGCGCGTGCGAGGCGTTCGCCGGCGTACAACCCAAGCCTCGGCCTCATGCAGGCGGCATTGGTGGCGTACGTGGCCGGCGGCGGCGGGTACGAGGGGATCTCGCGGGCCATGCTGGTGGAGAAGGAGGGCGCGGTGGTGTGGCAGGAGCACACGACCAAGATCCTGCTGGGGCTGGCATCGCCCAAGTGCGAGCTCCGAGTGGTCCACTGCGGGTAAGGCTAGCTCGGGTTGGGCTCAACGGGCTCCACGGATGGTGGGTTCCCCAATTCTTGAATCTTCACGGTATCGACCTATAATGGCGGATGGATCCACACCCCAGTTCTCCTTTTTCGGGGCCCTCTCCCCGAAAGAAAAGGAAAGAAAAAAAAATTAAAATATGTGATTAGATAACCACCTGTAATGTAGGAGTTTTGCCCTAATTTGTACGTATTTAATATAATTTGTACGGATTTACCCTAATTAGTACGGATCTTGCCCTAATTTATGATTTTTGAGACTTTTCGTTCAATAAAAAATTAAATCACAAATTTGGATTGGGAAAATAGCGGTAGAGTTTGAAATTTTGCGAAGTGATTGCGACTTGGCTCAAACGTCAAGCTAAGGTGGAGATTATGAAAATATGTCTCGAGTTTGAGTCCAATGTGAAATTCCGAATATTCCGAATTGGATATGTTGCGGACGTTTGAAATTGAGCAAAGAAGATTCGAAGATCAAATCCTCAAAATTTGAATCTGCGTTGGTGAGTCTGACCGCTAAAATAGGAAAGTCCAACTTTCACTAGGACTTGGATTTTGTTTAAAATATATAGAGATATGTTTTGGATAAAACTGTTTAAGATAGGAAATTGAATCCTATGAGAAGCTGGCTTAATGAAATAGTAATTGAACTATATATTGAGATAATGAGAAACAGTAAAAGTCATGAAACTTTTGTTGCTCATGTATACTCCTTTACATGCTAATAACCTTTGAATGATGGACGTCTTACTGATTGTATTGATTTACACATCTACTAAATGTGAGTAATGCATCTTAGTTAAGTTATTGCATATTATACCTAAATTCATATGGTCACTGGTTAATGTCTATCAAATTGAATATTTTTATGGTTAAGGAGTATGGCAATATTTATGTAGAGTAATAGTATCTACTGTTATAGTTTAGATATTTGGTTCTGTGATTTGACTCAATTTATAGGCCACTGGTTGAAGTAATGATATTTGTTACTTAAAATTGACTAATAAATTAGTTGTTGACCTTGGAGTCATGTTTTGCCTTATGAAACTCATGAGCTATTATAAATCAGCTGTTAGGCTTCTCGATTTGGTGTACCATGTATTGTTATTGATGTTAATTTGTGATAGATCCTCTAGATCAACATTCTTTTTATGTTGTTATGGTAATTTGTAATTTGGGTGCACAAGAGAAGTTTCTTGTGTTGTTGTGATCGGTGATCTCATTGGAATCTGTCTTTCAGATTATATATATATGTATGGTTAATTTTATTAATGAATAAGACAATGTAATTAGCATGATATGTGATTTCAGTGATATGTGCCCCTATCACTAAAGTTGAAATCACATGTATATGGTGTATGTGAGATGTAGATTTTATATTCCTGGTATGAGAGATATTCAAGGATTCAATTGAGTAGTGACCGCCAAAGTGGCACGCTTGATTGGGTTTGAGAAATTTCGGTCTCGTATACTGATTGGGATGTCTCCTAATCTAATGCGTGGTCATACTCCCAAAGGAGGTGATTGTGTATTAGTTCATGGAGGGATACATGATGGTGTGGTGGAGAAGTGACTGATCCTAGTGGTTCATATGCCCAAAGGTGATGAATTCACGAAGATTGAAATATATTTTCATAGCCGCTATCATGTGGAGAGTGTATAACTACATGTCATATATTCTGCCCAAAGGTGATTATATGATTATGCGTGTAACTCTCTGGATATGTAGTTGTACGTCAAATTACACGGTGCTCACATGATGCTAATTATATACATTACTTATTTTTCAGTCACCTTTCTATAATTAATAACTCCATTATTATTGAGGTTCTTACTGCTTCAAATTTTAAGTTGTGGACATATGATTTATTGCTTGGGATAAGAGCAATAGAATGTGCTCATTTTCCATGAAGCTTTCCATTCTGGAACACTTGAAAAGTAATTTACCTACTAACTGCACTGCTAAGAGATGATGAAAGCCTTAGTGGCTTGAAATTATGTCTTGTCTAATATCGAAATTAGGACACATATGCAAAAATTGCGTTTAAGTCCTAATAACATATACATCTGGTATATGGTTAAAAGGTTGTTTCCAAAAGTTTTTTATTTAGGGAAAATAACCGAGATAAATAAGAAAACAGTTTCAATTAGTCTTAAAAGGTTGTCACGCTTCATAATGGCCGTGAGTATTTTGACAAGTATGACAAAAGTCTTAGTAAATATTATCTCTTCAAATATTATTTTACTCAAAGGTACTTCAGAAAAGATTTTCAAATTACAATTTAACAAACACAATTTGTATTCTAGAAAATTCCTTTAACTTAAAATTCTTTGCATTTTTCCAAAGATTTTCCCTAAATGTTCAACCAAATGCACCCTAAAAATTGGTCGAAGAAGATATCAATTGAGAAAATAAAAATACAAAAAGAAAGAGTGATGACATCAAAAGCTTAATGCCGGCCGGACAAGGTAACCACTGTCCACGACCAAATCATGCCCGGTCATAAACTCCAACACATGCGATGCCAGAAACAGCACGGCCTCCGTCACGAGTCTGACCTTCAGTGCCCCCTTTTCCTTTTAATGCCATGCCGCTCGTGAGCTGTGTCGCCACTAAGCATGGCGATATGCAGTTCATCCTGATCCCATGTGCCCCACGCTGGACGTTCGCCGACCTCACAAGCCCCACTACTGCGTGCTTCAACATGCGGTAGTTCGTCCGCCCCCCGCTACAGTCCCTCCCAACGCTGCCTGCACACACGATGTTGCCCCTCACACGCCCCTTGACCACCGACCGCACTGCGTGCTTCACGCATGCCGCCACGCCCTGCACGTTGAGTGCCATCGGGCGATCGAACTCGAAGAGTTGGAGGTCGAGGATATTCTGATCGGATACCATCTCAGCATTACAGCACATGATGTTCATGTGTCCGTGGGCCTGGACCATGGACCGGACGAGGGCCTCGAGTTGGTCTTGCTCGAAGGTGCGAATGCCAGCCCTGATTGACGTGGCGAACTGTTCGCCAATGGTGTCCTGGATAGGTTGCTCAAGTGAGTGAGTGCAATTGCCAGCCATGATCGACGTGGTGACTGTTCGCCGATGATGCCAATGCTGCCTGCACCGTTGGTAACGGTGGCCACTTTGCCCTTGAGCTTTCTCCCCGGACATGAGTGCTCAACCATAGCTCTCTGACTGAAAACAATCAGATATGGAGTGAATAATTCTCCTTGAGTTTGCTTGGTATACTATGAAAACTAAGAGAACTGAACCCCTCTGCCTTTAAAAGGAAAGCTCTCCCGTCTGGTAGATCAATACATTTTTTTTTTTTTTTATCTTGGCTTGTTCAAAGTTAGAATAACACTGACGGTGCTCAACAATAGTAGCTATTGCGCCGCCCATTAGTTAAATTATTTTATCTATCCTAGAGCTGGCAAAATGGATCATAAACCCAAACTAAAAATGGGTCATATATGAGTCAAGTCAAAATTTAATATAGATCAGAAATGGATTTGAGAAAGTAAAACACAAAAAGAAAGTGGTCTAAATGGATTATTAGGAAACCCACTTTAAAGTTTAAACCCATGGCCTTTTTAACTTTATAAAAATATTTTTTAATAAAAAGTTGAAATTATAATTATTTTTCATATTTCAAAATTTTTTTCTTTTTTTCTTTCTTTCTTTTTCTTCCTTAGTTAGCCGGTAGCTGGCGACAGGCCAGCGAGGCTCAAGCTCGCCGGCAACTGGCGAGGCTCAAGCCTCGCCGAATCTGGCAAGACTTGAGCTCATCGGTGTCTACCGGGGCCTCGGCCTTGCCAGATTGATGAGATCGAGCCCCACTTGACACCGGTGAGCTCGATCTCGCCCGTAGCCGGTCGCTAGCCATCGTCGTGGTCGGCGGCCGGCCGAAGAAGAAGAAAAATAATTATAAAAAATTAAAAAATATATCTTACAAAATAAATTTATAAAAATTATATTTTTTAAAAAATAAGCATAATTAAATTTTATATTTAAAAAATTAAAAATTTGATTTTTAAAAAAATATATTTTTAAATTATAAAAATTTTCATTAAATTTGTATTGCATAAAAATGTTTTAACGATACTTTTTTAATAAAAAATCATAAAAATGAGCTTTTTAGGTTTAATTAAAATTTTTTTCATGTTGCGTTTTTAGTTATTCAATTGTATGTTCACTTCAAATAAGAGAAGCATCTGTATAGTCTAATTTTTTTTATAAATATTTCAATTTATAGGTTTTTTTCTAAACTTTTTAATTTCATTTTTAATTTAATTTGAAGTTTTAATCTAATTAGCATATAGTAGAAGTGGGTTTTCCCATAATATTAATAGGTTTTAGCAATACAGGTCGGGTCGGATATGGGTTGGGTCAGGTTTGGGTCACTAGATTTACATTACAAGAATTTTGGTTAAAACGGGTTAAATAGGTCAAATATGGGTCAATCCATTTTCGACCCGATTCGACCCGACCCACCCTTTTGCCACCCCTAATCTATCCTAAGGTTTTTTAAACTTCTGTCAATTAGGGTTTTTGGTTCTATATACGTGGGATTGAATGATGCAAGAGAATCCCAAATTGCTGTACTCTAGGGTGACTACTTGTAGTTGTTTATGATCAGCGCTTGACAAGCATATTCGTTGCGGAGGCTTTTGTTGTGTTGCTCTCATCCTTTTTCACTCCAACCGTAATGTTGCAAGGTGTATTCGTTTAATCACAATTTGCATTATTATGGGTGAATATATAATAACACAGAACATTTGGGACTTAGGGAGTCAAGTTCTGTGCATTTTCCCAAATTACATTTGTATATTAATTCACGAAAAAAGTGTATCATGTGATGGTGAGATCAAACGTCACGATGTTGTAACTTTTCAAATTGGAAGTTGGACTTTCAAATTATTTCTTTCCATAATACCTTGGTGGAAACAAAATAAGATCAAGCATACAAATGATGAGACCAACATGACGCAACCATTCAAGCCTAGTGCATTTTTCAAGTTTTAGTCAGGATCAGTCCTCACATCTTGCTGAAACTAACTTCGACTTTACCGTAGGTGCGGGGTGTGGAAATAGATGAAACCCGCATCTGAATTGAGCAATTCCCACCTGATAATTCAATTGACAGACAATGTTGAGAATTTTATGGTGTAGTGAACTGGAATTTCTCTAGTCGGTGAGCAAAAGGTTCACTTTTTTCTTTCCTGTATCCTACTGATAAATGATGCAGTAAAATCTTCACTTTTTCCTTTCTTGTATCCTACTGATAAATGATGCAGTAAAATCTTCACTTTTTTCTTTCTTGTATCCTACTGATAAATGATCCAGTAAAATCACCAGTTCAATCTTCGCAACCATGTTTCCTGCACAAATTCTCGATCCCTGCCAAACACTTGGTATATCGCCGGCTTCACAGATTCCTGAAGAACGTGACCGTATATTACCTAGATTTGCTCAAAAGAGAACACAGTAGGAAAAAAGGAGAACGAATGCTTTGGTCATGAACATAATTGATATCAAGCCTTACATTCCATCTCTCTGGATTAAAACACATGAGGACATCCTGTCTGTTATGCTGTTAGGAAAGTGAAGAATTAATTTGCGACTTACATGCAACTAATTCTGCAACATGATTGTCCCAAATACTCCGATTGATGCCTTCCAGATGAAGTAATTTGTCTTCTTGAGTTGGTGGATGCTCGTATTCGGTTGTTTTGGGTTAGCATCTGCTTTGCAATACAGCAAAACTAATATTCAGTGAAGAGTTTTTCTTCTGACCTGTCTTAGTTCATCTTAGAATTGTAGTCTAGTGCCAAATACAGGCATTGTAACAGACTTGCAAGTGCTTGGAAAAAGAATGATGCAAAGATGAAGAGTCGTGCTGTAACCACGGATCGGATTTTCTGCAAAAGACGAGTTGTGCTGTAGCTTAGTGTCAGATTGTTCTAATAACGTTGGCACAGTCTTGGCAGCAATGGGTTACAGAAATCCGAGACCTATGCAAAAATCACAGTTTTCTTCTTAGCAAGTGCAGGTCAAAGTGTAATGAAGCTTGTCTCGGTTTCCAACTTATCGGACGCCGAACAGTAGTAAGCATCCTTCAGGTTGAAGAACCGTCTTGTGTATATAATAGGGGTTAGAGACCTTCTGGTTCTACAATATGTGGACCGTCGTTCTTGTAGATGAGTGTCTTATGCATGTTTCCAAAAATTCTCTTTCTAAAAACAATGACAAGATGCCTAGTTGCTTACATTCGCTTTGCACAATCTCAACAATTATTTTCCAGGCCAACGATGATGAAATCCAACGTCATATAAACTTTTATCAAGTTTGGCAATGAATGAACAGCATAATGTTTTACGGGTTCATACATATACGTTCGAGTTAATTAGTCGGCAATTGTTGGATCAAACATGATGTGACTAAAGGACACTAGGATGGCAACTATACCATTTAGAAAACAAAAGGGACAGAATTTTTTTTTTTTTAACAGACGGTATGCCCAGTACAGCGCTTGACAAGCATATTAGTTGGAGTCACAGTCCCATTTTTGTCTCTTTGCCTCATACATCACGTCCGTTATACTGTTACTGGGTAAAAATGTATTTGCACTCCAATTAGTTCTAAAGTCTCCATTGACTCCAATTTATCCTTCTCCTTTTAGTTATATAAGAAAAGACATCTTCAATAAAATAAAAAAAACATTTCTTTCATCACATTGTGATGTTTTCACCTTTCAACGTGCCTTACCTGTCCACATTTTGCAGCTGGTTTGCATTTTTGTACATAATATTCATTTGATGGAATGAATTTTGGTGTATTCTTCAAATTGATGATATATTGGAAACAGTTGACTATTTCACTGTGTAGTGACCTATCATACAACAACTTCATTGTTGGAGGCTCAGATTGTCAAGTATAATATGTGTATGCACTACTTCCTTCAGTCTAAGTCAGGTATCCACTCAAATGTGCGGTTATGATTAATTGATAATCGTGCATGCATGCAAGATTTCTATTTCTCCACTGACTGTTGATTTTGTCTTTCTCTACTGCAACTTGTTCGCAAGATCGGCAGGTTGACAATGCGTATGTTTATGATTAAATTTTCACCAAGAGATTTGGATTTCCAAGGACCTGCATTTAAATTGTTTATGTAGGTATTCATTCATAATGATGATAATTGTAACATTAAAATCTTTATTTTTTTTTTTTCGGTAAGGTAAGTAATATTAAGGGGAAGGTCAAAATGTACAGGCAAACGGCTTCAAAAAACTATCACTCAAGATGAACAGGCTCATGATGAGTGAAAGGAAGCCGAAAAAGGCCAATCGGCCGACAACACCAAAACAAGAAAAATTCCAAAGAAAGGACACAAAGCAACACCAAGTGTCTACCTAGGCAAGGCCAACTCAGACGTCGAAGATAGAAGGGTCCACTTCCCAGGAACGTTGCACACTTTTATTTCTTGGGGAATCCTCCGCATTCTTGAAAGTGCAAGCCTTATTTTTAACAACCTTTAGAAGGTGCTTCTTCATAGCCGGAGTAGAAATTTGCACACCCCTGAAGAGAATATCATTTCTATTCTTCCAAATGATGTAGCATAGTGCTCCAAAAGAGAATCGGCCAATGCATTTATAAAACTCGCCCAAGAACAAGGCCAAAGCCCAACTAAGCATATCCTCCCAAGGCTTATTACTCCAAGGAAGACCACATCTAGTCGCCCAAAAGAAGGCAACAGTCGAGGTGATGCGACAACCAAAAAAGAGGTGATCAACTAAGTCCGACACCTCCTTGCAGAAGGGGCAAGACACATCATCAATCCTACCATGAGACAAGCTGGCTTAAAATCTTTATTGACTTGCTTAGAATCTCATCCTGACACAAGCGGGCTTGCCTCGTGTTTGAAAAGTAAGCATTGTCCAGAAAGTAAGTTGATCTGCTTTATATCCTATAATTATCATCAGATTTTTATATGGCAACGTATTCTGTTTGTTTTCTCATCAAATTGATCTCCTTGTCAACTCTCCTCTGGGTTATTGTGTCAATATGTAATGGTTAATGCATAATTACTCTACATATTTTAAAAGCCACCTCCATGAAAAAATATCTTGCTCGTAAACTTGGGAGTTTCTATGTGATTTTTTAATGAGGGAATGCTAGTTTACTTAGTGTGTCTGGAAATTCTACTCCCCATTATCAAAAAGAACAACACTTGATTTTTCTATTTGTGGTCATTTCATTACTGCATCCAGATCGGTATAACCTCTTCATAAATTGCAGTGGGAGGGAAGTAACAGTGGGTGGCATCACATACACCGAGGACAAAGAGTCGCCTTCAGCTTCAAAATCCTTCCTTAGTGGATTGTTGGAAATGGTGATCCATTTTCTAGAATTTTCTAGAGTTGCTAAACTTCTAGAATTCCCTAGATGAAGTTTCTAGAAGAAAGAGAAAAATGTAGAAGCACATGTTTAGATCTCTCTACAAGAAGAAATGATAAACTACAATCTAGAATTCTCTAGATTAAGCCTAAGTGGACAACATTCTACACAAATCTAGAATGTTGGTAGAGCACCCTATAAATAGGAAAGAGGGGAGAGCATAGTAGAACAACAAATGTAAGAGGGTGAGAGGAGCATGAGATAATATTCCATATCATGAAGCTCCTCCATCAACACTTCATTCAACTATCGTAAAATTATTTTATCTAACTAATGAAATTATTTCCTATATCCCGTGTCCTATATCCTCCAACTATCCTATCTCATCCCTTGTCCATCCTCTACAAACTATACCATGCACTTGCACACATCACTAACCAAAAACTATAATCAATTCCAAAACCATGCTTCCGCACACACACGTCCAAAATTTCTAACATGGATACTACTGGCCCTACAGTAGCACCGGTCACTTCCCTGATGACTATGTTGATTCAGATTCATATGTAGTTAGCAATATACCCGGACTATCTATGGATGATGCGCAACTTTACATGAATGCACGGCTTTCTCCTATCTCTAACGTATTATGCTTTTTGTCTGATGAATTGGACGTACAATGTAAACCTTCATTTTGGGATGATAATGTTCACTGGCAACAAAAATTATACAAGCCTTGGAAGGTGAAATTTAAATGTTTATATACAGGTAAATTTGGGGCATCATCTAGTGCTCGTTCTAAGATGTAAAGCATATAAAGCATTCTATATGGTATGTTTGGGTTGTTTTCTTTAAATATCTCTTTATGCAAATCACGATCTTTTAACAATTTATACAGTCTGCTTTCACCAAAAAAAAAAAAAACAATTTATACAGTCTGTTGAGGCTGAATGTTTCACCTTGTTTGGTGTAAAGACACTCAAGTTGAATTAGATTAATATTATCTCAGGGGAAATTGGTGTGGGAAGATTTCAATATTGAGAATGAAGCAGGTGGCGTTAGAGAGGTGGTGATAAGAAATTTTACTGCCATGGTGACCAAGGGCACTCTGGAGATATGCTTCTATTGGGCTGGGAAAGGAACCTATGCTATACCAGCCCAAGGAGTCTATGGTCCTCTTGTATTTGCTATCTCCGTCTATCCTAAGATGCAGATGGACACTTCCATGTTTCACCTGGTGCTTCTCTATTGAGAAAGTTAATCGTATTCTTATTAGAAAAAATACCCATATTTTGTCTTGTACCGAAAGTCATCAATAGGCGATTCAGTTACTTGCTTTTGGTTGCAAATGTCCACTGTTAGATTCAGGCCATTGCCATCGAGAAGTAATTGCTATGTTTTTCTTATATGGTAGATTACATACTTTGGCTGTTGACTCCTCCAAATTCTAAGAAGTTCCGAGCAAGGGTGCAAATTTGTAAGGTCTAGCATTGCAAATTGGTTCATTTACCTTGCGACAAATTAATGCTGCCACAAACAATTTTGTTGCTGCCAATAAGATTAGAGAAGGTGGTTCTGGTTCTGTGTGCAGCATATATAGGAAAATCGGTGAACCATTTTCTCCCACTTCCCAACAAAAAAGATGTGTAGAAATTCAATGTAACTGACTCTTCACAGCATATATCTGATGGTCTTCTGTCGGATGGCACCACTATAGCAGTGAGGCAACTGTCATCCAAATCAAAGCAAGGAGATTGTAAGTTTGTGATTGAGATTGGGATGATTTCTACTCTTCAACATCCACATCTTGTGAAACTCTATGGATGCTGCATCGAAGGAAATTGAATTTTGTTGGTTTACGGATACGTGAAAAATAATAGTCTTGCTCGTGCTTTATTTGGTAATTTGATATCACACTAATGACACGGGAATGAAGTAGTTTTGATGTCTTTTGATACAATTGAAGGTCCTAAAGAATTTCAGTTAAAGTTGGATAGTTGGATGAGACACAAGATATGTGAGGGTATTGCCAGGGGCATGGCATATCTTCATGAAGAATCAAGGCTGAAGATTGTGCATATATCAAAGCTACCAATGTCTTACGGGATAAGAATCTCAGCTCTAAAATATCAGATTTCGGTTCGGCAAAGCTTGATGAGGAGGAGAACACACACATTAGCACCACGATCTTTGGAACTTAGTAAGCTTCTTGCTTTATGTTCTTGCGACAACATAGAAGCAGGGAATAAATAGGAAACATTTAGTCTGATTTAAGAAAAGTGAGTTGAATGGAGCTTTGTGGTTGATTCACACATCCCAAAGCATGGTGCCCCACAAATGTGGCTTAACCACAAAGTTTTAAGCCTGTCCTACCACTCTTCATGTTAATTAGGAATAAAAGTTAATCATGTCACGTACCCTACCGTTAATGATACCCTTATATTAACTTCCAATTGTTAATTTGAATTTAACTTAGTATTATAGGCAATGGAGCTAATTCGCCCATGTTTTTGTTGTTTACACTCGGAAAACCATAAATAAGCATGTTTACATGTTTCGGACAATTTTTCTTTTTTAAGGCACAAGATAGAGAGCAAGACCTTTTGTCCCGCGAAAACAAAGCTCTCAGAGCCTCTCCGTTCTCCCTTTCTCCATTGTCCTCGATCCTCCTACTCCTCCTCCTCCTCCTCTTCCTCTTCTTCTTCAAGCATCATCATCATCATCATCTTCTGTCTCTGTAAATAGTGACGTCACCCACGACTACCTGAGCGGTTCAATTCCTAAGGAATGGGGCTATACAAAGTTGCTCAACATGTATGTTCTCTCTCTCTGTGAACCGCGAGTGTATCTTCTTTTTGATTGGGGGAAATGCGATGACGTGGGCGCAGTTCCCTATTCGGAAACCGATTGATTGGTCCAAACCCGACGAAGCCAGTAAACATATCAACACTTCGGGAATCGTGAGCAATCACTCATCCCACCGCTTGAATATATTAACATTCTTATTCTGCTCGGAGTCGTAGCGATGATTCGGCTTTCTGGACCTCTTCCTATAGAGCTCGGGAACTTGTCCCAGTTACATCAATTGTGAGTCTCTTGATGCAAATTCTTGTGTTAGGAGTCCACTCTGTATTCGCTGATGATGTTGTATCTGGCTTGGGAATTTTATAAATTGGAGTGATCTGTTGAGATGTCAGCATGTGAGTTCTATTAACCAATGTGATACCATTGGGTTTTTCTTGTTTGAGGCACTTTAGGACAAATAATTTCACCGGGAGATGCCTCAAAGATTTGCTGAATTGACAGCATTGCAGGACCTGTTAGTTTCCAGTTTCCATACCCTCTGCTAATATATAGATATTTCTCGTCTTTCTTCTTGATGCGCTGTAGGCGAATCAGTGATAATCAGTTCATGGGGAAGATATCGGATTTTATTCAGAAGTTGAAAATATCTCAACAGACTATAAGGCTTAATGCTTCTTCACATCTTAAGTCGGTCTATTTAGATATACCCCTGAGATAATTCAATCTATGAATTGTGTCATCAAGGCTGGTCAAGCAAGTGGATTGCTAGGGCTGATTCCCTCGAGATTGCACTTTCGAAGAATTTGTCTGACTTGTCAGTATGGAAGTTTGGCATTTCAATCTAATCTCTCCTTTCTTTAAAATGGTATCGATCTAATAAGGCTCCCATTTTGCCAAGCAGGAGAATGAGTGACGTCGATGGACCCGAGTCCCCGTTCCACAGCTTGACGGTAAAGATATTAAGACACTGTCAGACTATGCTCCTTCACAGATAGTGTACTTTATCCAAATGAGCCAAATCTTCTTAGCAATGTGACGACATCATTGCATTTTTTTTATTGGATGCTAAGGAGCTTCAATCTCATAGGAGAGCTACCCGGTTATCTAACAGAAATGATGAAGCTAAAAACATTGTGAGCGGTAAACGGCTTTCCCCTCTTCCTATTACAAGAAGAATCGATAATTTTACCCTTAAATGAGTGAAATTTCTACTAGATTATAGTTGACCATTGGTTGCAGTTAAAGAACCCATTTAAGATGGCTTGAAGGTCTCTTACTCACTTCAATAATGTTATGTTCTTCTCTGTTGATATTGAGGAATTGGGAATCATGATGTGGCATTTAAGTTTCTGGTGATTGTGGCCTCTGCCTTAGAACATACAGTTTGCGCAGGAGTATATGGACCTTTTCTCACTTTTTCTGGGAATAGAAAGCACATGTGTTCTTACCTTGGTTGGGGTGCCCATTTCGTCTAAATTACCGCCCTCACTGGAGGCTTCTAGTGGTTGACTGTCTAGAAACTTTATTGCCTTTCGTTTCGAGCCTCTTGACTGTGGTGGACCTCTTATTGACACTTGTAGTTAACATCCCCCATTTTGAGAAATGAGATTTGTATGGTAGCAATTGTTGGACTTTCCAAGAAGTCTTTTCTGAGTTTCATGAAGATGATTTGACCTTTTTTACGGTGTAATTAATGTTGGATGAATAAGTTTGGGCGTGTGATTATTGTGTTAAGCTCAAAAGTACCTACAGAAGTTTTATGTAATTGGGAGAGGTAAGAAGATTGATATTAAGGATTTAGCTTGTGCCCAAGCAAGATACTGGCTATTGAATCTCGTAACTCTAATCTGTGTGCATTGTTCTGGTGCTAAGAATTTTGTGAGGCAAGGAAACATGTCCATCGAATGGTCATGGCTATTTATCTGGGTAGCAATAGCCTGAATGCTTTGTTTCTCTAGTGTTGAATGGATCTCAGATTACATGTTTTAAGGCATTTACACAGACATCAAACTTACTTGAATTCAGGGAACAGTGAATATTACATCGACTTATGATGGCCGGACGCGTGATGTACAGAGTTCTCTCGTTGCGCGAGGGGATTTGTGGATAGCGGAGGCTTCACAGGGGAGTTCCACATGAGGGAGTGACAGTTCATATCTTTTCCATGTACCACTCAGACCAGAACTTTTTGTTCATGATTCTATGCTACTCCTTCCCGTTCAATTATCAAAGCGACTCCTTCTTTGGTATGGTTATGATAGGAAGGTATGAGTTGGACTCTCTATTGCCTACTCTATTGCAGCTTATCATGTCCCAACATGTGAAAGAAAGAAACAAGGAAAAGTTTTTTCACATGCCTAAACTTATTGTGAATTTCTTGAGAACACCCCCAATGTCATTCGAGGTATGGGCTTGGGAGAGCCTGTACCTAATCTTGGACCATAGGGCCGTCCTTTAGGTAATACCCCTAAACTTATTCCCTTCCCCTGAGGGGTAGATCGCGACACAACACATTAGAAAAACTAAGACATATGTCAAGAAATGAAATGTATATTACAAAAAATAGGGTCGGATTGAACATCAACCATTCACCATTCCTGTGTCTTCGAGATTGCCTTGGGAACCTATCCTAGTTCTAGCCTAGTGTTAAATCTAGTGTGAAAAGTATATGAATAAGCAATTCACAACAATCAAGCAAAAATGTCATTAGTATCAAAACATTTAAGAAAGGTAATCAATCATCAATCACAAGTGGCCTCGAGGTTGGCCTTTGAAGTTCATGCCACGACATTCCTAAAATATCCACCCCAATTCATCTCTTGATGACTTATGACTACAAGACATAATTTGTATCCGTAAATGGTAACTAATGTCGTAAAGTCCCTAGATCGATTTCTATGCGATATCTAATGGGTACCTGCGTTGTCATACATCGCACTTAAGTCATTCATCTAACAACCACATGCAACACAAATAAATTGATAGGCATTTAGGCTATATGACCTTGGTTCTCAATCAATCTAAATCGGTGAGTGAACTGACTAAGGATTACTTATTCAAACACAAGCGCCATTGAATATGCTCATACAACACATGTATCCATGACAAATGAGACAGACAATATGCAATTCACATGATGCCTGTCGCAACTCGGCCTCACCGTCGCCTGCCAAAGAGAATGGCTGGAAAGTGTTAGGTTTAAAGGTACTTGACCATAGAAGTTCCCCAACATTTTTCATCCATGAATGCATCATTGCCTTGCCTCCGAGGAAACCTCTCGTGAGTTCACTTAATTAGGGTCGTGAACTCTCCCAAGCTCGTACCCCACTTGACAACGGAAGGTGTCATGACCCTATCTCGACATCACAGCACGTCTCAATCGAAGGTTTTAAGATTGAAAGGAAATTGGATGTGAAGGGTTTGGATTCGGGAAACAGGATTCCCAAAACGATCGTTTCGACACAAAAACGATCCCAAAAAGAGGAGAAACGCAGCGGAAGAAGATTTCATAATACCCAATCACGAATCACCGATCACGAAGGTGCATCACAATGTCGAACACACCTTAAATCCACAGACTAAACCCCGGCGTTGCAAATTGAGGAGGAGACGGGCACTGTTCTTCAAGGAGGGGAGAAACGACGATACGGGAGGAACGTCGTAATACGCTTCTGGAGAAAAAAAGGGAAAAAGGAAAAACTGAAAAATGGAAAAAAACGTTACTTTTCAGTTTTCATTTTTCCTTTTATACCTCTCCCTATCATGGGCCGGGCCTCTAGGCCCATTAGGCCAAAATAGGCCCATTCATTAAAATAAAAATCCATCATCTCCCACTCGCACATGGTGGACTAAAACCAACATGGGCGGACAAGTCTTACTTTGGCTCATCAAAGAAGAATCCATCTATATACATCTCCCACTCGACATGGTGGCCCTTACGCAGTCCCACTTTCCTCATTGCAACATTCATACTTGGTGAGTAGTCCGTGCGACCAGCATACTTCGAGAGCTCGTTGCCATACATCCGTTAGGAATATATAGCAGCTCATAATGGGTATCACACTTTGAGTAGATTTAGTATGCAAGTTCCCTAGATCGATCAATCACATTTATATCTCTCTTGATCTCTTTTCAACAACAATATATATTGCATTCACAATTATGATTATCCCAAAGACAGTCATAATTGGTCGACCAGTGAATACAAAAACAATGTGATTCTCCAAAATCGATCTTCCTCTTTCCTTCAAACTCTCAATTTCAGTCCAGCTTGCTTTTCTAGAAATGCCCCATTAGATCGAATCAACTCATGACCATTGGCAACATCCTAAGATAGCAAACACTAAATAGAAATCTTGAGAATAAGTAAGAGTCCTGAGGGGACTAAAAATGAGGAACTTATTTTCCTCAAGAGTCTCACACGGCATAAAAATTGAGATCAAACTTTTGCCACTCTTATTGGTCGTCTCATGCATACGCAGTATGAAAAGCGTATTACGGTATTAACTCCTTTCCCATGGAGCGTATGTCTACACAATCAATACCGTACGGATGATAGTTCAGACATACCCAATGTCTAACTTGAGTTCACGTATCTACTCATTCACATAATTCATCAGAACTCACATCTGGCATCTTAGACAGATAAAGTAAAATATGTGGGTTATTTTACTTTCGGACATAGTATTTATCATGTCCTCATCTTAACACTTAGTTAAGGCGACATATATATTTTAAGCCCGAGCTCTCGATTATCACCTAGATAATAAGCTTAAAAACCGTCTCATCTCTATTTATCACACAAGTAAATAGAGGCGATTACCCGTGTGAGTGGGCTAATCTCTTATCTGTCCAACATACTTTCTCAACTCAATATAATGCACTGAGCATTAAGATGCATAAAGATCAAACAAAGATTCATAGGCATTAATGATGAAAAACACAATTTCATAAATGTGAACAACTTAGGGAAATCAAAATATCCAAGTACATCGACTCTACGCAATCCTAGAGATTTCTCATGACCACAAAAAACACATCTCTAGGTGTTGGCTTTGTCATAGGATCTCGCAACCATTCTATGCGTAAATATGTACCGTAAGTTCACATCCTTTCGTGCAATTATATCTTTGACAAAGTTATACTTGGTATCTATATGTTTGGTCTTGCCATGATACTTTGGATCTTTGGTGTATGCTATAGCTGCTTGGCTATCACAATTAACCAATAATGGATTTACAGCTTTCTCAATAACACCTAAATGATCCAAAAAATCTCTTAAGCCAAACTGCTTCTTGTACCACTGCTGATAATGCCACGAACTTAGCTTCCATCGTGGACAAGGCTATATACGTTTGTTTCTTGCCACACCAACACATGGCGCCATTATTCAGAAACAAAAACAAAAATAGAGGTAGATTTCCTTTCATCTAAATCTCCTTCTCAACTTGTGTCTAAATAGCCTTCGAGTCGCAGATCCTTTCCTTGATATCTCGTATATAATCGCAGTTCCCTTTAGATACCTTAGTATTCTCTTAACGGCTTTCCAATGTGCTTGACCTGGATTGGATTGGTATCTTCTCACCATTCCAACTGCAAAGCATATGTCAAGTCTTGTACACATCATCGCGTACATCAAGCTCCCAACAGCACTAGCATAAGGAACATGCTTCATTTGTTCCTCCTCTTGTGGAGTCCTTGGACACGTCTATGGCTCAATCCTTCACCTTTTGCAATAGGAGTGTCTATGGGTTTACAATCTTGCATACGAAATCGTTCAAGAACTTTACTTATATATGTTTCTTGCGAAAGAGATAATGATCTCTTTGAACGATCTCTTGAAAACTTAACTCCAAGTATGTATGCAGCCTCACCCATATCTTTCATCTCAAAATTGGAAGATAACCAACTTTTGATGGTATTAACTAACTCCATATTACTTCCGGCAATTAGTATATCATCAATATATAATGATATGATCACAAATTGATCTCTGGATCTTTTGATATATACACAATGATCCTCATCAATCATTGTAAAATTATATGCCATCATAGCATTATGAAAACGTATATACCACTGTCTTGACGATCGCTTAAGGCCATATATCGATTTCAAAAGTCGACATACCTTTCCTTCTTGGCCTTTCGTAATGAAACCAACAGGTTGTTCCATATATATTTCCTCATCTAAGTCTCCATTGAGAAAAGCAGTCTTTACATCCATTTGATGTAATTCAAGATCCATACTTGCCACTATTGCCAGAATAATGTGAATTGAGGTGAATCTAACAACAGGGGAAAATATTTCCTCATAATCAATTCCTTCCCGTTGATTATACCCCTTCGCCACAAGGCGAGCTTTATATCTTTCTATTGAGCCATCAGCTTTACGCTTTATTTTGAGAACCCACTTGTTCCCAATAGCTTTGCGTCCCTTTGGAAGATCAACCAGTTCCCAAACATGGTTTGACTTCATTGACTCCATTTCCTCTCCCATTGCATCCATCCATTTTTCTTTACTAGGGCAACTTAGAGCCTCATGTATATTTCTTGGCTCATCCTCATCTTGTGGGGCAATCATAAAAGTTTCCCTTCAATGTCAAAACGTTGACGGGGAATACTTTTGCGACTTGTTCGCCGTATAGGAGATAGTACACTTAGCACATCATTTCCCATTATGCTCCCACTAGGATCGATAATGATGATGTCGTATCATCATGTGGTTGTAATTGAGAATTAGTTGTATGCAATTCATCACTTCTCACATTACTCCCACTTGGGCGAACCCCACTAATATCATTATCTGGATCCATGGTTTCAAATAGGGAGTAATCTTCACCTATTTCGCCCTTCTTAGGAAACTCATCCTCTAAGAATGTGACATCCCGTGATTCAAATTCAGTTATACTCCCACTTTCCTGCTCACCTATGAACACATACCCTTTTGAGTGTTCAGAGTATCTTATGAAAATACTCTTCTTTCCTCTGGGACCCAATTTCCCAAATTTGTGAGAGGGCTCATGGGTATAGGCAGCGCAACCCCATGGCTTAAGAAAACCTAAGTCCGGTTTTCTACCTGTCCATAACTCATATGGAGTGGAAGTAACTGATTTGGAAGGCACCTAGTTAAGTACATAGGCAGCAGTTAATAAGGCATCACTCCAAAAGGTGATGGGTAAGTTAGCATGTGCCATCATAGACCTAACCATTTCAAGTAGGGTTCTGTTTCTTCTCTCTGCAACACCATTTTGTTGAGGAGTATATGGAATAGACAACTGTCTTTCTATTCCTTTTTCATCGCATAATTTTCTGAACTCATCAAATAAATATTCTCGACCTCGATCGGATCTCAATGCTTTTATTTTCTTGTCTAATTGATTCTCTACCAAGGCCATAAACCTTTTGAAACAACTTAATGCTTCAGATTGATGAGAAATCAAATAGACATATCCAAATCGAGTATAATCATCTATAAAAGTGATGAAATAAACAGCCCCATGCCTTCCTCTCACATTCAGTGGACCACAGATGTCAGAATGGATTAAATGCAGAGGAAATTCAGCTCTTTTACCTTTTCCAAATGGTTTCCTTGTTGTTTTCCCTGCTAGGCAATGCGCACATGTGGGCAAATCGACTTTTTCAATATTGCCTAACAAGCCCTCTCTGGCTAGTTTCGTCATACGTTGTTGGCCAGTATGACCAAGTCTAGCATGCCACACATTCACATCATTGTCATATGAATTAGTAGATGTGATAAGGGAATAACAAACATTCACATTAACATAGTCAACATCCAATACAATAAAACCATTCAGAAAATAGCCATGACCATAGAAATTTGTTTCCAAAAACAAATCCACACCTCTAGTACGGAAGTTCATATTAAAACGTAGTTTGACCAACACTAAAAATGACACTAGATTCCGACGAATCTCCGGAGCATACAACACATCATGTAGGAACAAAGTGCGTCCACCACGCATGTTCGGTTGGCGTGTGCCAATTCCTTTCACTTCAGCTCGGAGTTGTTTCCCACATAGATCCACTTAGTTCCGGTTGGGACTCGTCGGAATTCCACAAAGGATCCTCTATCCTTTGCTACATGGTCCGTTGCTCCCGAATCTACATCCACAAAGGATTGGATTCAGCCAACAATACGAGAACTTGACACATAAGCAAAGTTCTCAAATGTACAAGAGGTATTTACCTTTTTAGGCTCACGATAGATTTGCGAGCATAGTGACCCTTCTTGTCACAATTGTAACACCTTACCCTTGACATTTTCTTCACTTGAGGACGTTTTCCTCTCTTGTGTTGGTTAACTCTTGGTTTCTTGCAAGGAGGACTTGATCCTTTGCATGACCACATATTGAACGAATCAATACGCTTGCGCTTAGAGCTCAAAGCCCTTTCGAGCTTGAATCGGCATTGCAAATATCTGCTTTCGGCTCAAATGCCGTTAGGTGGTCCTCCACTAGCTCAAGGTGGCTTACAAAGCATCCTCAAGATCTTCCATAACATGGTCAAGAGCTTCTAGTGCTTCTGGCTTTTCCAGCACATATTGAATCTTCATATTCAATATTTCACAATTGTTGTCGTTCAAATCAGCAATCACTTTCTTACTTGCTGAAACCATTGATCTGAACACATCAGACATATGCACGAATAATTAGTGCCTATCATTTATGCATCCACTTCACATAGACCCATCATATTAATGAATAATTTTAAGTAAGGTTTCAGAATCAAAAGGTCACTATGTTTCCAATCATCCTCCAAAATCCTGACTTAAAACTATCATTAATATAATTGTCTTATGCAAAATAAATTCTATGAAGTTACAAAAACTTCCATGAACTTCCCACATCAATTAGCAATAACAGAAAGCATAAAATATCGACATTCAATAATATGATAACGCTTTCACATAATACAAAGCATATCCATTACACTAAGTAATATATTTATACGAGGAAAAATATCAACATGGAAAGAGATATATATATACCCAAAACATCTCAAACTAATTTAAGAAATAAACAGGAAAAGTCCCCGCTAATCTATCGGTCAAAAATCTAAGAAAACTGAAGGCACATTTGCCAACCATGGAAAAACTTTTGGAGAGCTGTCATGCCATCTCCAAGGCGCATACATTTTGCGCCACGTAGCACTCATACTAAGGGTTGAAGTTTTGATTAGCTCAATTCTATAGTACTCTCTCACAAAAGCTTCTACCAGCCTCCTATAATCCCGGGACCACGTTGACCTCCCATAGCCGATCTAACACTGCTTGCCATTCAGGTGGAAGAGTGTTCTTGAAGGTCGACACCTTCTCAAAATCCGGCATAAGATAACCATTCTAGATGATTTCCTGTATCATCTGATTGACCCTGACCACATGTGATACTAAATCACCGTTATGCCACCGATAATTAGCTAACTCGTAATCAGCCTTTTCGCCTAGCACGTTCTTCGTCCGTTCTCGGGAATGCAGGTATCCGTGCATAGCGCATCATAGTTCCTGCAACAAATGCAGAACTTTGAAAAAATGGATCACTTATAATCCATAATAAACATAAGGGAAAATACATAATTTTCCATGATTCATGCAACAAATGCAGAATAAAAATGGATTAATTATAACCCACATAGGCATAATTGAAAAAGAAACAAATTCTTTTTTTTTTTTTTTTTGCGGTCAACGGTCAACGGTCAACGGTCAACGGTCAACCGGTCGGACGGGTCGGGTCGCCGGTCGGGTCGGCCGGTTGGGCCGGGTCGGGTCGTCGGGTCGGGGGCTGGACGGACCGGCCGGTCGGGCGGTCGGGTCGGGACCGGGGGCCGGGGGTTAGGCCGGGTCGGGCGAACCGACCGGCACGAGCCGGCGTGTGCGCGGGCAACCGCCGGCCGACGCCACGGTGACGTCATCCGGCACGTGCCTTGCACGCGCGGGCAGTTGCCGCCGCGCGCGTGTGCGGTTACCGCGCGCGTGCGGCGCACGCGCCCGGGTTTCAACCGTCTGCGGCGCGTGCATTGGCGCGTGCGCCGACGGAGCCGAACGCATCGGCTGCGCGTGGCGGCGCGTCCGGCGGCTTCCGGCGACGTGCGACCACTCCAAATTCTCGTCTCGACGAGTACTACAACCCCAAACAATCAGAATTACGAAACGATGTACGGAAAACTAAAAAAATATGCGAAACAGAACCGCGTCGGGTTGAATTTCTCTTAATTTGATCATTAATCATGTTAAGCAAAAACAGGCATGTAAAACTCGATTATAAACACAAATAAAGAAAGGGAAACATGATTGAGATGGCTCTGATACCAATGAAGGGTTTGGATTCGGGAAACAGGATTCCCAAAACGATCGTTTCGACACAAAAACGATCCCAAAAAGAGGAGAAACGCAGCGGAAGAAGATTTCATAATACCCAATCACGAATCACCGATCACGAAGGTGCATCACAATGTCGAACACACCTTAAATCCACAGACTAAACCCCGGCGTTGCAAATTGAGGAGGAGACGGGCACTTTGTTCTTCAAGGAGGGAGAAACGACGATACGGGAGGAACGTCGTAATACGCTTCTGGAGAAAAAAAGGGAAAAAGAAAAAACTGAAAAATGGAAAAAAAACGTTACTTTTCAGTTTTCATTTTTCCTTTTATACCTCTCCCTATCATGGGCCGGGCCTCTAGGCCCATTAGGCCAAAATAGGCCCATTCATTAAAATAAAAATCCATCAGGATGTAACTATGAGTTTGATTGTATAGTTACGATCATGATAGCTCTCTAAAGATGCACATCCATCAAAGATGGCATCACTTCATCTTTATTGACTTCATCATTTTGGATATGCTAAATCAAGATTCGTGAACCTTTTCTTATGGTTCATACTTCTCACGATGGGTTCATTAAGTAATCTGCTTGTTTTAGACAACTTTAAAAAAAAAAAAAAAAAAAAAAGACAGGATTCGCCACTAGCTTTTTTTTTTTTTTTTTTTTTTTTTTTTTTTTTTTTTTGAGTTGGCTAAAAAATCCAATCGAGGATCAGGAGTGGTCCCTCTATTCTTACACAACTAGATATTTAGGTGCGTGGACTTTGGTCATGCTAACATTTCTATTAGCGCCCTTTAGATATCTAACAGTATGTTGTATTTACCTAAAGTGTCGATGAATTTCTTTTTAATCTTTTAGGACCATTTGTCCTAATCTAGGCGATCATGCATGGATAATCATTTTCATACCATTCTATTTTCTAAAAAAGATGAAAAGAAGGCAATCAATTGAATTGAAAACGCGAGACTATAATTAAACAATCAAGGAAAGTAGTAAATCCATCATGCAATCATAAAAAAAAGATAAAAAGATAAACAAAATTAAAGGACATGAAAGAAAAAGAACTTGCAACTCGTCGAATGTGTATACAAATAAGAGGAACCTAAGACATATGTCGGGGAAAATGAATACAAAAGAGTGGTCAGAATGGACATCGACCTTCCGCCGTCTTTATACCTTCTCCATCTTCGGGATTCTGATCTAATTCTAGTCTAAAAAATTGTAACTAGGTACATACAATGGAAAGAAATGCAAGTCAAAACAATAAAAAAAATCACAAAGTTAAGGTTATATGATTCAACAAAACAAAGCTTAAGATCAATCAAATTTGGTCCTCAGGGTCAACCTTTGGAGTTCATGCGTAGGTCCCTCTAGACACTTACCCAATTCGCTTTACGGCTTAAAGCTATTATTGATCAATTGTATTCTCACATGGCCAATAACGCTTATTAGCCACTAATGAAGCATTTTATGTGATCCCCGGGATTTCCATCGATATCGTGCATCCCTAGCATATATCTAGAATTCACATACGAGTTTGAATTAAACAAACATGTAGGTGTTTTAGGCCTTATTTCCCAAACAACAAAACAAGATGAGTGAATCGTCAGCGGGCCGCTTATTACCAAGGCATGCGCCAATCACAAACACAAGCATTTCTACTAGGTTCATGCACAAACTAATCTAGGAAGTTTACCTAAACAATCATAATCAAGCTCATGTTAGGAAATTTCATAACAAACATGTAAAAATTGCAAAATTGGATAATGCCTAACAATACTTTGGCTATAACAAAATTCTCTAACATGTACGATACGATAACGAATAACTTTTGTGAAGAAAGTTTTGCTAAACGAGATATAGATGTTTTATAAAAATCAAACAATAAGTAACAACATGTCAGAAAATTGTCAAAACAGCAAGATATTCAGCCAATGTTGCAAGGATTTGTCCTATCAAAACAGGTCAAAAAATCATCAAATTTACACAAAACATATTCAACATGATCACAAACAAGTTTCACTAAGCCAAATGTAGAATCCTTATAGAAAAATTTGGAACAAAAATAGGAAAGGTTTGTCTAGACTAGGGTCAAAATAGGGGTCCAAATTTGATCCCATGTCCAAATTCTTGTCTAACTTTGAAAAAATGGAAAGTGGCCCCAACGATGAGTGATCTGTGTGAGATCAATGGCATTGGAAACATCCAATTGTACCTTACGACTTCCTAGAATGACTTAAGTCCAAATTAGATCAATTTGGTACCCCAAAATTAAGATCTATAAAAGTGCTCATGTCAGTAACTAAAAATTAGAACTTAAACATGCATTAGAGAACCTCAAAGTCTATCAAGTAATGCACAAATAGCATGAAGAAATCACATGAGACTTAGAATCGGATGTGATGAATAACTTGAGTAATCATCTACCCTATGTCGACATGTAAAAATGTCATACAATTAAATGACATTACGAGATGATTCAAGATTCCTAATGACATACTAGGGAATCCTGTTGAAGAAAAATCACTTGGAATTTTGAAGTTGACAAAACAGCCTCAACAGTGTGGTCTAAGGATTCCAAGACTCAGTCAGCTACGTCTGAAGTTGTCAAGGTCTAAAGGTTTTCAAAGAGACAGTCGGACCCAGAATTTCGGCCGAAGTTTTTCCGTCCGAAGTCGGTCAAGACTCGTTTCCGTCGAAGACCTTCAAGACTCGGCCGTCCGACGGCCCTCGAGACCCAAATCTAAGTCCGAAGATAGTTCGCGATTTTTTACGGGCTGGCTACGGGTTATTCTTATGGCTACGAGATATTGGATTTCGTATTTCCTAATCCTAACCATGGAATATCTCTCGGCTGTGATCAAGAGCTTGGAAGATTTGATTCTTCGGATTCTATCCATTGAAGATCAAGTTTATTTTTGGAAGAATCTAATTTTGGGAACTCAAGATCCTGATTGTATGGGCGAACAGGATTGACGAGCTACTGTCTACTTACGTTTTCGGGATAAGGAGATCACTTAAATTGATTCAGTCCAACGGGTTGATTGGATGAATTTTTGGAATGTGCCAACGGGTATGATGGCACGGAGATTATTTAAGTTGAATCGACGTTGCTTGGAAACAAGGAGAGACCAAAAGAGAGAAATCTTGATGTTAGAATCTCCAAAATCACTTGTTCTCTAAAATCTTTCATGTTTACACCGTATAACAAGGAGAGTGAGATATAGAGCAAAGACAGCGAAGGCTGTAGGAGAGACCGTCAATTGAAGAAGTCTAATCCGTCTACCGTAAAGGCACTCTTTTGCTACATAGTGATTACAGCCGTTTGGCTGCCAACATGGAGAGTGGACGTAGGCTTGGTCTAAGCCGAACCATTATAATCTTTGTGTCAATTTTCTCTCTCTACTCTATTTACTTTGTGAATACGTAATCTGTTTATTATTGATATATCCTTGATATTAACATATTGCATTGAAAAAGATTCCAAAAGAATTCCGCAACAACCTATTCACCCCCCTCTAGGTTGATTCACTAGCCCATTTCAATTGGTATCAAAGCAGGTTGCTTATTTGTTAGAAGTGTTATTACTTCTGAAGCTAAAGATCCATGGCTAGTGTTTTGGCTCCGGGGTTAATTGAAGGTCAGAGCAATACCAGACCTCCCTACTTTGATGGCACGAATTACAACGTATGGAAAAACAAGATGAAGGCGTTCCTAAGATCTAAAGATCCTATGGAATGGGATGTAGTGGAGAACGGGATTATTCCTAAAGCTACATCAAGCACAGGAAAAGAAATAGCTGATGGAGTAGGGTTACCACAAGCAGAAATCTCTAAGAGACATGCTCTTGATGCAAAGGCTATTTACTCTCTCTATTGTGCATTATCTTCTACTGACTATAATAGAATTTCATCCTGTGATATAGCCAAAGAAGTTTGGGACAGATTACATGTTACTTATGAAGGAACAGATCGAGTCAAAGAAACCAAGATCAACATCCTTCTTGGTCAATATGAAGCCTTCAAAATGAAGCCAGGAGAAACCATCTTGGATATGTTCAGTCGATTTACAGAAATTGTAAACGGCTTGGCATACCAAGGACAGCCAATCTCAGGACCTATGAAGGTCAATAAATTGTTGAGAGGGCTCTCCAAAGATTGGAATCACGTCAAGACATCTATCAGAGAAACACAGAGGATCATGCCTCTTTCAGTTGACAAATTGGTCGGCACACTTCAATCCTATGAAGTCGTGCAATTCAATGAGGAATTTGACACAAAAGGTAAGAAGTCAATTGCTTTAAAATCTAATGATCATTCCGATGTTACGATTCGAAGAAGACCTGGATGATGAAGAATTGGCACTTCGATTAGAAAGTTTAGAAGGTTGAATAGAAAAAGTAGAAGATTCAACGGTAAGAAACAAAACAATCAAAGATTTCAAAAGAGATCAAATGAAGAAGAAGATACCAGCAAAGAAGTTGTTTGCTTTGAATGCAAGAAAAAGGGGCACATCGACCCAACCGTCCCTTATTGAAGAAAAAGAAAGGAAAACCTGAAAAGTTCAAGAAAGCACTCAAAGCTGAAACATGGAGTGATACTGAATGTGAGGAGAGTGATGAAGAATATGCAAATATATGTCTTATGGCGGACTCGGACTCGCATTCGACTCGGACGCGGGTCGGACTCGGACTCGGACTTATCTCGACTCGAGACTCAAACAATGGTATCAAGGTTAGAAATTTTAAAATTCCTATCAAAGTATCAAAATACATTGATGAACTTTGTCTCAGTCTTAAAGGCTCTCTTAAAAGGATCGCTGAATTAAAAAGGGAGAATTCCAAAATGAAACAACAAGAAAAGATTTTACTTGAAAAAGTTGAAAGTTTAGACAAGTCTCTTGTCTGCTTCAAAAGAAAATGGAAATGAACTTTCAAAAGAGAATGCTTGCTTGAAAGAGGATTTATTGAAAGTCTCAAAGAAATTTTCAATAGGTTTGAAAAGTTGGACAAAATTCTTTCTATCCGAAACCTTACTTTAATAAATCCGGTCTAGGAATGATACAAGAAACTGTTCCTTTGATCGATTTCCCAAAAGTAAAGGAAAGAATAAGGAATAGGCCAACAAAAACTTTTATAAAAATCATTTCCAAAAGGTTTTTGTAAAGTCTGTTGGTAGACATGCTCTTACTTGTTCAAGATGTAAAAGTGTAGATCATTTTGAAAAGGAATGTCCTAAAGTTTGGAGACCTGTCAAGAAGAGCTGGGCAAAGACTGTTTATGCTACTAACAACTATGGACCCAAGAAAATCTGGGTACCAAAGAAGACATGAGTCTTTCTCTTAATTGCAGGTTACCCTCAAGAAGAAAGTCAAGTGGTATTTGGACAAAGGATGTTCAAGACATATGACGGGGAGACTCAAGTTGTTTTACAAAATTTTCTCATATGAAAGGAGGAAATGTCTCCTTTGGTGGTAACAACAAAGCTATTACACATGGATTTATTTGGACCAACTAGAGTTCAAAGCGTTGGAGGTAAAAGATATTGCTTGGTTATAGTTGATGATTATTCTCGTTTTACTTGGGTACTCTTTCTTGCAAATAAATTTGATGCTTTGATTCATTTTACTAAGTTTGCAAAGAAAATTCAAATTGAAAAAGGATATGCAATTTCGAGTATTAAAACTGACCATGGTGGAGAATTTGAAAATCATGATTTTGCCAAATATTGTGATGACAATGGTATTCAACATAATTTTTCATCTCCATACACTCCACAACAAAATGGAGTTGTAGAAATGAAAAATCGTTCTTTGCAAGAAATGGCAAGAATTCTTTTAATCGAAAGTAATATTTTACCTCATTTTTGGGTTGAAGCTACTTCTACTGCTTGTTATATTATAAATAGAATCTTTCTAGAGAAGACCCCTTATGAATTATTCAAAGGTAAGAAGCCAATTGTTTCATATTTTCATGTATTCAGTTGCAAATGTTTTATTCTAAAGAATTCCAGTGATCAAATTGGTAAGTTTGAAGAAAAATCAGATGAGGGAATTTTCCTTGGCTACTCCTTGACAAGCAAAGCTTACGAGTGTTCAACAAACGTACTCAAACGTGGAAGAATCCATGAATGTGAAGTTTGAAGATTCGTTACAAAATCAGACTCAACCTGAAGATTTAGAGTCCGAGCAAGTGTCTACAAATTCTCATGAAGAAAATTAAGCCTCAGACACTGAGCCTCAAATAAATTCAGAAATTCCAACTGAAGAAGAGCTTCACCAAATTGACAAATCAACTACAAATTGGAAGCAAAAGTCAAGTCATCCCCGACCTCATCATTGGCGATATTGATGAAGGAGTTCGTACTAGATCTAAAAGACGAGAAGCTTCCAAAGTGCTCTTGCACTAATTTCTGAGATTGAACCAAAAATATAGAAGATGCATTGAAAGATGAAAGCTGGATCGAAGCAAAGCAAGAAGAACTAAACCAATTCAAAATCAACAACGTTTGGGAGCTAGTTCCTAAACCAAAAGGAAAATCAATCATTGGTACCAAATAGGTTTTCAGGAACAAACTTGATCAACAAGGAAAAGTGGTAAGGAATAAAGCAAGACTTGTAGCAAAAGGCTACACACAAGAAGAAGGCATCGACTATGACGAAACCTATGCTCCTGTGGCAAGGTTAGAAGCTATAAGATTACTTCTTGCTTTTGCTTGTTTTAAAAATTTCAGGTTATTCCAAATGGACGTGAAAAGCGCATTCATAAATGGAGTCATTCAAGAAGAAGTCTATGTGGAACAACCACAAGGATTTGAAGATCCTAAAAGACCAAACATTGTTTTCAAGCTGAAGAAAGCCTTATATGGTTTAAAACAAGCACCTCGAGCATGGTATGAAAGGTTAAGTAATTTTTTAATTCAAAATGGCTTCTCTAAAGGTAAAGTAGATACTACACTATTTATAAAAAGAGAAGGCAAGGATTTCATACTTGTTCAGATTTATGTTGATGACATTATTTTTGGTTCTTCTAATGGGAGACTTTGCAAGAATTTTTCAAAGTGTATGCAGAACGAATTTGAAATGAGCATGATGGGAGAACTAAACTTCTTTTTAGGACTTCAAGTCAATCAATCAAGTGAAGGAACATTCATCCATCAAGAGAAGTATGCAAAAGATCTTATCAAGAAGTTTGGAATGGAGAATTGCAAGAAAACAGAAACTCCTATGTCAAGCTCATCAAAGCTGGATAAAGACGAACAAGGGAAGAGTGTAGACCAAAAGCTATACGAAGTATAATTGGGTCACTTCTTTACCTTACAGCTTCTAGACGACATCTTGTTTAGTGTTTGCATCTCGTGCTAGATTTCAATCGATCCTAAAGAATCTCATATGACTCGCTGTAAAGCGTATCATTAAATATGTTGCAACTACATTTAAGCTAAGTCTATGGTATTCTAAGAAAGGAGATTTTACTCTTCTTGGATATTCGATGCCGACCTCGCTGGTTGTAGAGTGGATAGAAAAAGCACTACAGGTACATGTCAACTATTGGGAAACAGGATGGTGTCTTGGTTCTCAAGAAAACAGGTATTGTGGCTCTTTCAACCGCTGAGAGTACATTGCTCTTGGAAGTTGCTGCTCTCAAATTCTATGGATGCAACAACAATTGAGAGACTTTGGAGTTGATGAAAGACAGACAAAATCAAATGTGACAATACCAGCGCAATCAACCTCACAAAGAATCCAATACTTCATTCAAGAGCAAAGCACATTGAAATCAAACATCATTTCATTCGAGATCATGTTCAAAGTGGAGATGTTGTGATTCGGCATGTAGATTCAAAGAATCAATTGGCGGATATTTTCACAAAACCCCTAGAGAAGGCTCACTTTGAATTAATTCGTTCAAGATTGGGAATCGTAAACTTTGAAGATAATCAGACTCAAGATTAAAGTCTGAAGGTGGTTCAGACTCATCGCTAGGTCTGAAGACGGCTCAGATTCAAAGCAAGGTCTGAAAGCGCTACAGACTCTACGTAAAGTTTGATTGTACTCAGACGCAAAGGTAAAGTCTGAAAAAGGGTTCAGACTCAAAGGTAAAGTCTGAACATCCATCAGACTCTATTTTATCCTATCTCTTTACGAATTTCTTTTTTGTATTCTCTCTTTAACACATTTTTTGGTAATTACTTTTCAGTATTTCAAAATCTCTTTTCGCTCTTTTTCTGACATGCATTAATAGCAGTTTATATTTTCAAAAAGGCAGTTTTCTTTTTACGGTTTATTTTTGGCAGTTCTTTTCTTTCACTTTTTGGCGACGTTTCGTATTCCGGTGATTTTTCTCTTACTATTTATACTCTCGAACCGTCACTTTTACTCTCGGCTATTCCATTACGATTCATTTTCATACTCCTTCACTCTCAAAACCCTAAAAATCTCCCTTTGCCATTTCCATTTCGTCCCTTTTTTCGCCTTAAAGTTTCCATTTTTTCCTCTCGTTCAAGTTGAAATCTTGCTTGCTCTACGAAAATGTCGTCTCGCAAGTCCTCCAGAATTGCAAGCAGGGGATCACAACGACAGCAAGAGGGTCCTACAAGGGTGGACCTAACAGAGGAAGATTCGCCTCAACGAGAGCGGAGCGTCAACATTCTGAGGAAGTTGTTACCGAAGCAGAACCCGTAAGAACTCTTAAGCCACATACTACTTACGATCTCTATAAAAGGCTCAAGGACGGGAAGGTCAGCCTTAAGACGATCGAGGATTATTTGAGGGAGAGAGGATATAAGAGCGAATATTTATTTTTGATGGAGATGGAAAACTGAAGGTTGTTGGTGAAGGCACTCCACGTAGGACGCCGGAAAATATCTCGAGTGATCCACTTGAGAATGCTCCCGCTGAAACTTTAGATGATGATGAGAGACTTTTCTCTCATTTTGAACCTCGTTTTGGTGTGGCTGCTAATACTGTTTGTCCTCCTGGAAGTCTATTTCGGTCGAGGGAGCATGAACGAGTTTATACAAAGCTGTTGAAGAGGGGTGTGGTCAATCCAAGGAGTGTAGATTTTGACTTCCTTGATTCGATAAAGATAAATTTGAGAGGGAAGTTTGCTAGGTTACAATTGGAAAATTTCTGCACGGATATGACCGTGGCCCACTCGAGTTGGCGGCTTATTTTTACTCGAATCTTTCCTTTTTGGATGCAAATCGATTGTCCTTTTCTTTCATGGACAAAGATTATGTGGTTGATGTTGACTTGCTGGCTGACATGATTGGTGTGGAAAGAAGGAGTTTCCAGCCAATCAAAGTCTCAACAACCTATGCAACACCGGATATTGTACGAGACAGATCTCGTTGAAGGCAAGATATCCTACACTAGGATGAATGCCACCAATGTTTTGTTGCATAAAGTTGTCATCAACTGCATCCGGCCAAAAACGACCTCGAAGACCGATGTTTACAAAACAGAGGCAAAGCTGATGTTTGCCATCAACCAGGGCAAACCTTTCTCACTTCCACATGTCATACTTTTCCATATGTATAGGACAGTGGTGAAGGATAAGGGTCAGCTGCCTTATTCATCAATCATCACCAAATTGTTTAGGCATTTTGATATTCAAGTCCCTGCATCTTTGTGCCTAACAAAGTTGAATTTGATGCTCGTTGGAGAGAAGATGGTGATGAAGATGAAACTTCGTAACCGATGCAAAGACTGGAAAGGTTGAGGAGGGAAACACCTTCAAGAGAGATCCCCACTGCATCATTGAAAAGGAAGGGCAAAGAGCCCATGGCTGAAAAGAAAAGAAGAAAGATCATCCTGCAAGATGAGGAGGATGAAGAAGATGCAATGACTTTGTCCACTCTCTCTAGGATGAGGAGCCCTGTAATCCTGAGAACAGAGGCTGAAGAGAGAGCGAGAAAAGAAGCAGAGGAGAAGGAAGCAGAGAAACAGAGGAAGGAAGAGGAAAGGAGAAGAAGAGAAGAGGAAAGGAAGAGAAGAGAAGAAGAAAGGAAGAGAAGAGAAGAAGAGGAGAGAAGAGAAGAAGAAAGAAAAAGAGAAGAAGAGAGATAGAAGAAGGAAGAAGAAGAAGAAAGAAGAAGGAAGGCTGAGGAAGAAAGCAAAATGCAGGAGGATATGAATGCTGCATTTGAGCCATCTTTTGCTGGGGAAGAGACTGAGAAACATCCTTGTACTGATATGGATGTTGGCGATGAATTTTCCACTCCACCCACTGGCATTCATTCAGGGGGAGTTGCTGCAGAACAAGGGACAATTTCGTCACTACATTTTAGTGATGTGAGTAGGTCAGTGCGACCCCGAGGAGGTTCTGCATCACACTTCCCTGAGCATGAAGAATCCTCACCTACTAAGAAAGAAAGGGCTGAGAGGGAACCTCCTAGCTTTCAAACCTATTCTGCTGGTCCAAGTGGAAGCAATACTAATTCCACAGCATTCTCACAGCTGTTGGATGATATGCTGGACCTAAAGAAATAGGTTTTTGGGATAGACTTCGAGATGAGAGATCTGAAAAAGGCGCTACTGAGTACTTCAGTGAACATGCAAGAACAGATCAATGCACTGCGAGCTCAAGTGGAGTCAAATCAAACCGGTGTAGAATTGGTTTCAGTGAAGGAAAACCTTGCCAAACTCGACAAGTCAGTCCAGGAGCTTAGCAAGTTTCAGCTTGTTCGTTTCCCTGCAGGCCCCTAAAATTTTCAAAACTTTATCTCAATTTTACTCTACCTCTTTGATGGGACAAAAAGGGGGAGAGTTGCGCAGATTTGTTTACAGGTTTGGTTTTGAAGGTTTTGAAGATTTGAAGTTTTTGAAGCTGAGGAAGCTTGGAGATTTTTTTTTTTGATTTTACTTGATTTTGATTTTATTTAGACTATTTTATTTTGGATTTCGATTGAGTTGTTTGAACTTCTATGACCTTATGCTGATGTGATGATCTAGATTTAGACTTGTGAATTTGATTGCAGGATTACTATATCTTGTGAGGATAATTGTTATTGACGAACACTCGCTTTTGCGATATAATCCTCAAAGTATATATGAGTTTTCCCCGCAGGTTTTTAATTCACAAATTGCCGAGGGTTTTGTCACCATCAAAAATGGGGAGATTGTTGAAGAAAAATCCATTGGAGTTTTGAAGTTGACAAAACAGCCTCAACAAAGTGTGGTCTAAGGATTCCAAGACTCGTCGGCTACGTCCGAAGTTGTCAAAGTCTAAAGGTTTTCAAAAGACAGTCGGACCCAGAATTTCGGTCCGAAGTTTTTCCGTCGAAGTCGGGTCAAGACTCGTTTCCGTCTCGAAGACCTTCAAGACTCGTTTCGCCCGACGACCCTCGAGACTCAAATCTAAGTCTCAAGATAGTTCGCGATTTTTTTACGGGCTAGCTACGAGGTTATTCTTATGGCTACGAGATATTGGATTTCGTATTTCCTAATCCTAACCATGGAATATCTCTCGGGCTGTGATCAAGAGCTTGGAAGATTTGATTCTTCGGATTCTATCCGTTGAAGATCAAGTTTATTTTTAGAAGAATCTAATTTTGGGAACTCAAGATCCCGATTGTATGGGCGAACAAGGATTGACGAGCTACCGTCTACTTACGTTTTCGGGATAAGGAGATCACTTAAATTGATTCAGTCCAACGGGTTGATTGGATGAATTTTTGGAATGTGCCAACGGGTATGATGGCACGGAGATTATTTAAGTTGAATCGACGTTGCTTGGAAACAAGGAGAGACCAGTAGAGAAATCTTGATGTTAGAATCTCCAAAATCACTTGTTCTCTAAAATCTTTCATGTTTACACTGTATAACAAGGAGAGTGAGATATAGAGCAAAGACAACAGAAGGCTGTAGGAGAGACTGTCAATTGAAGAAGTCTAATCCGTCTACTTTGTAAAGGCACTCTTTTGCTACATAGTGATTACGGCCGTTTGGCTGCCGGCGTGGAGAGTGGACGTAGGCTTGGTCTAAGCCGAACCACTATAATCCTTGTGTCAATTTTCTCTCTCTACTCTATTTACTTTGTGAATACGTAATCTGTTTATTATTGATATATCCTTGATATTAACGTATTGCATTGAAAAAGATTCCAAAAGAATTCCGCAACAACCTATTCACCCCCCTCTAGGTTGATTCACTAGCTCATTTCAAATCCTAAGTGTGATGAACACTTTTGTGACACAAGTTTAACATGGGAAATGATACTTAAATGATATGACCTAAACATGTATACAAATCTTGTAACATGTGGTTCAATTGTGAAGAAGGCATAATAGCAAGGTTTGGTATCTAGTCAAACAAGCATGGCAATGTGCCTACATGGTAAGGTTCCATTCTAATCTCAACATCTTAGAGCAAGCATGATTTCAATTATCCAAGGACATGCCAAAATCTAACAACAAATCTCATATATAGAACATGCGATGAGGAATATCTTTTGTTAAGAGTCCAAGATCTAAATGAAATCATATGAGTCATGGCAAAAATGTCAAAAGAGACATGCATATCTAAGTTATATGTTACTGCAGCACCTTTTCTCATTAGCTCATACAATCGACACACTAGACAACATCAAATCTTTGTAAATCATGCATCAATTGAACACATAAAACATATATTTCATCTTTCATGAAGGATTTGAGACCGAACAAACTCATTTATTGACTCAATTTCAATAAAACACAATTCTAATTAATGCGGGATAAATTGTCTTCTGTTCGGATCTAGGCGATTTTGACCTAATTAAACACATCCAAAAATTCCAAAAAAAAAAAAAATTACAGGACATTCTCCATACAATTATGAGCAATTTTATGGAGGAAAGTTTCTCCAGAAATCAATACAAAGATTAGTATAAAAATGACAAAATCAACAATTAAAAAAGAGCAAACTAACCTAGACCCAAATCTGAGTGGTTTTGACCTAATTAATCATATCCAAATATTTTGAAAAAAAAAAAATACATGTCATACATCACAAAAACAACAAACAACTTTCATAAAGGAAGGCGAAAAAAAAAAAAAGGCGAAATAGGAACATAATTGAAGTGTTGCTATCACACTATAGATCACACTATTAGGAATCAAGTGTTGCTATCACTCCGTACCCTTGATCTTTTACATGATTATAAGTCAACAAGAGCACTATAGTGAAAATCTCTAAGAGAATAAAACTCTTAATTAAGAACATAGCTTTAAGAAAATTTATGGATTCTATGTAATGCGCATCTAATTTTTGGTTTCAATAATCTTCTCTCATATCAATATCCTCAATCTTCCTATTGAAGATGTCTCAGGAGATGTCTCAAAGAAGTAAAGAGTCATTGGTGCTATTATCCAGAAATAAAACTACTCATACAATCCTTTTTCCTGAATATTTGGGGAAAATTGTCCAAAAAGTTCTAAACCTATTGCACTTTTGCCAATTCAGTCCTAAACCTTTTTTTTTTCTGCCAATTGAGTCCTAAACCTTTTACAATTGTGCCAATTCAGTCTATTCGGCCAAAATTGGCCAGTCCAAGCTGACGTGAATGCCAGCCGAAGATAGCTGGCCAACGAACAATTATTTAATATTTTTTTCGAATTTTTTAATTTTTAATTTTTTTTGAATTTTTTCTTTCTTTTTTTTTTCCACCTTCTTCTTCGGCGCCGGCCGGATAGAGGCGAGAGCCAGCGAGATCAGCCTCGCTAGCCACTGGCAAGGTTCTCCCCCGCTGGCCACCGGCTAAATCGAGCCTCGCCCAGCGACGGCTAGGCTGCCGTCACCCAGCCGAGGCAAGGCTCGGCCTTGCCCAGTGACGGCTAGGCTGCCGTCACCCGCCCGAGGCGAGGCTCGGCCTCGCCCGGCCTTGCCCAACCATGGTGAGGTCAAGCCTCGCTAGATCCGGCGACGACGAGGCTGCCATCGCTCGCCAAGGCGAGACTCGCCCTCACCCAACCATGGCGAGGTCGAGCCTCGCCGGATCCGGCGACGACGGCGTCGCCGTCGCCGGGTGAGGCTCGCCTTCACTTGTGGTTGGTGAGGACGAGCCTCACCCGGCCGACGGCGAGGCCACCGTCGCCCAACCAAGGTGAGGCTCGGCCTCGCCTGGCCATGGTGAGGTCGAGCCTCACCAGATCTGGTGACGACAGCCTCACCGTTGCTAGGCGAGGCTCACCTTCGCCGTCGCCGGTGGGCGAGCCTCGCCCAACGACGGCGAGGTTATAGTCGCTAGATCCGGCAAGGCTCAACCTCGCCATGGCCGGGCGAGGCCGAGCCTCGCCTTGGCTAGGCGACGGCGGCCTCACCGTCGCCGGGTGAGGCTTGCCCTCGCCAGCCACTAGCGAAGGCGAGCCTCACCCGGTGACGGTGAGGTCGCCATCGCCAAATTTAGCCAAGCTCGACCTCGCCATGGTTGGGCAAGGCCGAGCCTCGCCTCGACTGGGTGATGACAGCCTCGTCGTGACTGGGGGAGGCTCACCTTTGCCAGTGGCCGGCGAGGCTAACCTGGCCGGCCCTCGCCTCTGGCTGGCCAGCGCCAAGAAGAATGTAGAAAAAAATTCGAAAAAAAATTAGAAAATTCAAAAAAATAAAAAAATAAAAAATTGTTCGCCGGCTAGCTGTTTTTGGCCGGCGTCCATGTTAGCTCCAGCCGGCCAATTTTGGCCGAATAGACTGAATTGACACAATTGTAAAAGGTTTAGGACTCAATTAGCAAAAAAAAAAAAAAAAAAAAAGGTTTAGGACTGAATTGGAAAAAATACAATAGGTTTAGGACTTTTCGGACAAATTTTCCGAATATTTGCAATCTATTTCAAGATAACTTTTGCTGATGTCCTTTCATTGATGGCTCTAACACGTCCGATAGAAAGCCTATTTCTGTTTCTCTAGAGCCCTCCAATTCTTCTGGTGCACTTTTCCAAGCGACAACAGCTATATTGGACTTTTTGCAACAATCATCCGATATGGTGCTCTAACATCACCATTGACATGATATCTATAGCATTGACACAGATATTGTCATCATCTAATCATTTAGTCTGTTGGTGCTGTTTTCAGAAAATTACATCAAGACACTTTGCGATCTTCACCCCACGAATCACACCATGGATATCATGTAGTCCTTGACAATTTTCATCACATATGCATTTGTCATAGAAGATACGATAGTTTGGAAATTTTCAAAATCATTTTGAGATACTTCTTCAATAGTTTCCACCAACAAATGAGGTGGAGGACCTCATGTTTGAGGTCATGTGACTCATATCCAAGGTCGTGTGATCTAGATTTGAGCTTGAGCACCTCCATTAATGGAGCTAGCGCAGTTGGTCATGACCTCGATTGAATGTTCACTGAAAAGTAAAAACACCTGAGGTTGAGCTACGTCGTGGCTTGGCACAAAGAGTGATGCCAGCAACACATGATGAAATGATAACGGGGAGGACGGTGATGGTGATGGCTGGCGGTGGAGAGACCAACGATGAAGATATGGAGGAACCCAGGATTCTCATTTCATGCTCGAAGCTTCATCTCCCGTCCATGACATGGCATTTTAGATGGCCGAGATTAAGGGATTAATGATTGGCTTAGATTAGCTTTCTCACGGATTGATGATACGGCAAGGGCAGTTGGTCCTAAATGGCAATTTGTAATTACTAGGGCAAGGGGAGAGAGGGCCAACCTTGGCTTCTTAATGGGCTAGTGTGTAGGCCCATTGGGCTGAATGGTCCGATTGGGCTTTGGCTTCAGTCCAATGGGCCAATCCCATTTGGGTTGACACAAGATCCTCCGATCGTTAAAATTTACTATATTTTGTAAAGGTGAGCATGGTTCAAGTTTGGTCGGTCTAGCACCTAACCTCGAGACTAATATGCATAGTGTTGACCTCCAATTTTTTAGATTGAGGACCGGACTCCCCTATGAGTCCAGTCGAATTCCAACCGATTTTTTTTTTGTTTCATTTTGTTGTTTTCTTTAAAAGAAGAAACATACCATTCCAAATTACATATTCATTAACAATGCGACATTGAACAACACCAACACTTATCAAACATAAACATAAAATAAGGTAACAATAGAAGTTTACAATTACTAAAAGCAATAAACCATAATAACGAACACACGAGGTGAGAGAATAGAAGCAAGCAGCGAGCAATGAGGTAAGCAAGGCCAAAGCTAGTGGCCGAGCAAGGCCGAGATGAGTGAAAAGGGTTTCTTTCTTCTTCTTTTTTTGTTGAACTAGGGTTATGTTTCTTTCTACTTTCTAATTTACACAACAAATTGAATTGTGAAGAGAACAAATGAGACTATGCTAGAATTTAGAGTAGGCAAAAGTATATAATATACAACATATATTATAAACCAACCTTAAATCCAAGGACCGAGAATCAACTTGTACAATACAGGTTTTAGATAGCTCAAGACCAAGAACTGACCCAGTCCCCTTAGGAACTGACCTAGGACGAATCTAGTTGGGCCAATCCGAGGTTGACCCAAACTAATGCTCACCCCTAATATTTTGCTAATTGAGCTCAATGTCTTGGCTAAGTGGGCTAAATGAGCCCAATTTAGAATCAGCCCTATGGATCAAATCGATTTGAGTCCAATCATTCTAGCCTGGGCTGATCGAGTTGGCCAAGGCTTCTCGATGGCCTTGCACACTTGAATAGGTCCAATCGGTCAAATTGGGCTTCGACCAAAGTGGGCCGCACCGGGTCGGGTCGATCGGGTTGACCTAATCGACCCTGTGGGTCCCAATACCATGATTTTGCTAAAATTATTGAAATTGAGTAAATCAAAGGTAATCAAAGTCACCCCTCAAATTGAAAACACGATTCACATTCCTCAGGAGTGACTAGAGACTAAAGTTTGTCTTTTTCTCTCTAAATGTTCTAATTAAACCTGGAATATATAGTTATTAACTAGGACCTGATATAATTACGGTGCCTTGCCGGCGTCCTCCCTCGCATGTTAGTATTAATATGGAATATTACAGACTTAATTACTGCACACGCCATAGGGTCTTAGCAAATCTTTTAGACTACTAATCCCACTATAAAGTGGTTGGTTTTGTTCCTTCGTAGACCATCATTAGTCACAATATTAAGCTCTAATGTACCTTTTTTTTTCTGGGGGAATCACCCGATTCCCATGTAAAGGCTCCTTTCGAGCTTTTTCTTTTGCAATTATTGGAAAAAGAGTCGGTAAAAGAAACGACTAACCTCTTTTGATGCGCAATAAATGAATTACCCCTAAATGTACGTTACATCGCTAGCTGACAATGGATGATACAACTTCACAATGATCCGAATACAATAGAAATATTCATGTTCCATAACATTAATGTCATTTGTTTTCTCAAAGTAAAAGTGGAAGCTTTTTTTTTTTTTTTTTTTTTTTTTTTTTTTTTTTTTTTTAAGGTAAGAGGAGGTGAAGAGAGAGAACCTTTTCAGAACGTTTGTTCTCTCATCAATAATTGGTGGTTATTTTTACAGAAGTTATTTACATAGCTTCTCTCAAAAGATAACTTCCGTTACATCCTTTCAAAAGTTGTCTCTCCATCATTTCACATCAAGAGGAACTGGTGTATCTTAATCGCACCTATCATAGACGAACCAACAAATATAGCAGTAATTCTTTCTAATATTTTGGTTGAAACAAATTGGATACAGCATAAAAACAGAAAGTATGACTTTCGAGTCTACATATTTTTCAGTTGAATCATTCCTCATAACTTGCTGAAACTGACTTCAACTTCATCAACTGGTGCGGGGTGGGGAAGATAAACAAAGTCTGCGTCCGAGTTGATCAATTCCCACCTGAAAATTCAATTGCCAAACATTCGTGTAAATTTTATGGTCCAAAGAATTGAAACTTCTCCTAAAGTGAGTCAGTAAAAGCTTCACTTTTTTTCTTACTTGTATCCTACTGATAAGTGATGCAGTAAAATAGCCAGCTGAATTCTCGCAAGCATGTTTCCTGGACAGGTTCTCGATCCCCCACCAAACACTTGGTATGCCTCCGGTTTCACAGAATCCTGAAGAACGTGACCTAGTATTACATAGGTTTGCTCGAAAAGAACAAAGTGGGGAAAAGGGAAAACAGTGCTTTGTCCTTGAACATAATTCGAGTCTTACGTTCCACCTCTCTGGATTAAAGCACATTGGGTCATCAAAGTTTTCCGGGTTCGTGTGGAGGTATCGGAGCCACAGAATCACTTTCCATCCCTTTGGTATTCTATAACCTGCACAAATTTCGGGGATCATTACTTTAAAAACTCGACTTTAATTGCTCTGGACAGGACTCGGCAATCAGCACCAACTCGTGTATTGCATGTGACAACAATTCTTGTAGGTATGACTTATCTAAGTCAGTACAAACTAATAATGTAATTGCAGGGAAAATCTGTTTAATAGGGCACAAAATGGCCTTAAAAAGGCAGTCCTAAGATAACCATAATTTGAAGATCTATCCGATTGTAGAGCTGCAGGCCATAACGCAAAAGCTATGATTTTCTATCTGCAAGACCAGGATAGTTCGTACCTTTGTAGTCGATGTCCTTTGTGACTAATCTGAAAAGAAAATGTGAAATATTGGCCATTCTTAGTGTCTCCTCCACCACCTGTTCATCACTAATTGTCATCTCCGAAAACTTTTTAGATCTTTCGAAAAAGTGGTCGCGCAAAGTATAGAATTCTCCCATGATTTTACCTTTTTAGTATATTTCATGTTCGAGATGTCTTCACTCATGATGAACTCCCCCTTCTTGTTTTGGCTAATGGACGTGTTCTCTTCCTGCCATTCAAGTCAAGATTCACAAGCTGCAATGAAACAGTGGATGACGAAGCTTTACAAAGTCGGATGACGTCAGTACCCGGAGTTTCTTTAGAACATTGGGAGACTTGGCAAGATAGTAAATTGCCCACATCGACGCAAGTGAAGTGGACTCATAACCGGCGAACACAAAGCTGACGATGTTATCTAGCACTTCTTGGTCAGATAGTTTTTTGCCTTCCTCATCTTTGATTTGTCGTAACTCATCCATAAGATCGGTCACAGTTTCTTCACTTCGGCTTTTCCTTTCCTCTAGCTCTACTCTGAATATAGCCTCAACCTTCTTCCGGGCCTGCAATATTGGATTGGAGAAATATTTCTGATCATATAGGTTTTAAAATGGGTAGCTTGGTTATAAAGGCAGAATCATTCAACTCGACATTGCTTTATTGGTGTTACGATGATTTTGCGCTGTAGTGTCATATTGAATTTGTTGGACAAGAATAAAACTTAAAACTCTTGTGCAGAGCAGTAGTCATTGTGCAAATTAATAAGAACTCAGGTTGTCATTTTGAATTTTACTACATTCTCCCAACTTTTTAGATTGGAAGAAAGTTTAAGATTCCAATTCGATTGAACCTGCAGAGCGCAGCGATATGCAGTTCCAGGAAAATTGAGCCGCTGAGCTCTCATTCCTTTGAGCATGTCATGAAATAACCCATCAATCTTTTCCAATTGTGGCCCCGGCTCAAAGCTCACAAACAGCTTCCCGATGTTCTCAAAGGTCACCTGTAAGCATAGAAGATGAACAAAATTAAAGAATTACCAGTAAAACATTGCGAGCAATCCAACGGGAAAAAGCTAATCATGTGGACGATGAAGTTATCTGATAAGAAGCTTATGGGATGGACTGCACCTTCTTAGTTTCACGGAAAGCAACAATTTTGCCTTTTTGGGCCCACAACTCGAGGGCAGCGACCAAACGCGGCTGTACCAAAGCAGCTATACGGCGAAGAGCATCAGGTCGGTTGACGGCATTCAAGACAAAGCTCCTGAGCCTGTCATGTGCCTTTCCGTGAACCGCCCCTAGAGAATTCATGCCCATAATATCGACATTCGGCCATTGAGCGATAAATGTGTCCTCAGCTCGGAAGACAAACTTGTTCACTGATGGGACGCATGCTATGATGGAAGGCGATCCGAAGAGGTGAGTCCTGTAAATCCCTACTCCATCACCATGCCTGAAACATGAACAGAGACATTAGTAGAAACCTGAGATAACCTATCTCTTGGTTTTGTTTTTCTTGGGTTTCATATACAATGCTGCACAAGTTCAGTCACAAGTATCCAAGCTAGGATTCGATTGCAAACGGTGATCATACTTCTATCTTTTAGAGTTTATGAACTCGTCCGGGCGGCGGAGAATCTTGTAGTACCAGAGGAAGGTGAAAAGTTCTCCAAAGAAGGGAAATCCCATGTGTCCCGGCGGCAACTTCGCATTGGTGCCTGAACATCTTCGCTTGACTGGCCACACGTACCAAATCTCATTCCACCACCACAAGCACCAACCTAGAAGTGGGATGAGCCCCAGAATACAACCCAACCACGCTCCCATTGGTGTATTCAATCGTATGTGCTTTCTGTTTCTTGAAAGCTTGCTCACTCTTATATATTCTGGAAGAGTGAAGTAACCTGGCTTACATATCTGTTGATTCTATTGAGATTATTCCTTTGATCCATGGTTTGCTAAGAGACAAGCGTCGAATGAAAGAAACACGAGTAGTTTTGCTGTCAGCTTCCCGGTCTGACTGATGCAACCTGCCTGACATGAACACATCACAGCCACGCGATTGCTTTGGGGTTTCATTGATTCTATTGAGATTGTTCTTTTGGTCCATTGTTTGCTAAGAGACAAGCCACATCTCACGCCGTCCAATGAAAGCAACACGAGCAGTTTCGCTGTCAGCTTCACGTTCAATGGCACAACCATTTTCTTTTAAACTAGTACCGATAATCGAGAGGCAATTATTTGGTTGCACGTTGAGGCTAAGATGATCTAGAAATCATCGTCCGAGGTAGGAGAATTTTTTGGAGCTCGGAACCGGAATCTTTTCAAACCAAAAAATTTAATATTATTAAAAAAACTCAAATTAATATTCCTTGACACGTTTATTTTAAACAATTTTAATTTAATAAAAAATTCCAAACAGGTGCTGGTGACCCAAATTTAGCTTTTATCTACATACGCACGCGATATATAATTGCAAAACGGACTTGATATACATGACAGTAAAATGTGGTGCAAAATCTACATGCATTGACATGTACGTATTTTAATGGGATATTGGATGGAATACTAACAAAGAGTAAATTTTGGTCAAGGGTTTAGGATTTTTTATATGATGAAAATTAGTTTATGGTAAATGTTTGATGGCATGACACCCTAAGATTAACTCACTCGAGGTATTTCATACCAAACCTCATGATTTTATCTTTTGGTATATAGGTAGGCACTTTCTCAAGAAGTCATTAACCCGGTAATGCTCTAACTTGGGCTTGTTTAACTTTAGAGTTTCAAAGCAAAATTTACTGTTACATCAAAAGGCACCTTTATAAGTCAATTCTCGTTTAGATATATATATATATATATATATATATATATGTATATATATGTATGTATGTATGTGTGTGTGTATATATTTCGGAATTGCCATCCCTTGGTATACAGTTCGGTTCATTCATATCACATTCGTCATCTTAAAAGTCTATTGCAAGCCACTTCTTATCCATACCCTCTAAACCCAGAGATTACTCCCCATCCTCATTGGACTAAGTCATTATAGAGGAGCACCAAAATTCAGTATTTTTAATGGTATTAACCCATCAAAAAAATAATTTGGGACTCCACATTTGATCAGGCAAATTCCATTTTCACAATTTTCTTCTTTTAATCCACTCTAAGAGTGAAAATAGGCTTGGCCGTTCATCCTCGCACGTTCTGTTGCTTCTCCGAAAGTTTCTTCCCAACAGCGTTTGAGAGACACGAGGGTACGGACAAAATAGAGCTTTTTTGGCCATTTTCTTCAATGTAGGTTCTCTATTCTCATGCATGCAAGCGTTTGAACTTACAAAGTTGTGAATGAGAGGATGTCGCTTTCTAGTCCCGACAGCCCTAAAACGCACGAGAAAAAAAGAGATCTTCAGAGAGTTATGGCCCGACACGAAAAATACAAACATTATGCTCCTTATCTACAAAGACGAGTTTTTTTTTTTTGGTCAAAAAAATTTATATTTATAGCTCAAAATGATACATAAGAAGTACATAAACTTTCATGATAAAGCAAATCAAAGTAAAGTAAAAGCTAGAACACTACAAAATAAAGTTAAATCCACAAAATAATGGGGATCAATAAAGCACCAGTAGAATGCACACTCATTCCAAAAGAACAAATCTGTCAAACAAAATAATTGATTGCCAACCACTAGTTCTCGTATCACCATCAATGATTTGCATATGTGAAAATTCATTTTCCAATAACTACGACATTGTCATTTGGCAGTGCATGTCTAGGTTTGACTTCCTCTATATCATCACCGTATGGAGACAACCAAAATTAATTGAATAAACACAGATCTAACCTTTGAAAGAATAAATCTTCATAGCTTAGCTAGATGCCAAAGCTCTTACAATCATCATTGAAATTGAAAGTATAGGACTTGCACCAGAGAGAGTACGGGAGTGTCAAATCTCCGAAAACATTATTAAACTCCCAAATTTAAATTAAGAGAGAAAAATTCATAAATTTAGAACTAGATCGGGAGGGCACAACTCCCAGATCTAGATTGGGAGAGAAAAAAAGAGGAAAAATACATAAAAACTCAAAGAAAATCAAAATAGATGGAGGGGAGGGTGAGACCAGGTCAAATAATCTCATGGTTGAAGATTGAAGAAGACAATGAAAAGATGAGTTTAAAATGGAAAATTATGCATCTCCAACCGACAGAGATCGAAAAGATACTGAATTTTGTCGCGTTAGGAAAATCTCCCTTACTATAGCTGTATTAACAACCATGCTGTCCATGCCCCATCTCTCTTTGTCCAAATTCTTGTTTTTCATTTTTTCTTTAAATTTTAATTAAAAATGTTCCATCTTAAAACAATGTTATCTCGTTCGATAGGTCAGAAATAAACTAACCAAAAGCAGGGGGAGCAATCCAGATACATGCTCGCAAGCGACACAAACACCAAGACCTTAAACAGGGTCATGAACTGCACAACACCAACAACTCAATTCCGACGCAAAGACCCAAATTTATCGAGGGAAAATTTACTTTCAATAGCAGAGGAATCAAGGAAACGACCCTGCAAAGCCTTTTTGATCCTCTTAAGAGTCACGTCAACACTAACAACATAGGAAGCGTCATGTGAACAACAATTCCTAGCATTCCAGATAAAGTAAAGGAAAGCAACGCAAGAAAGTATTAGAAACTCCAAATTAAAGGCTTAAATTTTTAAAATAATTGACAATGATCCTATAAAATTTACATGATGTCAAAGTTTAGTTTTATCCCTTCCAAAAGTGTCGTACTCTAATGTCACTTCATGTAGTTGACATGTATTATTTGTATTGGCCAGTTTGTTAACATAGCTGTTGACAAGCATATTCGTCTTGGAGGCTTTATTTGATTTTCTCTTGTCCTTTTTCACTTCAATCGCCGTGTTATAAAGTGTATCTACCTAATCTCAATTTATTATTCCATCAAAAAATAATCACAGTTTATTAATGGGTGAATATATGAAAACACAAACAATTTAGTACGTAATGAAGTAAAATTTTGTGTATCGCTGTAAATTACATTTGAGTTCTAATTTATGAAAAATGTATCAGATGGTAGTTAGGTCACAAATCACGAGATTGTAGATTTTTGAATTAATAGTTAGATTTTCAAATTTGTTTATTTCCCTAACATTTTAGTTAAAACTAGTAAGATAAAGCATGAGAGAGAGAGAGAGAGAGAGAGAGAGAGAGAGAGAGAGAGAGGAATGAAAGAGAAAACAAAACAAAAAGGAAAGAAGAAAAGAGAGAGGAATAGCTCGGAGGAAACCAAGAGAAAGAAGAGAAGGAAGTTGCGGTGGATCATCAGGAAACATCGATTGATGCTGGAATACGCCTTTTGTATCTGAATGGAAAAAATTCCTCGCTGTCTTTCCCTTTTACAAGTTGGGCTTTTGTTTTAGGAGTAAAAATCGTAGCCCTAACTTTGTTATCTTCTCAACCGACGCTCTGGCCAAGTTCGAGTTGTCTAATGGTGATAATAAGGTCCGTTCACGTCCCTAGCAACTTTTAGAATTTTATGGATTGCGATTGGACATCCTTGCTACATAAAATCGACCTGGTTAATGGCTATATTTTAGGTCGGCTAAGTCTTTTAGTATTTCAAAAGCTTTTTTTTTTTTTTTTTTTTGGCCGGTCCTATTCTATCCCTACTGTAACACTTACTCTCAAACTTTTGCTCTACCTCCTTGCAGGGCATGAGAGTCAAAATCAACTCCTAAAACTTAATCGCCCTATCCCAACCCTCCTGAGAATGTGGAGATTCAAACCCCCCATCTCACCCTTCCATGTTGGAAGGTTGACAACTGGGACAAACCCCAGTGGAGAGAAATATGGAAATGTCACGGGCCGAAAGAGAGTCGACCCAAGAGGTTCCCAGAGGGCGATCGTGACTCACCCATGGATTTCCTACTCTCGCTCGGATTCCCACCAAGTCTTCTTCCTGAAGTTTCCGAGGGTGGGCGAAACCGTTATTGAGCTATCTTCTAGAAGCCCTCTCATTTATGTTGGTAATTGATAGCTTCCATTATTTATGTCGTTACACGGTAGTTGATATTTATGTCGGTTGTTGAGGTGGTGCAATCTTACCCGTCGGATGAAAAGTAGATCAACGGTTGCAAGCCGAAGCCCTCAACCATAAAAGGGGTGTCCTCCCTCATTTCTAATCATCCAACATTTCAGCAATACAAGTTCACTTTCCTTTCGGAGCTCCTCTGTGACACCCCGTAACCCAAAGGGATCATTACAGTCAATCATTCTCTTATAACTAAGCCAATAAATACTTGGGCATTTTTTTTTTTTTAAATACGGTCCCAGCGCAGTTTAATTTGCGGAAGCATAATCTTACCAACTCTCCCTTCACACAAACATGAGACAATTGCACACCAGCTAGACATCAAGGAAAGAAAACCGAACCATTTTATTTACGTATTTACGGGATGGGTTAATCTCGGGGTAGGTACATACAAAAGTAAGCCATCGCACAACTAGTGTGGCTTATACTCAAAAAGGGACACCTCTACCCCTTCCTCACGGATCTCAAAAGAGCGACCCATCCCTCCTTAGTGTCGGTCGTGTCCAAAAAAGACCTTCAGCTTCTAGCCTTCCCCCCCTCACGCGGCAGCTACACCCATCCAGGCGCATCAGGTGGTGGAGGTGGCAGCATCCCTCGCATCATCCCATCCTGGCGCACATGAATGGAGATGAACTCCTGGGTAACTGGGCCATCAGGTAGACCCACCTCCTAAGATACTATCGCACGAACCCGAAGAAAGGTCAATCCAGGAACATGGGGACAGTCAATCACCGTCACCTCTATATCCACGTCAGAAGGTATACCATAAAAGGTGCCCCCCGTGACAGGTGGAATCGGCATCTCTAAGCTGAAATGTTAGTCTCCAAAAAGGGGTGAGTACAACCACTCAGCAAATAAATAATTCCCTATGGCTACTCAAGCATCACACAAGACATCACAATTAGAGTCCATATACATGAAATTGCATCATATAGGAATACATCATCACACTTCCACATATGTGTCACATTTCGCCATAAGGATCCATTCATCTATATATTCAAATCCAATACTCATGCATACATATCACCATATGCATCAATTCAAGCTCATGCATACATGTCACCATATGCATATACACATATACCATGCCATGTCTATGCATACATACCACCATATGCATATTCATATATACCATGCCATGTCTATGCATACATACCACCATATGCATATTCACATATACCATGCCATGTCTATGCATACATACCACCATATGCATATTCACATTTCAATTTTCACAATTTTTAATTGGCTTTTTAATGCATTCCCGGCACACACCATCCGGGCTTCCGGCCCCCCACATTCCGGGCATCTCGCACCCCAACTGGCATCACGAGGAATCACGGCACACACCATCCGGGCTTCCGGCATTTACACTCCCTGGCCGGGCATCTCGAAAACTCCCGGGGCATTGTCGGCACACACCATCCGACAGCCTTCTCATTTATCATGAGATATAATTTCATGCATGGCTCAATCTCATATGGCATACAACATGATGCATATAATCAACATCAACATGATATGCCAAAGATCATCATTCGTGTAACATGGTAAAACACTTGGAGCTACATCAATCATCTAATTCATGCCATTTAAATTTGCCCATAAATCTCCTTTTTTGAAATCTTGCAAATTCCAGCATACATGTTTCATGAAAATACCCAAATTGGATACTCAGTTAACCTTAAAAAATTTTGGGATTTGTACAAGTGATAGCCAAAGCACAATAACACATTTTCCATGAAGAATTCAAGTCTTAAAAGTCATTACATAAAAAGATATAATTTTAACTTCACAGCAGACAAATTTCGGATTCCACAGCTTACACCGATTCAGAATTCTCCTCAATTAAATTACTAAATGACCTCTAAAAATTATAAAATTTAACCACAACACATAAAATACATAGAGGCACAACTTTCATGAAGAACTCAAGCCCAAACGATCACCACACAAAAAGATATAAATTAAACAATCCAGAAAATTATTCTCGGTTACACAGTTTGCACCATTTTGCAATTTCTTTTAATTAAATATTCAAACAAGCTTCAAAAATTACAAAACTTTACCAAGATCTAGCCAAGATGCTAAGGTATGTTTTCCATTAAGACATCCATGTCAGATTCATTACAAATAATTAATTATAGTGATCACAAGCTTCTGCTCCTGGCGTCATTGCATCCCAATTAACGCCTAAGGTTAACATCCACCCTTTCTCAAAATTAAGTGTCCAATTGACCTTCAAAATTTATGATATTTTACCATATGATCAACAAGACCCTAATATAAGTTTCTCATGAAGACACTTAGGCCAATTTCGTTATAGAAAATTTATTATAGCTAAAAAGAGCTTCTGCCCATATACTGTAAATTTCCAGAACGTCCTGTCTCCGAAAAATTTACGTATGACCAACTTATTTTGCTTCTTTTTCTCTGGATTTTGGATATGTTCTTGTTTAAAGTATACTCTCCAACTTTCATTTAGACATCAAAGTGAAAAACCCAAAGAAAAACCATCTTATAATCACTCAAATTTACTGACGTCAAGAACAGTTCACCCGGTTTTCACGTCTTCAAGAAAAACAGCATTTCACTAGGCTATTCATGTTCATTTGGTCCCAAATTTGAGTATGTCATTCCTCTTCATGTTCTTTACGGTTTCCATGAAGACATCAAAGTAAGATTCTCAATATAATTTTAGATACAGCAACCAAAAGCACTAAGACTCAACATGCATCACCAGATCTGAACATTTTCTTAGAAAATAAAGTTCACCCCCCAAATCTTGTTCTTTTTATCTCAATTTTTAGTATGTTACAAATCAGGATGTTCTCTTTAAATCTCATGAAGAAGTCGAGATCAAATTCTCACTCCAAAACCACATGCAAATCCATACAAGTTTCTGGCGCATGCGGACTCACTCAAAACAGAAAACACCAGCAAGTAAACCCAGTTCAAAATCTCACTTCCAGCTCATACCATCCACGATTTTCACCACAAATCAACACTAGATTCACAACAAGACATGCATGAGTAGATAAGGGAATTGATCTCTTGCCTTAGACTCAAAAAATCAAGCAAACGGGCGATGAACACGGCGGAGGTACAGTCGGCGTCTTCCTCTCCTCTCCTCCTTCTCTTCTTCCTTCTCTCTTTCTCTCACTCTCTCTCTCTCTCTATGTGCGTCCAACCCCTCTAAACCGGTTACTCCTCACTTATATATCCCCTTCACACCATCATTGCTAGTAATGATGATTTTTCACACTTGGTTTGCATGCAAAAATTTGCATGCAAACCGGCCATCCTCCCCTTGGTTCGACCGCCCACGGTTTGTGGGTTGGTGGGCTGGTGGCCTTGTGGGCTTGTGGCCGTGTGGGCTTGTGGCCGGCCCACTTGGCCCGTCATAGGCCCACTCAATTTCGGCCCAAAGCCCTCAATTTAATTGAATAAATTTTTTTAAATAAATAATTAATAATTAAATAAACAATTTCTCAATTAGGTTGATTAAAAATTATATCAATCCATAAAGATGCACAACTTCTAATCACATGGCCAAAGTCTTTTGCCATTAAAATATATTCCTTACAAGCTTATGGCCGAGCCTCAGTACGAGTCATGGGCAATTTTATTGCTAATTACAATCACAAGATTTTCCTCGCCTATCCATATCCCAGAGATTCTTAGTAAAAATTCCGGGATGCCACATCCTCTCTCTAAACTTTCTTTCTCTATGATCGGAGTTGTGTGAAAGATCGAGCAAGGCTTGGCTTGGGTGATCAAAAGTTGCCCGAGTCGCCACGCGGTTCGATCCCAATCGATTGGCCCGTGACAAGTGGTATCAGAGCAAAGGAGAGTTCCGTTTGGAGAAGGAGCGCCAATTGTTTGAAGGAATGTCGAGCCAAGAAGCTGTCATGGATGGAGAGGCCGCGCAAGTCAAGGAGACCCGTGGCCAAGCAAAGAAAAGAGACGCCTCGATGGAAGCTGTAGTTACGTTCGATGAGAAGATCGGGAAGGTCCGGAGTGCCGTGCTCGAACTCATGGAAGGTCTTGACGATGTGCGAGACCGGATCATGGAGGTTGAGACCTCGCTCCGTGAAGACTTCACGACCAGCCTCAACGAAGCTACCGTCCCACTGCACGAGAAAGATGAAACCCTTGAAGCATCGATCGATGTCTTGAAGGAGCGCGTCCAAGTGATCGAGGAGGAAGGTCCACGTAGGGATGAGGTCGAAGCCATGAAGGCGGAGATCCAAGAGCTCAAGACTGAGCTCGCCCTATGCAAGATGAGCATCACCAATGGAGCAATGCCTACTCAAGTGGTGCCCAAGATCGAGGTGCCGAAACCCAAGGAGTTCAAAGGTGAACGATCCGCCAAAGAAGTGGACAACTTCGTTTGGAGCATGGAGCAATACTTTGGCGCCGCCAACATCCAAGACGAGTCGATCAAGGTACGAACTACTTCGATATTCCTTACTGATACCGCGATACTTTAGTGGCGAAATAGGTGCGATGAGACTAGACGCGGTGCCAATCCCGTGGAGACATGGGACGACTTCGTGAAAGAATTCCGAGACTATTTCTTCCCTGAGTTTGCTCAACGAGAAGCTCGTAGCAAACTCCATCACCTCGAGCAAATAGGGGCGATCCGAGAGTACGTGAAGAAGTTCACGGAGCTCAAACTCCAAATTTGCAACCTAAGCGAAGAAGAGGCTCTCAGAGCGTTCATGGATGGGCTGTAGCCATGGGCACTTCTCGAGCTCAAGCGTCGGGATGTGAGTAGTCTTACGAGAGCACTTAGTGTGGCCGAGTTGCTCGTCGACCTCACCAAGACCGAACCAAGGAGTCGATCGTGGAGGTCGGATCAATCCGAAGACGAAGGAAGAAACACTCCCCGAGGCGCGCATGATCAAAGCAACCATGTCAAGACATGGGGAGAAGGGTCTTCCAAGCTGTCCTTCCAAAGGGGTCGACCGCAATCGGATTGTACGACAAGTAAGTTCGATTAACCGCCGTCTTCTCCTTGTTTTATCTGCAAGGGTCCACATTGGACTCAAAAGTGCCCGAAGAAGGGTCGAATCAACGCCCTCCTTGCCATCGAGGAAGAAAAGGAGGAGCCCAAAAAAGATAAGCAGCAGATCCGGATTAGAGCTGTGAGGATGGTCAACTCTGTCCAAGCGCAATCACCGACCAAAGAGGAAGGAATTGCACCAAACACCGACATGTTCTTCATGGAAGTCGAAGTGGGCGGCCGAATGCTTTACGCCTTGGTCAACACTGGCGCATCGAACATACATGTTCATGTCAACCGAGGTAGCCAAAGCCTTGGGACTTCGCGTAGAACCATCCAGGAAGTCGTACAAGCCCATCAATTCGGGCGACTTCCATGGCGTAGGAGCAACTCCCGACGTGGATGTCAAGATTGGTGGATGGAAAGGCAGGATGGTATTCGAGGTAATCCCTCTTGACGATTATGATCTCATCCTTGGCATGTAATTCTTTGAAAGTGTGGGAGCCATGATCGACATGAGGACTAAGTGTTTCATGATCCTTGATAAAAAATGCCCATCGATGATCCCCATGATCAAAGGAGTAGTCGACACCAAGACAATGGCGTCAATTCGATGCCTCGACAAGAGCTTGAAGGCCATGATGCGCATCAACAAGCTGTCCGAGGTGAAGCCGAAGGTAAATTCGGATCCTACTCCAACACACTCCATGCCGATGCATGTGCTCTTCCCCGAGGTTGAGTGCGCACCGCATGCTCCGCCCAAGCCGAAGACGGAGCCACATGCTAAGTCCGAGTTTGTCATAGAAGGTTGCGGTCCTTCATACGAGAGCGTCCGCACCAAACGAAACAAAAACAAGAAAGCTTGTGCCAAAGCCCGTGCTCGCGCCAAGAAGACCGACCGCCAAGCTCAGAGCGACGAGGACGTCGCTCGATTGAGTGGGGGAGAATGTCACGGGCCGAAAGAGAGTTGACTCAAGAGGTTCCTAGAGGGCAATCGTGACTCACCCGTGGACTTCCTGCTCTCGTTCGGATTCCTACCAAGTCTTCTTCCTGAAGTTTCCAAGGGCGGGCGAAACCGTCATTGAGCTATCTTCTAGAAGCCCTCTCATTTATGTTGGTAGTTTATAGCTTCCGTTATTTATATTGTTAGATGGTAGTTGATATTTATGTCGGTTGTTGAGGCGGTGCGATCTTGCCCGTCGGATGAAAAGTAGATCAACGGTTGTAAGCCGAGGCCCTCAACTATAAAAGAGGTGTCCTCCCTCATTTGTAATCATCCAACATTTTAGCAATACAAGTTCACTTTCCTTTCAGAGCTCCTCTCTCTAAACTTTCTCTCTCTACGATCGGAGTTGTGCGAAAGATCGAGCAAGGCTTGGCTTGGGTGATCCAAAGTTGCCCGCGTCACCGCGCAGTTCGATCCCAATCGATCGGCTCGTGACAGAAAGCACACATTAATTGAACTCGGTAGAGAGAGATATGGCATGTGAAAGTTTGTCATGTGAATGATCATTTGTCACGTAAGTGGTTGTTCTTCGCGTTAATGATTATTTGCTGCGATTGGTCGTTCTTGAGATCTTTTGTTGACCCATAGTAAGTGATTTGAATCCAAAATGAGGTCACTTTATCGAGTTTTAGTTAAGACATTTATTTGCTTGAGTTTTGATATCACTTCTTGCTTTATTGATAATTTGAATTTGTTAGCTCAAGTGGCTTTTGTTGTTTAGTTTGAGCATTCCAAATGAGTAACAGTGAGCAACATAGACTAACAAAATTGAGAACTGCCCAAACTAGGCTGAATTGGCAAGCTAAGTCGAGTTCCTGGGAGTGTCAGTTCGATTTCCAATTCCATAAAATAGAAACATGTGATTTTTTTATTCAGTTCATGATTCTAGGAGGGAACTAAACCATTCAAACCAGACCGGACTAAAAATATATATTCATTTCCTAATGTCTAAACCTAATCACTCTGCCTCTTGCCTCTCAACTTCTCGCGGATTGGGAGGCATTTGGGATTTGGTCTTGGATCCAATCTGTGGAGACGTTGCTTTGTGATCCACCCCATCGTACAGAATCATTGTGGCATAGAAGTTATACTTCATGCATGGTACTTCAATATCATGGACCAAGTCTCTTAATAAAATGCAACAATGTTCATTTTATGCATGCTCTCTTTGTTACTCTCTTTTATATTCATGATATTAAGGGTAAGTCATGCTGCAGTGAAGCCAATTTTAATATTGTGAGGTGTGTAAGATGCGAAAACGCAACCCAAGATCTCCATAACTAAAACCAAGAACATATATGTAATGATGCAGAAAGATTTATGCACCTATTTTGGAGCATCATTATTAACGCAGAATAGCAACGATCCAAGTTCAAAAACTTCTCATCTATTGTCCTATGTATCACTGACTCAATGAGACGACCCATCACCCTTAGTACTTAGTAAACGCTTATTTGTGAGGATAATTGTGTATGTTAGGATTAAAAGAGATATATGAGCACTATTCATAGAGTTTTCAGCCAAACCTTCTTATTACAAGTTGAGCTCAACTCAGCCTACACTAACTAGCCCCATATTAAATGTCATGTCCTGAACCCCTAGTGTGCGAACATCCCTCAGCGGTTAACTAAAATTGCAACGTCCCAGGATGCGTCGCCGACCCATTATTTTCTTTTTTCTTTTTTTTTCTCTTTCGATTAAACGCATGCGGAAGCAATTTATATAACCACCCAATCAAACAACAAACAATGGGGATAGTAAAATCATTCCAAAACAGCACTTTAATTTATAATTTGTTAACCCTAAGAAGTTTAATTATTACAAGCCTTTCTATGACCACTTTACATCAATCATCTAAAAAACCTATAGGATCAAGATTAACCTAAATTTCACTAGCAAGGAGGCTGACTAAAAGTGACACCAGGCACACTCGCGTCTTGGTCCATCGAGACCCCAAACTGCACGTGATGGTTCTCCATATTACAGACCTGAAAATATTTAACAACAACAGGGTGACATAAAATCTCAGCAAGTAGCCTAAGTGTCGATTAGGACGCGAATTCGTCTCAGAGGCAGCCTAAACACGCTCAAAATATAAAGTTATCTCACCTTGGCAAACCATTGCATATTAGTACATCACATATGCCAACACTAATGCAACAAACATAATCAATAATCAGAACACATAACTTTCATGTATCAAGCATTCACACAAGTCTTGATTATAAGGTAAAACCCATTTTGACCCGTCCCATACCATGCCTCATAGTTTTACTCCATAATTAGGAGCAATGCATCACAATCATTTACATGTATTCCGATTATTACGACCCCTCAGGCACGGCCAACACACGAGTTGGCGGTCTTCCGACACAACTGGGCATCATGGACACGGCTTCGTTTGGAACCTCTACCTAGATGGCATTTCATAAGAAGCATTGATCCAGCCTCAATCGCGACTCAGCATTCAAACCCCCGCCGGGCATCCAATAAACATCAAGTATTGTCCCCAAACTCTTGTTGGGTGACGGGTTCAATTAAGTGATTACACAAGCACACCAACACTCAAGCTAATTTTTATCTACCATCAATTAGCCTAGTGTAAAAGAGTTTATGCTTAAATATCAAATCTCAGAAAATCTTTTCATTTAAAAATTCTAGTAAAGTAATCACACATGGTCACTTACTTAAAATCAACCCACCAAAATTTGCATGCTTTCATTTTAAAACCTCATTGCCCCATTTAGCACATAAAACACGGTGTCCAAGCACGACACTTCAAAGTTTGCCATTTTCTTTTCAAATAAACCTTCTTTGAAAATAGCATTTAAACTCATGATTTGGGCAATCAACAACATGGCATTACAAACTCAAATGGTCATAATTATGTATAATTTCACTCAATAAATCAAGCATAAAATTCTACATAACAGCTAAATCATCATTAATTTCCACTAATTGAGATTAATTAGCACTAGACGTGATTAATTAAGTAATGGTGATTACACTAATTGCGATTAATTATGACTAACTACGGTTAATTAAAATAATTAATATTAATTAAGCTAAGTACAATTAATTAAACTAACCACGCTTAATTAATCTAAACACGATTAATTGAACTAACCATCCTTAATTAAGAGTAATATCTATTAGCCTTAATTTAATCCATCCTTAACCTTAGTTAGGGCAAGACCATCATTAAGGGCCACTAACTACCATTAGCCGTAAACTAAACTACCCATAAACGTAATTAACTTCATGATCAATAATTAGGAGTTAACTCACCGTTTTACGGCAATGGCGAGTTGACGCCAACAACAACGTGACAGTGTCAAGGATACATTGTTCCCGACTCGAACGGGGACACGAACGGCGGCGGTTTGGCTCTTGAATCCCATGACCACTGAGGGTGGTTTGGTGATGGCTTGCAGTGAAGGTGAGGGATGATGACAACACAAACAAACGATGCAAAGGTAGCTCAAGCGGCGGTGATGTACAATGATGACGGTGGCGGTGAGCGGCGATGGTCACTACAAGGGAGGGGCAACTAAGGAGGAAATGGAAGAAGAAAAAGAAGATGAAGATAAAGATGAAAATTGAGAAGAAGAAGAAGCAAAATGAGAGAGAGGGGGAGGAGGAAGGAGATTCGGTGCCCAGAGGGGGAAGGTAGGACAGAGAGAGATTTCTTAAGATTTTTCCAAAATTTTCATCATTGCAAATCCAACAAAATCCCCTAAAATCACTTCCTCATTTCCTTTGTTTCTTTTGTCCTCTAGTCTATAAATGCAATGGAACTTTGGACATTTCACATATTTTTGTCCAAACCTTCCCATTTTGCCCTTGGATCCACTTGCTTGAATTGGGCCTGGTGGCTTGGCTTGGCCCACTTGGGCCTCCGTGGCTGATCCACATGGGCGTGAGACCCAACGACCATCGCTTGGCTCAGCTTCTCTTCCCAACATTCAATTCTTGATCAATTAACCATTTTTCAAAAATTTTACATTTGCTGATAAATTAACAAGCGAATGAGGCGACGTCCAATATGTGGGTCTAGAAATCCTCAAAAGTTTGATTCCGGAAATCAAATTAAATTTCAAGATTAAAATCGATCAAATACGACTTTAATACAACCTAAACTATCGGGTGGCTTTTAAGGTTTTCACGCAGTTGACCCGTGGTCAATAATTTTCGATCCATGTTTGTGCCTCTTCAAATCTTGGACGACTGTCAGTTGTCATGTAATCTCGAGAATTCAATTATGTATCATGAGTACAAGATCAATAGAAAATCGGTTTATTATCGTCCAATGTGAGTATCGTAATCATGCGGAACCACCCGCGAACCGACTACTTACTTTTGTCGAATTGATTTATATCTAATCACTAATTGACTTATAACAACGTAGTATTGACCCTTGTAGATCCTTATGGTCAAGCGGTTGATTCCTAACTGAATTCTCTAGTCTTTTGCATTTTATCCCTTTACGGTCTCACCCAATATATTAGTTAATAACTATCAGTGCATCAATTAATAACCATTTCATATATTTTGAAATAGAGATCAAATTTCGAGATATCATATTGAACTAATTAAGAAACCTTTTATCTCACATTATTTGACCAATCTTATAAAATAATAAATTACAATATCAATTAGTGTGGCTTATATCAGAAGAACTCTTACAAGGCGGTCAATTGGAATGAACGTCAAGAGTTACTTACTTTGGATCCAATTTATGCAAATCCAACATTTTTATGTCATTGGGTCTGCGTTCTTTTTGTCCCATTGACTCATGGCTCAAGTATTCAAAAGTGAATTGGTGCATATCTCTTTCTCTGGTGAATTGTTCTCAATTGAGATCTTGTAGCGATGCTTGAGCTTGTGGTAGCAAGTTTTTAGCACCTCTTGCTGTCCTTCACCTTGTGTCGTGTTCTGTTTTTTGGATGAATAGATAGCTTGATTAATATAATACACTCAACTATGGTAATGTGACTAATGTTGAGAGAGGTAGCCATTTTGCACCATGCATCTAGTAAGCATGCCTTAGATTTCAATGGGAGTCAAGAGAGTTTGGCTCATCCACACCCATCCCCTCCCTCTTCCACCAATTCTAAAGGATCGCCCTAGAAACGGACTGGATAGGTCTTAGAAATTGGGAAACGCTCCATCCGATCCGATTTCCAGTTCCCGAGAGGGATTGGGCTAAGAACCGACCACCCTTACAGATGATAATCATAATATATGTGTGTGTGTGTGTGTGTCTATATATAGACACACACACACATATATTATGATTATCAAAAGGCATGGCATGACATGATATTTATAAAAAGGAAGAAATGATGTTTAAAGTATGATTATTGCATAAATCTGAATCAAACATATACTACTCTTTTGATTATTGGAATTGATATGAGAAAACATTTCTATAAATGGCTTATGAGCTGATTATTGTGAAATAATTTGAGAAATGTTTTACGAAAAAATTCATTTGTGAAATATTATACATTATAATCTGTGAGGAATTGAAAAGAGCTATATGTACTAATTTGTTGATTTTGTTTATGAAATGTATTCTATTTCAAAAAGTTGTACATTTTTGTTAGTGAACTAAGTTTTAAGATGGATTATGAATTTGATTTGTGGGTTATTGAAGAATGATGTTAGTAAATTATGCTTATGTCGCTATGATTAGAACCCAATGAAAGTTTTGCATATGCATACTAACCTTGCTAAGGGGGAACCTTGGTTGCTTTATGACAAGGAGTTGTATCATAAAAATGGTTGGATACCGAGCATGAGATTAATCAACAGAATAGAATAGAACATTGATATGTGATATATTTGATGTTGTTAATTTAAATGAGTTTTAGATATAACTCATTTTGGTATTGTATGTATATTATGTACTGAATATAAAAATAATAAGTTTTTGATATTGTTTTATAAATATGCACAATTGATAGTTGATCTACTTAGAAGATACTACTTATTAGGCTACTATTTCTCACTCCATTCGTTCTAAATCTTTTTTCAGATTTTTCAGCTAGTAGCAAATAGGATGAGAGCATTATCAATGGGGACTGTGGATATTGTTGGGTATGACTTGTGTATGTCAGATGATATATGTTGGGTTTAATTGAGTTTGGAGATATACATATCCTTGTTCATGAATTGTAGAAACTCGATTCAGTAACCAACTCCCTATCTTATTAGATAAATGGATGTATGTATATTTTGAGAGCGGATTTACGATTTGTTTAGGCAGGGTCCTATGGGTAAAAAGGTGGCTATGTCATTCCTTTTTTAGTAGAATTCAAGGTGTGATAATTATAACCATGATGAGCCATGATGAGTCCTCACAAGTTGTAAAAGTGACTTCAAATTTATCAGGTATGGAGATAGATGAAACTGTGACATCCTGAAATTCGAGTCCTCTGAGGGATGAATTAATATGAATTTCATTAATGCATTATTGATTAATCTCACTTAGAATTTATCACTCCTGAGATACTGACCTTGAGGGGAAAGGCTAATGAGGACAGAACTCGTACGACTAAAGAACTTGACTTGGGAAAACGACTTAACCATGAGACTTGCGTGAGGATGATCTTGTAGATAGGTAGGCCGATTTCAAGGACGACTAGAAGTCAATTCGCGGACAGAACATAATAGAACGACGGGTGATTCCGTTTACTGTTATCGAATCCGCAAACGACCCTATGTCGATCCTCAGTAATCGTGTACTTTGAAATAAGAATCTATCCTACGTAATTTCATGCAGTCAAGGACATCCATGCGTCGAGATGTTTTGAACGTGGTTTGGCATGAGTCGGTCACGCGTGAATCCTCACAACCACTCGTTAGTCTGAGTTCTACCCAAAATGGCATTAGGGCGAAATTGACATGGCTTGAGAACTAAAGATTGGGTTTCGAATTATCGAGAATATCCGAAACACACTTTGGATGAAGCTATAGTGTTAGTCAACAGCACCAAATAAGCCGAGTATTTGGAAAAGGGATTTTCGGATCGAGAAAGCGAGCTCGTGAGGAAGTGGCTGAGCTAAGCCAATGTGGGCCTTAGGCCCAAGGTGGGACAGCCACCAAGGTGGGCCTAAGGAAAGTAATTGAACCCATTGGGCCTAAACCAACTATTCATCTTTCAAGCCCATGATCCAAACTTAAGCTCATTTGAGCCCAACCAATTCCCAAGCCCATTATTATTCATGGCCAAGCTCAATTCTTAGGCCTATCCACCAATTTCAGCCCAAGGTTAGATTGGTAATTTTGTGTAAGGTAGAAATGACCAAATTGCCCCTAAAAGCAAGTGGATAAAGGCAAAAGAAGAGAGAGAAGGTGAGGGGACTTGCATGGGGAGTTGGGCAAGTATTGATGAGGTGATGACATCTCTCCCATCACTCTCTCTCTCCCTCATTTGGTCCCTATCTCAATGGAGCTCTTTCTCTCCTTCATTTCCTTCCTCCAGTTTCTGTTCCAACAAACCTTCCTCCAAAGATCCGAATTGATTGTTGGCTTACCGGACGAATCAGCAAGCGAGCCACTCACCGTTGTCTTTAGGACATCCAGACCGACCTCCTGGACCCCGTAGTTCGCCGGAAGGAGCCTCCGGCCGCCCTGTAGGACCGTCGCAAGCCACCGGTCACCAGACTGTCTGGAACAATTTTTCTCCATCTAACCTTTCGATGGAAACTCAAGTCAAAAGTGGTCTTCCCGGTCCAAATGAGCCTGGTTTCATGCCGAACGGAGCCTCTAGCTGCCTTGTACGCCGATCGGAAGAAACCAGCCTCCGGTCCGTCGGTCTGCCTACAGCTTGCACTGTTTCGCGTGTTCGGCCATTTTTCTCCCATTCCAGACCTTCCTTTGTCCCCCTAACCTCCCAGAAGACCCTAAAGATCCTCGGGAGCCACCAGTTGTCGGCCAACCCCTTCGCCGGAGCTCTGGCCAAGCCGTTCAACTTGTTTTCTCCTCCGGCGGGGCTGTTTTTCAGAGGTTTCAATAGGAGTTTGGGTTGTGGTTGTTGTGTTGAGCTTGGGACCGCCTTGGATCGTTTGGGTAGAGGTCCGGGAGCGTCGCCTCCGTCGTCACGGCTGCATCGGTGTCTCCGGCCCGCTTAACGGGTGAGTTTAATTCCTAATCCTTTGATTTGAGCCTAAACTTACTTAGGGTTAGTTTAATTATTGTTAATTCTAGTTTTAGTGATTTAATTAAATTATTTTAATCCTAAGATAGGTTGTTAGATTAATGGCTAAGATTAGTTTAGCCTAATTTTACTTTATTAGCTTAATGATGCTTATATACTTAATTAAGCTTGTTTTGCTTAATTAATTATTTGTTTGTTTGTTTTAATTAGTGTTTTGCTTAATTTTTGAGTTTAATTTATTAAATATTGAATTCTGGAAATTCACTGTTCACGTGACACTATTCACGATTTACTGTTCACGAGGTACTAGTCACAAAATACTATTCATGTGCACTTTTCACGCAGTACTGTTCACAGAGTACTGTTCATGCACACTGTTCACGTGCACTGTTTATCCAAAATGTGAAAAGTGATCTAATTTCACGTGTGTTGATTTTATGAAGTGAATGGATGTGTAAATGCATGGGCATCCGCATGAATTGAGTGATGAATTGATTTAATTCTGATTTCAGGATTTTATTCCTAAATTAATCAATTTTGATAATTGATTGGAAATTAACCGAGCGTCGGTTTACAACACCAAAAATATTTTGGTGGACTATATAAAATGGTGGGAATTGTAAAAGTGGAATTATAATATTTTGGCTAAGGCCAATCGTGTACCCACATACAGCTATTTTTATCAGATATGATAATAAAATGATGAGTTGATTGTATGGGTGGAGTGGTATATTATATCGAGCTACGGGCGATATGTCAACTTTTGGCGAGCAGTATACCAATATACTATATCAGCCTACAGGCGATATGTCAGCTTTGGGTAAGCAGTATACCTTATTATCAGCTTTGGGTGATCATGTATTATCAGCTTTGGGTGAGCAGTCCTGATTTGATAGGACTTTATAGATGGCATTGAATGTACCGATCAGGGGAAGGTCGTGGTGACATGTAATCGACTGAGTCGATTGGTCAATGCTTTGATCTGTTGTCGTGATTGAATTGATTGAGTGATTGATTAATAGAATTGATGGACCCGTGTGATCGATTGATGTGCGATGAGTAGTGCACTATTGTACAAGAATGCATGAGAATCATTGTATTGTCGATTTCGGTCATGCATGAGTTAAGTACATTATTTATGACACGCACGCATAAATTGACAACGTGCAGGGTGTGGTAATGGCCGAGTGAGATCACTTGCGATGTGACCCATGTGTGATTGATAAACTGCATCATCTAATGGCCATGTGCATTGCGTGTATTGTGCTGAGATATAACGTACAGGGTATGGCATGCCGAGTAAGATTGCATGTGAACCGACTGTTGATTGTTGGTTGTTTGCTTGCTTATGAGGTGGTTCTGAAGAGACCCAAGTTGAGTTGGTGTTCTAATCGGGGGCTTAGGGGAAAAACTCACTGAGATTTATATCTCACTGGTTATTGCATAACCATTTTCAAGTCCCTAGTATGAAGAGCCAGGAGCTTGAAGCAGAAGGGTCAGGAGCATAAGTGACTCAGTAGTTCTTTATGTCATGGACTTTCTGTATAAGCTTGAAGTGTTTATAAAAGTGTATTTGCTTGGAAATTGTTGTCCTGCTTTTCTATCCCAAGTTTATTGAGGTCAGGGGATTAGTGATTCGCTTCCACATATGCATTTAAAATGAATAGGTCGGCGACGAGTACCTGAGAACGTTGCATAGCTGATCGACCACAATGGGATGCACCCACTCTCAGGGTTCGGGGCGTGACAGAAACAAATGTACAAGTTGAGTAATTCCACATAATAATTTAAAGAGAAGAACACAAGTGTCATAAAAATTATGCTCACTTGAGTGCCATAACATTTTTTCAACTACTTGAGCACCATAATTAAAAAAAAAAAAAAAAACAATCACTCGGGTCTCATAACTTTCAGTTGATTACTTTAGTCTCAAAACTTTTTTAAAATGTTCACTAAGTGTTGAACGTCTTTAAAAAGTTACAGCATTCAACTAATCGACTGAAAATTCATATAGTACTCAAGTGATTGGACAAAAAAGTTATGACACTCTAGTGAGCAATATACAGCAGCCACCCTTCCAACATGGAAGGAGGAGGTGAGAGGTTCAAATCCCCACCTTTTCAGGGGGGATGGGGTGAAGACGCGTAAGTTTCAGAAGTAAGTTTCGATTCCCACGCCCTACAAGAAGTAGGCCAAAAGTCTGAAAATGAGTGTAAAGTAAGCATAAAGTAGAACTGACCCCAAAAAAAAAAGTGAGCAATATACAAAAATTACAGTACTTATGGTGTCCTTTTTTTCTATAATTCATTTGCCAACATTGTTGTGAACTTTGTGGTTTCCGAAAGCCAGCAAATTCTTCACTTCTTTTCTTACTTGTATCTTACTTATAATTGATGCAGCAAAATCGCCCATTTGCTTCTCGCCAGCATGTCTCCCACGTATATTCTCGGTACCCCACCAAAGGCTTCTTTCGCCACCAGCCCATAGATCCGTGAAGAACGCCACGGGTGTTATATACTGCATAGATTTGCACAAAAGAAAAATCAGGAAAAACGAAGACAGAAATCTCCGTCCATAGCAAATTGGTTGTCGAGCCTTACATTCCATCGGTCTGGATTTAAGCACATTGGGTGGTGGTCCGACTTCATACGAAGGCATCTAATTCAAAGAATCACCTTCCAGCCCATAGACGTCCTACAACCAGCAGAAATTCAGGAATTTTTTTGTATAAATCTAATCCAAAGAATCACCTTCCAGGTACTGAAATCGTCTGATCAATACGATTCCCTCCCAATTCACCAGTTAAAAATGGCCCCAGAGACAACCATCTATAACAAATTATGGTCCCATACCTTCATAATCGACATCCTTTTTTACTAATCTGAGCATGAAAGCGACTACTGGCAATCCTTATTGTTTCCTCTACCACCTGTATTATGTTTCTATTTGTCAGCTTCAGAAATTTTTGGATCGTTTTATCAATAGTTATCTGAACACCCATCTCATCCTTCCAAGGAGCTCCCCCTTCTAGTTCTGGCTAATGGCCATCAGTTTGAGTCTGAGATTAACATTTTGCAGATGAAACAGTGGTTAAGGTTTTGATGATAAAGCTTTACCAAGTCGGACGATTTTCGAACCAGGAGTTTCTTTAGAGCATCAGGGTGACTTGGAAATACGGTAAACGACCCCCATCGATGTGCCTTTCCATGAACCACCACTAGAGAATTTGCGCCCACAAGATCCACATTTGACCATTCCGGGATGAATTTGTCATCAGCTCCGAACACAAACTTGTTCACTGTCGGGAAGCACGCTATAAAGGAAGGCGTTCCGAAGAGGTGAGTCCTGCGCATTCCTACTCCATCACCATACCTGGAACATGTATAGAAACATTAGTAGAAACCTGAGACAATCATTACTCCATCACTTGGTTTAATATTTTACAAGTTTCAAATACGATGCAGCATAAATTCAGGTCACGAGTTTTCGGTCTAAAATTCAATGTCGAAATCTTGAAGTGTCAGAGGAAGGTGAAGATTTCCCCGAAGAAGGGAGTGCCCATGTTTCCTGGCGGCAACTACACACCAGCATCGGAAATTCTTCGCTCGACGGGTGGTACATATCGAATCTCATTCCACCCGCCGCAGCAACCAACCTAGAAGTGGGATGAGCCCGAGAATCCGACCTAGCCACGCTTTCATCGGGTACTCTCCATCAATCAGAATTGTTCTTACTTTCTGTTGCTTGAAAACTTGCTCCCTTTTTTAATTCCTATTAAACACATGTAACTTGCCTCAGATAAACACATAATTCGTAATGATTTTCTATAGCTTTTTTTACTTTTTTAAATGTTCTTGACCAATTCATATTCTCAAGATCAAATTAAATTAGGCCTGTGCCAGTAGACCTATTCATGGGTATAACCGCCCGCATAGTCCAATGGCCCCGAAAAGCATTTTTCGGAAAGAGGGTTGGACAATATTTATTTAATTATAAGCCCAGTCTAGTAGCTTAGCGCGAAAAATTGTTCGTAGTGCTTTCTGTGATGGGCGCGCTTCGGAATAATATAGGCAGGCCTGATAAGGTTTGGGCTTGACCAATGACCACCCATCTCTGCTTTGCCACTACCTTCAAATTTTACTCTCGGTTAGCTTTCAATCTAATTTCGACATTAATTGTCTTAAGTGATGGCATTTGAGAACGGAACGGATCCAATGTGGATTGTTACTACATGAGACCTTCTAGAAAACAATATTTTTTTGGCTGAAATGACATCATTTTTAGCTAGCTTAATCAAAAATTACAATGCCATTGGATCACGCATGGCTAAAATTAGGCGAAATCGAGTATTTTAAATAGAATAGGAATGACTTTGCTAGCGTGTCGCCATGCGACGACACGAATTGACAGTTCACAACAGAAGAGGATGAAGTGTCGACGGAGAGTAAATTTGGGATAATAGTAACACTTTGAGGGTTTCTATGCATCGAAAAACTATTTTAGGTTAATTTGTCCAAGTAATACCATATTAGGATTTCCTATGTAATTAGCCCTCACCAATAATTATGCATCAGCCGTCGTATTCTGTTTAATTATGCACTTTTTAGAGGACAGATGGATACGAATAATCAAATACTGGAATATGTATACTTCACATATATAGGCCACCTCCCAATGGGAAGTACTGAGAAGTACATAAAGCCGAAAAGATCGCCGTGCCATTGAGCCTTCGAGTTAGGCAAGGCCTATCATGGCCCAAACGTAATAAGTTGGGCCCAACTCAATTCCGCACTTAAAAAGTGCAGTATTTGGTCTACTTTCACAAAATATTAATTCACTAGTTGACGTACAAAACGATTGAGATTTACAATGGCTGAAGACAGTATTAATTAGAAAAGAGTCCTTTTCGGAAAATGGACACGTCAAATCAATTTAGCTTGCATGTCTGAATATAGCCAAACTCCAATCCGCCCAATTGTGTAGTTCGGCTTGATGTTTTCTTCGCTTCTGGAAGTTAGCTTGGTTTCATTTGAGAGTCTTGTCAAAATTTACGTTTCGTCTTCTTTTGCATTGGAAGCTTGTGAGTATCCAAAATCAAATTGTCAACACCCTTCATCTAACAGTCAACAGATCCCACGCACATGCAAGAGATAGAGAAAGAGAGATTGCAACGTCCTTTGAATACGCATCCCAAGTCCCGACCTAAACAAAATACATTAAATGATATGAGTTTGAAATGGATTGGATTATAACTAGATCCAATCGTGATGATCGGTTTGATCTGTATCCATCTTGTTGTCATCTCACTTTCAGATGATCAAGCATGACAAGTGATGGGTCCTTAGATTGTGTTGACTACAAATTTCATTATGAGACACCATTATTGAGACTGGGATGAATGTGATGTGGGCACAACAAGACATGCCATTGCACATCAATCACTATGTCGGCTCAAGCAGGATTTTTTCTCAATGAGAACAAACAAGTTATTAACTTTGATTATCAATGGAACAAGTGGACTTACTGGCAGAACTAGTAGCCAAATTATGAGTTGGCTTTTTGTCGAAGGTCAAAAAATAGAACTCTAGTCGTTTTCCACTGTTTTTCTCCTTTTCACATGCATGGTTAGAAATTCTTGGGGTAATCAATTTTTGAATGGGCAGGTTCTCATCCACGAATCAGAAACTAGATCAACGAGACTGGTCCCCAATTCTTTAGAACTAAGAACCTGATCATTTGATCTTGCAACTGAACCGGACCAAACTTATCGATCCGATTTAATTTTCGGGTGCTATTCACGTGTTTGTTGTCATTTACATGCTAAGCAAACTAATTTTTGGTGTTAACATATATAAATTCTATAAAAGATCAATGTTGCCCATAAGTCTTCTCATGGTGCCTCTTACTATAAAATCAACACGAAGCATGTTTTTGTGATATTAAATAGGGTTAATACGAAAAACCCCAAACTGGCCCAGTACACTTATGACATATTTACCCCAAACTATTTTTTTGACCATGAAAAATCCCAAACCGGTACTTTTGTGACAAATTTACCCTAAACTGGTACATTTGTGACAAATTTACCCTCTGTTAGTTTTAGTTAGATTTTCTTGTTAAATTATAAAGTAAAATGACACGTGACAATTAACCGGTATACCAATTTGGGATTTTACACTTTATTTGTTACAGTTTACAATTTTTGTGATTTTTTTGTGGTATTAATCTAATTTAGCGGGGGGTATATTAGTCACAAATTTATCAGTTTGGGGTTTTTTTTTTTTTTTGTCAAATAAATTAGTTTGGGGTAAATTTGTCATAAATGTACCAGTTTACGGATTTTTATAGTTAGTCGGGGTAAATTTATCACAGGTGTATCAGTTTGGAGTTTTTTATGGTCAAAAAAATAGTTTTGGGTAAATTTGTCACAAGTGTACCAGTTTGGGGTTTTTCAAGGTATTAACCCTATTAAATATGTCTAAGGTTGCATTTCGTAGGTTAGACGTAGACCAAATCCTAGTTCTTTAATTGCTTGAAGAATGTCATGTTTTTTGTGATATTAAAGTTATCTTAGGTTGTATTTGTCGGTTAGACGTAAACCGAAATAGAGTATTATAAAAAAATGAAGCGGACATGAATAAGGATCGAGGTCAGTTTTAAGTAAGAAGCGGAGGAGTATTCCCATTCTCATGTTCGTCACGTAATTGGTCTCTAGTACAAGTTCTACACGACTAGAAGTGCCCCCCTTTTTCTATGGTTCACTCTTAGATTTCCTTATCCGGACAAATCATTTTCCAGGAATCTGTATATTAAGCATAACTATGAGAGCCAATTTCTAGCAGGGAAAGCTGACCCTCTACTCTAGTTACAGCACAAGCTGATCCGACGAGGGATGAGAGATGGGATTACAATATTAGATGTACATACGTCCTTCGTTAAGGCAAGTAGACTCGGTCAATAGTGACAGCTCAATGACTTCGAAGTGTAAAATTCATTGAAATAAAAACAAAACTGTCCAATCAGGAAGGAGAGATTGAATTCGTGGGAACCGCAAGAAGAATGCCGACAAAACTGCATGATATTTAAATTACTTTGCTTTGCGTTTCTAAATCCATGAAAGATGGAGGACAGGAGGAGTACTTCTATGGACAAAACCATGGAGAAGAAGAAGGATGGTGTTTCGACCGAGGAGATTCGCTATGGAGGCATAAAAGCCATGCCCTTTGTGATAGGTAAGAGTGACTACAAAGCGCGGTTTTCTTCTGTATATGTACGTCTTCTCTAAATTACAGAGGAAATGAAAAATGACACGAGCATGCAAAAAATGCAGGAAACGAGACATTTGAGAAGCTCGGGACGATCGGCACCTCCTCCAACCTTCTGGTCTATCTCACCACTGTCTTCAACATGAAGAGCATCACGGCTACTAATATCGTTAACCTCTTCAATGGGACCATCAATTTAGCCACCTTGATTGGGGCTTTCCTCTGCGACACATACTTTGGGCGTTACAAGACACTAGGATTCGCTTCAGTGTCCTCGTTTCTGGTACTTGCATTTAGCATTTCATCGTTGCGTGGTTTATTCGTATATGTTCCAAGCAGGAAAGTGTGCAAGTGTAACGAGGATCTATTTAACATTCCATTTCATGTTCCAGGGGATGCTTGTACTTACTCTCACAGCAGCCATAGCGATGATGCATCCTCCTCATTGCAAGATAGAGGAGAGCAACCCGTGCCATGGACCGACGTTTGGGCAAATGGCGTTTCTGCTCAGCGGGTTTGGACTGCTTGTGATTGGAGGTGGCGGGATTAGACCTTGTAACCTGGCATTCGGTGCTGACCAGTTCAATCCTAATACGGAATCTGGGAAGAGGGGAATTAGTAGCTTCTTCAATTGGTACTATTTCACCTTCACTTTTGCCATGATGGTATCTTTGACAATCATCGTCTATGTGCAAGCCGATGTGAGTTGGGCTTGGGGATTGGCCATTCCCACGTTCCTCATGTTCTTGTCATGCGCTCTCTTCTTCGTGGGAACGAAAATATACGTAAAAGTTAAACCGGATGGTAGTCCGCTGGCGAGTACCTCACGGGTGATAGTGGCAGCAATAAAGAAGAGGAAGTTGAAGTTACCGGACCAGCCAGGTCTCTCCTTGTATGACCATGTTCCGAGCAGTACTATCAACTCCAAGCTCCCTCACACCGATCAATTCAGGTATTTTGCTGGTGCTTTCTCATCTTGTCTTTCATTTTCATGAGTTTCCGGGTTGAGCAGCATCAGAAATTGTCTGCAAAGTGCCTTATCTGATGAACTTCCAGAGAGAACAGTAACGATTAAAAAATGAATGATCGTTAGATAGAGTTTGGAACACCTGGAGTGCCATAACTTGGCAGGGGGACACTTAAGTGCCATAACTTTTTTTCGGTACACTTAAGTGCCACTTTTTTTTCAAATGGGACACTTAAGTGCCACCTCCGGCGACCTTGCCGGAAATCCTACGTGGCACGTGTTTATTATTTTTTAATGCTTGCGTGGCTCGTCAGAGAGCTAAGTCAGCGTTGACTAAGCAGAAACGACGTCATTTACATAATAAAAAATTAATTAAATTAAATTAAACCTTAATTTAATTAAAAATACTCTTTAAAAAAAAAAAAAAAAACGAAAGGGCGGGCGGGCGAGGGCCGAGCCCTCGCCGCCGCCGCCTCCCGCCGTCGCCGGGAAGGGCCGGCGACGGAGGGGGAGGGTCGGCCGGGGTCGCCGGCCCTCGGCCGACCGGCCGGCGAGGGCCGCGAGCCCTCGCCGGATCGTGGCGAGGGCCCGCGAGCCCTCGCCCGGATCCGACGAGGGCCGCGAGCCCTCACCGCGATCCGACGAGGGCTCGCGGCCCTCGCCGCCGGCCGGCCGGGGCGCGACCCCGGCCGACCCTCCCCCTCCGTCGCCGGCCCTTCCCGGCGACGGTGGGAGGTAGCGAGGGCCCGCGGCCCTCGCCGGATCGCGGCGAGGGCTCGCGGCCCTCGCCGGAGCCTCTGGCGAGGGCTCGCGGGCCCTCACCGCGATCCGGCGAGGGCTCGCGACCCTCGCCACCGGTCGGCCGGGGGCCGGCGACCCGGCCGACCCTCCCCCTCCGTCGCCGGCCCTTCCGGCGACGGCGGGAGGCAACGGCGGCGAGGGCTCAACCCTCGCCCGCCCGCCCCTTCGTCCTCCACTTTTTTTTTTTTTTAATTTTTAGAGTTTTTTTATTTAAAATTAAGTTTTAATTTAATTTAATTAATTTTTTATTATTTTTATATGTCAAACGCGAAACGGCGTCGTTTTTGCATTTTTTCCACGTCGGCATGCAAAAACGACGCCGTTTTGGACCTCCATCGCCGGAAAATTGCGTTTGGCTGGATTTTCGCCGGAGTGGCACTTAAGTGTTCCATTTTACTCCGATATTGGCACTTAAGTGTTCCATTTGAAAAAAAAGTGGCACTTAAGTGTACCGAAAAAAAGTTATGGCACTTAAGTGTCCCCCGTGCCAAGTTATGGCACTCCGGGTGTTCTTTACTCTCGTTAGATAGGATAAGACAACTCGGTCTATAATTTTTTTTTTTTTTAAATATTTCTGATGATATAGCTGTAAGCTGTCCTCATTATTGGCGTAACAAATCAAGCCTTTGTCTGATCTATGCATCAAAAATCTCCGGTTGACCACGTTCCCCGGAAAAAGCAACTTTCAAGAAACGACAAGCATGACTGCACCTTAAAATTTCATCACCTAAAAGCAAATTCTAGAGAACATACAGTATATGCTAGCAAAATGATATGTCTTGTCCTATCAACGTGCAATGTTTCATTCTCCCTAAAATTAGTTGCAGCGAGTTATATCTGATCTGCTTGCACTAAACAGCCTGTGATTGTGAGTGATATGTGAACATGATTTGGGCATTGTGAAACCAATCTTCCCCACAGAGGATAAAAAAGCACACACTTTCTTTAATCGCAAAAGTTGCAGGAACACATATATAGGCACTAGGGAAAAGCAACTTGAGATAACCATTTAAATGAAAGATGGGTTTTCTAACAGGCTTTGGTCCACAAGAACACCAGAGTCAGACAGCTAACAATGTTCTTAAAATTTAACTTAGTCGCTGATAATTTCAGATTCATCGACAAAGCTGCAATCATCACTCCACAAGACCAAATTAACCGTGATGGATCAGCAGCCAATCCATGGAGACTCTGCAGCATTCAGCAGGTCGAAGAAGTGAAGTGTCTGATAAGAGTCGTACCCATTTGGATATCTGCCATGATCTACTACATAGCCCTAGTCCAACAGCAAACCTACGTAGTCTTCCAAGCCCTTCAATCTGATCGACGCCTCGGGAGCTTGAACTTCAAGATTCCAGCTGCCACTTACATTATATTCTCGATGATCGCACTCACTATCTGGATTCCTATCTACGACAGAATGATCATCCCACAGCTAAGGAAGTTGACAGGAAAAGAAGGCGGGATCACACTTCTCCAGAAGATGGGAATCGGCATGTTCCTCGCCGTGATCACAATGCTTATATCAGCCATTGTCGAGAACAAAAGGAAAACTCTGGGACTGACTGAGCCCATTTGGGTCGACCCAAGGAGAGGTGCAATTTCTTCTATGTCAGGATTATGGTTGGTGCCTCAGCTGGTGATGGGAGGATTGTCTGAAGCATTTACAATCATTGGTCAAATCGAATTCTACTATAAGCAATTCCCGGAAAACATGAGAAGCATCGGCGGGTCGCTCTCTTTTGTGGGGATTGCAATGTCAAGTTACTTGAGTAGCTTGCTGATATCCATCGTTCACCAGGTCACAAAAGGAGGAGTTGCAGATGGTGACTGGTTGCCTGAAGATCTTAACAAGGGAAAGTTGGACTATTTTTATTATCTGGTTGGTGTATTGCAGGGATTGAACTTAGGTTACTTCATAGCATGTGCTAGGTGGTATAAGTACAAAGGAAGCAACATTAGTGCTAGTGTTGAAGTCGCTACGGAGAAAATCAACTCAGAAAATGTACTTGTTTGATGCTTCACACCATTTGGACACCATTAAGAACATCAAAAGGGTATAATTCGCAGTCCAGTGTCTAAGTAAATGAAATCTAGTGAGGCTTGTCTGGAGCAACGATTGCAAGAGGGCACGACCACGGATCAGATTGAAAGATAACTTGCCCACCTCATAGCATCTTGTTCGTGCCTCAATCTTTCATCATTTTTCTCCAATATGTTTCACCTAATATCTATGTGCTTGTCCGTGATGTATTTGACTAATGGAATTGTGGAGTCTAATGGAGAAAAGTAATATCAAACTGCAAAGCTCCTAATGTTAATGGCATACATGTAACTTTCATGTTAAAGCAAAGAATAGAGCTTCTTACTATAGCTAATGTCACACATAATTTCTAGGATTTCTATATATGCTCTAAACTCATATAATATATTGGGGCAATATCTCTAGTGATGTAACCTAAAACTTATAACTCTAATATTTATACCGATGTAAAGAGATTGTTTAGTGCGGTATTTTGGTTTTTCCTTTTCTAATTGCCACACCTCGATTCCAACTAGAGAAAGGGGATCGGATAGCCATCCTCTTACCTGAACAATGCAGCCTAAAACAAAATCAGTGTAAACTCACTATAAAAATATATATACATCCAGGTATCTAATAAGATGGGGAGTTAAATACATGATCGAAAGTTTTTAAAATCCATCAAAAAGAATATATACATACATATGTGTGTGTGTGTGTGACATCCTGATTTTCTAATTCTGTTTTTAATAAAATGAGACGAGCATTCCATCTTCGCATATATAGCTTCCCTGAGTCGGCCACTCATGTGAAAACTAGTCTATCAGGTGAGGCCGCTAAGAGATTCTAATGCATCAGACTCGAGAATTTGACCAAGAAGTGACCTTTCGACCGAGCTAATCTACAAAGGTCATTACGGCACAATTAAAAATTGATTACACAGATAAGTCGACTCGACAGAGGCATGTGATCGAGTGTGGGTAATTCCACCAGATCGCACAATTCTTGTCTATCAACACTGGACCGGCTTTTCTGTCAATTGGGTACCCCATGTCCGTATTTGAAACCTTGATATTACCCCCAACAATCGAGAGTCGCCAATGTGTCAAAGACGTACATTGTGGCTTGAATTGATCAACCACGGGTCAAATGCATGAAAATTTCTAAAAGTTACTCGATAGATCAGGACGTGCTAATATCATGCCAAAATGAAATGAACCGTGAAATTGAGATCGAATTTAGAAATTGGAAGTCCTGTTGTATCACAAATCTTATTAGGAACATTAGATTAATTTTATGGACTTCAATTTGGCTCAATTGAAAGTGGATTGAATGAAATGTGTTGTACAAGATTTTGGAGAATTCATGCCACGGCGGAAAAAGAAATTGCACCCATTGGAATAAGGTTATAAGAGATTGGAGATAGTGGAGTGTGACGTCATCAAATGATGTCATGGTGGGGCTTGATGTCTAGGGTGTTGACAAGTGGAGGGTGAGGATTTGCTCTCAAAAGGTGGGGCTTTCACTTCCACCAATCAACATCATCTTCTTCCTAGGTTGGTTTTTGAAGTTGAGAAGAGAGAAGCTCGATTGGAAGCCAGCCCTATGCCACCCCCTTTGCGCCTGTTCGTTGCCGCCGTTCGCAGCCGTCGCCGTCACCATCACCGTCGCCGCCCATCCGCACGCGAAGTCGCGTCGTCTCCGCACGAGCCTCCTGCCCCTCCGTCCAGTCGCTGCCACCTTCGCTAGGGTCATCGGAAGACCACCAAAGCTGCCACCAGTCTCTGCCCGAGCTACCGCCCCTCTCCTCCGCCCTTTCCAACCCGAACCGGCACCAAATCCGCCCCTTCTTGGCCCCAAACAGCAACTGATTTTGGTGGGTTTCTCAGCTCGATTTTGGCCATTTTGGTTGACTTCCCGACCTCGAAAGTTAGGTCCGCCTTTGGAGAAGTCGGTCCTCATTGCGTCGTCGTCGTTTGGAACCGCTCGGCTCGCTAATCAAGTGAGTTTAGCCTTTAAACTTGGATTAAAGGGGTTAATGATGCATTAGGGTGGTTTAGTTTATGTTAAGTGTTATTAGGTGGTTAGTTTATTTTATTTAAGAGTAGATTAGATTAAAGTAGTGTTTAATTTTAAAGCATTTTTATTTAGGGCTAAATAGGTTTATTTTAGAATAAGCCTTGATGTGATTTTAATGAAATATTTTGGATTAAATAAATATTTTGAAATTATTTAATAATATAATAATATATTACTATTTGGAATTATTAAAATACTATTATTTAATTTTCGAAAAAAAAAAATCTCAAAAATTTCTTCGGGACCTTAAATTGTCAGTTTTTTGTGCCGATCGTTGTGGTGTATTTGGATTATGCAATTGATGATTGAATTTTACCAATTGAGTGTTGAATTGGAAAAATTATAGATTTTATTTATAAATTCTCACATGTTGGTTTTTGGCACCAAAATTGAATTTTAATTATTATATTAAATAGTGAGGTTGAAAAATGTAGAAATTGAGTTTTTTGAATTGAAATTAACGTGTCCCCACATACGTAAGTAATTTCTCAAATATTTTTAATATGAAGAAAAGAGGCCGGGATCACTATTTTAAATGGGGATTATTGAGTGAAATGTAAAGTGACCTAGGCCGATGAAGAATTTATTGTATGATAATAAAAAGGAGATTGTCCTGGGCTATTGAGCCAGACTTGCCCCTATATGGGATGCCCCTTACAACGGATGCGGGCCGCAATCGATTCTAGGCCCATGCTCTTTCGAGAATGCTGTCGACGTAATGATGAAGCCGTGCTCCAAGGTGGGGAGACGATGCCTGGTTAGGTACCAGTAAATAGCCGAATTGCAAGTAAGCTATGCTCTTGTATAGTAATGAACAACAATTGGAATGATTGATGAGTGGTGTTGATTATGTGATTGTGATTGTGCTCCAATTGTTTGGTTCTTATTACTGCATATGATTAAATTATATGAATTGTACTAACCTACAAGTAAGGACTGAGATGAGGTAAGTCTTCTGGGTGTTATGGCTAGGTCATCCTTTGGCGTATTTCCTTTCTACTAGGGGTTTAGGGGGTGAACTTGCTGAGACAATGTCTCACCTCGTTGTGGGCCAAAATTTTGGGACCGTAGATGGCGGAACCCCCAGAGCGATATAGTATCCTAGTGCATATTATCAAGCAGAGGTTTAGTGCTCCTGATCCTGATAGTCATTGGATTTATGAGCTGATTAGGACTACTATCTAGGTCGAGGAGGCCATGTTTGTCAGAGCGCCTCATTGATACCGAGCGTGGTTCCGCTTTGGGGCCAATGGTTTCAGGATCGGGCCACTAAATAGTTTTGATATCCCCGCTACTGTGATTGAGGTCATTTTGGGTGAGGACGTAACTGATCCTCCCGATGGTAGGGTGGTGGACCCATCATCTCCAGAGGTGGAAGAGTCAGAGGTGGGGTCGGTGAACCAATCCGAGTAGAGATTATGGGACTATTCCTTTTTTATCAATAGACCGATCTTTTTGCAGGCTGACCATTTTTTATGTACAAAAGCTCTGACCCATTTTTTGTTGTACATGACTTTGACGTGATTATATATGTATGAAGGAATATTTGGTTGTGAATGAATTGTTTCGTGCTTCCCTATCCCACGAATTTTTGTCGGGGGTTTTATATTACATTCCGCATGCGCAATTTAAAACGAATGGGGTCGGCGACACTACCTGGGAATGTCGCAATTGCTTGACCATGGAAGGATGTTGGCGCACTCGGCGATTCGAGGCGTGACAATATATATAATCTCTAAACTTAATTAAACCCAACAAATATCATTTCAGACATGTATCAAAATATGTATCAAAATATCTCAACTCATACATAAAATTCAACTACTAAAGTTCCCCATCCTACCGATCATTAGCTAAAGGACCCAAAAAAAGATTAGAATGAAAGCGAAGAGCAACCATAGCTCAATGAGTAATGAATATCTCTTCTAAGCTATTCGAGCACCCACAATGCATGATAAGACGGCAATACCAAAACTCAATAATCTCAAATCTAATAGATAATATATATACAATATCGAGATGAATTATGACCATTCAACGAAGCCTTTTATGTATTGGAAATACTCATTCAAATTAACAATATCAAGCCAAATATTAATTGGTTCGATTCATTGACCAATCTTATCAATATATATATATCAATGGTCTATTTCATTTATCAATCCCATACCACACATCAATGGTCTCTTTCATTGATCTATCTCATGCCAAATCGCACATTAATAATCCATTCACTAAACCAATCTATTGCTATTGAACCATGATCAAGGCACAATGCCTAGTGATAATGCGCCTAAGATTCCTCATCGGTAAGATCTTCGTCTATCATTAGCTAGTAATTTAGCCTAGAAAGACACCTTCAAACTAGTATGCATACCCATAAAGCCTAACCAACTTTGTGGTCATATTGAGCATCACACCATCATCCTTCAATAAACCACAATACCAAATCCAAAGCCATCTCACAATCAGAATATATTTTACAATCCAAAACATATATTCTTTTGCAACTCCATTCATCAAACATAATACATTTCATAAGAGATTTCTCAAACCATTTCGGAATTCATTCTATAAACCACATTCACAAATAAATATGCATAACATCTCGAAATGTCTTTCATAAAATGTTTCTTAAAATGTCTTTCGTAAAACATTCTCAAACCATTTACAAATAATTGAAAAGTAGTAAATACTTAATCCATATTTTTATGCAATAAACATGCTCTTTCATAACTCATAATATATCGAATTTCTACAACTTTCAAGATATGAGTTTAAAAATTCATAAAAGGTATAGCACCACTCACTAGGGAACGCCTACAACCAAACAACAAAGATTACTCGAACTGTCGAACTCGTAATCCTATCAAAAAAGCGAGAAATAACATCAAAGTCAAGTAAAACGCTACCTCACCTATGAATTAGCTATACAAAGCTTACTCGCTAATAAAACAACTCTCACACGCCAACAAAACTCTCATCCGAAGTGAATATCCAAAGCTATTCACAATGCAAACCTTGAGCATAAAATTTTGAATTTCACTTTGACTAAATCGTTACTTTAAATCGACTCTCGTCAAATTCCACGGTTCCACAATAGTCTTATCTACCATTTCCATGAAATCCATCAGCTTAACAACTCAAGAATCATGCCTCACTATTCAAATCGTACAAATCTTCGAAATTATTCCTTAATTCCAAAAGATATTCTAATTAGACAAACAAAGGGCTTGAATCCTTATAGGACGTTGCAAATTGAAGTATCAAGCTTGACGAGGTATCTGTGACATGTACGCCCAAAAACCCTACTTTCCTTGTTCCTTCTTCTTTCCTCTTTCTTTCTTTGTTTCTTCTTTTCTTTCCTTTCCCCTCTTTCTTGCGTGCTCTACGTGCTCACTCTTTTCCCTTTTATAATAAGAGTCCACTTTTCCTTTCATTTTGACTAGTCAAAGCTTTCTTTTCTCTCTCTTTTTTTTTTTAAATTTCTACCCTACTTTGACCAAGTCAAAAAGGGGAAAAAAGAAAAAGAAAACAGTGGTACACTAATTTAGAAAGGTTTTCACACTTAAAAGTCGCATGTCTTCTTCTACACTTTTTTCTTTTCAAATTTGCGTTTCTAGTACTTGGTATAGGTTGGCAAGATAGTGGGACCCACCAATATAAACAATGAGAAGATGAAGATTGATCAGGTATATGACAAGAACGTTGGTTTCTAGAATATACAAATCAAGGACCTATTGTATCAGAAGACTTGCATTTTGTTGAGAAATAAACTAGATTCAATCAAGCAATGAGAGTGGGAATTGTTAGATCAGCAAGCTCTAAATGTGATTCATCACACATTATCATGGAACATTGCCTCAAACATCGCCAATGAGAAGAACATGCAAATTTAATGAGAGCATTATCCTACATGCACAAGAAGCGTACTGCATCAAGCAATGTATATTTGATGCGTCATCTTTTCAATAAAAAGATGAACAAAGGTTTCTGTGATAAATCTCGTTGATGAATTCAATGTGATCACAAGGTAAAAGCTTTATTTTTGTTATTTTTTCTACCTAAAAGATATGGTACAGCTATGACTGCACTAAGCTATTCATCTAGTTATAAAAAGAAAAAAAAAATGAAGCTTCAAGAAATTCAAGATTTGATTTTTAGCAAGAAAATTTGCAAAAGAGAGCCGAGTGAATTTTCAAGTGCTACCCTAAGTATTTAAGACAGAGGGAGAAGCAATCAATGAAGGTGAAACTAATCTCATGGTAGATCAAAGTCCAAAGGGAGAAGTAAATCGGGATCTCATGGTGAACTAAGTTGCTGGAATTGCAAAATGATATGCCATATGAGACGAGATTATGGAGTCCCAATGAAGAAAGTTATGTATGGAGATCAAACTAAAGAGAGAGAAATTTATGGATGCAACTCTTGAAGAGACGCTTGACAATAATGCTATAATTTTGAGCATTGACAATTTGATTGAGCCTTGGATTCTAGACTAAGGTGTGTCATTTCACTCAACTCTATGCAAAGAATAGCCCACATATGAACATTTTTGCTTGCCCAGAATTCTGGAAAAATAAATAAACTTGACGCAAAAGCTAAAATATATTCATTAGGGCGATGAACAATATAGAAAAATAAGATGTTACATTCAACGAAAATATGTTATACAAGGATAGATAAATGATAAAGTCTATGTGAAGGAATAATGGGTAAAGACTAAAGAGGTTGAAAACCAGTTGGAAGAGAATAAAATTGGTGCCATCAAAATTCTCGGCATTAAACAGGGTAATCTAAACAATTAGCTGAGCACAAAGAAACTTCTTGGAAAGGAAAATAAAGAAGTAGGTCTTCAATCAACAAATTCTAGAACCTGACTAAACTTTTGAATTATGGATGTTTTAAGAATCTGTGACCAAACTGATTGTACTAATTAACACATCTGCTGAGTGTAGGTAATGCATGTTAGTAAAGTTATTGCATATTGTACCTAAACTCATATGGTCACTGGTTAATGTCTATCAAGTAAAATCTTTTTTTTTATGGTTAAAGAGTATGGCAATATTTATGCAAAGTAATAGTATTTACTATTATAGTTTAGATATTTGGTTATGTGGTTTGACTCAATTTATAGGCCACTAGTTGAAGCAGTGATATTTGTTACCTAAAATTGATTAATAAATCAGTTGTTGGCCTTCAAGTCATGTTTTGTTTTATGAAACACATGAGCTATAAAAGATTAGCTGTCAGACTTCTCGATTTGGTGTACCATGTATTGCTATTGATGTTAATCTGTGATAAATCCTATAGATCAACATTCGTTTTATGTTATTCTGATAATCTGTAATTTGGGTGCACAAGAGAAGTTTCTTGTGTTGCTGTGATCGGTGATCTCATTGGAATCTGTCTTTCAAGTTCTATTTATATATATATATGATTAATTTTTATTAATGAATAAAACAATGTAATTAGCATGATATGTGATTTATGTGATATGTGCCCCTATCACTAAAGTTGAAATCACATGTATATGGTATATGTGAGATATAAATATATCCCTGGTATGAAAGAGTTTCAAAGATTCAATTGAGTTGTGACCGCCAAAGTGGCACGCTTGATTGAGTTTGAGAAATTTCGGTCTCATATGCTGATTGGGATATCTCCTGGTCTAATGCGTAGTCATACTCCCAAAGGAAGTGATTGTGTATTAGTTCATGGAGGGATATATGATGGTGTGGTGTGGTGGCGGAGTGACTGATCCTAGTGGTTCATATGCCCAAAGGTGATGATTCACGACGATTGTAATATATTCTCATAACCGCTATCATGTGGGAGTGTACAACTGCATGTCATGTATTCTGCCCAAAGGTGATTATATGATTATGCATGTAACTCTCTGGATGTATACTTGTACGTCAAGTTACACGGTGGTCACATGATACTAATTATATACATTGCTTGTTTTTCAGTCACCTTTTATGTAATTAATAACTTCACTATTATTGAGGTTTTTACTGCTTCAAATTTTAAGTTGTGGACATATGATTTGTTGCCTGAGAAAAGAGTAATAGAATTAGCTTACTGTCCATGAAGCATTCCATTCTGGGACACTTGAAATGTGATTTGCCTACAGACTACACTACTATAAGATGATGGAAGCCTTAGTGGCTTGTAATTATATCTTGTCTAATATCGAAATTAGGACATATCTGCAAAGATTGCATTTAAGTCCTAATGACATATACATCTGGTATATGGTTAAAAGGTTGTTTCCAAAAGTTTTCTATTTAAGGAAAATGACCGAGATAAAGAATAAATAATTACAGTTAGTCTTAAAATGTTGTCAGGCTTAATAGTGGCCGTGAGTATTTTGGCAAGTATGACAATGCGAAATAGCTTAAAGGGTCATTTGTCAAATACTTGGTTGATTCTGGGGTGGTAACTTAATTACTATGCTTGAAAATCCTAACAAAAGATTTTGCTAAAAGGAATAATTGCACCATAATATACATGGTGATAAGTATGATTAGTAAGACTAATTTATTCGGTCTTTTATGGGATGGTATTTCAAAAACAACCTTTTCACACACAAAACGTGTTTCTTATCAAAGTTATTTCATAAACTTCTTTTGAATTATGAATTGGATGTAAATTACTTAAATCTTATTAAATTTAGATATTGTTATTTAATCCAATATTAAATGTGCTGGAATTTAGATCACTCAAAATTATTTTGTATCTTACATACATTGTTCAAAAGGGTATTGATTTTAAGACCGTAAAGAAGATACAAGAATTATGGTATCACATACTGTAAAGTTTCTATAGTTTGACGTAATTGTTGAGGATAGCTGCCCTCAAACTATTAAGGATAATAGTACGATGGAAAATCATTGTGTCTTTGTCTTTGCCTAAATAGACAATTATGATATAGATAATTGTGGAATCTCCTGTACTATAGACTAAACTTGTTGAGGTTTAAGGTACTATTCTTGATATAGTTTAAGATGAAATTTTTTTTCAAACCTCTCAAGTATAGAATGAAGTGGTTATAGCTTTACTCAGGAGATTTTTTAAGGAAAGACGATCAGTTATTCCATTAAACTATATAGTCTATTTTTTAGAGCATGACTGCAATATCCACTACATGGTTGATTTAGCGACATAAATAAATGTTGTTTCTTATCCTCGATCAAGTATGTGATTAGATGACATAAAAGACGATATGCAATCTATAAAACATGTTTGGAAACTTACTAACTTATCTAAAGATCACAAGTTCTTTAGTTGCAAATTGGCGTACAAAACTAAAAGGATTTCAAAGAAAGATTGTGGAGTTTAAAACTAAACTTGTAGTTAAAGTTTTTACTCTGAAAGAGGGGTAGATAGTTAATAGTAAATAAATAATTATTTCTTTAAAAGATTCTTTCAGAGTGAATGTGACATTAATAGTTTATTTATTTATTTATTTTTATATGGAGTTACGCCAAATAGATACCATATCTATATAGTGCAACTAGAGGATTTTGCAATAGTTTTAAATAAACTTGTGTGTAGACTGAAAGTCTTATTAATAGTTTTATGCAAGTTTCCAGATAATATTAATAAAGTTTTATAGTGTTGTTATTTTGTTCAATTAGGAACAAAGTAATTCAACATACCGCAAGATTAGTGGGAGGAAATTTATTTTTCTCATATTCTATGTACATGATATTTTGTTTACAAGTAATGACCTTGAGGCATTTTTTTTTTATCCTTTGCACTAAGGTCTGTAAGGATTGTTCTTGTCACATATATTGGATTTTATATTAGATTTTCTTGGGGACATTTGCTGATCGTATTTTGGAAATATTCAATATACATCATTGCAATTCAGGAATTACTCTTGTTATTAAGGGTGATGGACTGAATCTATCACATTGTCCTTATTTAGATATTGAGAAAATCTAATTAAATGGTGTATCTTGTGTTAGTGCACTTAAAAGTATAATATATGCTTTGATTTTGCACTAAATTAAATATCGCCTTTGCGATGGGACTTTTAGGCAAATATAAGTTGTATCCAAGACACGATCACTGGGTTGCTACCAAAAAGGTTTTAAGGTACTTAAAAGGACAAGAAACAAACAAGTTTAATTCTTGCAATTAGTAGGGTATTCAGATGTTAACTTTGCTGGCTGTTAGGATGATATAATATCAATAACAGGATACATATTTATGTTAGTAGAAAGTGCAGTGCAATAAAAAAAGTTTTATGTCTACTATATAAGTAGAGTTTGTAACTTTCTTTTAGGTTGTTACTTGAGCTATTATACTTCAGAACCTTATGAAGGAGTTGACCGTTTTGACTTTATGAATAGACCAATACGGTTAAGTTAAGACAATAAATTTGTTGATAGCAAATGTCTCAAGGGGTCTAAATATAAGGCGATCAAATATTTTTGACCATAAAGAAACGATACAGAAAGGTGACTTATAATATAACATATTTTCACAGATGATGTGGTTGCAGATCCACTAACTAAAAGCTTATGCCCATATGTATTTGAGTGACATGTCATTAGCATAGACCTAGGAGTATCTTCGAATACTGTTGTTTAGTGGGAGCTATTTTGGCTTTCTTCTGATAAAGTTCACGTCTGTGATTCGTTACATTTAGTAACGGTTTGATATGTATCAACTTTTGCATTCAATAAAATATTTTTGAATGTGTTGTTATTATGTTGAATACATATTGATAAAGTCTCGATGTATTACTTAAACCTTGAGTAAAGACTAGGGGCATCCAGTTATTAGCCTTGTGTATATGTTCTTGTGATACATAAAGAAAGGTTAACCATAAGGACAAGACATATGTGGGTCATTGGAACCATAAAGTCATTCTCTTGTGACACAAGCTTTTGTGTCGCCTAAGGTAAGAGAATGGTGACTAACAAATGAGATCTCTCTATGAGAGATGTTAGCCATTTGTCACACTACCATATTGAATCCATATCAATAAAGTTGAAAGCACTTGTGACCGTGGAAGGCTCTGTGTGTATACATGCAGTTACCGCCATGATTCAGTGTTTGAGACTTTATAAGATAGGATTGACTACTAAGAATTATCTCCGGCCCAATATGCGCATATACAGTACAATTTCAATTAATATAGTCCAAGTGGGAGAATGTAAGAGGTTTCCTTAATGTGGACTAAATTAATTGACGTTGTGATTTACCGTTTAACGTTTACTATTTTACAGGGTTTGGTCTAAGGTGAAATAGAAAGTTTCTTAATTAGTCTAATATGGGGCTGACTAGTGTGGGCCGAGTTGAGCTTGGCCCATAATGAAAGGGACTGGCTGGAAACTCTATAAATAGTGCTCAAGTCTCTCCTCTAACCCTAATTCTCACATGTATCATCACCTAAAGAGTGTTAACCTAACGTTAAACATGAGGGGGCCGCCTCATTGAGCCAGTGATACAGAGGATAATAGAGGAGAAGGATTTGATGTGTGGATAATCCCCTTGATGTGTGGGTAATCCCTTTTATGCTTCCGCTTTCAAGAACGATTGATCCCAAAATAGGTGCGTTAATTTTTTACTCTTTGGATGTGTGTTCTTGTTCTAATTATGGAGATTTTAGGGTTGCGCAATTTGCGCCTTATAGAAGAAAATTTGGGTAGCTGGGATTAGGAAGTGGCATGAAAATTCGCTCCCAATTATTAGAAGAATTCTCCCGTTCACATTGACTATTTGGTCAATTATGCGACACTACAAAACCCAGAGAGACGGGGAGACGGTAGGAGCATCCAACAAAGGATGGAGGAGGAAAGGAGGAATGAGAGTGCACAGGCCATCCACCCCACCAATGGAGAAGCCACGGAGAGAGAGCGCAAGCTTGGCAATGGCAGCGCCAAAGAAATGGAGGTGGAGGAAAAAGCTGTCACAAGTGAAGAGACCATCAACTACAGAGGATGGAAGGCCATGCCCTTCATCATAGGTGACCACAAATTCTCTTCTTGTTCAGAGCTGTGAGAGACAATTTCTCCTCGTAAACCGTAATTTAATATTTTCCATGCGGAAAAATCTGAAAAAACTTACCAGGAAATGAGACTTTTGAGAAGCTGGGAGCAATCGGGACCTTGGCTAACCTGTTGATCTACCTCACCACTGTGTTCAACCTAAAGAACATCACTGCCGCAAACACCATCAACATCTTCAATGGCACCACCAATTTCTCCACTTTGATCGGTGCTTTTTTGTGCGACACGTACTTTGGCCGCTTCAAGACCCTTGCGTTCTGTACAGTCGCTTCTTATCTGGTAATTTATTTCTTCTTCTTCTTGATCTCTCTCATGTCGAATCCATGTTGGACACACTGATACTGGGGCTACAAGCAGTTATTTAGTACAGAGCAGACACCTCATGTCAGAACTATGCACAGACTTGGCATGCTTGAATTTTCAATTTCCATTGCCATAGGGCATGTTGTTTCTGATCTGATTCACTCTCAATAGGCAGCAGCAACTACTGTATGGTTCGTGGTACTGGATTTAAGATTTTCGTTTAAGCGAGTTGCTGTCCAAATGCTGCTGATTTACTGCCTTGTAAAATTAGGGCTTGCAAGTGATACAACTAACGGCAGCATTCAAGAATCTGCATCCGCCGGAATGTGGCGACAACACCACCACATGCGTTGGACCAACAGCCGGCCAGATGGCCTTCCTCTATACCGGGTTCGGGCTGCTGATTTGTGGGGCAGCTGGCATCCGCCCCTGCAATTTAGCATTCGGAGCCGACCAATTCAATCCCGCGACCGAATCAGGGAAGAGAGGGATCAACAGCTTCTTCAATTGGTACTTCTTCACCTTCACTTTCGCGCAGATGGTCTCGTTGACGCTTATCGTGTACGTGCAATCGAACATGAGCTGGATGATCGGGCTATTGATCCCAGCAATTCTGATGCTCGTATCATGTGCAATCTTCTTCATGGGTTCGAAGATATATGTGAAAGTAAAAGCTCAAGGTAGTCCGCTAACGAGTGTAGCGCAGGTCATCGTTGTGGCCATAAAGAAATGCCGACTTCCAACGCCCGAGCAACCCTGGCACTCTCTTCATAATTATAATCCTCCGAAAACTATCAACTCCAAGCTTCCTTACACAGATCAATTCAGGTACTGAAAATGAGCTGCATTGACATGTGCTGGATCTACGATCGTGTTCAGAGACGAGGCTTAATTAGTTCTTTTGTCATCAGGTGCCTCGACAAAGCAGCAATCGTGACAGCTGAAGACAAAAAAAAGACGGATGGATCATCGGCTGATCCATGGAGACTCTGCAGCTTGCAGCAAGTGGAGGAAGTGAAATGTATTATAAGAGTGATGCCAATTTGGGTAGCGGGTGTGTTCTATTACCTTGTCATCGTCCAACAAAACACCTATGGAGTCTTCCAGGCCACTCAAATGGACAGACGCCTCAGGAACACCGGCTTCAAGATCCCAGCGGCATCGTATGTTGTCTTCCTGATGTTGAGCATGACAATCTTCATACCCATCTACGACCGACTGATCGTCCCATTCCTCCGGAGGCTTACCGGGAAAGAAGGCGGCATCACGCTCCTCCAGAGACTGGGCATCGGCTTGTGTTTTGGCGTGCTAACCATGCTGGTGTCTGCCATAGTGGAAGAGCGCCGAAGATCAATAGCTCTGACGAAGCCCACTCTTGGGGACGTTCCAAGACAAGGCGCGATTTCATCAATGTCAGCCTTGTGGTTAATCCCTCAGTTCACACTTGCAGGCCTCACAGAAGCATGCGCATCAATCAGCCTTGTTGAATTTTACTACAAGCAGTTCCCCGAGAACATGAGGAGCATTGCAGGTTCTTTGTACTATTGTGGCATGGCAGGCTCGAGTTACTTGAGCAGTCTACTCATATCGATTGTCCACAAGAACACGGGAGCGGAAGGCGGGAACTGGTTGCCAGAGGATCTGAATAAAGGAAAATTGGACTATTACTATTTCCTGATTGCTGCGTTGGAGTTTCTGACCCTGCTGTACTTTCTAGTGTGTGCAAGGTGGTACAAGTATAAAGAAACAGATGTTGTCAGCCCTGAAGCGGATGTAGAAATGAAGCAACATGAGCAGAATCATGTTTGAACGTTAGTGTCAGAGGATCAGATCATCACATTCATCTCATTGAAAACTAGGCTTCATAAAGACTTTAGTAGCAAAGCGGTATGGGATATGTAAAACTCCAATAATGCTTTAGATACTAGAAACCTATTTATGCCGTGACTTTGGTTTATACGCACGATCATTATGAATATGAATTACTTACGAAATAATTTAGCCTATACTCTTTAAGCTAATTCCTACCAGATATTTGCCGATTTTGTCAAATGATGGCAGATGATCACATATCAGGGAAAATTCCGAATAAGAGTATGAAGTACTCTCATTTTCTTAAATAAGGGCCCAAAGTGAATTGACGTTTCGCCTTCTCTTGCATTGGAAGCTTGTGAGTATCCAAAATCAAATTGTCAACACCCTTCATCCAACAATCAACAGAGCCCACGCACGTGCAAGAGATAGAGAGAGAGAGAGATTAAGACATCCTCTTAATACACATTCCGACTCCCGACCTGAACAAGTTACATCAAATTATATGGGTTTGAAATGGATTGGACTATAACTAGATCCAATCGTGATGATCGGTTTGATTTGTATCCATCTTGTTGTCATCTCACTTTCAAATGATCAAGCGTGACAAATGATGGGTCCTTAAATCGTGTTGACTATAAATTTCATTATGAGACACTATTATTGAGACTGGGATAAATGTGATGTGGGCACGACAAGACACGCCATTGCACAACAATCGCTATGTCGGCTCAAGTAGGATTTTTTCTCAATGAGAACAAACAAGTTATTAACTTTGATTATCAATGGAACAAGTGGACTTACTAGCAGAACTAATCGCCAAATTGTGATTTGGCTTTTTGTCGAAAGTCAAAAAATAGAACTCTAGTCGTTTTCCACTATTTTTCTCCTTTTCACACGCATGGTTAGAAATTCTTGGGGTAATCAATTTTTGAATGGTCAGGTTCTCATCCACGAATCAGAAACTAGATCAATGAGACTGGTCCCCAATTCTTTGGAACTAAGAACCTGATCATTTGATCTTGCAACCGAACCGGACCAAACTTATCGATCCGATTTAATTTTCGGGTGCTGTAAACGTGTTTGTTGTCATTTACATGCTAAGCAAACTAATTTTTGGTGTTAACATATATAAATTCTATAAAAGATCAATGTTGCCCATAAGTCTTCTCATGGTGCCTCTTATTATAAAATCAACACGAACTGCCAATCAAATTGGGAATTGACGGATGTCACCTTCTTGGAATATGAATCAACCAATCCTAGTTCATTAAGGGCGCGTTTGGTAACGTTTCTGTTTAAAAATTGTTCCAGGAAACAGAAACAAAAAAAAGTGTTTCTGTTCCAGGGAACAATTTTTGAACAAAAAACGCGTTTGTAATCGTATAAAATTTCTGTTCCAAATTTTTTCAAGTGTTCTTTTTTTAATAAAATGTATACTTGATATTGAATTATCATTCTTATGCAATGCTCATCCATTTAATTTCGTTCATGGTGAGTCAAAAAAAAATTCTAAACATTGTCATATTTGCTTACTTGGAAAAAAAATTTTTACGTTTGTACCAAATTTGAACCCAATTGATTTTTTTATTTTTAATAAAGTATAAATTTGATTTTGAATTCTCATTCTTATAAAATGCTCATCAATTTAATTTTGTTTATGGTGAGTGAAGTCAAACATTTTGAACATGGTTATAAGTGCATACTTCGAAGAAAATTTTATAAATAAACTTTGTACCAAATTTTTCTCGCGTGGTTTTTTTTTCAATAAAGTGTAAATTTCACATTGCATTATTATTCTCATGAAATGCTCATCAATTTAATTTTGTTCATGGTGTATGAAAACAAACATTCGACCATAGTCATATGTCCATACTTGGAACAAGAAATGAGGTAAGTAAAATTTACACAATAAGAACTAGCTAAAATAAGAGTATCTCATAGATCTCTACATAGACCCTTTAATACATAACATCACAATAATGAAGTAATATAGTTCATTGTTCAACTTCATCACATTGAATTTGATAAGTGAGTACTTAAAAACAATAGTACAAAAGACAGAAACACAATGTCATGAAATCTCAGGCATATTATGATCCCTCGCCATTTTATTTGCAATCCTTGTCCTAAGCATGTTCATTCCAGGTGCATCATGCAATGTATTATCTGCAACCTCCACTTCTATAGGTCCGCATGGATATTCTGGATCTCCATATAGGGAAAAGTTTCTATCCATCGCATCTTGATCACGAATGTAATTATGAAGAGCACAACAAGCAATTACAATAAGTGCTTGCTTCCGAATTGTAAATGGAGGCATCTGTCTCAAAATGGTGAAGCGATTCTTTAATACCCCAAATGATCTCTCAATTACATTTCTTAGTGAAGAGTGCTTCTTGTTGAACAATTCTCTTGCTGTCCTTGGTCGTCTCCCATTTCCTCTATACTCGCTAAGATGATATCGCTCGCCTTTAAATGGAGTTAAAAATCCTAGAAGTGCTGCATAACCCGAATCTACCACGTAATATTTCCCTATAACATGATATATATATAAATTTGTTGTGATATTCAACCATAATATATAAGCATAAAATTATCTTGATAAAAAAGTAAGTACCAGGTGGTGGTCGGGAAATTGCGGTTGAGGATTTTCGAGTCTTTGTCGAAAGCGCTCGACAATCGTTGGCAGATCCTTCCCATCCAGCATACACGAAAGTAAATTTCATATCAAAAGAGCAAACACACAGCACATTCTGGGTTGTTCTCCCACTCCTACCTCTAAATGGAATCTGCTGAGACACAGGGACGGTAGCATCTATATGGGTACCATCCATAGCACCTACGCAGCCCTGTCAATATATTAACAATCTAATATCATATAAGATTATCAACTACATGTATTTGACAGTATAAAATCAATATAAAAATCATACCTTGAAGTAGCGTTTATGACTAGGATCAATGAGAATTTCTTGTGGAATGACATCAAAGGATGGTGGTTTGATTATCTCTTTTGAAAGTTTGATCATTGCTTTCAACACTTTATTGAAATATTTGCTGATCGTTTCTCCTGAATGTTGGAATCTCTCACATAAATCTCTATTTGAGCTATTGTGAGTGACCAAACTTAAGAATATCCCAACTTGTTCATCAATTTGAACATATCGACTATCTTTCAACCAACCCCTTACCCTCAATAAGTCACATAAATTCAGAAAAACATGTCTCTCCATCCTGAATGCTTCATATATCCTATCTGAATGTCCATGAACAATCTCCCTTATCCATTGTGCTCCTGATAATTGACTGTCCCTAATAGGTTCTCTCGTATGCAAGGCTGTGTCCATCCAAGCTAAACACAACCACGTTATCAATATGTCAATTTCATCATCATCCAAGACTTGCCCAACTGGTTGTACCTGCTCATTAGATACACTATTTGATCCCCCTTCCATAGTACCTATACAATCACAGAAATATAAAAACATCAATATAGATTTTGAAAACACATCCAATGACAATCAATAACATAAGTCATACTCAATAAGATATGCCATTACATATAAGTACGAGTCTCAACACTAATCATATATAAATAAACTAACGAGGGCAGTGCTAATATAAGTGATACATTCTAAGGAAACTCCATGCAATTCATAACACAAAACATCTACTAAAGCCATTCAAGAAGTCCATTTCTCCTTTCAGGTGTGGATGTAATGAAAGCCTCCCTCCATGGGGCACTGGCGCATGCTCGATCCACTGCTTTATTGTAAACATCTCGCTCTACATCGGGCATACTCAGTAGAATCTGGACCACAGCAGATACGGAGAAAGGGTCTACAGGTGGTTGTGTAGTCCATGAGCTCGCAGAGGCACCACCAGATTGACTTGATGACCTAACTTTCAGAATATCTTGTATGGCTCTGCAAGTGTCAGAAAAACCGGATTGGTTACTCCTTCTTCTCCTCTTACTATTTGGAGTTCTATCCACTTTGTGCTTTCCCGAACCGAAGTTCCAACATCGTCATTTGTGAAGAGTCTGTCATCGGTGTGGTGTCCAATGAAATCATTTGTATTGCCACCATCATTGTCACCACCGCATCGCCACCATCCGCATCGCCACCATCCGCATCGCCACCACTGTTGTAAGTTCCAGCATTGTCATCACCATTGTCATCATCATCCGACACCATCACATCTTGAGCATTTCCTATGGCGTGATCCCCAGTAGCATATGTACCACCAAAAACAATACAGAGCTCAGGATACTGAGGAAATCCATTCTTCCTGAATCTTGCCCACTCGACATTATCCTACAATTTTCACAATAATGACATTTCAGCAATATAATCTTACATTTTAAAATTGACATCTATAATGATATCAAAATGATCACAAAGTTAAGAAATACCTTGATATGAGCTTCCCATATACTCGGATCGTCGACAACAACTCTTTTGTTCACATTATCCCAACCAAATCCGGACTGAGAAATGAGTTTGTGGAAACTGGCATACTGTTTTTTCAATTTGTTTACCTTGTTCCTCAGCTGTACCATGGTATATTGGAATCATGTCCGTCTACCGAGTTCCGTCAATATATTCCTCCACCCCGCTTTGTTGAAAGTGGAAGAGGTGCGATTCCCCTTTTTCACCTCATCCACCAATAAACCGACAAGTATATTGGTTACAGACTCCGTCCACTTTGCATTGAATGCCTGTCTCTCAAATGCCATTGAATCTTTGAGCGGTTGAGTATCATATGAGTTATGAATTAAATCAATGACATAATATCCAAGACTTTTAGTTTTTCACAACACAAAACATTCATTCATCCATATTTAGCTTCACATGATACGGAGTATTGGGCACTAAACTATATATATTTAAACATTTCAGATGCCTTGGTAAAGTAAATTCAGGAGTACCTGCCGATATGATGAGTGCCTGTGTAGTAGAATTTAGGTTCGCCTTTGCCCAAGGAACCACTCGGCAAGCAACCAACTGAAAATTTGAAGGAAGTCGCACATATATCAACACTAGTAACAATGATTAAGCCTAACAGGAGCTGTAGGAAGGAATACACAAAAGGAGCTTCAAGTAGTTCTAGGCCATCAGCACATTCTCGACATAAATTGAGAAGGAACATCAATACCCAAGGGATGAAATAGGCATTAGTACCACATGCCTATGAAGGTTTGACCACTTTACATGACCATTATTATTAGCAAAAACGTGCAAAAAGGATCAAAACCCCAAGAGAAGGAATGTAACTCAGAATGAACTATGGATGGATCGATCTTCTGAAATACAAAGTAATCGGAACCATGTTTTGAGTTTTTTCGACGTTGATGAAGGTCCCGTTGCTAAGTCATCATAAGATTGACTACGAGCTTATAAACAGAAACAGTTCTTAATATTTTCAAAACTTCTATATATATATATATACACACCATCGAATGGAAAATCAAAGCATGAAAATACTTGTGCATATATAAATATTGAGTTAGGATCCATGCATCTATCTCTTCATAGGACTTGCAGCAATTACATAATACATCATTATATGAGGTAACAAATTATCACTCGACCGCTAAACTAGGTCGATGTTGAACACCAACATTGCATTGGGCTTCTAAGTTTAGCGGCAAAGTAGGACATCCCACTCATCCCATTTGAACTATGTGTACCAATGCTCTAACAATGTATCTCTAAAGTTATCAAGTTAATTCAACATTGATGAATGAAATTCATTACCCTTCATCGGGTGAAATTGACTAATTTCCTTGGTAATTTATTAGAATAATTCATTGCTAATAGCATATGAGCCATTCTCACTTTAGAGTACTAATAAAAGAGGGCACACATAAAGCATACTCTATACAAGTGTACATGAATTATATTTGTATGCTGCTGTAACCATGTGAACTGAGGACAAGAGAAACTGGGACAGTATAGAGGTATTTCCCACTGTGTCAAGAACATTATCCAAGAAGAAGGACCTGCTGCTCTTATGAAGGTTTGACCACTTTACATGAGTGCATTCACATCATAGAAGTTTAGATTACTGCCTTCTTCATGTCTTATACCACAAGAAGAAAAATTAGCATGAGTGCTGCTTGATTCATCTATTTTTTATTTGGTTGAGGGTTTCATTATGTCTCATTACTTGCTTCCGGCCATGTAAGCTTCTCGGGTATTGCCTATTGTCCTGTTAATTTAAGGAATAATCTGAGGTAATAGATATATCCATACTAGCCTTTGAGCTATTGTCTACTTTTTAAAGTAATCGTGCCATGCTATCCCAGCATTTCCAAGTTCTGCTAGTATGTCTTCATTTCCACAGAAGTTACTCTAACACCATGTCATATCAAATTTCAGTTAGAGTTATACCGCTTGAAGTTATACTAGGTGTCTGGACAAAACTAAGTTCAAGTTTGGATCTATGGAGAGATGGACTTGTTTTAAGTAATCAGAAATTTTCAAATCATGGAGACCTTTCTTCTGTTGAAATGTAACCACTATTGTACATATGAGGAAGAGTTGTTGACTGGACATAGATAGTGACATGTTTCATATCATGTGCTGCAGGGAGTGGGACCAAGGGTACTCTGGATCGGTATTGGAGGGTCGATATTTTTCGGTATACTTGAAAAAACAAAGCAGATACTAGCTGATAGGCACTCTAAGTCTCAATAGTCATCTTTGTTTGTTTTTTATGATCCTTGCAAAGCGAGGCTACTTTTGGAAGTTTAGGCGATCAATTTTCATACATGTAGTTTATGTATAATCAGCCATATTGACAATGAATTCAGACAATCTGTCAGCTTACCATTCTATTTGATTTTGCAATGTTTTTCTGCTCTGTATAATCCGGGTTTGATGATGACCCACGCGCCTCCAAGCCCCACAGAGAGGCCCTCGTTTTGAGTTTCTTGAGAACAAAGACGTGAAAGAAATTCCCGAAACCATTTCAAGAAAACGAAAAAAAAAAAAAGAAAACACTTCTTAAACTAGCCCAGAAGATGCTCCGACGTAAACACCCAACAACCGCAGAAAGAAAGAGCCCAAAGGGCTGAGAGAGAGAGAGAGAGAGAGAGAGAGAGAGAGAGAGAGAGAGAGAGAGAGAGAGGATTAACCTGGTGATGGTGGCGGCGATGGAGTTAGTCTGCGGAGAGACGAGCAGAGCGGCTACGAGAAGAAGAGGCGGGGGGTCGGGATTCGAAAGGGCTTCGTTCGAGATCCGGCTCGCACAAAACGCGCAATCAACATATGGAGCATTCCCATGGATTAGAAAGAGAAGACGCATTGCTCGCCAGCCCTAGATCTGGTCTTGCCCAGATCTGCGAGCCTCGCTCGAGCAAGCGTCTTGCAGATCTGGGCAAGCGCGGCTCGAGCGAGCCCTCACGGTCAAGCTTCGAGCAGCCATCGCCCGGATCCGCGAGGGATGGCTCTCGCCGAAGCCGTCGTCAATCGATGAAGGAGGAGCGGTGAGCGGTGGTACCTGGTGAAGGAGTAGTGGCTGTCGGCTGGAGAGGACGACGGTGGAGAAGGCAGATGGTCTCCAGACAGAGGCGGCTGTCGGCGACGGAGAGTGGTGGCACCGGAGAAGACGACAGTGAAGACACAAGAGAGAGGCGGACGACGGAGGAAACACGACGATTAGGTTTGTTCCAAAAAAGAAACACTTCTCTTGCCTTTTGTTCCTTTTTTGTTCTCCAAAGTTGTTCCAGAAACAAGAAACAAAATTTTTTTTGTTTCTTGTTTCTGTTTCAAATATATTTCTAGGAACAAAAAAACATTTTTGGAACAAAAACGGGTCCAAACGCATTTCTGTTTCTTTTTTGTTCCCGGGAACAAAAAAACAAAAAAAAGTGTTCCTGGGAACAGAAACAGAAGTTACCATGCAGCCCCATTAAATGCCTGAAGCATGTTTTTGTGATATTAAAGATGTCTAAGGTTGCATTTCGTAGGTTAGACGTTATCGCAACCTAAAAATTCCGAGTGCACCACTTAGACTTTAGGTTAATGGATTATTAAGTTTTAAACTTAGCTCGGGCCTTCCCAAGCCCATACCAATTCGCAACTTAAGGTTCAAGTTTTTTTTTTTTTTTTTTTCAACATGCAGATGAATTTTATCTAGGAGTCGCCACTAATTAGTTTTTGGTAGGTCAATTAGACACCTAAGTAAAATAATGAGAAAATTATTTTACTCCTACGAACTAGAGATTATAGGTGCGGGGACTTGATTATGCTAGATTAGTCTAACGCCCTTTCGGTACCTTTTATTTTAAAAAATATTTTTGCAAGCAGTATTGATTAATTTTAGCCTAAGTTAACTAACATGCAAATGGTGGTCATGCGGGTACACAATCAATGAAATAACATTCAATAAACTAAAGTGATAGAATTGTAAGAAATTATTAACTTCAACCTTACAAAAATGCTAATTAAAATGCATGCCCTAAACATTATTTTTTTAAATGACATGACACTTAATTTTTCTTTTTCTTTTTTTAATGTTAATTAAAAAAACTTAATTTAAACTTAATATGCATGAATTTTATTTTAATGACATGCGATATGCAATTCATATGGCGTGACTCAAACGTATCATAAAATGTATGTAATCTAAATTATATAATCCTAAGTATGCATGTGCTACATGATATGGGATGAATGACATGATATTTCTACATGCATGCTCTTTTTATAATTTTCAATGATTCTTTTTAAATGATTTTTTTTTTTATGATTCATTTTTTAATACATGCAACCTACACTAAATGATGATGATATGAAATGAAGTTAATTAAGAATTAACCTATTAACTAACCAAGGAAATGATCTTTTTTTTTTATGACATAATGGTTTTTATTGAAAAGAAAGTAACTTAATGGTGCAACGGTCATCTTTTAGCATTTTCCTTTTTTATTAAAAAATACGATTAAACTATAACTCATATAGCATGCATAACATTTTTTTTGTTCCTCTTTTTATTTTACTAAATGAAAATTGACTTAATCTAAAAGTATCAAGGTGTGTCGCTTTAACATGAAATGTGTATGGACCTAAGTACCTAAATTCTAGATATGACATAATTTTATTAATAAACGAATTCTAAGTAAACCTATTATACAAATTAATTAACAAGTATCTAATATTTTTTATTTTTTTAATTGAAAATTCACAATTAATAAAAAAACCTAATTAAACTATCTAAATTGAATAATATTCTAATTTATTTTAGGGATCAACTTAACTTAACTATATCTTATCTTAAAAGCTATTTAAAAAATCAAGACATGCTAACATTATTTAAAATTAGTTCTAATTAAAAACCAAAAATCACCCATCTAAAAGTATAATCTAAAAGTTATAATACTAAAAATACAATTATAATTTACTAAATCTAAAAATGCAATCCTAAATTACTAAACCTAAATGCACTAATGCAAAATTTAGATTTTTATGTACTTTTTGATTTTTTAATGTTTTTTAAGTGCTTTTTTTTATATCTCTCCTCAACAAATAATTATTTTAAAACAACCAAGATAAGAATTAAAATAACTGAAAAATAATCCGTTATCTCACGGATTAAATTAACAACTATTTTAACTCTATAATGATTTAACAACTAAAATATTATTAAACTTCCTAAAGTTTAAAATAATTAAAAAATAACCCGACGTCTTACGGGTCAAATTAATAATTACCATAATTTGGGATAAACCCCCTTAAAGGCTGCAAGGTCTACAAATATTGACATACAATGATACAATTCAAATAATTAAACTTAAAATAAGATAAGATAACAAAAATAAAGTAAAACAAGATAAATAGAAGATAAACAAAAACTACCTAATGGGTTAGAAAAAGAGGATGGTGGGCGGCGGTGTGGCAGACAGAGGAGGACAACCGGCGTCAGAGCGGGCGTGGGGGACAACCGACAGTGAAAGATCCCGGTGGCCGGAGGTTGGTAATCTAGCAACGATTACACAACTTGGGGTCTAACCAATATGCCAAAAACCTGCGCAACAAATAATCAAAACACCACGTTGATTTGGTGTTGGTTGAACAGGTGTTGCTTTGGGCGCGAGACACCGGCGAAAGGTAAGGGCGGCAGCTGGCGGGGCGGAGTGGGAGCGGCGTCGTGGCTTGTCGCGACGGTAGAGCAGCAGCAGAGGCTGAACGTCGGGGGCCGCGGCGTCGAGCACAGCGAGAACAGGGGAGATCAGCGGGCAGATCTAGACACAGGCGTTGCAGGCGTTTCGGCTCACGGGTCGCGGGTGTCTGCAGTGGCAAACGTCGACAATGCTCGGGCGAAGGTGCTGCTAGTGCAGAGGCCGGCGCAAGGGAGACGAACGGAGGGGGCGTCGGGTAGCGATGGCGTGGAGGTGCAGTGGCCGGTGTCGCGAGTCAGAGTGACACTGCAGAAACTTCGATGGGCTGCTGGCGTCGCGATCTGCAGCAACAGGGATGCTGGGTTGACAGCAGAGAGGGGCGATGTGTTGTCGTCGCGAGCTGTGGCTTCAGGCTATGTCGGAGCGAGCGTGGGTCAAAAGCTTCTGCTGGTGAGTTGTTTGGGATCACGGGCGGAACAGGGCAGCAGGTAGCGTCGGGTACCAATGATGTTGCTGTGGACGACGATGGAGGATGGTGGCTTCTGGCGTCGTGTGGAGCGGAGCGGCAGGGGCGCGGTGGGGTTAATGATGCAGACGCGGCCGGTGACTCAAAATCTGCAGATCGCGGATCGGCCACAATGATGACAGACGCGGGCAGAGGTGAAGTGTCGCCGGTGGTGGGTGGATCGTGGAGGCGCGGGCACGGTCGCCGGATGCGGGGCGCGGCGGATGGACAGCGAACAGCAACGGAGTGTTAGCAAATTCTTTAATCCTTCAATGCGGAAAATCATAATAAATCCAAGATCTTTGATCTTCATGACTTTCACAAACATATATCAAAAGAACATACCTTTGTCCATAGTGTTGCCGTTGAATACGATCCAATTGAAGAAATCCAATTTCTCTCCCTTAACCCTCTTTTCCTTTATTGTATTTCTTTGATGGAGAAAAGAAAAACATTCATCAAGGGTGGAGAGAGGATCGGACTCTATTTATATGTTTAATGAATAGGTGCCTTCCATCAAAGTACCTCTTCACTTAATTAAGGTCGTAACTTCTCGTAGCCAATAGTTATTTATAAATTATTTATTTATTTTATAGCATTTCAATAATTTATTAAACCATATATTAAATTATATCATATGGGTCACAATAAATCTTACACGGAGTCAACGGGGACCTCTCGGAGAAGAAACACTGTGACTTTGTTTTCTTTTTTTCTTTTCTCCCCTGCTTCCTGTCTTCCTAACGCAGCTCTCTTTCTCTGCAACCTTTGACTTGTCTTTTCTTACTTTAACTTTCTCTCGAAGACCATCTGGACGGGCGGCTTCCTCTTCCTTTTTGACTCTTTGACCTTCTCGTGTTCTTTTCTTTTTTTCTCGACGAAGAGAGACCCCTCAGAGAACTCTCCCTTCCCTTCTGACTTTTCCTTCGACGAAGACAGAGAGGCCCACTGGACGTCTTCCTCTCCTTTTTGACTGATTTACCTTTCTTGTGTTTTTTTTTTTTCGACGAAGAGAAAAACCCCCTGGAAAGTCCCCCCCGAACCGAAGCTCCCTTTTCTCTAAGACTCCAATTTATTTTTGCAGGTGAGATATTCACTCAACCACTTAACAAAAAATGGCTCCAAAATCAAACAACAACTAATTCTTTTGAATTTTGAAATGTGGATATATTTTCAACAATAAAATATTTTATTATTCAAAAAAATTTCAAAATTTCCCTCCATAATCAAATGTTTTATTTTCTTTATTATCTTCTAATTCTAAAACCTAAATTTAATCATAAATTATGTGTCAACAGACGTAGACCAAATCCTACGTTTTTAATTACTTGAAGAATGTCATGTTTTTTGTGATATTAAAGTAATCTTAGGTTGTATTTGTCGGTTAGACGTAAACCGGAATAGAGTATTATAAAACAATGAAGCGGACATGAATAAGGATCGAGATCAGTTTTAAGTAAGAAGTGGAGGAGTATTCCCATACTCATGTTCGTCACGTAATTGGTCTCTAGTACTAGTTCTACACGACTAGAAGTGCCCCCCTTTTTCTATGGTTCACTCTTAGATTTCCTTATCCGGACAATCATTTTCGAGGAATCTGTATATTAAGCATAACTATGAGAGCCAATTTCTAGCAGGGAAAGCTGACCCTCTACTCTAGTTACAGCACAAGTTGATCCGACGAGGGATGAGAGATGGGATTATGAGTCGACGAATATTAGATGTGTATACGTCCTTCGTTAAGGCAAGTAGACTCGGTCAATAGTGACAGCTCAATGACTTCGAAGTGTAAAATTCATTGAAAAAAAACAAAACTGTCCAATCAGGAAGGAGAGATCGAATTCGTGGGAACCGCAAGAAGAATGCCGACAAAACTGCATGATATTTAAATTACTTTGCTTTGCGTTTCTAAATCCATGAAAGATGGAGGACAGGAGGAGTACTTCTATGGACAAAACCATGGAGAAGAAGAAGGATGGTGTTTCGACCGAGGAGATTCGCTATGGGGGCATAAAAGCCATGCCCTTTGTGATAGGTAAGAGTGACTACAAAGCGCGGTTTTCTTCTGTATATGTCTACGTCTTCTCTAAATTACAAAGGAAATGAAAATGACACGAGCATGCAAAAATGCAGGAAACGAGACATTTGAGAAGCTCGGGACGATCGGCACCTCCTCCAACCTTCTGGTCTATCTCACCACTGTCTTCAACATGAAGAGCATCACGGCTACTAACATCGTTAACATCTTCAATGGGACCATCAATTTGGCCACCTTGATCGGGGCTTTCTTCCACGACACATACTTTGGGATGCTTGTACTTACTCTCACAGCAGCCATAGCGATGATGCATCCTCCTCATTGCAAGATAGAGGAGAGCAACCCGTGCCATGGACCGACGTTTGGGCAAATGGCGTTTCTGCTCAGCGGGTTTGGACTGCTTGTGATTGGAGGTGGCGGGATTAGACCTTGTAACCTGGCATTCGGTGCTGACCAGTTCAATCCTAATACGGAATCTGGGAAGAGGGGAATTAGTAGCTTCTTCAATTGGTACTATTTCACCTTCACTTTTGCCATGATGGTATCTTTGACAATCATCGTCTATGTGCAAGCCGATGTGAGTTGGGCTTGGGGATTGGCCATTCCCACGTTCCTCATGTTCTTGTCATGCGCTCTCTTCTTCGTGGGAACGAAAATATACGTAAAAGTTAAACCGGATGGTAGTCCGCTGGCGAGTACCTCACGGGTGATAGTGGCAGCAATAAAGAAGAGGAAGTTGAAGTTACCGGACCAGCCAGGTCTCTCCTTGTATGACCATGTTCCGAGCAGTACTATCAACTCCAAGCTCCCTCACACCGATCAATTCAGGTATTTTGCTGGTGCTTTCTCATCTTGTCTTTCATTTTCATGAGTTTCCGGGTTGAGCAGCATCAGAAATTGTCTGCAAAGTGCCTTATCTGATGAACTTCCAGAGAGAACAGTAACGATTAAAAAATGAATGATCGTTAGATAGGATAAGACAACTCGGTCTATAATTTTTTTTTTTTTTAAATATTTCTGATGATATAGCTGTAAGCTGTCCTCATTATTGGCGTAACAAATCAAGCCTTTGTCTGATCTATGCATCAAAAATCTCCGGTTGCCATGTTCCCCGGAAAAAGCAACTTTCAAGAAACGACAAGCATGACTGCACCTTAAAATTTCATCACCTAAAAGCAAATTCTAGAGAACATGCAGTATATGCTAGCAAAATGATATGTCTTGTCCTATCAACGTGCAATGTTTCATGCTCCCTAAAATTAGTTGCAGCGAGTTATATCTGATCTGCTTGCACTAAACAGTCTGTGATTGTGAGTGATATGTGAACATGATTTTGGGCATTGTGAAACCAATCTTCCCCACAGAGGATAAAAAAGCACACACTTTCTTTAATCGCAAAAGTTGCAGGAACACATATATAGGCACTAGGGAAAAGCAACTTGAGATAACCATTTAAATGAAAGATGGGTTTTCTAACAGGCTTTGGTCCACAAGAACACCAGAATCAGACAGCTAACAATGTTCTTAACATTTAACTTAGTCGCTGATAATTTCAGATTCATCGACAAAGCTGCAATCATCACTCCACAAGACCAAATTAACCGTGATGGATCAGCAGCCAATCCATGGAGACTCTGCAGCATTCAGCAGGTCGAAGAAGTGAAGTGCTTGATGAGAGTCGTACCCATTTGGATCTCTGCCATGATCTACTACATAGCCCTAGTCCAACAGCAAACCTACGTAGTCTTTCAAGCCCTTCAATCTGATCGACGCCTTGGGAGCTTGAACTTCAAGATTCCAGCTGCCACTTACATTATATTCTCGATGATCGCACTCACTATCTGGATTCCTATCTACGACAGAATGATCATCCCACAGCTAAGAAAGTTGACAGGAAAAGAAGGCGGGATCACACTTCTCCAGAAGATGGGAATCGGCATGTTCCTCGCCGTGATCACAATGCTTATATCAGCCATTGTTGAGAACAAAAGGAAAACTCTGGGACCGACTGAGGCCATTGGGGTCGACCCAAGGAGAGGTGTAATTTCTTCTATGTCAGGATTATGGTTGGTGCCTCAGCTGGTGATGGGAGGATTGTCTGAAGCATTTACAATCATTGGTCAAATCGAATTTTACTATAAGCAATTCCCGGAAAACATGAGAAGCATTGGCGGGTCACTCTCTTTTGTGGGGATTGCAATGTCAAGTTACTTGAGTAGCTTGCTGATATCCATCGTTCACCAGGTCACAAAAGGAGGAGTTGCAGATGGCGACTGGTTGCCTGAAGATCTTAACAAGGGAAAGTTGGACTATTTTTATTATCTGGTTGGTGTATCGGAGGCATTGAACTTAGGTTACTTCATAGCATGTGCTAGGTGGTATAAGTACAAAGGAAGCAACATTAGCGCTAGTGTTGAAGTCGATACGGAGAAAATCAACTCAGAAAAAGTACTTGTTTGATGCTTCACACCATATGGACACCATTAAGAACATCAAAAGGCTATAATTCCCAGTCCAGTGTCTAAGTAAACGAAATCTAGTGAGGCTTGTCTGGAGCAACGATTGCAAGAGGGCACGACCACGGATCAGATTGAAAGATAACTTGCCCACCTCATAGCATCTTGTTCGTGCCTCAATTTTTCATCAGTTTTCTCCAATATGTTTCACCTAATATCTATGTGCTTGTCCGTGATGTATTTGACTGATGGAATTGTGAAGTCTAATGGAGAAAAGTAATATTAAACCCCAAAGCTCCTAATGTTTATGGCATACATGTAACTTTCATGTTAAAGCAAAGAATAGAGTTTCTTACTATATAGCTAATGTCCCACATAATTTCTAGGATAACTATATATGCCCTAAACTCGTATTATATATTGGGGCAATATCTTTTGTAATATAACCTTAAACTTATAACTCTAATATTTATACTGATGTAAAGAGATTGTTTAGTGCGGTATTTTGGTTTTTCCTTTTCTAATTGCCATACCTCAATTCCAACTAGAAAAAGTGGATCGAATGGCTGTCCTTGTACCCGAAGAATGCGGCCTAAAACAAAACCAGTGTAAACTCACTATAAAAATTGTTGACGCCTCAATTTTAATTAGTTTTTATTTATTTTATTAATTAGGTTTTATTTTATCTTTTTCGGATACTAAATAAACAAATAACAAAAACAGAATAAAGAAAACAAGCAAAAAAAAAAAAAGGGGGGGAGCAGCCCCTCTTTCTCTTATGTGGGCCTCCATGGCCCGAGGAAGTCAGCCCAGCCCCCTTTCCCCTTCTATCTTCTTCCTCATTCTTCCTCTGCAACACGCGCGCCGAAGGATGGACGCGCGCGAAGCCGTGACGCGGGAGAAGGCGTCGACGATGACGCAAGCTGAGGGGACGCGGCATTGAAGGCGAGCGTGCCTCCGTGGAAGGGGAAGAATTGACACCGGTTTGGCTGGCGGAGGAAGGTCGGTCGGCGCACCAAGAACCGCCGGCCTAGCCATTGCCGACCGGCCCCCCTACGCCTATAAATAGGGCGTCGGGGGAAGGCGAAGAGGGGCACAGAGAGATCAAAGGCCTGTGAGCGTCGGAAGCTTCCCTCAAGAGACTTCGAGGGAGGCCCGAGCACTTGCAAGTCTAGATCTGAGGGAGCCAAGAGAGGATCCGAGGCGGCTAGCTCCGATCACTTCCCCCGAGAGACATCGGAGGAGGTCCGAGAGCCGGCTAGTCGGAGATCCAAATCTAGTCGAGTGGGGTTGGCCTGGGTTCGAGGGAACCCTAGATTCGCGAAAAGGGTTGCCGGAGAGGAACCAGAGAGAGCTGCCGCCGCGACCCGTGCCCGACGCCAACACCACGCCAGAACTGAGAGTGGAGGGACCGCCGACGCTGCTGCTCGCCTGACCACCTCCGTCGCTGCTGCTCGCCTCGTCGCCACCGCTCAGCCGTGCCCAACGCCAACACCACGCCAGAATTTTCCAAAGAATGTCAAAAATCCCAAAAAATGTCAAATTCCATAAAAAGCCCAAAATTTTCATAAAATACCAAAAAAGCTTGTATTCTTCCAAAAATACCCAAGAAAAATCCAAAAATCCCTTTTATGTCCAAAAAATAGAAAAAAGACCTAAAAAACGTTTTCCTCCCAAAAATGCATGGGAAATCCCTCAAACATCCAAAAAACCTTAGGATTTAAACAAGATTAGGTACCGAAAGGGCATTAGTGATTAACTAGTGTAATCAAGTTCGCGATCCTAATTTGTCTGGTTGCGCAGGAGCGAGTATTTCTCCCGGTACTTCGCTTGGGTTTCTAATCAACCCACCCCAAATTGATTAATGACAACTCCATTTACAAATTAATTTGCAGGTTAAAAACTTAGACTATTAAAGTCATGAATTTGGTGGACTTAGGAGAGTCCGGGTATTAATTAATTTCAGCCGAGTCATTAGCCTCCTTATGCGCTCATACCCGATCCAAGCGGGTGCCCGACAAAAAAAAAAAAAAAAAAAAAAAAAAAAAAAAAAAAAGGTCGCGACAAAAATATATATACATCAATGTATCTAATAAGATAGGGAGTTAATTACATGATCGGAAGTTTTTAAAATCCATCAAAGAGAATACATACATACATACATACGTACATACGTACATACATATACATATATATCTCTAAGCTTCATTAAACCCAACAAATGTCATTTCACACATGTATCAAAATATCTCAACTCATACAAAAAATTCAACTACCAAAATTCCCCATCCTACCCGTCATTAGCTAAATGACCTAAAAAATATTAGAATGAAAGCGAAGAGCAACCATACCTCAGTGAATAATGAATATCTCCTCTAAGCAATTCGAGCACCCACAATGCATGATAAGAAGGCAACACCAAAACTCAATAATCTCAAATCTAGTAGATAATATATACACAATATCGAGACGAACTATGACCATTCAACAAAGCCTTTTATTAGAGGTGGCAAATAGGTAGGTTGGGTCGGGTCAGGTCGAAAATGGGTCGACCCATATTTGACCCATTTAACCCATTTTGACCCATATTGTTGTAGTGTAAATCTAGTGACTCATACCCGACTCGACTCGTATCCGACTCATATATGACCCAACCCGTATTGCTAAAACCTATTTATTGTTAAAACATTTTTATGTAATACAAATTTTTTAACAATTTTTATGCAATACAAATTTAATGGAAAATTTTTATAATTCTTTTAAAAATATTTTAGAAAAATCGAATTTTAAATTTTTTAAATATAATTTTTATTTTTTAAAAAATATATTTTTTTATTTTTATTAGTTTTTTTTCTTTTTTTCCTTTTCTCTTTTTTTTTTTTTTTTCTCCTTCGGCCGACCACCGGCCGCGACGACGGCCGACAACCAGCCACGGGCAAGATCAAGCTCGCTAACGTCGAGCGGGGCTCAATCTCGCTGATCCGACAAGGCCGAGCCTTCGCCCGACGCTAGTGAGCTCGAGCCTCACAGTCATCGACGAGGTTGAGCCTCGTCGGATCTGGCGAGGCTCGAGCTCGCCGACATCGGGCGAGGCTCAATCTCGCCAGATCGGCGAGGCTTGTCACTAGCCGGCGACCGGCCGTCACCCTATCGACCACCGGTGAGGAATGAAGAAAAATAGAAAAAAAAAAAAAAAAAAATTGAAATATGAAAAATAATTATAATTTCGATTTTTTTATTAAAATTTTTTTATAAATTTCAAAAAGACCAAGGGTTTAAACTTTAAAATGGATTTCCTTATAACCCATTTAGATTATTTTTTTTTGTGTTTTACATTCACTAACCCATTTATGACCCATATTTAACTTTCACTTGACCCAAGTTCGAGCCATATTTAACTTTCACTTGACCCATTTAACTAAAAATGGGTCGTAATATGGGTTTTTGACCCATATTGCCAGCTCTACCTTTTATGTATTGGAAATACTCATTTAAATTAACAATATCAAACCAAACATTAAATGGTTCGAATCATTAACCAAACTTATCAAAATATATATCAATAGTCTATTTCATTTATCAATCTCATACCACACATCAATGGTCTCTTTCATTGATCTATATCATGTCAGATCACACATCAATAGTCCATTCACTAAACCAATCTATTGCTATTGAACCATGATCAAGACACAACGCCTACTAATAATGCGACTAAGATTCCTTATCAATAAGATCTCCATCTATCATTAGCTAGTAATTTAGCCTAGAAGGACATCTTTAAGCTAGTATGCATACCCATAAATCCCTAACCAACTTTGCGGTCATATTGAGCATCAAACCATCATCCTTCAATAAACCACAATACCAAATCCAAAGTCATCTCATAATTAGAATATATTTTACAATCCAAAACATATATCCTTTTGCAACTCCATTCATCGAATAGAATACATTTCATAAGAGATTTCTCAAACCCTTTCGAAATTCATTCTATAAACCATATTCACAAATAAATATGCATAACATCTTGGAGTGTCTTTCATATAATGTTTCTTAAAATGTCTTTCGTAAAATGTTTCTCAAACCATTTACAAATAATTGAAAAGTAGTAAATACTTAATCCATATTTTTATGCAATAAACATGCTCTATCATAACTCAATAATATATCGAATTTCTACAACTTTCAAGTTATGAGTTTAAAAATTCATAAAAGAGATAGCACCACTCATTGAGGAATGCCTCCAACCAAACAACAAAGATTACTTAAACTATCGAACTCATAATCCTATCAAAAAAGTGAGAAATAACATCAAAGTCAAGTAACATGCTACCTCACCTACGAATTGGCTATACAAAGCTTACTCGCTAATAAAACAACTCTCAAACGCTAACAAAACTCTCGTCCGAAGTTGATATCCAAAGCTATTCGCAATGCAAACCTTGAGCGTAAAATTTTGAATTTCACTTCGACTAAATCATTACTTTAAATTGACTAAATCGTTACTTTAAATTGACTCTTGTCAAATTCCACAGTTTCACGATACTCTTATCTACCATTTCCATGAAATCCATCAGCTTAATAACTCAAGAATCATGCCTCATTGTTCAAATTTTACAAAACTTCGAAATTATTCCTTAATTTCAAAAACTATTCTGATTAGACAAACAAAGGGCTTGAATCCTTATCGAACGTTGCAAATTGAAGTAAATCTAGCTTGACGAGGTATCCGTGACATGTACGCACAAAAACCCTACTTTCCTTGTTCTTTCTTCTTTCCTCATTCTTTCTTCGTTTCTTCTTTTCTTTCCTTTCCTCTCTTTCTTGCGTGCTCTACGTGCTCACTTTTTTCCCTTTTATAATAAAAGTCCACTTTTCCTTTCATTTTGACTAGTCAAAGCTTTCTTTTCTCTCTTTTTTTAAATTTCAACCCTACTTTAACCAAGTCAAAAAGGGAAAAAAGAAAAAGAAAGGAGTAGTACACTAATTAGAAAGGTTTTCACACTTAAAAGTCACTTGTCATCTTCTATCCTTTTTCTTTTTAAATTTTTGTTTCTAGTACTTGGTATAGGTTGGCAAGATAGTGGGACCCACGAATATAAACGATGAGAAGATGAAGATTCATCAGGTATATGACGAGAACTTTGGTTCCTAGAATATACAAATCAAGGACCTATTGTATTAGAAGACATATCAGAATAAACTAGATTCAATCAAGCAATAAGAGTGGGAACTGTTAGATCAGCAAGCTCTGAATGTGATTCATCTCACATTATCATGGAACATTGCCTTAAACATCACCAATGAGAAGAATGTGCAAATTTGATGAGAGCATTATCCTACATGCACAAGAAGCCTTCTGCATCAAGCAATGTATATTTGATGCGTCATCTTTTCAATAAAAAGATGAACAAAGGTTTCTATGATAAATCTCATTGATGAATTCAATGTGATCGCGCGGTAAAAGCTTTAATTTTGTTTTTTTTTCTACCTGAAAGTTATAGTACAACTATGACTGCAGTGAGCTATTCATCGGGTTTAAAAAAAAAATGAAGCTTCAAGAAATTCAAGATTTGATACTTAGCAAGAAAATTTGCAAAAGAGCCGAGTGAATTTTCAAGTGCTACCTTAAGTATTTAAGATAGAGGGAGAAGCAATCAATGAAGGTGAAACTAATCCCATAAAAGATCAACATCCAAAGGGAGAAGTAAATCAAGATCTCATGGTGAACTAAGTTGCTAGAATTGCAAAATGATATGCCATATGAGACGAGATTATGGAGTCCCAATGAAGAAAATTCGGTATGGAGATCAAAATAAAGAGAGAGAAATTTATGGATGCAACTCTTGAAGAGATGCTTGACAATGATGCTATAATTTTGAGCACTGACAATTTGATTGAGCCTTGGATTCTAGACTAAGGTGAGTCATTTTACTCAACTTTGTGCAAAGAATTAATGCATGGGAGTTAGCCCACAAATGAACATTTCTACTTGCCCAAAATTCTGAAAAAAGAAATAAATTTGACACAAAAGCTAAAAAATATTTTTTTCATTAGGGGGATGAACAATATAGAAAAATAAGATGTTACATTCAATGAAAATATGTTGTACGGGATAGATAAATGATAAGGTCTAATGGGTAAAAACTAGAGAGATTGAATTAGAGGGGTTTTTTAGAATATTATGATTAAAAATCTTAAATCTATTGCTGTAGACTCTAATGAAAAAAATCATATGGATCTTAAATCTATTGCTGTAGACTCTAATGAAAAAAATCAGATGGATCACATACACTTGAACCAAATTTAGGAAGATCTAATTAAACATCTAAACCTATATAGAGATATTTTCTATCATTGCATTATTTGATATTGACTGATGCTAGCGAACCATGAAATTTTTTGGAACTAGTGTAAGTTAAAGATTCTGTTGGGTGGGAGTTAGTAATACGAGATGAGTTGGATCCGCTCAAGAAAAAAGAGCTTGGGTGTTCACTATCAACTAGGAAGAAGGCATAGGTGTATCAGGTTAAAGAAGAACTTGATGACAATAAGAGGTATACAGTACGGTTAGTTGTAAAGGCTTTTCAGCAAAAAGAAAGAAACTGACTACATAGATTTTCTCTCTCATTGTCACGTTAACTGTTATCAAGTCAGTGTAGAGTATTGTCGTTGCTGAGAATTTATATTTAAAGTAGTCAAAAGCAAAGATTCCATTCCACCATGATAACTTAGAGGGAGGTATTTATATGGTACAACTAGAATGTTTCTAGGTTCCTAGAAAAGAAAATTATGTTTGTAAGTTGGGAAAAAGTCTATATGGCTTGAAAGCAAACTTATAGGCGGTGGTATAAGAAATTAGACATTTTTGTGTATGATACAATGTTCACTAAAAGTGAATGGATCACTGTTATTACTTCAAGAAATGTAATGACTAGTATATTATCTTATTGTTATATGTCGATGACTTATTGTAGGATCTAGTATAAGTAAGACCAACATACTAAAGCAACAACTGTGAAAAGAGTTTGAGATGAAAGGCTCGAGAGTAGTGAATTGGATCATGGGATAAAGATCACGCAATATAGATTTCGAGGAATTCTAAAATTATCTCAAGAAAAGTACGCTATAAAAGTGTTGCAGATTTAGAGTTCAAAATGCAAAACTAAGAAGTACTCTTTGAAAAGTCACTTCAAGCTCTCAAAGACGCAGTCACCAAAGACAGATGAAGAATGAAAATATATGATTAAGATACCTTTTGTGTCATCTAGTTAGCAGTTTGGTGTATGATGTAGTGTGTACTATATCAGACATAACTCACACGTTGGGAGTTATGAGCAAATATATGGCTAATCCAAGAACAAAGTATTAGGAAGATGTAAAGTGGATATTAAGATATCTAAAAGGCACTTTGGCTATATTACTATTTTTTATGAAAAAATGTGTAACTTTATAAGACTTTGTGGATGCAAATCTTGGTGGTGGCTTGGACAATAGGAATAGCATCTTGGGTTTTGTTTTTACCTATAGCTGGCATTGCAATCAACTGGATATCTAGACTTAAAAAATGTATATCTCTCTCAACCTCCGAAGCATAGTAAGTTGACATATCTGAAGTTGGCAGTGTGATGATTTACTCAAAAATTTTGCTAAATGAGATAGGTAAAGAGAAGGATAGCAGTGTTTTTCTCAATGATAGTCAGTGTGTTATTCGTCTTGCAAGGAATCCAATAATTTATTCAAGAACAAAGCAAATTGTGTTAAACTATCATCATATTTATCAATCAACAGATGATGGGACATTGTCATTAAAAAAGATTCTAGGTGCGGAACATCTAGCAAATATGTTAACAAAGGTTCTTACTGTGAAGAAACTAAGGTTATGCATTGCCTCAATTAGCCTCCATGGTTAATGATGGGCAAGTCACCGCACTAAGACAAGTTGGGTTATAAAGATGAGTGAAGATTATGAAAGACTATTGATATTTTGAAGATCAGCCTCTAATGGGAGATTGATGGAGTCGTGAAGTCTAATAGAGAAAACTAATATTGAAGCTCATAACTTTTACTGTTATTGGGAAAATTTTAATTTTCACAATAAAGTGAAGAATAGAGCTTTTTACTACTATTAATAGCATACATGTAATTTCCATTATAACTATGCATACCCTAAAGTCTTGTTATATATTATGGCAATATTTTGGTAGTTGTAATTCTCATACTCATACTCATGATGAAGATATTACCTAGTTTTCACTTTCTGATTTTGAAAAACGTTTTCCACAAAAATTCGCCCATCTCCTTCTGTATCTTTCCTCTTCAATGATTCATGTTCTTAACATTTGATCAAGTTACTAAAAGTAGTTGATTAGAGATTGCGAGTTCCTTTCTAACCTAATTTAAATAAGAAGAGAATTTACGATGATAAAAGTCACCCACCATTATCTTCATCACAATGTGCACGTTGACTTAGACATGTACATGTATAAAAAATTTCGAGCCTCCGATCTTAAGCAACATTCAACTGAAAACCAGTTGGAAGAGAAAAAAATTGGTGCCACCATAATTCTCGGCGTTAAACAGGGTAATCTAAACAATTGGCTGAGCACAAAGAAACTTCTTGGAAAGGAAAATAAAGAAGTAGGTCTTCAATCAACAGATTCTAGAACTTGACTAAGCTGTTAAGTGAAAAAAGAGAGAAGTTTTCGAACCATAAGATAGTCAGTCCAGACCACTGCTTCACGGACAAAACAGGGCCCTCTCTTTTCATGTACACACGTTAGTTTTCCATGTCATATGTCTGCCTTTTTCTCCTCGGGATACATGACACTAAGCACAAAGTGAGAGAGTCCACAGATTGTCCTTTCATGAGAAAAACATGTTGCGGAGAAAAACCATTTGGTTGGACTGTTGGTTGGATTGCATCAACGTCCACATCGGTATTCAAAGTAAGACCCGAGGGACCTATTGACTGGAATAATGAGAGGTTTAGACTTTTGCGGCAGCTTCCTGGTATTGATGCTATAATATTAAATCCAGCGCACCTTCACCACCAGCATGATGAGTTAATTGTTTGTTTGTTTGTTTTTTTTTTTTTTTTTTTTGGGTCCTTTTGTCCTACCCCACTGGGGACGTTTCAACCGATCGTGGAGGAAAATGTTGTCTGCCAACATCGGCTCTTATGTCAGCAATGACGACCGGTAGGGTCCACCAAAAGCTACTGAACGCATTCAAAATTTTTCAGATTCAAACCTACCATGAGTACTCCCGTAGTAGGGGTCATAAAAATTATTGTTGACGTTTGGACAAAACAATTCGCAAGAAGACAAGCCTCGCAAGATTGTACGGTGATAGAATCTCCTAAAACGAAGCTTGCTTTCACAAATATTTTTCACACGAGGGAGAGAGAGAGAGAGAGAGAGAGAGATGGCGTCGGTTCTCCCAATCAAGACTCGAGGGAGTGGAAGAAATTTTGGGTAGCTGGGATTAGGAAGTGGCATGAAAATTCGCTCCCAATTATTAAAAGAGTTCTCCCGTTCACATTGACTATTTGGTCAATTATGCGACACTACAAAGCCCAGGGAGACGGGGAGACGGTAGGAGCATCCAACAAAGAATGGAGGACGAGAGGAAGAATGAGAGTGCACAGGCCATCCACCCCACCAATGGAGAAGCCACAGAGAGAGAGCGCAAGCTTGTCAATGGCAGCGCCAAAGAAATGGAGGTGGAGGAAAAAGCTGTCACAAGTGAAGAGACCATCAACTACAGAGGATGGAAGGCCATGCCCTTCATCATAGGTGACCCCAAAGTCTCTTCTTGTTCAGAGCCATGAGAGACAATTTCTCCTCGTAAGCCGTAATTTAATATTTTCCATGCGGAAAAATCTGAAAAAATCTCCCAGGAAATGAGACTTTTGAGAAGCTGGGAGCAATCGGGACCTTGGCTAACCTCTTGATCTACCTCACCGGTGTGTTCAACCTGAAGAACATCACGGCCGCAAACATCATCAACATCTTCAGTGGCACCACCAATTTCTCCACCTTGATCGGTGCTTTTTTGTGTGACACGTACTTTGGCCGCTTCAAGACCCTTGCGTTCTGTACAGTCGCTTCTTATCTGGTAATTTATTTCTTCTTCTTGATCTCTCTCATGTTGAATCCATGTTGAAAACACTGGTACTGGGGCTACAAGCATTTATTTAGTGCAGAGCAGACACTTTATGTCGGAACTATGCACAGATTGGGCATGCTTGAATTTTCAATTTCCATCGCCATAGGGCATGTTGTTTCTGATTTGATTCACTCTCAATAGGCAGCAGCAACTACTATATGGTTCGTGGTACTAGATTTAGGGTTTTCGTTTAAGCGAGTTGCTGTCCGGATGCAGCTGATTTACTGCCTTGTTAAATTAGGGCTTGCAAGTGATACAACTAACGGCAGCATTAAAGAATCTGCATCCGCCGGAATGTGGCAACAACACCACATGTGTTGGACCAACAGCCGGCCAGATGGCCTTCCTATATACAGGGTTCGGGCTGCTGATTTGTGGGGCAGCAGGCATCCGCCCCTGCAATTTCGCATTCGGAGCCGACCAATTCAATCCCAAGACCGAATCAGGGAAGAGAGGGATCAACAGCTTCTTCAATTGGTACTTCTTCACCTTCACTTTCGCGCAGACGGTCTCGTTGACGCTTATCGTTTACGTGCAATCGAACGTGAGCTGGACGATTGGGCTATTGATACCAGCAATTCTGATGCTCGTATCATGTGCAATCTTCTTCATGGGTTCGAAGATATATGTGAAAGTAAAAGCTCAAGGTAGTCCACTAACGAGTGTAGCGCAGGTCATCGTTGTGGCCATAAAGAAATGCCAACTTCCAACGCCCGAGCAACCCTGGCACTCTCTTCATAATTATAATCCTCCGAAAACTATCAACTCCAAGCTTCCTTACACAGATCAATTCAGGTACTGAAAATGAGCTGCATTGACATGTGCTAGATCTACGATCGTGTTCAGAGACGAAGCTTAATTACTTCTTTTGTCATCAGGTGCCTCGACAAAGCAGCAATCGTGACAGCTGAAGACAAAAAAAAGCCGGATGGATCATCGGCTGATCCATGGAGACTCTGCAGCTTGCAGCAAGTGGAGGAAGTGAAATGTATTATAAGAGTGATGCCAATTTGGGTAGCGGGTGTGTTCTATTACCTTGTCATCGTCCAACAAAACACCTATGGAGTCTTCCAGGCCACTCAAATGGACAGACACCTCGGGAACACCGGCTTCGAGATCCCAGCGGCATCGTATGTTGTCTTCCTGATGTTGAGCATGACAATCTTCATACCCATCTACGACCGACTGATCGTCCCATTCCTCCGGAGGCTTACCGGGAAAGAAGGCGGCATCACGCTTCTCCAGAGACTGGGCATCGGCTTGTGTCTTGGCGTGCTAACCATGCTGGTGTCTGCCATAGTGGAAGAGCGCCGAAGATCAATAGCTCTGACGAAGCCCACTCTTGGGGAAGTTCCAAGACGAGGCGCGATTTCATCAATGTCAGCCTTGTGGTTAATCCCTCAGTTCACACTTGCAGGCCTCACAGAAGCATGCGCATCGATCAGCCTTGTTGAATTTTACTACAAGCAGTTCCCCGAGAACATGAGGAGCATTGCAGGTTCTCTGTACTATTGTGGCATGGCAGGCTCGAGTTACCTGAGCAGTCTACTCATATCGATTGTCCACGAGAAAACAACAGGAGCGGAAGGCGGGAACTGGTTGCCAGAGGATCTGAATAAAGGAAAATTGGACTATTACTATTTCCTGATTGCTGCGTTGGAGTTTCTGACCCTGCTGTACTTTCTAGTGTGTGCAAGGTGGTACAAGTATAAAGAAACAGATGTTGTCAGCCCTGAAGCGGATGTAGAAATGAAGCAACATGAGCAGAATCATGTTTGAATGTTAGTGTCAGAGGATCAGATCATCACATTCATCTCATTGAAAACTAGGCTTCATAAAGATTTTAGTAGCAAAGCGGTCTGAGATATGTAGAATTCCAATAATGCTTTAGATATTAGAAACCTATTTATGCAGTGACTTTGGTTTATACGCACGACCATTATGAATATGAATTATTTACGAAATAATTTAGCCCAAACCAAAGAAGTTCACCCATTAAGCTAATTCCTACAAGATATTTGCCGATTTTGTTAGATGAGGGCAAATGATCATATATCGAGAAAAATTTCAAGTAAGTGTCTGAAATATTTTCATTTTCTTAAATAAGAGCTTCATTTCAAATAATGGCTTGAAATAGTCAAATCATCTCAAACAAGAGTTTGAAATAAAGCTTATTTCAAATGAAAGTCTCAAGTAATTATATCAATTTCGAAAAAAGGCCTAACCTCTCTAAAATCAAATGACTTTTTTGTCTTTTAATTTTTTTTCTATTTATTTCTTTTTCTTTTTTTTTTTTTTTTTTCCTTATTTTGCCCCTTTTCCTCCATCGACCATGATGAAGGTCGCCACACTCAAGCGACGATCGCCCTCGCCTGGGCTAGTGAGGGGTAGCCCCAACCAACGTCAGGCGAGGGAGCTAGATCGAGTGAGGGCAACCCCACCCTCTTCAGCATTGGGCGATGGGCCCCCTTTGGCGTTGGCCAATGGTCGCCCTCGCCGGCGTCACACGAGGGCCAAAAGCAAGGGCGAGCCTTGCTAGATTTGGCTCAGGCAACCCTAGCCCCACCCAACCCAACCAAGGCAATCCTCATCTGAAGTCAGCGATAGCGACCCTCGCCAAATTTAGTGAGGGGTGCCCTCGCATGATACTGGCGAGGGTGGCCCTCGTTGGCCTCATCTTTGCCTAAGACGAGCAACTTCCACCAACCATTGACAAGAAAGGCCAAGGGATGGAAGAGGAAAAAGGGGAAAAAAAAAGGATATATTTTTTAAAAAAATATGGTTATAATTTCCTTACCAAAATACCCTTTTTCCAATTACCAAAATAGTCACGGGCCAGCCAAAAGCCCTTTTTTGAGACTATTTGGTCATATTAAGTTATTATTTGAATTAAAGTCTATTCCGAATCCTTAATTAAAAATATGAGAGCATTTCAAGCTTTTCTTAAAAATTTTCCCTTACATATCATCAATAAACGATGTTGCGAGTTTGGAACTCGTGTAGGTGTAAGTGGTTTTGTCAATGGACTGCTGATGGACACATGCAGAACCTGCCTAGTATTTAGAGTAGCTTCTAGACTTCTGGCATTGAGAATTGACTTTTGATACGGAGCATAACTCCATTAAACTATATGTTCGGTCAATAATGGCTTGTAACGGCAGTGAGCACGCCTTGTTGCAAGAAAAGTTCAACATCTGCCTCTTCCGATCTCATAGATACAGAGATAATTTGACTTTTGTGTGCTCGATAGATATTTTATACCACTTTAGTATATTTTTAGAGCTGTGAAGCTACTTGAAAATGTTAGAGAGATTATCTAAATAATCTTAAATTTATCGTATAGATGTCTCCATATAATAAGTTTAGGATTAATCAAGTAATTTTTCTAAAAATGGTTTAGCGGTAGAGAAGTCTACAGGCTGAGAGCCCCGCGGAAGCACGCGACTGTAATGGTTTAAGTACATTCATCACAGTTTCTGATTTTCAACGGCCGTCTTACAAGGTCTCGCTCACCTACTTCAACCACCATAACATAAAATAGAAGAATCACCAGATCAAATTTAACACGTAAGAATGCATGTGACATATGATCCTCATTTTCTGTATTCTGCTGCACCCAATAATCACGCCCTTATCAAAGCTCGATCAGTTAGAACAGCACACGTGGATGCTCGTGCTTGTCTTCTATTTTGACAAGAAAATTATTCATGCGAAAAAGAATGTAACGTCACGTCCCCGGAGTTAAGGTTCAAATTTGATACCAGAACCACTGTTTGAAATGGCCCTCTGCTCTCCTCTCATTTTCACACGGCTCTCTTCTTCAATCTCCAAGGAGAGGAGGGTTTGAGCTAAGATCTTCCGTAGCCTCCTTAATTTTCTTTTGTTTTTGGCTGATTTGATACTCTATTTTCTTTTGCTTACTTTCCTCCCGTTTTGAGAAGTGTTACTCTTATAATATAGTCTAGATCTATATATTTTTCCTCCCCATTGGGGAAGGCTTCCATCCCGATCTAGTATAGATTTGGGTTTTTTGTGCATATGATTTTGGGTTTTGCTTCTCTCAGGTTTCGTTAGTGTACTATTCCATTTTCGAATTTTCTCAGGTTTCGTTAGTGTACTGTTCCATTTTCGAATTTTCGAATGAGATCATAAAAGTTTCGTGAAAATTTTATTCTCACGGGTGTCAAATCCGTGTGCATTCAACTTTGTTATTCTGAACTTAGGCGAGCATGGAGGCAAAGCTGTGCTCTCGTTCAGACATCTTACCTTGTTATTTACAACGAAGTTTAGGCAGAGTCTCACATTAAATCGGTTGCTATTAGAAATTGCCAGGTTGTTTCGAGTAAATAAGGAATGAGCAAAATTTGCAACAGTTCAAACGTCAGATAACGCAATAAAGCATCATCCACCAGCATTTTCAATACTCATAATCAACATCGGCAACAATTGCCAACATCAGCAATAATTGCCAGGTTATAAAGCTTCATAGTAAAGCAACGGCTCAAATTGTCTCTTCCAAAGAAATAGAAAATCTCGAATCTTCTAATTTCCTTTGAATTTGATTTTCTGCGATATGAAGATCAACCAAGTCCAGAAATAACAGCAGCTTGAAATTACCATCCATCGTTTTGACTTATCGGAAAAAAAGAAGAAGAAAATATTACAGGAGCCCTCGTCTAGAAAACAATGGGAAATTATTTAGCTTCTCTTTCCTTCTGTAACATGGTCATTGATAATTTGATGCTACTAGTAAAAAATGTCGAAGATCAGTCCTTAGTCGTCCACCGAGAACCTAATCTTTAGGGAAACAATAACATGATGAGCAGTTGATATCACTGAATGATATAGATATCACTAATGAGAGCGTAAAAACACAAGTTAGTTTCCACCCATCATTTGGGAATTTTGCTGACTAAAAACCAACACACAAATAGATGAAATTCGGCAAAAGCACCTGAAGTGCTGAAGATTGGATATGGTAACAGAAATTAAGATGATAACCACTCATGACATGCTAATTACAAGTCCTTATCTCAGTGCAAACGTTGAAGGACAGAAGATGGACTGCACCTCCAGGGAGCCTCCTTCAGACAGTGTATGCTTGCTGGATCGTTTCAATGTCCAGGCCCTTTATTCTCAACACCGACTCCACGTGACCTTTCAGGGTATGAAGTTCTCTCAACCTGCAGAAGCAGCGAAATTGAGGGAAAATGTCAGGAGCGAAGTAAACAACCTATAAAAGTTCAAAGGAGATTTCAAATCACTGTGAGACTAATCTCTAAGAATTCACCTACCGAGCAATTTCCGCCCTTCTTTTTGCTTCTTCAGCGATATGATTGAGTTCAGTGAAATGGGCTCGTTCGGTAAACATTTTAGTGTCAGGCGGTTGCAATCCATGCAGTGTTCTTTGCGCATGTGCCCACTGAAGCTCACGCTGCTCCTTTCCAAAGTCCTTTTGCCTTGTGAACGCAATCTGAGGAAAGATCAAACAAAGAAACATACTGATAAGGATGCAACACCCAAAGACAACAGATCATAAACCAATTGCTGAACTTCATACCCTCTGCTCCAAAACCAGATCCCAAGCCCGCCCACTTAAGGCATAGCGTGTGAAGAACTTTATTAAATCTAGCGGGATATAGAAAATTATGTTATAAAGCCAGATGACGCCAGCCCAACCCCATCCAATTCCTTCAATTGCAGCAAAACTCCAATTTGCATATACAGCAATCAAAGTAGCGATCTGCACAGTGTGGAAGATATGAATGGCTTCTCTACTTGAGTTAAACAATTTCTGAAAAAACAGCTCAAGAATGATCGGGAGATAACTCACCAGCTGAGCAATTACAAAAGCCACCACAAGCAATAATCCGGGACGCTCAACATAAGACCAGCCCCTGGATCGCGTAACAAATATGAGGGCCTGACTGATGGTGCTTACTTGCAGATATATTGCAGAGGCAAGTTTCCGGAAGTCATCATGTGCAGTCTTCTCCAGAGTCGATACCCCAAAGGTTCTCTGCAAATTACAGGCTAATGAATATCCCTCCAAGAAATAATTTGTAGGAGGACGGAGTCCAAAAAATTTTACTCTTCATACTCCCAAGTAACTGTGTTCCAGTGTGATAACAAAATTTTCATTGGACATAAAACCTTAAATGCTTGTGTCAAAGAAATTGCATTCGAAGAAAGGGGATGAATTCCAAATGATACCCCTTCTAGCACATGGTACTTCTAGGTTTATCAGGAAAAGAGATTTTGACAACAAAGCTTGCTTTTTCCATAAGCACAAAGATTTCAGATCCAAGACTACAGATTCAGATGAATGTACCGGGAAAAAATCTGTTTTGTATGCTGCCCAGAAGAATATAACTGTCATCATAGCCAGGTAACTGCCGAGGACAACGCCAGTTGTAAAAATTTCAGATAGCTTCCAGCTGTCTGGTAGAGGAGAGGGTTTCACCCTATCCTTTGAAATTGTCATAATGGTACCTGAAAATTCAAAAATAAATTTCAAAACCAGAAAATCAAGCAAAGAAAGGAAGGTAGGAATGCTTCTACATCAATCACAAATGTCTGATTAGTAGTTTAATCAATTACAGAGATGAAAAGGGCACATCAGGTTTCACCATTATAGTAAATTACAGTAAAAGAATGGATAGATCTACAAAAGATCAGATAAGAACGCAGGAAAAAATTCTCAACAATGATCGGAGGGAGTAAGAGTGAGCTAACCATCATTCAGAATGGCTATAATCAGCACCATAAAAGGTGGAAAATCGAATTTCCATATGAGGGCCAGCAGCATAAAGCCAAGCTGTCACAAGATCAAAGAAGGACCCTGGATATTAGGATGATGAAAAGATTTGTTATATATTCCACATCAAAAGGAAAAATTATGACTACTCACCACTATACGGATTGTAATAGAGACTGCATAGATCTGTAAAACGTAAGAAACAAAAATTAATGTGTAACTACTGAAAAAAAAGATCAAATACTTAAAGACTAGAGATCTCGCAAATCACATAGTTGAGTCAAAAAAACATATTCTTAGGGTTGAAGCTTACAGTATAGTTTTTCATCCTTTGGAAGATTGCCCGACTAGTCAGAACAGCACTGATGATGACACTAAGGCCAGGTTCAGTGAGGACAATGTCAGAAGCACTTCGGGCGGCATCAGTTGCATCAGCAACAGCTATTCCAATGTCAGCCTTCTTAAGAGCAGGAGCATCATTCACCCCGTCTCCAGTCATCCCACAGATATGTTTCCTTGCTTGAAGTCTTTTCACAATCTCGTATTTGTGTTCTAAAGCATGAAATGTCGACACAATAGCGCACAGCATATGCACATAGCTTATGGCAAAAGCCCAAACAAAAAAATAGCAATTAAATCAGAACACATAAACACAGTATTTACCAGGGAAAACGCCAGCAAAGCCATCTGCTTTTTCTATGAGCTCATCAATTGGTAACGCAGCAATGGACTCATCCTTGTCCTGCCCCAATAAAGCTGATGAGGGATACATGTTGGTTCCCATTCCCAAGCGGCGACCGGTTTCTTTTCCTATTGCCAGTTGATCCCCTGACAAAATATGTGGAGATTAGCAACAAAGACGAACAAAGCGAAAGTTGATGCAACGCAACAACCAAAACTTCAGCACCACTAGTTCATATGTGGCCATTGAGGAAACTAAAAATTCAACAGGGATTTTAATACGGTAAGAACCCAGATTCACACGCATGACAGCATTATGTCAGATAAACTAAAAGCATTGCAGATGAAAGAACGAATAATTGCATAATAGCAAAAACAAAAGCACGATGGTACTTCAAACAAGGACATCATCACAAAAGCCCCAGCACTAAAGTCAAATTCTATGCATCAACCCCTGTCCAAGGAGAGACTTCTGCAGGGTCCAATTTTGGGCTTCCACGAGATATTAGACATAGAACTTCTGAATGGCAGATGAAACACATTAATGCCGTGTATTTTTAGTCAGCCAGAGCACCCATAGTCAAAGTTCACGCATGATCTTATAGCAACAGTGGAAGGTTATCAATTCAACGAGGTGGATCGACTTCTACACTAAGCCAAGTTCACATGACCTCCTCTTGGCACAGGCAGCCAGAGCATTATATCAACTCCAAAATAACCAACATACCTGTAATCATTTTGACATTCACCCCAAGATTCAAAGCCCTCCTTATTGTCTCTGCACTATCATGCCTTGGCGGGTCGAAAAGAGGCATGAGACCAATGAACTGCCATGGGCCTCCAGAACTCTCCTTCCTTCCTTCTGGAACTTCCTGAGTGGATAACATGGATCAAACCAGACCAATCAACAAAACCGAAGATAGGAGCAAATCCTTTCAAATTGTTGTGCAACATGTCAATTCAACAAGGAGCAGAACCTGGTATGCTACTGCCAGAGATCGTAAACCACGCTCAGCAAACTTATCGATCACTGCATGGACACGACGTTCAATCTCTGACTTGTTGTGGGCCATGTTTAGAATCTGAGGATAATTTAAAGCACGATGAGCTTTGAATTTCTCCAATCAAGTTGAGAGAAGAAAAACCTGTACAGATATGTAAACTTGCCTGCTCAGGTGCGCCTTTGCTAACTCTATGCATTCTTCCTTCACTGTCAATGTAAGTCAATGCAGTCCTCTTGTCTGTGGGATTGAATGGAAGAAAATGTACCTCCTGAATTCCAGCCCGGGCCTTTTGATTGGTAGGTAGGGAGCAAAAGAGAACAAGATTAAGAGTCAGGTGACCAAAAAAGGCAGCAAGGTAGAAATGGATGAGCAGCTTGACATTTAAAACTCACCTCCTTTGGGTCTGCCAGCATCCCTACTATAGCAGCATCTATGGCATCTTGGTTTTCCGTTCTGGAAGCTCTAGCTGCCATCAGAACAACAGTATCTGCATCTACTCCTTTTGCAAAAACCTAGTATCATGTTGAAGCAATAGGTTCAAAAATGGCCAAAGCTTAATGAAATCCCCCAACACAATGAACAGCATCCGACAAGATCCTCAACCAACCTCAATTAAACTTTTGTCAACAGTGAGCTTGTTTAATGTCAGTGTCCCAGTTTTGTCGCTGCAAAGAACATCCATACCAGCCATCTCTTCAATAGCAGTCATTCTCTTGGTAATAGCTCCCTGAAACCAGAGTCATCATAGCCACATCAACTATCTAACCTCTGTGAGATAAAATCGAGTTGAAGACCCCAACTAACCTGTTGAGATAGTCTATGAGAACCAATGGCCATTGTGACTGAGAGAACAGTTGGCATGGCAATTGGAATACCTCCAATAAGAAGCACAAGAAGATTGTCAATTCCAGGACGATATTCCCTATCTTGAATGGGGTACATGACAATAATCTCGATAATCATCCCCAAAGCAATCGAGCATATGCAGAAGTTCCCAATAGAAGTCAAAACCTACAAGATATCAATACTAGTTATGAGTAAAGAACTCAATGCACTCATCAAAGCACGCCTTTGCAAAAGCACCGGTACAAGATGAGTTAATTCACATTTATTTGTAATAAAAGATGGATTCTGTCTTTATCTTCTTGCCTTTTGGAAGTGTCCCACTTGGTTAGTGGTGTCGACAAGGTGAGCAGCCTTCCCAAAGAAAGTATGAACACCAGTGGCGATAACCACTGCTTCAATTTCTCCTTGCTTACAAGTAGACCCAGAGTAGACACCATCTCCGGGGCCTTTGGTAACTGGAAGAGATTCGCCAGTGAGAGCAGACTGCAAATTCAACAGCAAAATCGCTTCATCAAAGAAAGCCACGCACCTCATATAATTAATATTGTAACTAATAGAAGAAATATCCAACCTGGTCAATTTTCAAAGGATCTCCCTCAAGTAGACGGGCGTCAGCAGGGATAATATCGCCAAGTTTGATACTAACCACATCACCAGGAACCAAAACAGCGGCATCTTGCTCATTCCACCTCCCATCGCGGAGAACCTTTAACACACTCAAATTTCAATTACTTCAGCTAAGAATATTCCGAAAAAAACGATCAGCAACTTTCCACCAAGAGAATAAACATAAAAACAAAAAAGAAAAAGGAAGCGATATACCTTTGCTTTGGGGGCCAGGCGGGCCATCAAAGCAGCTGCGGCATTACCTGCATTATTTTCCTCTATGAAACTGATTGTTGAGTTGATCACGAGCAGAGTGATAATACCAACAAAGTCTTGCCAATCCGGAGGCTTTCCCTGCAAAAGGCAAAGCACAGATAATAGGACAAGATTTCCAGAAACTGAACAATGAAGCACAAATAATGCAACTCAAAAGCAACAACTCACTCCTCCGTTTGCAAGAGCAATGGCCATAATTGCAGCAGCTTCCATGACCCATGACAGAGGATTCCACATAAAACCCAGAAACTTCAAGAATTTGCTCTCCTGATACACACCGTAAAGTACAAAACTTTAAGGGAAACAACAGGAGTGAAATCACCAGACAACGAGAACAACTGGGTATAATGTAGCAACAGATCATGTCAATGCCTTTTTCTCTTCAAGTTTATTATGGCCAAAAATGGCGAGCCTCTCCGCGGCTGCCTGAGTAGTGAGACCTTCTCTGCTGCATCTCAGATTCTCAAACACTTCGTCAATGGGTATATTTTCCTGCAAGAACGAAATCTTCAGACCCCCCAAAACCAAAAAAAACCCACTGACACGAACCCATGAGAGAAGGGAAAAAAAAATGAAACATCAGCAAAGCGAGCTGCAACAAAAGCCCCAGCTTTTCGGCCTCAGATCCATTACCAAATCCACAGTCTCCTTCAGCACCGCCTCCAACACTTCAGGCTGCTCCGCCATCTTTCTCGAGCTCTTCCTTCTCTCTCTCTCTTCGCGAATGTCCTCAAAAGAAGCAAAAACCAACTAAAGACCGAGACCCATCGAGAGACGAAGCCCGACAAGCCAAAATGCTCCCCCAAGAACTCCGAGCCGGGAGAGGAACGGAGCGGAAATCCAGAGGGTTGGAGCTCGTTTCGGGCGTGAAAAGAGGGGTCGGAGAAGAAATGAGGACAGCCCACCAACACCAAACCAAATCTTCAAAGAGAAAGAGAGAAGGGGGTGAGGAAGAGGAAATGAAATTATGAAACCGCTAGGAGTGGTAGTGGCAAAAGTAACATCCGCGGTAGTCCACAAATACTCTCCCCATTTTTAACGTTACCCCTTTATTTCTGCGCGAATTGACCAAACAGCCCCTCCTTTGTAATCTAACATCTACAGAGCCTAAACGACTTATTAGTTATTTACCGTTACCTAATAATTTTTAAATACAATTTACTGTGCATTACATTGATAATTACAACTTCGAGGAATTTCCTCTCCGACAATTTCTTCTTCTTCTTTTTTTTTTCTTTTGGAATGAGTGATACTAAACTCCTTCTCAAGATAAGTAATTTAAAAATTGTACGGCTTATCTAAAATCGACCGGTCCATTCAAAGTATAAACGTTTAAGCACGTTCACAAATATCAAGTAATACACCACACAAAAAATTATGACATAATTTGTAAAAATATTCAGAATGACAATGTCATTTTCAACCAATAAAAAGTCTTACATCCCTGCTATGATTGGTAAAACTTTTTTCTTGCATTCACCTTATTCCTCATATTATCGAGCTGTTATTTCTCGGTGTCTCTTCTTTACAAAACTTTATACTTTGACCACCGCCTACGGTGACCTAGTTGGATAAGGCTCTCCAATGAAACTAACGAAAGTGGAGGGGGTCAAATCCCGCTGGCCGCACGGGATCTTAGGCGCGACGTCGGGGTGGTGGGTCCTCCGCTAACGTCGTCCCAGGGTTTACCCGCCGGCTACCGACTGTACGGGGTTCCCTTAGTATCAAAAAAAAAAAAATCATACTTTGAAGTGAAAATTGATAATAAAAAATGCAGATTTTCATTAAAACCTACTGTGGTTATACTCGCTTTTTACCACTTTTCAATTTTGATTGCTATGAAAAATTTCAAATGTCTATACGACTCATCCGATCCACTCTCCAAAGATGATAAGGCGGATTCGTGCATGCGCATGATGTGAACCACATAGTAAGAGATCAAACAATCATGCCGAAATCACCCCGACAATCACAGCAATGTCGCCTGAAACCCTAAAAATTTTCGAGCGACCTAGCTTGCAACGTTCACGACTGATTCTTGAACGATGTTGCATGCTCTTTCGGTGTATCTGATGACGAGTGGCTTGATGTTAAAAGCGCAAGGGGTCGCTGCCGTCGGAGAGAACAATGTTTTGGAGACCACTTCGCGAGAACACCACATGGAGAGAACCTTTGTACCCACGTTTCAAGACTCGAACAAATGGAATTGCGAAACACGACACGAGGACGGCCATGCAGCTATGCTCTTTACCAACCCCCCCCAACGTATTTTCTTGCCCTTGGATTTATTTATTTATTGCTCTCTGTAAAACTGGGAAAAACCATATAAACTATCCCAGAACTTTAGCTTAATATGCAATGTCGTCTCTTGACTTGTTTAATATAGTTCATGAATTATTAATAATGTTCAATGTAATCCTTTTCTTTCCTCAAATGACGAATCAAACGATATTTGATGGGATTTTTAAAAATGATGAGTCAGCATGTCCATCTCACTTTAGGAAATGAAGAAAAAAAATTAGGGCATTCACATATCTTTTATTATTTGATGGCATTAATTATTATGTCTTGATTTGAGATTAATATTTTACTTTAATAATCCACATGTAGCTTATTTTTGTCGTCCACCTTTCAAACTTCATGGATTGGAGGTCTAGCAGATTTGGTTAATTTGAATTAATAAAAAGACGACATTGAACTTTTTCTATAGTTTTAGGTCAGATTAAACATGCACTATTAATTCAAAGATCACGTTCGACAAATTACAATTTCAGAGACAATATTACACGTAAATATAATGCAATGACTATTTGTATCATTTTTCCATAAAATTGAGCTAGAGGTTGCTAATTAGATTAATTTTAGACGACGCCCGAGGTCGAGCACACACTAAGATATTACCAAAAAAAAAAAAAGATGGAATAGTTCTCCTATCAATCAATAAGGATCTAATCGACTACAACCTAATAGAATTCAAGATTATATATGCTCTTAGCTATACATCATATCATTGCAAGCAGATCTTACAGCGAATATTCTGAAAAAATATGATGAATCACCCCCTCCAATTATTTTATGGAAATTTTGATATCGCATCTGACAACAAAAATGGGCTAAAGCAGAAGAATACACGCGTTGAGTTCGCCGATCGCTCACATCTGTAAAGGTTCAACAAAGCAAAAAGTACAATAATGGAGCCATAAACAATGCAGCATGTTATCTGGAATAATTAATCACATGTACTAATAATAATAACCTAATTAACACCAATAAATAACTTGATAAAACGTTATAATATGACCAATTTCAATCAGCAGTGTACCTCCTGTTGACTACTCCCTGGCGATGGCCACCGCGTTGGTCACCGGCTTGCCAACAACCGCTGGCCTCCTTTTACTTTTTCCCTAATTAAGAATTTTGTCGAATTTTAATTTCATTGACCTAACAATACTTTAGGACACCTCATCGAAACAAAAGTAAAGTAAACCAAGCATATCATTATATCATGTCGGATTCACATCAAACCTCGTTTTCAGCTAAATATGATTTAAATACAAGTGTCACTTCAAAAATATACTCTCAATCCGTTTATTTCAGATGAATAATTTAAAAAATATTAAAAAATGACAATCGCTTGAAATAATTAGTCAATAAAAAGTATTTGGATTAATACCCTGAAAAACCCCAAACTAATATGCTTGTGACAAATTTACCCCAAACTATTTTTTTAACCATAAAAAACCCCAAACCGGTACACCCGTGACAAATTTACCCCGACTGACAATAAAAACCCCAAAATTAGTACATTCATGACAAATTTACCCAAAATAATTTATTCAATAAAAAAAACCCCAAATTAGTAAATTTGTGACAAATTTACTCTCCGTTAAATTGGATTAATACCACAACAAAATTACAAAAATTGTAAATTGTGACAAACGGAATGCAAAATCCCAAATCGATATATCAATCAATTGTCATGTGTCATTTAACTAAATAATTTAACAGTAAAATTTAACGAATACTGACAGAGGGTAAATTTGTCACAAGTATACTAGTTTGAGGTAAATTTATCAAAGGTATATCAGTTTGGAGTTTTTTGTGGTAAAAAAAAAACGTTTGGGGTAAATTTATCACAAGTGTACCAATTTGAGCTTTTTCATGATATTAACCCAAAGTATTTTCATCATCACAACAATACATGTCTAAATATATTCATGAACAACTAAAATATCTTTTATTTATGAATTATTTTAAACGATATGAATAATCATCTTTAAAAAAATATGTTTTAATTCATTCACTTTTTGCAAAACAAATATGATTTCGTCTTTGATGAAAAAATAGATGAATCATCGAGTTTTTGTTGCCCCAGTGGCCATCTTCAATATGGTAAGGGGTTCAAATCCCCATTTTCTCAGGGGATGGAGGTGGGAACGAGTAAGTTTTAGTAGTGGATTTCGATTCCCACGCCCTGTAAGAGACAGGGCAAAAGTCTGAGAGTTAGAGTAGGAATAGCATAGGACTGAAAAAAAAAATTGCTAATTAAAGGAACGTAAGGTAAGAAAACCTCATTGTACTTCCCTTCTTTAAAATTTGAAGCACAATTTCTTTCTCATCCTGCAAAGCAATGAATGGGCATTTTGACTAGAAACAGTGACTATATTATTGCGTGCATAAATAATTAGCTTTTATTCCCGACCCAAAAAAATAATTAGCTTTGTTGATATTTGGTAATTGATATCTTAATAAATGCTAGAACTGTCAAAACTTAAACGAGGTCCACGGCAGTTAAACTTCCCCTCTGACTTAAACCAAAATAAATAATAATCTTCTTAGAACAAGTGCTTGTTTACTGATGCAAGTAATTTGTACGTTCAATGGAAATATTATTGGGATCGATTCTATTCCTCTATCTTAAAAACAGGGATATATTTTCTGTGCTAGTATATCTATAAAAGAGTTAGTAAAAAGAAATATCGGTACTAGTAATTATCGGCCTGCGCTCGTAAATTGCGCAAAATTTCATGTGTCAGCTTGAATGAATGATAAGGGGGGACATGTTTAATTTCATGTCGGTTCATGTATGATTGATTTTTGTCTGGAGTTGGCTAGACTAGTGCACATGGCCAGTGCATTTGCACGGCAAGAATGGTTTTACAGACTTTGCGCAAATATTTTATTCTTACCTATTTCACACATATATTCTTAGAAAAGACATAAGGATGCTGTATAATTAAGTGGATAGATTCCATTATAGTAGTGGGAACACATAAAATTGCCTGTGGCTGAGTCAGTTTCTTCGTGCTTTTCTAAATTTCAAGCAATTAACAATTTTTTATGCGACCATGCCACGTATAAAGTGATTTTAACTTGTTTAGAACCTTTTTTTTTTTTTTTTTTTTGACCGATAAATTTGAAATTAAACCCCTTTAATTAATGCGACTCATTTAATTTCTTTTCATCATTTTTTTTTTCAATATATGAATAATTTTATCATTCCCGCTAGAAAGTCAAATGCATTTTTTGGAATAAAACGTTCCGCTAGTTTTAATTTTTTTTTCTCCATATAGTTCACGTATATAAATGGCAGTATTTTTTTAGGCTGAGCTTTAAAAACTGCAAATCTTAGAATAAGATAAAGAAAATCTTAAATTGTATGATTGTTTAGGACATTGTCAATACTTTTTTTTTTTTTTTGTCTTCGTTCTTAGTTTTGTCTCTTTCTCTGGCATGTGCCTCTACAATGGCACATTAGGTGAGGGGCTCCAAGCGGCACTTGACCTATGTAAATGAAATGCCAAGTGTCAATTCTACAGCAACACTTATCAGACCCTTCAGAATACTATGCTTAGATTCCTTGAAGACTGATTGATGACATGAAATTAAAGTGAAATAGCAAGATAATTATAAGAATCAATATATATATATATATATATATATGTAAACACATGATCCCTTTTACTATGCTGCCAACCTCTCCTTCTTTTTTGGCTTTTTTTCTTATTTGGATAATTTGTTCAGACCACATCATTGAATGAAATTGAATATGTTGCACATTTTCAGGTGGAAAAGAATTTTATTACAAAATCACTCAAATCGTAATTATTATTGATGACTGGATAACGGACACGATAATAATTTTAAGGACTTATGTTGGTCCAAAATGCTTACTAATTTGAATAAAAGAAAATGTTCTTTTCGGCGAGTGGAGTTTCGAGCATGAACGGGCCCCATGGACCGGCTTAGCGTACCGATGATAATTGCCCTGAAACCAAGATTTATTTTTCTAATTTTTTTCAACATGATTCACGTCGAAAAATTTTAAAAAAGTAAAAAGAGGAGATCTTTTCCTTTTTGGGCTAGAAGTATTTTCGTCACGGAAAATCAGGCGCCAGCACGTGGCTAGATGGAAAGTTTCCTGGCTTGAATCATGCAATAATCGAATAAATTATGTATATATATTTTTATTTTATTTGACGAGAGGTCAAAAAATGGTCGTATCAGACTCCGACACGCGTGCATCTCCTCGATCGTCGGTCCACCGTTGTATTTTTGGCCGGATCTCTGATTTTATGATAATAGTGATACGGATTTGATACCACCGAGGAAAAAGCCGAAAGACGGAAAAAATGAACCATGAAATGGATTCCGAAAGTTACTTTAATGACCTTTAGAAAAATTAAAGGAAACTGCTTTTAAATAAAAGATATACTACACTCGAGCAAAAGCGGATGATAACTTTCGACCAAAAATCAAATCTGCCGAAAGCCTGTCCGAATTGATTTTCTATGTTCTATTTTCTACTTTTTGCAGTTCACGTGCTTTGATTTTTTAATGTAAATTTCCGAAATTATCATAGCACTCAATTATTAACTTGACTCATAGGTTTATGTATAATTGTTTTTTAATTTCTCTAAAATTTGAATGATATTTTAAGTTTTGATGAGAAAGGGGAAAATTGCCTTTTTGCTTAGTACAAAGAAACGTGGAATAACTTTATTCGCTGCTTAAAATTGAAAGCATCAGAATCATTTTTTTAATCTTGCAAAATATCCAATCTGGTAAGGAACAAGGCTGCTTGTCTGATTGGTGTTGTAATTTGACAAACGTGTCACGTTTTCCCATCAAAAGAATGAATGTTCGAATTCGTGTTGGAATTTCGCCCTTGCTCAATTACTTTAGCTTCGAAAAATTGTCACATTTTCTCTTTTAATTTCGTTTCCACTGAAAATCATTCTCTCGATGATTTACCTTTCAATTTGGTAATGCAACAGATGTTTCTTTTTTTTGGTTACCTAGGAAACCCCCGCACGGCCGACAACCAGAAGATAAACCCTAGGGTGACATGTAAGCGGGAAGACCCATCATTCCCGGCGTCACATTAAGTCCCTAAGTAATCGTGAGGGATTCGAACTCCTCCCCTTGCAGTAGGAGGAGAGAGCCTAAACCATCGTGGCTACCAATACGGTGATGGTAATGCAACAAATGTTGATGTTTAGAATTATAGAGAAAATAACGGTAGAGTGTTATTGTTGGCTCAACCCCAATTCAAATTGTATGATATATAGGGTACAGATTGAAATATAATCATAGAAAAATCACACAATACATATAAACTAATACTCCTCCTAAATGCGAAATAGGTATAACAATCGAGAGATTGGATATGAATAGCGTGTGGGCCGAACTAGATAGTCCCTTGGTAAAAATGTTTGCAAGTTGATCCATTGCAGGCACATAGCGAGACATGTAGATTGCTAGAAACAATCTGCTCTTGAACAAAGTGAAAATCCAACTCCATGTGTTTGATTCAAGTGTAAAACAAGAGGTTGAGAGCAAGTAGATGGCAAAGACGTCATCATAATAAATGGTAAGAGAAGTAAATAATGAATCCAAATTATCTTAGTAAAACGGTAAACTATTGTACAACACTCATCCTATATACTATAATGGGCTATAGTTGGTTGATTCTTGGCATTTCATGAAACATGATTAGTGCATAGAAAAACACAAAACTAGAGTGAAGCATCAAGTTTTGAAGCAACCAACCTAGGCTGCGTCCACATAAGCTATCATTGAATTGGGTGAACACCACTCAATGAGTACCTTGTAGTGAATGTGCTAGCGAAGTATTGGTACAAGCATTTGATGATCTAGAGAAGAGGCAATTTGGGTTGATGCAAGAACTAACAAACCAAATTCAAAGCAAAACTAATATTGAGTCTGGTCATGGATACACACTATAGAACATAACCATCTGCCGACACGATGTTGGAGAAGCAAGAAACTTACCATCATTAGCAAACAATGGAGTTTCCGAAGCTAGGGGAGTAGATATAAGCTTGACCTTATCAAGGTCAAACTTGTGTAAATGGCCATTAACAAGGCTTGACATAAAAGTACATCGTTAGAGCATTGATAAGCCCTATTGCCAAGAAAATAGTGAAGTGGTCCAACATCCTTCATAGCAATTTCTAATTCGACCTACTGCTTAAATATCTATCAAATGAGGCAAGCTTTGAAGTTTCAATAGTTTCATGTGTGATCAGTGACTAAGGAATTAAATTCATTTGCCTTGAATGCTTTTCCAACGTAGGTGAAGAATGTCCTTAGAGTAAAAAGTTGATGTCTCTTCATGAAAAGAGAGAGATTAACAAATTTTCTAAGTTTAAAAATTCTAGATTCGGCCTGAGTTTGCCTAATATGAGTTGGAAAATAAGAAATAGAAATGGAGGAGCTGGAAAGAGATGTAGAGAGGGTTTATGGTTATGAAAGGAATTTGGTCGAGAAAGAAGTTAGGCTTGGACACAATCATTAAATTCGGAGGTAGGGGTGATGGAGGTGAAAAGTAATTGGAAGAGGTTGGTTCAGCCAAGAGAAGGAGGGAGGTAGGAGGTTGGACTAGGGAAAAGGAGAGAGGTAGATGAGGAGCTTTGGAGTCAAATGAGGTAAAAGGAAAAATAGATTGATTGAAGAAAACAACAAATAAAGGGGTTGATTTGAAATGGTGAGTTATAGGACTAAGAGTAGAAGAATTTTGTGAAAATGGAAAATTCTCTTCATTAAACTGAACATAACAACTAATAAAGGCATGACCACTCGACCAATCAAGGCAAAAATAGCCTTTGTTATTCAATGTGTACCCAAGAAATACATGTGACACATAATTGAGGTGCCTGTAGCAACCTGACTCTAGGTCACGAATGTTATCATCGCGACATCCCAAGCGTTGTGTCGTCCCGTTTCTTTTTCCTTTTTGTTATGAGCATGCGAAAACATGTACAACATCAATTTCCTAGACAACAAACAAGTACACACAACATAAACTACTACTTTTATATTATGTCAGTACATTAACAAGCCATTTTTATACGGTCCATTTTCTTTTTACATCATCCTTATATATTCGTATAGACCAAGGGAATTCATATCTCCTTTAGTGTGACTTCAGCTCCTAAAACTAGTGTGAGACTTCCACACCTACAAATTTGAAAGATAAAATGAATGAGTCAATGACTCACTAAGTAAAATCACTAATCCTCACCTAGGAGGATGACTCGTCATCGAATCAAACATGCGGACATCTCACGCACTACAACATTTATGGTAGGTCCATAACAAATCATTATTTTACCTCAACTATATGTACATATCCATACTGGCTTACCTTCAATGCATTACCCATTTTCAACTTATCAAACAAACTATTATCAACTTACCTATTCAATTATTTTCAACTTACCAAGCAAGCTTCCTTTAACTTATCAAATAAGCTACCTTACAAAACAAGCTTTCTTCAACTTACCAAACAAGCTATCTTGCCAAATAAACTACCTTCAACTTACTAAACGAGCTATCTGACCAAGCAATCTACATTCAACTTACTAAGCAAGTTATCTTCAACTTGCTAAACAAGCTACCTTACCAAGAAAAATTATCAAACAACATACAACAACATGTATAAAATGTTTGTTAATCGTATTAACAGTTCTTCCCACACTTTTAGGGACTTCCAACTTCAAGCTGGGCATCCGGTCTCAAGCCGAGCATTCCATACTTTTAGGAGCTTCCTAGCTCAACCTAGGTATCAGGCTATTAAGCCAAGCATCATATGCATGTGAACCATTTCAGCTTATTATCAATGTATGATCTATCTCAAACTTATTAAACAAACTCATTAAACAATGCACATAGAAGCATACACAAAGAAGTTCATTCATCAATTTAACCATTTCTACAATTCATCTGGAATCCATCGAGTACTTGAAATCTACCAAGCATCCCATTCTTATGAACGAGACATCGCCACCAATGTTATATAACGATGGGTTTTATCTTTGATTTAGTAATCACACGTTGTATAACACACAAGCTGATTTATCATTTTTCCTTTTAGCCCATGCATACAAGGCTTAAGAAGGGATGCTCATATAAACATGTGCATGTCATGTTGTACAATACCATAACTACATAATATATTAGGCAAGACACAAGATCCGTGGCTTGAATCAACCCGTTGACCCTCAATCAAGCGAGGCACGGATCGACACACCTCAATGCCAACCCAAAGCCAAGCGGGACCCATTCGTGGCTTGAGGCGTGCTTCCACTTGTGGATCCATAATCATGAGCAAATTATAGAAAATATTGTAAGAACAAGTCATGCAACAACAACAACACACAAGCACAATTAAAAATATAACTAGCTCAAACTATTTATCACAATGCCCTAATCAAAGGTTAGGGGATCCATTTACTCATGCAAAGAAATGACTAGTATGTTCACAACCAAATCCAACAACATAGTACATTATTTTAGCCAAAGATTAGAGATTCCACTTACCTAATGTGCTAAAAATGATTTCTATAAAAGATGGCCGTCCGGTGGAGGTGGTGGGTGTGCAAGGTCGAAAGGGAGAGGGAAGTTTGCAAGAGGAAGGAGGGGGGATAAAAATAAGCTAAGGTTTAGTGAGAATGAATGGGGTGGCTCCTTATTTATAGGTCAAATCTACTTGAACTCCAAAGAAGATCTCATGGGAATGATAACCACATCTTCATCAACTTCCTCCTCAAGCCAAATCATTTTGTAATGATAACCATATCTTCACTAATTTGTTCTCCAAGGCGCACATTCTAGAGTTCTCTAGTAAATTCTCTTCATTTAGGGAATGACTTCTAAAGAACATGTGCTACTTGTTCTCCAAGCCAATTCTGCCAACATGACCAAATTTTGTGCAATGATGACCATAGCCACCTAAGGGGGTGATTCATTCCCTTTCATTAAATACCTTGATTTTGGTCATCATGAAGCTTAGATTTAGTCATATGTTTCTTATCAAAACTTGTTCTCCAAGCCAAGTTGATCTCTAGAATATTATATTTTGTTCTTTTTCCAAAGAATATAACAAACATGGGAAATAAACCATTAGAAGCGCTAAGTGGGAGTTTGTCATGTTCATTCATGATTGACTATCTCATTTGAACTGAGGTTCGTAGCCAAATCACCTTTGGTGGGTTGGTTCATGTCAAAACTCGCCTAGTGCAGTTAGGTTGGTGGCCTATCTTGTGGACTAGAATTATAAATGTTTAGAGATACGAGATGGAAGAAAAGGATAATAAGCACATCCAAAAACCTAAAAAAATGAGTAATCAAATCAAAACCCAAATAAATAGTGGAAAAAGAGAAATATTTTACAAGATTATAGTAGGAAGCAAATTAATAGGGTAAACAGTAGCAAAAAGAGCGTTAACCCAATATGAAGGAGGTATGTGAGCATGGATTAATGAGGTTCAAGACATTTCGAGAGTCTGATTTTGTATTCTAACATACTATTTTGAGATCAGGTGGCTGAAAAAGAAAAGCGTTAAATAAAACCATTTTCATATAAAATGTTGAGAATGAATTACTGGTACATTTACCTCCTCTATCATTTTATAAAAATTTAATTTGGCATTGCATAGATTTTTGGTAAAACAATGAAAATGGTAAAGGTTTAGGCACTTTATATTACTTTTTAATGGGAAAGACCCAAGTCAATAGTATTTATAAATGAATAGCACAAATATTTAAAACCGGAATTAGATAAAAGTGGACTCATCCATACATCAAATGAATTACAACTAAAGGAAAAGATGCACAATGACTAATGGACTCAAAAGGCAACTGATGAGATTTGCCCCCAAGACAAATCTTACAAAATATTGGTATGAAATTAAAATTGCAAACACAACTCAAAACTTATTTATTAGGATGGCCAAGGCAAGCATGTTAGCGTATAAGTGAGATGACATCAATGAGTTGAAAATCGAATAAAGATCTTGAGAAGAAATAGCTTGGAGGAGAATCTTCCCAATTCATTGGCCATTCAAAGAAAAGGATAAACCATTAAAATCAATAGCACCAGACTTTTTACAACAAAGTTGAGTAACTGAGATGAGATTGCAAGCAAGATTAGAGACTTGATAGATAGAAGATAACAGCAAAGATCAAGAACCAATATGTAAAAAGGCTTTATCGGCTTGCCTAATGGACAATAAATGACCATCACAAATCGAGATTTTTGTCAAATCATAAAATGGATCTAGGATTTGAGATTTTACCAATATCACTAATCATGTGTGCTGACGTTTCACAATTAAGATACTATATTGGATAAGAGGTCTCACTGACTAAGAGAGTTGAGAAAGAATCTTAGAAATCAATAGCAATGAAGGCATGGTTGAATCATTGTTGACATTATAGCGCAATATGCCTGGTCTTGTTATGGATCTGATAAGAAAGATGAGGCCTAATTTAGAGAATACTTCATAGGTGAATGGGAGCATAGGGTCTCGAACTATCACAAGGCTATTCAGAGGAGGTGGAGAAGCAACAAGTTTGAGGGGTCGAGATTGACTATGATTTGAATTGATCATAGGAGGATTGCCAACCTGGTTGATTATCCAAGAACCAGCCACTTTGTCCTCGACCAAATCTTTGACCCTTAGAATTATTTCCACCTCGAAACCCTCGAAACAGCAGATTAGGTGAAGTGGCATGACTAATCAAAGCATGAAAAATATCAAATGAAGATGAGACGCCCAACTTTTGGAGAAATCATTCTTCTTACATGAGCAGACATGAAAGAATCGTAGGGTCGTTAGTGACCATAATGACAAAAGAATTGTGCCCATATGAGAACCATTAAGGACTCGAATCACCAAGTCCTCATTAGAGACAAAGTATTAGTTGTAGTGAGAGAGTCCACAATTAACTTTAGATGCCAAAGATAGTCAAACATTGATTGATCAAATTTCTCAACTACAATTGAAAAGTCGAGTTTTAGACCAATTTCCTTAGTTGCGCAACAATCAAATAAGCATCATTTTAGAGTAAGCCAAATCTCCCAAGATGATTGAAGGGCATGAACTTCATGAAATATTTTGCTTGTAAGAGTCAAATTTATCACACTACGAACACATTGATCTGTCTTGATGCAAATCAAATAGAAGGTATTGATCACCATAGTGCCATTGATCATTGATAAGCTTTGACATATACGGAAAAAAGCCATCCACATAACCTAGTAGATCATTGCAAACTAGATAGATATACATTGAGATTTTCATAAAAGATTATGGTCTACATCAAGCTTGATGGAGATGATGGAGACGAGACTCTTGACGTTGGGAAGAATAAGAGATGGCGACATTAATTGCACAATCTTTGTTTGAGCATTGGAAGAAATTGGAGCAGCAAAGAAAAGATAAGAAGACGTGAAAGTGGGCACAATGTTGTTGAGAGGTGATGAGAAATTGAGATCAACGGAAAGAGAAGATGATAGGTAAAGAGATGTTAGAGGAGAAGAAAGATTTGGAGATGTGATGGACATTGTTGAGATAAAAATTGGAGCAAAGGAAGTGTTGATTTGGGATAGAGATTTTAGAATATTTGATATGTTTTCCTACTCTGATATCATTTAAGTCAATAGAAAATAATGACATGATGTTTATGGCGACTCAACTCCAATTTCAAGTTTATGATATGTATTGATAGGAATGGTTAATTACAATTAAGGTATAGATTGAAACGTAATTACAAAATGATCCCATTATACATATAAATTACATGTTAATAACACCTTAATTTCAAGGTAGATTCGAAGTCTTCAATTCAAGCATATCAAATCTCCAAAAAAGGAGTATGCAACATGATTTCCACAATGAGATACTACTTTTGTTGTGCGTGTACATGCATGATAGTGATGTGAAGTATCATGTCCTCGTCGGGCTAGCTAACAATATTCAAATAGCTTCACTTGATCAAACCATATCATGCATGTTTCGTTGTGTCGATGTCTAAAAGAGTGAATGATCAAATTAACACGTGAGTTAGGGGTGAGCATCGGTCTAGGGTTGACCCTGGACCGACCTTGGACCGACCCAACCCTGCCGGTCTTGGTCCGGTTTCCAAAGAGACTGGGTCGGTCCTTGGTCCTGAAATTCCAAGCCCAGCATTGTGTGGGTCGGTTCTCGGTACTGAGAGTTCCGGGTTGGTTCAATCCAAACCAACCTTGACTATATTTATATAATATTATTTATATTTTTTTATATAGTGAAAAACTTAAAACGGTGTTAACAATATTAAACATCTCTTTAGTAATTTTACATTATTATTTAATAACTTAGGTTTTTAATATCTTTTACGGCATAAATAGTTATAATTTACGAAGAAGAAAAATGTTTTTGCGAGGAGTCCTCATGGCGTCCAAAAAGGTACCTTATGGCATCCTCCTATAGTATTTGTTATCTTCTATCTTATTTGTCATATTAGTCTTTAATTTGCTAAAATCGAAAAAAAATAACTTTTTGCTCACCACTTGACACTCGCCTCGCTTGCTTTGGATCACTCGTGCCACTCACTGCTCGATGCTCGCTTGGCTTGTTGCTCCCCATTCAACACTCGATGCTCATTTTATTCGACGCCCACCTCACTTAATCCTTACCGTTTGCCTTTTTAGCTAGCCTTGCTCATTATCGAACCCATTGGATCGATACGGTCCTCGATTGCCCTTTCAAGGAGTACAAAAATGAAATAAAAAATTATTGGTTAGTCTTAGGTTGACCTTGAATTTGGACCGAACCCATTGAGCCAATTCGATCCTCAATCTTTTTTTTTAAGAGTACAAAAAATGAAATAAAAAATTATTAGTTGGTCCCGTGTTGACCCTAGAATCGGACCGAACCCATTGGGTCGGTCCGATCCTTGGTCCCAAGCTCAATAGGATCGGTCCTCGATCCCAAAAATTGAGGACCAACACTGTGCGGGTTAGTCCTGGGGTTAGGAGGTGGACCGGCCTAACTCGGACCATACTCACCCCTAACGTGAGTTACAAATATGGAAGTTGAATATAGGTAGGTCACACCAACCCTCGAACGCATTAGGCTATAATTTCTAAAGGATCACTTGATGTGTGTGTATTATGATCTAAAATATGAACTTGCATACATATAGAGGGCTTCATCCCGAGAAATCCAATGCATTTGTTGGAGTACTTAGATATTAAATCACACATTTATCTAATTATTTAAATTTTTGGAACAATCAGCTGTAGTATCAATAAAATCTTACATGATATCTAAATAAGAGATTCCGAATCTAAATATTTTCAAACCTCTATTTATCTCCCAAATTAAGTATTTTCATACTTTAGCCTTAGGCCCAAATTCAACTTGCATGTAAAGAGGAGCGTTGAAGTAATTGAATATTAAATTATATATCCATTTAATAATTTAAACTTTTAGAACAGTCTTATCAAAATCTCACAATATCCTTTAGAAAATGAACATGTGAATGGAGTTAGACACCACTTTCTATCCATATTAAGTTTTCAATTGCTCCGCTGGGTACGTTCGCATTAAGCCTCGACAGACTGATTTCCGGTAAGATCTTAAAGACAAAACATTCAACAAGCTCTTTCCCAGTTTGCTTATTATGGACGCATGTCGATAAAGCTCAGGCGCGACACGTCCCACGAAAATCTCGGCCTCCGCGCTGCTTTGACTCGAAGGAAGAGGGAGCCCAGGCACGTGTCTCGCGCGGCGGAGAGCGTGCGAGGGCTCGCCGCGAGTCGCCGTAAAAAATTAAAAAAGAAAAAAAACATTAACATAAAATTAATTCATTTTTTTTTTTGACGTTTTTTACCCGCAATTGTTGTTTGTCCGAAGAAAAGGACGAGAAAAAGTAATCGCGTCACGTGGGCTTGTCCCCCCCATGCTGCTTTGACGGACGTACCGTCCGTACCCTCTTCCGTAAGTACCTCACCTTTTTGCCCTTTGTGCCGCTTTTGCCCCTTTCGCACGGCGGATTCTATGATGCGACGCATCCCCGTCGCCTTTCGCGGAGCGCGCGATCGCTTGCGTCCATGTCGAGATCGCCATGAATCTTTGACCTTTTCTCTTTCCGCCGCGAGCGCTCCGTGATTTCGTAGACTCGACAAAAGGATGGCGCGGCGATGGACGTAGCGTCTAAAGGTTCTTGAATTCCCTTTTATGGACGAACGTGCGTGAAGCTCTTAGCGAAAGAAATTTTGGAGCACGCCTAACGGGTTCAAGGGGCCATCTTAATTACCAGTGCAAATGGCAATTATGGGACCTCATGGATGGGTGGGCCTGAGTCACCCGACTAGGTTCGGTCGAGAAATTCAAACGCCATTCTAATTATGGGTGAGTTTGAAGAAGGATTTTTGGGTCTGATGGAGGATCCGTCCGTCAATTTGATCGAGTCTAGCTAGCTAGCTAGCTTGTGCGTGCCGTCAAGGGTTCTTCGCGAAAGAAATTCTGAGGCGCGCTTAACGGCTTCGAGGGGCCATCTTAACTGTAGATGTGAAGGGTGATCATGGGGCCTCACGGATGGGTGGACCCCGACTAGGTTCGGCCAAGAAATTTGGACAGCTTTTAATTATAGGTGGAATGATTAACGATTTTTGGGGCCGAGAGAGGATCCGTCCATCAATTTGATCAAATTTAACTAGCCAACTAGTGCGTGGTGATGAGTGAAAGCTTAATTCAGCAATTTTTAACAAGGGCTAGTTAACGATTGTCCCTAAGATGCTAGTTTAGTTAGATAAAAGTAGGAATAGCACTTATTCAAGACAATTTGGAAATAAGATAAGCACATCTTCTGATGGAGCTATTAGCGTTGAATAGAGAATTTTACATTTTCAAAGCTTATTTATCAAGGCTAAACCAGTGCTCTACCAACCCCTTTAGACATTTCTCCATCCACATTTAATAGAAATTAACGATTGTCCCTAAGATGCTAATTTAGTTAGATAAAAATAGAAATTACGCTTATTCAAGACAATTTGGAAATAAGATAAGCACATCTTCTGATGGAGCTATTAGCGTTGAATAGAGAATTTTACATTTTCAAAGCTTATTTATCAAGGCTAAACCAGTGCTCTACCAACCCTCTTTAGACATTTCTCCATCCACATTTAATGATGTGAAAAATCTTATATGCGGGAATGCGCCCAATTGCCCTGCAAATTCATCCCTTTTAACAACGAAATAGCCCACACGGGTAATAAATTCTTTCAGCATTTGAATCAATTCCCTAATTCCATAGATCATATAAGGTGTTGACTAAACCTCAACTTAGAATTTCAAACATCAAAATCACTTATATCATACAATGTGTGGACAAGATAACATAATGTATCCAATAGTCGCACATGCCTTTATCCCAAATTTCCGTTGAGCATTTTTTTAAAGATTATTGGTATCCCGTGATCGCGGGATCTCAAATGAGTGAGTCTTTCGGTCGCTTGGTTGAAAATTTTTAAAGTATTCTTGAGGCACGACATTTTGTGCAAGAACCGCGAGAAAACGTAATTTAGATGCGCCGTTTCTAAAATGGTGGCTTGATTTTTCGAGGAACGATGGAAAACCCTCCACATTGCATCGAGCAGCCGTTCAATCGATGAGAGGGAGGACATGACCACGTGGCCATAAATTGGAGGGAACGGAAGTCAGTTCACGGGCTGCGGCCAGAACCTAATCTTCAACCTTTGACCGAGTCCCCCTCGCATTCACCCGACACGAATTTCACACATCCATCCATCTCAATAATTTCGATATAAATTAGATACTGTTCCATTTATGTCACGGCAACTGAGCGTCAAATCTCCTCTTCATCTTCTCGAGAATAACTTTTCAAACAATGTACTTTGAAGCTTGGGACCATGCACACGATTGAATATAGGATAGAGCTTTTGAAGAAAGGACACCCCTCGCCTTCTCCATTCCGCGACAAGCAAAAGGAAGTCGTTTCGTACAAAGCCCATCGGGCAAAAAAAAGAGGGGAAATTTGCAAGCATGGTAGTCCTTCGCACAAGGGCTTCGTTGCCTTCCAAGAATCATAAATTAATTATATATACAAGTTATAATTGTAAAGGACACTCCGCCGCATCATGGTTCATGAACCAATGAAGAACACCACCATTGAGAGAAATTGAATTTTCAGAATACCTTACTCTGGAAAATTTAGGGAAAATAATGTGAATGATTGTTGAATCTTAATTTAATATATAATGTTATTCTTGAATTTTTAATTAATTCAATCTTATCTTTAAATTTTTGGTCTAATGTTTAATATTATTCCTCAATTTTTAATTTGTTTCGGTTCATGAATTTAGGTTTAATATCTAATGTGATTTATGAACTTACATATATTTTTATAATTTAGGGATTACATCAAATATTTACTAATAATTTAATGATCATTTTGACCAAATTGAAATTTTATACACGATATTACACATTTAGCCAAAGTTCAAATACTGCATTGTGCAAATTAAAAACCTAAAGATAATATTGCATATAAAATTAAAAGTTATGGATCATTTGTGTTATTATTTAGAAAATTTACACGAACAAAAAGAAGACAAAAAAAAAACAAAAAACAAAGAGAGGGGTTTGTCTTCTTTCTCTTTTATTTTTTTCTTTTTTTGGAGAAAATATGATAGTAGAGTGGGTGAGTCATGAGGCAGAGAGGATAAGGATATACGGACGATCATCAATTATTGGGGGCCGCTTCGGTTCATGATGGCTAAACCGTCGGGGAAAAAAAGACGGTATTTTTCTGTGCCAACCCCTTGGAGTTTCTCCTCGTCCATCCAATCCCATTTTCCATGCCCAAACGCGACTCTTCGATGATTTAGAAAGTGCATGGAACTTTTAAAATGGGCCTCGTGTTTTTAACCGCTTCCTAGTCCCTATCTCCAACACTCCATTTAATGCTTGCCCTACGCCCTTCACATGCCATCATCTCCCCGATAACCCCACTCCCCCGGTGTTGTCGGGGTGATCGTTTGATGGGGCTCTGGACCGGGGCGACCGTTCGATCGGCCACATCTTGACTCGGATCGACCCTCCGTGTTTCGTCTTCTCTTTCGCCTCATCGATTCATGAAGTCTGAGATGATCCGGTTTCGTTGATAATTGAAATGAGAGAACATGTGCGAAGAAAAGAATTGAAAGGGCGCGTTCCCCATAAGAAAGGGGTTGAAAGAGCCGTAAAGAAATTGGTAATTTCGCTTTCTTTGGGCAAGCGATGCGTGGTGATGATTCAGGAAGATAATCTCACCACGGTGTCAACTTTCTGAAAAGCAAGGAGCTACGGCCACAGCCCGTCGCAAATGCATAACACAAGTAAATGAATCGTGCATCCTACTATCTCATTCGACAAGGCTTATCCTCATACGAAGCTCATCTAATTCAAGAGTTCACATGCATTGAGTATACGTGCACTTCTTTCTTGCATATGAAAACGAAATTCCTGTAATTCACCACCAACTAGCTTGTCTTTTAAAGCAAAATAAAGAAGAATCAAACAGGGAGAAAAGGGCATTAAAGTTAGAGCTTTCAATGTGTGACCGAACCATACAAAAAAGCATTGAGGTTGAGCGTTATCATATTCTGGTGAGTGGACTGTTTGGTTTTGGCCATTTTCTGGCAATAGTGGAATCTGATTCTTGATATTTCCTGGACCACTCCTGCCTTCACTTTCCTCCTCCTATTTCTAACTTGGCTTTTGCCATTTTGTGTTTTTGGGTTAAGTGGGGTTGCTTTCTTCAGTCCAATTGCAACAGCTAAAGCAAAGATATGATCTCTCCAAAAGCAAACAAGAAGTGTCTGCTTTTCCTTTTAGAATTATACAGCGCTGAGTCTTTGAAAGTGAGTTGGACTGTCACTATTCTAATATGATATCCATGATGAAATCAAAATAAAGAAACGTGAAAAACCATGGCCCTTGTCATACACCACTAACTGAGAAGAAAAGATGGATGTTGATGAGAAAAAGCTGAGAATAGACATCAATGTATCTATTTAAGTTTATCTACGTTTGCATGCATGCGGTGCCCGATACTATTTCAACAAGATTGCATGTGCATTGATTTAGAGCAGTTTTCATTTGAATTATCATGCGTCATGAGAATTTCGATTGCTTCCTCATTCAAAATGAATAATTAGTGCATGTGTTGAAAAGGCAAAAAAGACTATTGGCCCAAAGAGAAAAAGGGTAATGCAATAGTTGTCTCGATTCATGGAGCCAGTAGCTACAATTAATATCTCTAGATTGCATTTGGTTTCTTCAGATCTGTCTCTTTCGTGCCATTAACCCATATAAATAACAAATAATAAGCATATAGAACAGAAAAATAGCGATAAACATAAGAGATGACAACGAGAAGTGGCTAAATGAGTTACGCTAGTGAGAGAAAAATTTCCCTCTCATAATGTCCATGATCATTTTTAAGTTTAATCAATTTGGTATACTTTTGAATAACTTTCTAATAAGCATTTCTGCTTTTAGGTACATGATATAGTTCTTGTTGGATGCCTACCATACGAACCAAACACATCGACGTGAATTGCAATGTCCCATATTGCATTAATTATGTGGAAAATGGTAGGCTTTTGCTTTCGTTTGACGACATCCTCAATGAGCCCGACAACAAGGCCTAAAAATCAGAACCATTAAAGACAAACCAAAGACCCTTCCGAGATACGTGATGAAGTGACTAAGTCCGCTGCTTCGATGTGATTAAGAAAATAACAACACGCCATCTGAGTAAGGAATTTAGAAAAATTTGCAAAGAGGGAACTTTTCATTTGCCCTTTGAAGGTCCAGCTGAGTTGGGCCACATTTCCATATCACGGCCCAATTCAGACGAGCGTTCTTCTACTCACTCCGCTCTTTTAGTCCTTACTCAGCCATGGAGGCGGCATCCCGTACCGCCTCTTCCTCCACCGCCAATGCCGATGCCCTGCCGCCTCTTGACTCCAGCGAGATCTCCCTGTCATGATTACTGCTGTCGGTAGTTATCACCTTCTATATTCTATGAAAATTGTACACTGAAGAATCCTTGAATGCTTGTCAAGTAATTTTGAAGAATGACCATGTTTTTTCAACTCTTCAATTGGTTTAGAGACTCTCTTTCTTTGTTTTGACCCACTACCTCTAATATAACTTTATAAAACTCATCTTTTATTATTATTTGGTCAACAATTTAATTTTGTTTCTTCTTCTTTTCCTTGTAGATCTTATTTTCCTTCTTCTTTTTTACCACTCCTTTGACATCCCAGCCTCCATTTTTGTAATTCGTCTCTTTGCTTTCTCTCTTGTAGGTAATTATTTTCTTTCTACACCTTCCACTCCTCCTCCTTTTTCCATAAACCCCGTCATCCTCTATTTTCAATCTATGATGCCAATCTTGTGGTCCGCCACACTTTCACTAGCACCGACCGTGGGCTCACCAGTGACCTCCCCAACAAGCCCTTTTTCTTCGCCGCACGCAAACTCTTCTTGCGCTATAGAAGGTAATATTGAGAAGTATTGCTTCTCTCTTCCCTTTTTTTAAACACTCTCTTCTCTTCTTGAACATGTGAGTGTCTAGGGAAAGAAAGGGTGTCTCCACCATGTGCATGCATAAAAGTCAAGGGCAATAAGCGACTCATGTTATTTTAGGTAACATGAAGCAAGATTCGAATTTATAGTTTAATTTGATTATATCGAAGTAACTAGTTCTTTTGGAGATTGTAGATGTAGGAGAGATTTGTGGAAGGAGAGGAAGAAGAAAGAGTGGGAGGTGTAGAAAGAAGAGGATGGCCTGCAAGAGAGAAAACACCGAGACGATTTACAGGAATGGAGAACTCAAACGTTAAAAGCGTGAAAAGAAAGAAGAAGAAGGAAAGTGGGACTCACAAAAAAAAAAAAAAAAAAAGAAACAAAATAAAAAGCGTTCACCAAATAATAAAAAAAAAAAGATCATTTTTGTAAAGTTGTATAAAAAATAACGAGTCCCATAAAGAATAATATGGTTGAAAGAGGTAAAAAAGAGAGTAGGTAAGCCCAAGGAGAAGTGGAAAGCGTCGCCCATTGCTTTTAGATTACACCTTTCCTCACAAAAATATCTTCATAAAGCTGATGACTGGCTCAATTCTACACATGCTCATGGGTCTAGCGATCCACGGCCTACTTAGGTTTGGGCCGCCCCACAAAGGCTTGAAGGCACTTTGGGCCAAGCTTAGACAAGTGTCGATTAGTTATAAGGCCGACCTGGCCTAGCCCAATTGGGCCTGAGGCTAGCCTGCCTAGCTAACATATTTCTTACATGTTTTTTACTTGATAAGATATATGGATAATTTTCTTTGTATTGATTGATTTAATAAGTTTTAATAAGCGTCAAACACATTGTTCCTAGAAAATTTGACCGTTGACCTATTTTAGATAACTTGTGAGAGACTAACCTATAGATACTCAATCTAGGTCAGTTTATTTATTATCAGGAAAATTACTAGAAAAGTCATAAACTTATTATATGGGAATCAATTTGGTCTTAAACATTTTGTTTTGGCTAATTTAATCTAAATCTGGTGACGATTTAGTCCTTCCACATAGTCTAGGTTGGAAATCACTAACATTGTGGAACAACCGGTGTTGATATCTTGCAATTTTTTGATTTTTTTTTTCGTTTTTTTAGTTCATTGTGGCGAGCAAGAGTTGCCCCCTCATAGGACCCAAGCAAGGCCCTCGGTTGCTGGCGAGGGCTTGTAGAAGGGTCCTGCCATCCCAATGATTAAAAAAAAGAAAAAAATTCAAAATTCAATTTTCTGAAAACATTATAAAATTTATTTACGTCAGCACTGACTGTCACAGAAGAAAGCCAACATTCACGTCAAAGATTTTTGGCCAAATTAGCCAAAATGACTATATTAGCAAATTATTGAAATATTTAAAAGTAAATTAACCAAATTGAAAATTTATGATTGTGTTAACATCCATTTAATAGGTTAATTTTTATTTTTGTATTTTATCACAGTAGAGCGTGCTGTATTTTTACATGCACTTGTGATGTTTGAATTTGAATGTCTTTTCTTTATGTTAGATTAGGCAAGACCCACCATTTACGATACTCATCCAAATGATGGCGGGCTTGTTGATCATAGTAATTGACAGGCCATTGTTGACTGTGGACTGAACAATTTAAGTCATTCGGATCTTGGATCTGTATCATCCAACGTCATACTCTTGATGTTTGAAAATAGGTTTTGGTTTTTTGATGAAAAAATAACAAAAGCCAATTAAGAATTCATCTAGTCTTGCAATTTAAATAAGACTCGAGTTAAAACTGGAGTGCGCGGCTTAAACTAGAGATCATTTAAACTTGGGCTGCATAACAAGCCGAACACATGTTATGTGCCTGATTCACGCTAGAGGTGACCACGTGTCTAGCGACTCTATGCTTCATAATCTGGAATCGCAAAAAGCTAGGCCTAACAAGCCATTTTCTTCTTGGGCCTTAGCCGGTCCTAGACATACTCCTCCCAACCATGAGAGGGCATGGTCAAGAAGTTTTTGAATGACAGAATTTTTGTGTATGGAAGAGCAGTAGTATTACTGTTCCTGACCATTAAAGAGTGGCTTCTCCTTATACACTAATCTACTTGTAGGAAATGACCTCCTTCATAATGATTAATTAGGAAAACAGGTGATTAGAGAAGAGAGGAAAGAGAAGTAGTGATGTCCCTACGTATGAAAATACGTACATAAGTATCCTCGTTGATCTAATCAAAGTTCTTTTATCTAGAACGTTGTTATGGACTGGAGTAAACGAGAAAGACTCCAACAAGCCACTGACGACGATATCCGAACTAGAAACAAACAGCCCTAGTTCGAGTATCCGAAGCTCAAATTAATTTATCAACCCTGTTTGAGATATCCACCGCTTTGGCTTAGGGCAACCGGTGAAATTGAAGTGAAGCTCATCCCTTCTTCCAAATCTGTTAGTACGTTAGAGAGCACAGCTTCTCGAGCAAAAGAGGAAAAATTTATTCCCTTCTCCATTTGTCGAAAAAAATTTCCAATAAAATACTTTCCAAATTTTTCAATATTCATTTCAGGGAAAATGAATAAGTTGGATATAACATTTTCCATGAAGAGAAAAATGTCTTCTAAAATAGGTGAAAATATTTTCCATTTTTGAGAAAAATGGAAACATTTTCATCACTCATTTTCTCTTACTTGACACCTATATTAACCTTTCCATCTTTCTTTTCTTTTTTATTTTTCAAAAAAATTAAATTTTTTATTGTTTTTTCTTTTATTCTTTAAAAAAATTATATTTTGGTGAGTCACTGGCCATGATGACCATGGGCGATTGGCCATAGGTGACCCTTGAGCTCACCGACCTTGGGTGAGCTCAAGGCTTGAAGCTTGCTCGATTGGCAATAAGCTTGAGCCCTAGCTTGCTGCTCGCTTGATTGGCGGCAAGCTTGGGCTATAGGCTTGTTGATTTAGCAAGGGGTGAGCTCGAGACCTTGGCAAGCTAGCTCGCTAGTACCGGGTGAGCTTGAGCTCGCCTTTGGCCAAGCGCCGTGGCCGGCAACCCGCCAAAGATGAACGAGACAAAAATAAAGAAAAGAAAACTAAAAATAGAAAATACTTTTAATATCAATTTTAAAAAAACTATTTAAAAATTAGATTTAAAAAATAAAACAATAAAAAATTATTGAAAAAGAGTGCATGGTGGGAAAGATTTTTTTACGGAACAACGGGAAATATTTTCCGCTTCTATTTAGGTTTCGACTGAATACTAGAAAATGAGTGCATGGAGGAAAGGTATCCGAAGCTCAAATCATATTTAATTTATTAACCCTATTTGAGATATCCACCACTCTGGCTTAGGACAACTGGTGAATTTGAAGTGAAGCTCATCCCTTCCAATAAACATGATTGGTTTAGGAGAGAGCACACTTATAAGAAGAGAGAATGAGAAAAGAGAAAAAGAAAAGAGAAGAAAAAAATTAGGCTTGATTTTCCGCTTGAAAAATATTAAATTTCAGTTTACAAGGAAAAATCGTCTCTCACGGGTCTGAGCAAGAAGAGACTTTGTGATCACCTATGATGGAGGGCATGGCCTTCCATCCTCTTTAGTTGATGGTCTCTTCACTTGTAACAGCTTTTTCCTCCACTTCCATTACTTTGGCGCTGCCATTGACAAGCTTGTGCTCTCTCTCCGTGGCTTCTCCATTGGTGGGGTGGATGGCCTGTGCACTCTCATTCTTCCTCTCGTCCTCCATTCTTTGTTGGATGTTCCTACTGTCTCCCTGTCCCTCCGGGCTTTCTAGTGTCGCATAATTGACAAATAGTCATTGTGAACGGGAGAATTCTTCTAATAATTGGGAGAAAAATTTTCATGCCACTTTGATCCGCACCCATAGCAAAACTCAAATCCACATAGGGCAGCCCCAAAAAGAAAACATAGGACAGGTTTATTCGATATACTATACGTTGGTTCACCAACAAGCGTTCATCCCATTGCTTGATGGTAATACAAAATTAGGCCTTCTTTCTTGAGCCTTTTGCTCATTACTTTCTTTCGCAGCCACCGTGAGTTTTGTTGTTCCTCGGTGGCTTGTAATTGCAGGTGTGGATTTGAGTTTTGCTATGGGTGTGGATCAAAGTGGCATGAAAATTTGCTCCCAATTATTAGAAGAATTCTCCCGTTCATAATGACTATTTGTCAATTATGCGACACTAGAAAGCCTAGAGGGACAGGGAGACAGTAGGAACATCCAACAAATAATGGAGGACGAGAGGAAGAATGAGAGTGCACAGGCCATCCACCCCACCAATGGAGAAGCCACGGAGAGAGAGCACAAGCTTGTCAATGGCAGCGCCAAAGTAATGGAAGTGGAGGAAAAAGCTGTTACAAGTGGAGACCTGTAGGACGCAGATTGCGCAATCCCAAGATCTCCATAACTAGAACATGAACACACACCCAAGAGTAGAAGATTAACGCACCTGTTTTAGGATCTCGTTCTTGAAAGCAGAAGTAAAAAGGGATTGCCCACACTCAAGGGGTTTATCCACACTCAAGGGGTTTATCCACACATCAAATCCTTCTCCTCTATTGCCCTCTAAGTCACTGGCTCAATGAGGCGGCCCCTCACAATTGACGTTAGAATAACATCCCTTAGGTGAGGATATGTGAAATTAGGGTTAGAGGAGAGACTTGAGCACTATTTATAGAGTTTCCAGCTAGTCCCCCTCATTACGGGCCAGGCTCAACTCGGCCCACACTAGCTAGTCCCATATTAGACTAATTAAAAAACCTTCTATCTCACCTAAGATCAAACCCTGTAAAATGGTAAACGTTAAACGATAAATAACAATGTCAATTAATTTAGTCCACATTAGAGGAAAACTCTTACATTCTCCCACTTGGACTATATTAATTGAAATTGTATTGTATGTGCGCACATTGGTTCAGAGATAATTCTTAATAGTCAATCCTATCCCATAAAGCCTCCAACACCGAATCATGGCGGTAATCGCATGTATACACACGAGCCTTCCATGGTCACAAGTGCTTTCAACTTTATTGATATGGATTAAATATGGTAGTGTGGCAAATGGCTAACATCTCTCATAGAGAGATCCATTTGTCAGTCACCATTCTCTTACTTAGGCGACACAAAAGTTTGTGCCACAAGAGAATGAAATTATGGTTCTAATGAACCCACATATGTCTTGTCCTTATGGTTAACCTTTTACAAGAACATATGCACAAGGCTAATAAACGGATGCCCCTAGCCTTCACTCAAGGTTTAAGTAATACCTTGAGACTTTATCAATATGTATTCAACATAATAATAACACATTCAAGATTATTTTATTGAATGTAAAAGTTGATACATATCAAACTGTTACTAAATGTAACGAACCACAGATGTGAACTTTATCAGAATAAAGCCAAAACAGCTTCCACTAAACAACAGTATCCGAAGATACTCCTAGGCCCATGCTAATGACATGTCACTCAAATACACATGGGCGTAGGACTTTAGTTAGTGGATCTGCAACCATAACATCTGTGAAAATATGTTATATAATAAGTCACATTTCTATACCGTTTCTTTATGGTCAAAAATATTTGACCACCATATATATTTAGACCCTTTGAGACATTTGTTATTAATAAAAATACAACAAATTTATTGTCTCAACTTAACCGTATGGGTCTATCCATAAAGTCAAAACGGTCAACTCCTTCATAAGGTTCCGAAGCATAATAGCTCAATTAACAGTCTAAAATAAAGTTACAAACTCTACTTACATAGTAGATATAGAACTTTATTTACTGCACTGCACTTCCTGCTAACATGAATATATATCATGTTATTGATATTATATCATCCTAATAGCCAGCAAAGTTAACATCTGAATACTCTACTAACTGCAAGAATTAAACTTGTCTGTAGATTAACATATAATCTCTTGTCCTTTTAAGTACCTTAATACCTTCTTGGCAACAACCCAGTGATCACGTCTTGGATTCAATTTATATCTACCTAGAAGTCCCGTCGCAAAGACGATATTTAATCTAGTGCAAAATCAAGCATATATTATACTTTTAAGTGCACTAACATAAGGTACACAATTTATCTAGATTTTCTCAATATCTGAATAAGGACAATGTAATGGATTAGTTCCATCACCTTTAACAATAGGAGTAACTCCTAACTTGCAATGACGTATATTGAATATTTCCAAACTACAATTAGCAAATGTCCTCTGAGAAAATATAATAAAATCCAATATATGTGACAATAACAATCCTTATGGACCTTAATGTAAAGGACAAAAAATGCCTCAAGGTCACTTACTTGTAAACAAAAAATCATGTACATAGAGTATGAGAAAAAATAAATTTCCTCCCACTGACTCTGCAGTATATTGAATTACTTTGTTCCTAATTGAACAAAATAACAACACTATGAAACTTTATTAATGTTGTCTGGAAACTTGCATAAAACAATTAATAAGACTTTTCAGTCTACACATAAGTTTACTTAAATTTACTGCAAAATCCTCCAGTTGCACTATATAGATTTTGTATCTATTCAGCATAACTCCAAACCAAAATAAATGCCACATTTACTCTGAAAGAATCTTTTAAAGAAATAATTATTTCTTCACTATTAACAATCCACCCCTCTTTCAGAGTGAAAACTTTAACTATAAGTTTAGTTTTAAACTTCACAATCTTTCTTTGAAATCCTTTTAGTTTTGTATGCCAATTTGCAACTAAAGAACTTGTGATCTTTAGACAAGTCAGTAAGTTTCCAAACATGTTTCATAGATTGCATATCGCCTTTTATGGCATCTAGTCATATACTTAATTGACGATAAGAAACAACATTTATTTATGTCGCTAAATCAACCATGTAGTGGATATTGTGGTCATGCTCTCACAAATAGACTATATAGTCTAATGGAATAACTGATCGTTTTTCCCTAATAAATCTCCCGAGTAAATCTACAACCACTTCATTCTATACTTGAGAGGAAAATTTCATTATAAACTATATCAAGAATAGTACTTTGAACCTCATCAAGTTTAGTCTATGGTACAGGAGATTCCATAATTGTCTGTTTAGACAAAAATAAAGACACAGTGATTTTCCATTGTACTATTATCCTTAATAGTCTGAGAGCAGCTATGCTCTGCAATTAGGTGCAATTATGCCTTTCGGCCAAATCTTTTGTCAGGATTTACAGGTATAGTAATTAAGTTACCACCTCAGAATCTACCAAGTATTTGATAAATGACCCTTTAAGCTATTTCGCATTGTCATACTTGCCAAAATACTCACGGCCACTATTAAGCCTGACAACCTTTTAACCATAAACCAGATGTACATGTCATTAGGACTTAAACGCAATTTTTGCAGATGTGCCTAATTTCGGTATTAGATAAGACATAATTACAAGCCACTAAAGCTTCCATCATCTCTTGGCAGTGCAGTTAGTAGGCAAGCCACTTTTCAAATGTTCCAGAATGGAACGCTTAATGGACAGTAAGCACATTCTATTGCTCTTTTCTCAAGCAATAAATCATATGTCCACAACTTAAAATTTGAAGCAGTAAAAACCTCAATAATAGTGGAGTTATTAATTACAGAAAGGTGACTGAAAAACAAGCAATGTATATAATTAGCATCATGTGAGCACCATGTAACTTGACGTACAAGTACACATCCAAAGAGTTACACACATAATCATATAATCACCTTTGGGCAGAATACATGACATGCAGTTGTACACTCCCCACATGATAGCGGTTATGAGAATATATTCCAATCTTTGTGAATTCATCACCTTTGGGCAGATGAACCACTAGGACTGATCACTCCTCCACCGCACCATCATGTATCCCTCCATGAACTAATACACAATCACCTCTTTTGGGAGTATGACCATGCATTAGACCAGGAGACATCCCAATCAGCGTACGAGATCGAAATTTCTCAAACCCAATCAAGCGTGCCACTTTGGCGGTCACTACTCAATTGAATCATTGAAACTCTCTTATACTAGGAATATATTTATATCTCACATAAACCATATAAATGTGATTCGAACTTCAGTGATAGGGGCACATATCACTCAAATCACATATCATACTAATTACATTGCCTTATAAAATTAATATATATATATATATATATATATATATATATATATATATAGAATCTGAAAAATAGATTCCAATGAGATTACCAATCACAGCAACACAAGAAACTTCTCTTGTGCACCAAAATTACATATTCCAATGATTCTTTTTAATGTTGATCTAGAGAATCTATCATAAATCAACATCAATAGCAATACATGGTACACCAGATCGAGAAGTCTGACAGCTAATCCATTATAGCTCATGAGTTTCATGAGGCAAAACATGACTCAAAGGCCAACAACTAATTTATTAGTCAATTTTAAGTAACAAATATCATTACTTCAACCAAAGTGGCCTATAAATTAAGTCAAATCACGTAACCAAATATCTAAACTATAAAGTAGATACTATTGCTCGCATAAATATTGCCATACTCCTTAACCATAAAAATATTCAATTTGATGGATATTAACTAGTGACCAGATGATTTTCTATAGTACAATGCACAATGACTTAACTGACATGCATTATCCACATTCGGCAAATGTGTAAATTAGTACAATCAATTTGGTCACAGATTCTTAAGACATCCATCATTCAAAGGTTATTAGCATGTAAAGAAGTATGCATGGGCAACAAAAGTTTTTCTCATTATCTAATTAAGCCAGCTTCTCATAGGATTCCGTTTCCTAGCTTAAACGATTTTATCCAAAACATATCTCTATATATTTAAAACAAAATCCAAGTCCTAGTGAAAGTTAGACTTTCCTATTTTAGCGGTTAGACTTTCCAACGCAAATTCAAATTTTGAGGATTTGATCTTCGGATCTTCTTTACTCGATTTCAAACGTCCGCAACATATCCACAAAATCAAAAACTAATAACTCCCTATGAGGTTCCTCCGATGCAATCAATTGACATCAATTGAAGATCCAAGAAGTAAAATCAATAATCACTGCAGCATATCGAATCTAACAAGCTTGAGCTTGCACACAAAGCCCGTGCCCGCACACATAGACACGCAAGCATGCCCCTGGCATGCACATGCAACTACACAAATCACCCCCGTCTCGTCTCGCCCAATCCAAATTTGTGATTTAATTTTATTTTTTTAATGAATAAAAATTTTCAAAAATCACAAATTAGGTCTGATTCATACTGATTAGGGCAAATTAGTATAATTAGGGCAAAATCAATTATGGTTCAAGTTCTAGGGTTATGGAGGCTCTGATACCACCTGTAGGACGCAGATTGCGCAATCTCAAGATCTCCATAACTAGAACATGAACACACACCCAAGAGTAGAAGATTAACACACCTGTTTTAGGATCTCGTTCTTGAAAGCGGAAGCAAAAAGGGATTGCCCACACTCAAGGGGTTTATCCACACTCAAGGGGTTTATCCACACATCAAATCCTTTTCCTCTATTGCCCTCTGAGTCACTGGCTCAATGAGGCGGCCCCTCACAATTGACGTTAGAATAACGTCCCTTAGGTGAGGATATGTGAGATTAGGGTTAGAGGAGAGACTTGAGTACTATTTATAGAGTTTCTAGCCAGTCCCCCTCATTACGGGCCAGGCTCAACTCGGCCCACACTAACCAATCCCATATTAGGCTAATTAAGAAACCTTCTATCTCACCTAAGACCAAACCCCGTAAAACGGTAAACGTTAAACGGTAAATAACAATGTCAATTAATTTAGTCCACATTAGAGGAAAACTCTTACAAGACCATCAACTAAAGAGGATGGAAGGCCATGCCCTCCATCATAGGTGACCACAAAGTCTCTTCTTGCTCAGACTTGTGAGAGACGATTTTTCCTCGTAAACTGAAATTTAATATTTTTCAAGCGGAAAATCAAGCCTAATTTTTTGCTTCTCTTTTCTTTTTCTCTTTTCTCATTCTCTCTTCTTATAAGTGTGCTCTCTCCTAAACCAATCATGTTTATTGGAAGAAGTATATTCCAAGTGCTAAAACTTAGCATGAAGGGACATTTAAGTGCAAAAAGTTAGGAAAGTAATATTTAAGTGCCAAAATTGGAACAAAATAGATCATTTAAGGGTCAATTCAGCCAAAATCCGATCAAAATGCTGACGTGACGATTTTTCAGCAAAAAAAGTGCAAAACGGCGTCGTTTTGCACGCTAACATGGCTAGGCAATACAAAAACGACGTCATTTTAGTGTCGAGATGGTAAAAAATTAATATAAAAATTACTAAAATTAAATTTAAAACATTTAAAAATACAAATACAAATATTAAAAAAAAAAAGTGTGGGGAAGGGAAGGCTGGTGAGGGTTGAGTCCTCACCGTTGTCGCCGCCAGGAAGGGCTAGTGATGGAGGGGGGGAGAGTCAGCCAAGGTTGCCAGCCCTTGGTTGACCGACGGTGAGGGCCCACAAGTCCTTACCCAAATCTGGGGCAAGGGTCGCCAACCCTCACCGAATCTAGGCGAGGGCTTGCGTGCCCTCACCATCGGTCGGCTGAGGTTGCGAACCCCTAGCCAGGGCCTGGCTACCTCCGCCAATGTTGTTTGCCAACATGGGCTCTTATGTCAGTAATGATGACCAGTGGGGTCCACCAAAAGCTGTAAGACGCAAATTGTGCAACCCCAACATCTCTATAACCAGAACAAGAACATGCATAATTAGGTAAAAAGATTAACGCACCTGGGATCCATTGTTCTTGAAGCGGAAGCGAAAACATAATGTTCCTTGCGCAAATCTTTCTCCTCTATTGCCCTTCGTATCACTGGCTCAATGAGGAGGCCCCTTACGATTAGTGTTAGAATAATGCCCCTTAGGTGAGGATATGTGAGAATTAGGGTTAGATGAGAGACTTGAGCACTATTTATAGAGTTTTCAGCCAGTCCCCCTCATTATGGGCCAGGCTCAACTTGGCTCACACCAGCCAGCCTCATACTAGACTAATTAAGAAACCTTCTATCTCACCTTAGACCAAACCCCGTAAAACGATAAACATTAAATGGTAAATTACAACGTCAATTAATTTAGTCCACATTAAGGAAAACTCTTACAAAAGCTACTGAACACATTCAAAATTTTTCAGATTCAAACCTACCATGAGTACTCCTGTGGTAGGGCCATACTTTATTGTTGACGTTTGGACAAAACAAATCGCAAGAAGACATGCGGTGATAGAATCCTCTAAAACGAAGCTTGCTGTCATAAATATTTTTCACAGGAGAGATAGAGAGAGTGATGGCTTAGAGGTGTTAAATGGGTGGGTCGGGTCGGGTCGGGTTTGGGTCGCGTCATTCATGGTCCGACCCAACTTGACCCATTAACCCATTTATGACCCATTTATGTATAATGTAAATTTTCCGACCCATACCCGACCAATTTAATTAAACTTAACAAAAACTTATTTCTTATATATATATTTTAAAAAAATGGTATTGCTAAAATAGTTTTATACAACATAAATTTAATGGACAATTTTTATAATTTAAAAAAATTATTTTAAAAAATCGAATTTTAATTATTTTTTATTTTTTAAAAAATATATTATTAATTATTTTTATTTTTTAAATATAATTTTAATTTTCTTTTTTTTTTTTTCTTCTTCTTCTTTAGCCGGCCGTCGGCCACGATGACGGCCGGCGGCCGGCCATAGGCGAGCCTCGCGCTCGCCCGGCTTACCGACAAACAAAGCGTAAAATCTCAAATTGATATATCAGTCAATTGTCATGTGTCATTTAACTTAATAATTTAACAAATAAATTTAACGAATACTAACAAAGGGTAAATTTGTTACAAGTATACCAGTTTGGGGTAAATTTATCAAAAGTATACCAGTTTGGAGTTTTTTGTGATAAAAAAAACGTTTTTAGTAAATTTATCATAGATTTACCAATTTGGGATTTTTCAGGGTATTAACCCAAAGTATTTTTATCATCAACAACAATACATGTCTAAACATATTTGTGAACGATTGAAATATCTTTCAATTATGAATTATTTTAAATGATATGAATAATCATCTTTTAAAAAAATATGTTTTAAATCATTCAACTTTTTGCAAAACAAATATGATTTCGCCTTTGGCGAAAAAAATAGACGAATCATCGAGCTTTTGCTAATTAAAGGAACGTAAAGTAAGAAAACCTCATTGTACTTCCCTTCTTTAAAATTTGAAGCACAATTTCCGTCTCACCCTGCAAAGCAATGAATGGGCATTTTGACTGGAAACAGTGACTATATTATTGCGTGCATAAATAATTAGCTTTTATTCCCGACCCAAAAAAATAATAATTAGCTTTGTTGATATTTGGTAATTGATATCTTAATAAATGCTGAAACTGTCAAAACTTAAACGAGGTCCACGGCAGTTAAACTTCCCCATCTGACTTAGCCAAAATAAATAATAATCTTCTTGGAAATAGTGCTTGTTTACCGATGCAAGTGATTTGTAGTTTCAATGGAATTATTATTGGGATCGATTCTATTCCTCTATCCTAAAAACAGGGATATATTTTCCTTGCTGGTATATCTATAAAAGAGTTAGTAAAAAGAAATATTGGTACTAGTAATTATCGGCCTGCGCTCGTAAATTGCGCAAAATTTCATATGTGTCAGTTTGAATGAATTATAACGGGGGGACATGTTTAATTTCATGTCGGTTCATGTATGATTGATTTTTATCTGGAGTTGGCTAGACTGTTGCACATGGCCGGTGCATTTGCACGGCAAGAATGGTCTTACAGACTTTGCGCAAATATTTTATTTTTACCTTTTTCACACATATATGAATTCCATTGTTTTTTTTTAGAAAAAAATATAACGATGCCCTATAATTAAGTGGAGAGATTCCGTTATGGTAGTGGGAACACATAAAATTGCCTGTGGCTGAGTCAGTTTCTTTGTGCTTTTCTAAATTTCAAGAAATTAACAAATTTTTATGCGACCATCCCACGTGTAAAGTGATTTTAACTTGTTTAGAACCTTTTTTTTCACTGATAAATTTGAAATTAAACCCCTTTAATTAATGCGACTCATTTAATTTCTTTTCATCATTTTTTTTTTCAATATGTGAATAATTTTATTGTTCCCGCTAGAAAGTCAAATGTATTTTTTGGAATAAAACGTTCTGCTAGTTTTTAATTTTTTTTCCCATATAGTTCACGTATATAAATGGCAGTATTTTTTTAGGCTGAGCTTTAAAAACTGCAAATCTTAGAATAAGAGAAAGAAAATCTTAAATTGTATGATTGTATAGGACATTGTCAATACTTTTTTTGTCTTCGTTCTTAGGGTGTGTTTGTTTCACGGAAAACGTAATGTTTTTGGAAAATGTTTTTCGAGAAATCATTTTCCAAGAAAACGATTAATTTATCTTTGTTTAGTGATATATGATTGAAAATATTTTCTGATGTTTGGATTGCATTTGAAAAATGATTAAAAGTGTAAAAGACGGCAATGAAGAGAAAGAGGAGGGAGCGAAGCTAACAGGAGCGCAGGAAGGGCTAGGGTTGGAGGAGGCGACGGTGACGAAGGAGAGAGGGGAGGAGGAGTTAAAGTTTACGCTCACAGGTAAAGAAAGAAAAGAGAAAACAAGAAAAAAAAAAAAAAAAACAAAGAAGAAAGAAAAGAAAAGATATAATAATGATAAATTCAAAATTTTTAATTAGAAATTCTAATTTTTTACCGACCAAAAAAAATTATAAATTCTTTTTCATAATAAATTTTTCATTAAGCAAGGACCTTAAAACATTTTGGAAAACGTTTTTCGATTCTTTCAAAGGGGAAATCGTTTTCTTGAATTTAAGCTTTAAAAGGAAAACATTTTCCGTTGACTAGGAAAATATTTTCCGTTGACTCATTTTCCTAAATGAATCAAATACTAAAAAATGAGGAAAACGTTTTCCTGAAAATTATTTTTCGCAAAATAAACGCACCCTTAGTTTTGTCTCTTTCTCTGGCATGTGCCTCTACAATGGCACATTAGGTGAGGGGCTCCATGGCGGCACTTGACCTACGTAAATGAAATGCTAAGTGTCAATTCTACAACAACATTTATTAGACCCTTCAGAATACTATGCTTAGATTCCTTGCAGACTGATTGATGACATGAAATTAAAGTGAAATAGCAAGATAATTATAAGAATCAAATATATAAATGTAAACACATGATCCCTTTTACTATGCTGCCAACCTCTCCTTCTTCTTCCTTTTTGGCTCTTTTCTTATTTGGATAATTTGTTCAGACCACATCATTGAATGAAATTGAATATGTTGCACGTTTTCAAGTGGAAAAGAATTTTATTACAAAACCACTCAAATCGTAGTTATTATTAGTGACTGGATAACGGACACGATAATAATTTTAAGGACTTTCGTTGGTCCAAAATGCTTATTAATTTGAATAAAAAGAAAATGTTCCTTTCAGCGAGTGGAGTTTCGAGCGTGAACGGGCCCCATGGCCCGGCTTAGCGTACCGATGATAATTGCACTGAAACCAAGATTATATTTTGCTAATTTTTTTCCACATGATTTACGTCGAGAATTTTTTTTTAAAAAAAAAGTAAAAAGAGAAGATCTTTTGCTTTTTGGACTAGAAGTATTTTCGTCACGGAAAATCAGGCGCCAGCACGTGGCTAGATGGAAAGTTTCCTGGCTTGAATCATGCAATATCGAATAAATTATGTGTATATAATTTTATTTTATTTGACGAGAGGTCAAAAAAATGTCGTATCAGACTCCGACACACATACATCTCCTCGATCGTCGGTCCACCGTTGTATTTTTGGCCAGATCTCTTACACGAATTTCAAACATCCATCCATCTCAATAATATCGATATAAATTAGATACTTTTCCATTTATGTCACGACAAGTGAGCATCAAATCTCCTGTTCATCTTCTTGAGAATATTCGTCAAAAAAATAAAATCTTCTCAAGGATAACTTTACAAACGTTGTACTTTTTTTTTTTTTTTGGACAATACAAACAATGTACTTTGAAGCTTGGGACCATGCACACGATTGAATATAGGATACAGCTTTTTGGAGAAAGGACACCCCTCGCCTTCTCCATTCCGCTACAAGCAAAAGGAAGTCGGTTCGTACAAAGCCCATAGGGCAAAAAAAGAGGGGAAATTTGCAGGCATGGTAGTCCTTCGCACAAGGGCTGCGTTGCCTTCCAAAAATTATAAATTAATTCTGTTTACAAGTTACAATTATAAAGGACACTCCACCGCATTATGATTCATGAACCAATGAAGAACACCACCATCGAGAGAAATTGAATTTTCAGGATACCTTACTCTGAAAAATTTAGGAAAAATAAGGTGAATGATTGTTGAATCTTAATTTAATAGATAATGTCATTCTTGAACTTTTAATTATTCAATCTTATCTTTAAATTTTTGGTCTAATGTTCAATATTATTCATCAATTTTTAATTTGTTTAATGTAATTCACGAATTTAAGTCTAATATCTAATGTGATTTATGAATTTATATATATTTTTATAATTTAGAGATTACATTAAATATGTTCTAATAATTAAGGAGCATTTTGACCAAATTGAAATTGTATACACAATATTACACATTTAGCCAAAGTTCAAGGATTACGTTGTGCAAATTAAAAATATATAGATAATATTGTATATTAAATTAAAATTCATTAACCAATTGTTTTATTATCTAGAAATTTTACAGGAGCCAAGAAAGACAAAAAAAAAAAAAAAAAAAAAAGAGAGGGGCTTTTTTTTCCTTTCTTTTTTCTTTTATTTTTTAGAGAAAAGATGATGGTAGAGTGGGTGAATCATGAGGCGGAGAGGATAAGGATATACGGACGCCCCATGTCAATCATCAATTATTGGGGGCCGCTTCGGTTCATGATGGCGAAACCGTCGGGGAAAAAAAGACGGTATTTTTCTGTGCCAGCACCTTAGAGTTTCTTCTCGTCCATTACAAACCCATTTTCCATGCCCAAACGCGACCCTTCGATGATTTAGAAAGTGTGCATGGAACTTTTAAAATGGGCCTCTTGTGTTTTTAACCGCTTCCTAGTCCCTCTCTCCGACACTCCATTTAATGCTTGCCCTACGCCCTTCACATGCCATCGGGCCCGTTTGGTTCAATTTTGGGGGAATGCCTTTGGCTAAATGCAAATATCTTTAAGGTAAAGGGGTTTTCGGGAATGCTCAGGCGTTTGGCAAATTACGCGTTGAAAAATGACTTGTGTAAAAATACCGTTTGGCAAAACTTATTACAAATGGGCTTTTACTTTTAATTTAAAAAAAATTCTAAAAATCAAATACGGCGGCTGCGGTGCCGGACGGCCGGATCGGCGGCCGAGGTCGCGCGGACCTCGGCGACGCCGCCCGAGGTTCGCGCGACCTCGGGCGGCGACGCACGTGCGTCCCACGTGCGTCGCACGTGCGCCCCACGTGCGTCGCACGTGCGTCCCACGTGCGTCGCATGTGCGTCCCACGTGCATCGCACGTGCAAGCGTCAGTACTGCGCTTGTGCGTCGCACGTGCCTTGGGCTCGAATCGGCACGTGCATTGCACGTTTCGATGATGCCGATTTATTCCGGCCGCGCGTGGCGGAGGGAAGCCGATGTCCGACGAGGTCGTGCGAACCTCAGGCGGCATCGCCTGGTTCGCACACCGCCTGAGGTCCGCGTTACCTGGGTCGCACGTCGCCGCTTGAGGCCGCGCAAACAGCGGCGTCGCCTGCGTCCGCACGACCTCAGGCGACGCCGCCTAAGGTTCACGTCGCCTGGGTCGTGCGTCACGCCACCCCCAGACGGTGGTCATCGGCAACGCACGACCCTCAAGCGGCGGCGGCGGCGATGGCTGCTGGAGAAGCCCGGTGGCCAGGAAGAAGAAGAAGAAGACGATGGGGGAAGAGAGATGAACAATAGGCGTGGCATTTCCTAAATGCTGAATACTCAATGCTCTCCCTCCCCAGCTTTGAGCATTGAGCATTCAGAATGCTCATACTTGGGCAAAGGAGCTTTCAAAAATATTGCCAAACATCAAAATTTTTCCCCCAAGGGGCTTTGGACCCCCAAAGCCCCTTGAGAATGCTCAACCAAACGGCCCTAATCGTCTCCCCGATAACCCCACCCCCAGTATTGTCAGGGCGATCGTTCAATCGGGCACATCCTGACTTGGATCGACCCTCCGTGTTTCGTCATCCGGTTTCGTCGATAATTGAAATGAGAGAGAACATGTGCGAAGAAAAGAATTGAAAGGGCACATTCCCCATAAGAAAGGGGTTGAAAGAGCCGTAAAGAAATTGGTGATTTCGCTTTCTTTGGGCAAGCGATGCGTGGTGATAATTCAAGAAGATAATCTCACCACGGTGTCGACTTTCTAAAAAGTAAGGAGCTACGGGCACAGCCCGTCGCAAATGCATAACACAAGTAAATGAATCGTGCATCCTACTATCTCATTCGACAAGACTTGTTCTCATACGAAGCTCATCTAATCCAAGCGCTCGCATGCATTGAGTATACGTGCACTTCTGAAAACAAAATTCCTGTAATTCACCACCAACCTAGCTTGTCTATTAAAGCAAAATAAAGAAGAATCAAAGAGAAAAGGACATTAAAGTTAGAGCTTTCAATGTGTGACCGAACCATCCAAAAAAGCATTTAACTGGTCAGTGGACTGTTTGGTTTTGGCCATTTTCTGGCAATAGTGGAATCTGATTCTTGATATTTCCTGGACCACTCCTGCCTTCACTTCCCTCCTCCTATTTCTAACTTAGCTTTTGCCATTTTGTGTTTTTGGGTTAGGTGGGGTTTACTTTCTTCAGTCCAATTGCAACAGCCAAAGCAAAGATATGATCTCTCCAAGAGCAAACAAGAAGTGTATGCTTTTCCCTTTAGAATTATACAGCGCTGAGTCTTTGAAAGTGAGTTGGACTGTCACTACTCTAATATGATTGATATCCATGATGAAATCAAAATAAAGAAACGTGAAAAACCATGACCCTTGTCATACACCACTAACTAAGAAGAAAAGATGGATGTTAATGAGAAAAAGCTGAGAATAGACATTAATGTTTCTATTTGTGTTTATCTACATTTGCATGCATGCGGTGCACAATACTGTTTTAACAAGATTGCATGTGCATTGATTTAGAGCAGTTTTCATTTGAATTATCATGCGCCATCAGAATTTCGATTGCTTCCTCATTCAAAATGAATAATTAGTGCATGTGTCGAAAAGGTTAAAGAGACTATTAGCCCAAAGAGAAAAAGGGTAATGCAATAGTTGTCTCAATTCATGGAGCTAGTAGCTACAATTAATATCTCTAGATGGCATTTGATTTCTTCATATCTGCCTCTTTTGTTCCATTAACCCATATAAATAACAAATGATACGCATATAGAACAGAAAAATAGCAATAAACATAAGAGACGATAACGAGAAGTGGCTAAATGGGTTACGCTAGTGAGAAAAATTTCCCTCTGATAATGTCCATGATTGATTTTAAGTTTAATCAATTTGGTGAATTTTGAATAACTTTCTAATAAGCATTTCTGCTTTTAGGTACATGATATAGTTCTTGCTGGATGCCTACCATACGAAACAAACACATCGACGTGAATTGCAATGTCCCATCTTGCGTTAATTATGTGGAAAATGGTAGGCTTTTTGCTTTCGTTTGGTGACATCCTCAATGAGCCCGACAACAAGGCCTAAAAATCAGAACCATGAAAGACAAACCAAAGACCCTTCCGAGATACGTGATGAAGTGACTAAGTCCGTTGCTTCGATGTGATTAAGAAAACAACGACACGCCATCTGAGTAAGGAATTTAGAAAAATTTGCAAAAAGGAAACTTTTCATTTGCCCTTCGAAGGTCCAGCTGAGTTGGGCCACATTTCCATATCACGACCCAATTCAGAATCGTCTTTCCTATTGCATTTTCCGAAAGACGAGCGTTCTCCTACTCACTCCGCTCTTTTAGTCCTGACTCAGCCGTGGAGGCGGCATCCCGTACCGCCTCTTCCTCCACCGCCGATGCCGATGCCGCCGTCACCTCTTGACTCCAGTGAGATCTCCCTGTCATGACTACTGCTGTCGATAGTTATCACCCTCTATATTATGAAATTTGTACACTGAAGAATCCTTGAATGCTTGTCAAGTAACGAAAAACGCTATTTGCTTCGTAATTTTGAAGAATGACCATGTTTTTTCAACTCTTCAATTGGTTTAGAGACCCCTTTTTTCTGTGTTTTGACCATAAAATCCATTATGGGACCGCTACTTCTAATATAACCTTATAAAAGTAATCTTTTTTTATTATTTGGTGAACACTTTTTATTTTGTTTCTTCTTTTCGTCGCGGATGCTACTTTTCGTCTTCTTTTTTACCACTCCTTTGACATCTCAGCCTCCATTTTTGCAATTCATCACTTTGTTCTCTCTTTTGTAGGCCAATCTTTTCTTTCTACACCTTCCACTCCTCCTTCCATAAGCCCCGTTCTCCTCTGTTTTCAATCTATGATGCCAATCTTGTGGTCCTCCACACTTTCACTAGCACCGACAGTGGGCTCACCGGTGACGTCCCCAACAAGCCCTTTTTCTTTGCCGCACGCAAACTCTTCTTGCGCTATGGAAGGTAATATTGAGAAGTATTGCTTCTCTCTTCCCTTTTTTTAAATACTTCTCTTCTCTTCTTGAAGATATTCTTGGGGGGAAAGGTGTAATCTAAAAGCAATGGGCAACGCTTTCCACTTCTCTTTCGGCTTAGCTACTCTCTTTTTTTTACGTCTTTCGACCATATTATTCCTTATGGGACTCTTTGATACAACTTTACAAAAATGATCTTTTTTTTTTTATTATTTGATGAACGCTTTTTATTTTGTTTCCATTTTTTTTTGTGAGTAGCACTTTCCTTCTTCTTCTTTCTTTTCATGCTTTTAATGTTTGAGTTCTCCATTCCTGTAAATCGTCTCAGTGTTTTCTCTCTTGCAGGCCATTCTCTTCTTTCTAAACCTCCCACTCTTTCTTCTTCCTCTTCTTCCATAAATCTCTCCTACATCTACAATCTCCAAAAGAACTAGTTACTTTGACGTAATCAAATTAAACTATAAATTTGAATCCTGCTTCATATTACCTAAAATAACATGAGTCGCTTATTGCCCTTGAATTTTATGTGTGCACATGGTGGAGACACCCTTTCTTTCTCTAAACACTTATGTTACGTTTGGTCGTATGGATTTCTAATCGGGATAGGACTAGATAGGATAGGATATGAAATTCTCGGATTTTTTTATATTCCATCAATTATTTGGTGAATCGCAGTATTAAAGTCGGATATATTCACATTATATTATATACATTTTTTTATATAAATGGCATATCATTATAAATGAAATTAAATTCATAAATGGAGATGGTGAAAATCTCTCATAACACGATTCCTTAATTTATTTTTATTTTTATTTTTCCTCTTTTTTATATTATTTTCTTTATTATTTCTATTTTCCCCTTTCATAATTCTTTAATAAAATTTTATCAAATAATAAACCGTACTAACATACCTAAAATACAAAAATACCTAAAATATATAATAAATATAAATATTTAATTTATAGATTGAATGTTTATTATAAGATAGAATTAAAGTTGAATATATAAATTAAAATAAGATTAATTAAAAATTTTTTTTTATTTTTTATTTTTATTTCTTAAATTAGAATTCAAAAATTATTTATATTGAAATATAATTTCAATTTGGTTAATTTAATAAGTTTGTTATTCGAGAAAAATAACTTTCCTATTATGGACATTAGAAATCTTATCCACCTTTATCCCACCTCCCTTATGGGATAATTTTATCCTATCTAGATCCCCATTATATTCGACTTTATCTTATCCTGAGTGAGCACCGAACGTAGGATAGGATAAATCATATCTTATTCTAAATTTTATCCCGACTGCCAAAAGTAGCCTCACATGTTCAAGAAGAGAAGAGAAGTATTTAAAAAAAAGGGAAAAGAGAAGCAATACCTCTCAATATTACCTTCCATAGCGCAAGAAGAGTTTGTGTGCGGTGAAGAAAAAGGGCTTGTTGGGGAGGTCACCGGCGAGCCCACTGTCGGTGCTAGTGAAAGTGTGGAGGACCACAAGATTGGCATCATAGATTGAAAATAGAGGAGGACGGGGTTTATGGAAGGAGGAGGAGCGGAAGGTGTAGAAGGAAAAAACTAGCCTGCAGAAGAGAGAACAAAGAGATGAATTGCAAAAATGGAGGCTGAGATGTCAAAGGAGTGGTAAAAAATAGGGGTGAGCAACGGTTTAGGGTCGACCCTGGACCGACCCTGGACCGGCCCAACCCTGCCGGTCCTAGTCCGGTTCCTAAGGGGACTGGGTCGGTCCTTGGTCCTGAAATTCCAGGACCAACACTGTGCGGGTTGGTCCTCGGTCCTAAGAGTTTTGGGTCGGTCCGACCCTGGACCAACCTTGTATATTATATTATATTATATTATTTATAATTATTTTATATATTCAAACCTAAATAAAATGTCTGTTATATTATATTATATTGAGATGTTTTATTAATAGCACTAATAGTAATTTCAATTTAAAATTTTTGTTGAGTATTAATTATCTGTCGTTTGTTTTGTTTTCAGATGTTTAGAAGTTCGAGTGAATTAACAAGATGTGAAGTTATATATTCATGGTTTATATTAAGTATTTTGAACTTTTTGTGGTTTAATTGTATTTTACTAATGAATTTTAGCTGCACTTTGCTTTTCAATTTGTGTCAAATAGTAGAAGTTTTTAAAGAGTAGAGAGTAGTACTGCAGTTGCTGCGGTGATTTGCTTGTCAAGTGGTGTGAAGCTCATTTTTTGGTTGAGTGGACTCTAGTGATCAAATGCAAGAAAAAGCTTTTGCATATGGTGTTATGAATATTAAAGATAGATGATTACAAGAACTTTCCATCTTGTCTCATATCTCCATGAGCGGTTAGCAGGTACGAAATTTTTATTATTGTGTCATCTTAAATTTGCTAAATATGTATTGGTATATATAGTTTAGTTGCACAATACCATATTGTCGATGGATGTGTAATTTTAATTTGTAGGTTTTCTTTTTTAGGGAGTATAAAAAATAAGACGAAAAAAATTATCGATCGGTTCCGGGTTGACCCGAGAACCGGACCGAACACATTGGGTCAATCCGGTCCTTGGTCCTAGGCTCAATGGGTCGGTCCTCGGTCCTTAAAATTGATGATCAACACTGTACGGGTTGGTCCTAGGGTTAGGGGGTGGCCTGGACCAACCCAGACCATGCTCACCCCAGTAAAAAAGAAGACGGAAAGTAGCATCGGCAAGGAAAAAAAGAAGAAACAAAATAAAAAGTGTTCACCAAATAATAATAAAAAGATGACTTTTAAAAGGTTATATTAGAAGTAGCAGGTCCCATAATGAATTTTATGGTCAAAACACAGAAAAAAGGAGTCTCTAAACCAATTGAAGAGTTGAAAAAACATGGTCATTCTTCAAAATTACGAAGCAAATAGCGTTTCTTGTTACTTGACAAGCATTCAAGGATTCTTCAGTGTACAATTTTCACATAATATAAAGGGTGATAACTACCGACAATAGTAGTCACGACAGGGAGATCTCACTGGAGTCAAGAGGCGGCAGCGGCATTGGCATCGGTGGTGGAGGAAGAGGCGGTATGGGATGCCGCCTCCATGGCTGAGTAAGGACTAAAAGAGCGGAGTGAGTAGAAGAACGCTCATCTTTCATAAAATGCAATAGGAAAGACGATTCTGAATTGGGTCGTGATATGGAAATGTGGCCCAACTCAGCCGAACCTTCAAAGGGCAAATGAAAAGTTCCCTCTTTGCAAATTTTTATAAATTCCTTACTCAGATGGCGTGTCGTTATTTTCTTAATCACATCGAAGCAGCGGACTTAGTCACTTCATCACGTATCTCGGAAGGGTCTTTGGTTTGTCTTTAATGGTTCTGATTTTTAGGCCTTGTTGTCGGGCTCATTGAGGATGTCGCCAAACGAAAGCAAAAGCCTACCATTTTCCACATAATTAATGCAAGATGGGACATTGTAATTCACGTCGATGTGTTTGGTTCGTGTGGTAGGCGTCCAGCAAGAACTCTATCATGTACTGTTGACACCTAAATTTTGGCGGTCCGATCATTTATTGCATAAGAAAATTAAGGGTTAATTTTATCCTTGAAAAAAAATATTAATTAGTTGCATAACACATAAGTCTAGGTGCATTCATTTTAGTTTAACTTTTTATATTTTATTGGGCCGGTGGTGGGGTTCAAATTTTCTTACTTTTGAGCTTTAGTTCGGCAGGCCGGGCTAAGCCCACGAAAAGAGAAAATTAACCCAAGCCCGTCGTTATTTTATATCTTGTGAAAAATGAAGATTTGATGCGATATTATGATGATTTTTGGAAATTAAGAAAATCGCATGGTAATCTTATCTTTATCAATAGATGGTGAAATCGGGAAGAATATTCATGAGATAAGGATTGTTGTGATCATGAGGTTATAAGCAATATTTGTGAGATGAAAATGAAAATGGGGGAAATTGATTTGATTGAATTATGCAAGGAAATATGCAATTCGATGGATGTCCGGATTTTGTTAAATGCAGCAACAATTTTGAAATCAAGTGAAAAAATGGCAAAGATTTTACAAAGTGGAAGAAATCGAGCAAAATCGAGCGATTGCGAAATCACGCTCCGATTTACATCCTTGATTTAATGCAATGTAAACCTGGAAATCCGAAAGTTGCTAGAAAAAGTGGCCGTCTAAAAATCACTATAAAAGGGCCATAATTTTTTTAGCACAAGGGGGGGTTGGAAATTGTTGAGAGAGAATTGGTGAGGGGGAGGATTCGAAAAAAAATGGGAGAGACAAGAATTCGTGCGAAAAAAAAAAAAAAAAAAAAAAAAAAAAAAAAAAAAAAAAAAAGAGAAAAGAAGCTGCCCCTTGCCATCGAAAAGGAGCAACTTCTCATTTCCATTCTAACAAATACAAAGGAAAGAAAAGTCAGCAAAAGAGAGTCAAAAGAGGAAACGTGAGAGAGACGTGAGAGCAAAAAAGAAGAAGGAAAAAACAAGAGAAGAAAAAAGAAAGAAAAAAAGAAATGGGTCTTCTTCCTTGTTGAGCCAATGCTCGACGCTCGCACTCCCTTTTCCATCCTCAACGCCCCACCTGCAATCTTCTCCAGCAAATCACCGCTCGTTGCGCCGATCGCTGCTCCTTGCGTCTCCACAACCACCCCCTTACCGTCGCTGTTCGTCACCCTCGGCGCGGCCATCTGAGATCCGACCTCCCCATCGCATGCCACCGCATCGCATCCGTTTGCGATCCGCTCCATCGCTCGCCCGCCTGCTGCTGTCCTTCGCCGGAGCCCCCTGCCGATCCGACGACGTGCTGTTCACCGGCGGTCCAGAGATCCACGAGCACGTGACTAGAAGGAAAAAAGAAGAAAAAGACAAAAGAAAAAAGAAAAGTACATTAGGTAGTTTTTATTTATTTATTTTATTTTGTTTATATTTTTAGTTTATTTATTTAAGTTGCAATATCGAATGCTAATATTCGTGAGTTTTGTAGGCATTATCCACAAGGGTTTAGTCCGGAATTATTTTAATTATTAATTTGGCCCGAGAGACATCGGGTCATTTTTCCAATTATATTAATTGTTGGGCTTTTTAGCAGGATTTAGATTAGATAATCAATATAATTATTAATTTGATCCGTAAGACTTCATATCAGATTTTTAATTATTTTGAATATCTTTGTCGTGATAATTAGGGTTAGAATAATCGCTAATATGACTTGTGAGACAACAGGTTATTTTTCGATTATTTTAATCCTTTATTTGTTGAATATCTTGATTGTTTAGATTTAATTGATAATTGCTTGTTTTGGAAAACCACTAAGAAAATCCAAAAAATGTTTAAATTAGGATTCAGTTTGTTTTGTTATCTTGCATATCTAGAATAGGGATTTTATTTCGAATTTAAAAAAATATAAAAACAAAAAGTGCATTCATTCATGTTGTTAGTTTTTATTTGAGTTGCATGTTTAATCACGTGTTAGTTTCGAATTCCATAAAGAAAAACACAAAAAATCATTGTGCATATAAGGTTAGAATTGCATGTTCCATTTTAAACTTAGGTCATCTTTTTAGATAAATTGCATTTTAGATTAAGATAATGTTTAGTTTAAAACTAGGATTTAATATGACCTAATCCTTAGTTTAAAGTAGATAGAATCTTGATCTAGCTAGATCATTTTTGCATTTTTGCATTTTTGCATTCTTTAGAATAAATTACATTCCCTTAGAAAAAATAAAATAAAAAATGTCATGCACACGTCATTAGGATTAGATTCATAAAATGCACGTCATATAGAATTGGGTTCATTTAAATTAGAATTTGCCCGTCATTAGAGTTAGGTCATTCGGTCATTTAGATTGCATTTAATTATCGCATTTCTTTAGGAATTACTTCACTCATATCATATGGTTTAGATCATGTTGCCATGTCGTATTATTTCATGTTAGATTAAATGCATTGCATGATTCTCATTGAATAATTGAAAAAACAAAAAATTGAGTGATTGATTGTTAATTAGAAATCATATCTAGGATTGTTGATGTGAATTCTGACTTAACATTACAGATGCTTTCGTTGCCATGAGGAAAGTCCTGCATTTTTCTTATTTGTTTTCTTGAGTGCTAAATTGGTGGTTTGCGCACCCACATGATCACCTCACATGTTAGAGAGATAATTAAAATCAATTCAAGCTGCTTGCCAAACATTTTTCAAAAATAAAAAGAAAGGTACCGAAAGGGCGTTAGAGAAATTTAACGTAACCAAGTCCCCGTACCCAAAATCTTTAGTTCGTAGGAGTAAAATAAATCTCCCTTTATTTTACTTAGGTGTCTAATCGACCTACCGCAAACTGATTAGTGGCGACTCCTTTTTGCATGCTAGATATTTGAAATTAAGTCGCGAATTGGTATGGGCCTGGGAAAGCCCGAGCTGAGTCTAAACTTAGTAATCCATTAATCTAAATTCTAGGTGGTGCACCCGGAAAAATTAGGTCGCGACATGTACCTAAAAGCATAAATGCTTATGAGAAAGTTATTCAAAAGTATAGCAAATTGATTAAACTTAAAAACAATCATGGACATTATGAGAGGGAAATTTTTCTCTCACTAGCGTAACCCATTTAGCCACTTCTAGTTGTCGTCTCTTATGTTTATTGCTATTTTTCTATTCTGTATGCTTATTATTTGCTATTTATATGGGTTAATGGAGCAAAAAGAGAGATCTGAAGAAACCAAATGCCATCTAGAGATATTAATTGTAGCTACTAGCTCCATGAATCGAGACAACTATTGCATTACCCTTTTTTTCTTTGGGCTAAGTGTCTTTTTTTACCTTTTTTGACACATGCACTAATTATTCATTTTGAAAGAGGAAGCAATCAAAATTCTCATGACACATGATAATTCAAATGAAAGCTGCTCTAAATCAATGCACATGCAATCTTGTTGAAATAGGATCATGCACCGCATGCATGCAAATGTAGATAAACACAAATAGATACATTAATGTTTATTCTCAGCTTTTTCTCATCAACATCCATCTTTTCTTCTCAGTTAGTGGTGTATGACAAGGGCCATGGTTTTTCACGTTTCTTTATTTTGATTTCATCATGGATATCAATCATATTAGAGTAGTGACAGTCCAACTCACTTTCAAAGACTCAGCGCTGTATAATTCTAAAGGGAAAAGCAGACACTTCTTGTTTGCTTTTGGAGAGATCATATCTTTGCATTAGCTGTTGCAATTGGACTGAAGAAAGTAACCCCACCTAACCCAAAAACACAAAATGGCAAAAGCTAAGTTAGAAATAGGAGGAGGGAAGTGAAGGCAAGAGTGGTCCACGAAATATCAAGAATCAGATTCCACTATTGCCAGAAAATGGCCAAAACCAAACAGTCCACTCACCAGGATATGATAACGCTCAACTTCAATGCTTTTTTGGATGGTTCGGTCACACATTGAAAGCTCTAACTTTAATGCCCTTTTCTCCCTCTTTGATTCTTCTTTATTTTGCTTTAAAAGACGAGCTAGGTTGGTGGTGAATTACAGGAATTTCGTTTTCATATGCAAGAAAGAAGTGCACGTATACTCAATACATGGGAGCGCTTGAATTAGATGAGCTTCGTATGAGGACAAGCCTTGTCGAATGAGATAGTAGGATGCATGATTCATTTACTTGTGTTATGCATTTGCGACGGGCTGTGGCCGTAGCTCCTTGCTTTTCAGAAAGTCGACACCGTGGTGAGATTATCTTCCGGAATCATCACCACACATTACTTGCCCAAAGAAAGCGAAATCACCAATTCCTTTGCGGCTCTTTCAACCCCTTTCTTACAGGGAATGCGCCCTTTCAATTCTTTTCTTTGCACATGTTCTCTCTCATTTCAATTATCAATGAAACCGGTGTAAGACGCAAATTGCGCAACCCCAAGATCTCCATAACTAGAACAAGAACACACATCCAAAAAGTAGAAAATTAACGCACCTATTTTAGGATCTCGTTCTTGAAAGCGGAAGCGGAAAGGGATTGCCCACACTCAAGGGGTTTATCCACGCATCAAATCCTTCTCTTCTATTGCCCTCCGTATCAGTGGCTCAATGAGGCGGCCCCTCACGATTGACGTTAGAATAACATCCCTTAGGTGAGGATATGTGAGGTTAGGGTTAGAGGAGAGACTTGAGCACTATTTATAGAGTTTCCAGCCAGTCCCCCTCATTATGGGCTAGGCTCAACTCGGCCCACACTAGCCAGTCCCATATTAATTAAAAAACCTTCTATCTCACCTTAGACCAAACCCCGTAAAACGGTAAATGTTAAACGGTAAATAACAATGTCAATTAATTTAGTTCACATTAAGGAAAACTCTTACATTCTCTCACTTGGACTATATTAATTGAAATTGTATTGTATTGTATGTGCGCACATTGGTCTAGAGATAATTCTTAATAGTCAATCCTCTCCCATAAAGTCTCCAACACTGAATCATGGCGTTAACTACATGTACATACACAGAACCTTCCATAGTCACAAGTGTTTTCAACTTTATTGATATAGATTCAATATGGTAGTGTGGCAAATGGCTAACATCTCTCATAGAGAGATCCATTTGTCAGTCACTATTCTCTTACTTAGGCGACACAAAAGTTTGTGCAACAAGAGAATGAAATTATGATTCTAATGAACCCACATATGTCTTGTTCTTATGGTTAACCTTTCTTTATGTATCACAAGAATATATGCACAAGGCTAATAACCGGATGCCCCTAGCCTTCACTTAAGGTAATACCTTGAGACTTTATCAATATGTATTCAACATAACAACATATTCAAAATATTTTATTGAATGCAAAAGTTGATACATATCAAACCGTTACTAAATGTAACGAACCACAGATGTGAATTTTATCAAAGTAAAGCCAAAATAGCTCCCACTAAACAACAGTATCCGAAGATACTCCTAGGCCCATGCTAATGACATATCACTCAAATACACATGGGCGTAGGCCTTTAGTTAGTGGATCTGCAACCACATCTTATATTATAAGTCACCTTTCTGTACCGTTTCTTTATGGTCAAAGATATTTGACCGCCATATATTTAGACCCCTTGAGACATTTGTTATTAATAAAAATACAACAAATTTACTGTCTCAATTCAACCGTATGGGTCTCTTCATAAAGTCAAAACGGTCAACTCCTTCATAAGGTTCTGAAGCACAATAGCTTAAATAACAGCCTAAAGGAAAGTTATAAATTCTACTTACATAGTAGACATAGAACTTTATTTACTGCACTGCACTTCCTTAAAATCTTTTGGTAGCAACTCAGTGATCGCATCATGGATTCAACTTATATCTGCCTAGAAGTCCCGTCATAATAATGATATTTAATCTAGTGCAAAATCAAGCATATATTATACTTCTAAGTGCATTAACACAAGGTACATCATTTAATTAGATTTTCTCAATATCTAAATAAGGATAATGTGATAGATTCAGTCCATCACCCTTAACAACAGGGGTAATTCCTGAATTGCAATGATATATATTGAATATTTTCAAAATACGATCAGCAAATGTCCTCCAAGAAAATCTAATATAAAATATGGTGAGAACAATCCTTACGGACCTTAGTGTAAAGGACAAAAGATCTCTCAAGGTCATTTACTTGTAAACAAAATATCATGTACATAGAATATGAGAAAAAATAAATTTCCTCCCACTGACCTTGCAGTATATTGAATTACTTTGTTCCCAATTGAACAAAATAATAACAGCACTATGAAAATTTATTAATATTGTCTGGAAACTTACATAAAAACAATTAATAAGACTTTTCAGTTTACACACAAGTTTACTTAAATCTATTGCAAAATCCTCAAGTTGCACTATATAGATTTTGTATCTATTTGGCGTAACTCCAAACCAAAAAGAGCTATAAATGCTACAATTACTCTGAAAGAATCTTTTAGAGAAATAATTATTTATTCACTATTAACTATCCACCCCTCTTTCAAAGTGAAAACTTTAACTACAAGTTTAGCTTTAAACTCCACAATCTTTCTTTGAAATCTTTTAGTTTTATATGCCAATTTGCAACTGAAGAACTTGTGATCTTTAGACAAGTTAGTAAGCTTCCAAACATGTTTCATAGATTGTATATTGTCTTTTATGGCATCTAATCACACACTCGATTGAGGATAAGAAACACGTTTATTTATGTCGCTAAATCAACCATATAGTGGATATTGTGGTCATGCTCTCACAGATAGACTATATTGTCTAATGGAATAACTGATCGTCTTTCCCTAACAAATCTCCCGAATAAATCTACAACCACTTCATTCTATACTTGAGAGGAAAATTTTATCATAAACTATATCAAGAATAGTACTTTGAACCTCATCAAGTTTAGTCTATGGTATAGGAGATTCCACAATTGTCTGTTTAGACAAAAAATAAAGACACAGTGATCTTCCATTGTACTATTATCCTTAATAGTCTGAGAGCAGCTATCCTTTACAATTACCACCTTAGAATCTACCAAGTATTTGACAAGTTTTTACAGATGTGTCCTAATTTCAATATTAAACAAGACATAATTACAAGCCACTAAGGCTTCCATCATCTCTTAGTAGTGCAGTTAGTAGGCAAACCACGACCGCTTCATGGACAGTAAGCAAATTCTAGTGCTCTATTCTTAAGCAACAAATCATATGTCCACAACTTAAAATTTGAAACAGTAAAAACCTCAATAATAGTGGAATTATTAATTACAGAAAGGTGACTGAAAAAACAAGCAATGTATATAATTAGCATCATGTGAGCACCGTGTAACTTGACATACAAGTACACATCCAGAGAGTTACACACATAATCATATAATCACCTTTAGGCAGAATACATGACATGCAATTGTACACTCCCCACATGATAGCGGTCATAAGAATATGTTCCAATCTTCGTGAATTCATCACCTTTGGGCAGATGAACCACTAGGACTGATCACTCCTCCACCACACCATCATGTATCCCTCCATGAACTAATACACAATCACCTCCTTTGGGAATATGTCCATGCATTAGACCAGGATACATCTCAATCAACGTACAAGACCGAAATTTCTTAAACCCAATCAAGCGTGCCACTTTGGCGGTCACTACTAAATTGAATTCTTGAAACTCTCTCATACCAGGGATATATTTACGTCTCACATACACCATATACATGTGATTTCAACTTTAGTGATAGGAGCATATATCACTGAAATCACATATCATGCTAATTACATTGCCTTATTCATTAATAAAATTAATCATACACACACACACACACACACACACACACACACACACACACACACACACACACACATATATATATATATATATATATATATAATCTGAAAGATAGATTCCAATGAGATCACCAATCACAGCAACACAAGAAACTTCTCTTGTGCACCAAAATTACATATTCCAATGATTCTTTTTAATGTTAATCTAAAGAATCTATCACCAATCAACATCAATAGCAATAAATGATACACCAGATCAAGAAGCCTGACAGCTGATCCATTATAGCTCATGAGTTTCATGAGGCAAAACATGACTCCAAGGCTAACAACTAATTTATTAGTCAATTTTAAGTAACAAATATCATTACTTCAACCAGTGGCCTGTAAATTGAATCAAATCACATAACCAAATATCTAAACTATAACAGTAGATACTATTGCTCTGCATAAATATTGCCATACTCCTTAACCATAAAAATATTCAATTTGATAGACGTTAACTAGTGACCATATGAGTTTAGGTATAATATGCAATAATTTAACTAACATGCATTACCTACACTCAACAGATGTGTTAATTAGTACAATCAGTTTGGTCACAGATTCTTTAGACGTCCAACATTCAAATGTTACGAGCATGTAAAGGAGTATGCATGAGCAACAAAAGTTTTTCTCATTATCTCAAGATATAGTTCAATAACTATCTCATAATGATTGTATCTCATTAAGCCAGCTTCAATTCACAATAAAGTTTGATTTTTATTGATGAATCACACCTTTATAATGGTTATGTGATAATATACTTATAACCCAACAATTGTATTTTCAAAATAACAGAAAATATAATAAAAATATGCAAAAATACACTAAAAATACATGTATTTAGGGTTAAATATGTATTTTCACACCTATAAAATCACCGAACATGTAAAATAAATATATCACAAGATAGATGAGGACCATACGAATCCAACGCCGCCAGCCATGCGCCGATCCGAGCCTCCACACGCCCGCACGCGCCGCCTGAGTGCGTGGCGCGTGGAGCTCACGCGCCTGGCCTAAAGACCGGTCAAAACCTATCCGACCGGCAGCAGTCCGACCGGTTCCCGGTCCGACCGGTTGAACGGTCCGGTCAACATTTGACCGGGTCAGGTCGGTCATCAGGTCAGTTCGAGTCGATCTCCGGGTCGGGTCGGTCAACTTATCGGGTCGGGTCGGTCAATGGCTTTAGGTCGGGTCAACAGTCGGGTCAAGTTGCTGACGTTAGTGGGTCGACACTGACGTCATCACGCATGTTCGGCGCACGCATCGGGTCGGACCCGGGTCGCTGACGTCAGCGGGTCGGGTGTTGACGTCAGCGTCCACGTGCGTCACACGCCCCGCACGTGTGGGTGCATGGCCGTGCGTGGGACGCGTGTTTGACGCCCCACCGGCGTGTGGCCGCGCGTGGAGGCGCATGGGGTGTCCCCCGACGACGCGCCGCCGACGGTTTTCACCATCTCGCCGAGCCGAGTCCCAATTTGCAATTTAATTTAATTTCTATTAAACTTAAAATCTCGAAAATCGCAAATTATGGCAAGATACATGCTAATTAGGGCAAGTCAGTTTAATTAGAGCAAAATCAATTAGGGTTCAAGTTCTAGAGTTATGGAGGCTCTGATACCACATGTAGGACGCAAATTGCGCAACCCCAAGATCTCCATAACTAGAGCAAGAACACACATCCACAATGTAGAAAATTAACGCACCTGTTTTAGGATCTCGTTCTTGAAAGCGGAAGCGGAAAGGGATTGCTTACACTCAAGGGGTTTATCCACGCATCAAATCCTTCTCCTCTATTGCCCTCCGTATCACTGGCTCAATGAGGCGGCCTCTCACGATTGACGTTAGAATAATGTCCCTTAGGTGAGGATATGTGAGGTTAGGGTTAGAGAAGAGACTTGAGCACTATTTATAGAATTTCCAGCCAGTCCCCCTCATTATGGGTCAGGCTCAACTCGACCCACACTAGCCAGTCCCATATTAGACTAATTAAGAAACCTTCTATCTCACCTCAGGCTAAACCTCGTAAAATGGTAAACGTTAAACGGTAAATAACAATGTCAATTAATTTAGTCCACATTAAGGAAAACTCTTACAACCGGATGACAAAACACGGAGGGTCGATCCGAGTCAGGATGTGCCCGATGGAACAATCGCCCTGACAACACTCGGAGTGGGGCTATGAGGGAGACGACGGCATGTGAAGGGCGTAGGGCAAGCATTAAATGGAGTGTTAGAGATAGGGACTAGGAAGCGGTTAAAAACACAAGAGGCCCATTTTAAAAGTTCTATGCACTCTTCCTAAATCATCGAAGAGTGGCGTTTGGGCATGGAAAATGGGATTGAATGGACGAGAAGAAACTCCATGCGGTTGGCACAGAAAAATACCGTCTTTTTTTCCCTGACGGTTTCGCCATCATGAGCCGAAGCGGCCCCCAATATTGATGATTGACATAGGGTGTCCGTATATCCTTATCCTCTCTGTCTCATGACTCACCCACTCTACTATCATCTTTTTTTTTTTTTTTTTTTTCTAAAAAATAAAAGAAAAAGAAAGAAAAAAAGCCCCTCTCTTTTTTTTTTTTTTTTTTTTTTTTTTTTCTGTTTTGGTTCATGTAAATTTTCTAGATAATAGAACAAATGGTCAATGAATTTTAATTTAATATACAATATTATCTTTATATTTTTAATTTACACAATGCAATCCTTTAACTTTGGCTAAATGTGGAATATCGTGTGTACAATTTCAATTTGATCAAAATGCTTCTTAAATTATTAGAACATATTTAATGTAATCCCTAAATTATATAAATATATATAAAAGCTCATGAATCACATTAGACATTGAACCCAAATTCATGAGCCACATTAAATAAATTAAAAATTGAGGAATAATATTAAACATTAGACTAAAATTTAAAGATAAAATTGAACAAATTAAAAGTTCAAGAATTGCATTATATATTAAATTAAGATTCAAGAATCATTCGCGTTATTTTCTCTAAATTTTCCAAAGTAAGGTATTCTGAAAATTCAATCTGTCTCGATGGTGGTGTTCTTCATGGGTTCATGAACCGTGATGCAACGAGGTGTCCTTTACAATTATAACTTGTATATAGAATTCATTTCGGATTTTTGGAAGGCGGTGAAGCCCTTGTGCGAAGGACTATCATGCCTGCAAATTTCCCCTCTTTTTTTCCCGACACGCGGACCCCTGGAGTGCCAAAAGTTGGCACAAAGGGACACTTAAGTGCAAAAAGTTACGAAAGGTACACTTAAGTGCCAAAATCGGAGCAAAGTGGATCACTTGAGTGCTAATCCGACGAAAATCCGCCCAAAACGCCGACGCGGCAATTTTCCGGCAAGGCAAAAACAAAACGGCGTCGTTTTAATATTGACGTGGAAAAAAATAATATAAAAATTAATTAAATTAAATTTAAAATTAAATTTATTTTAAACATTTAAAAATAACAATTTTTAATATTAAAATTTAAAAAATAAAAAAATTTTAAAAAAGGGAGGGGGTGGATACGGGTGGGTGAGCCCTCGCCGCCGCCGCCGCCTCGCCGGTGGCGCCCGGCCGGGTCGACCCTTCCGCCCGGCCGGGCGCGCCGGGCGAGGCGGCGGCGGCAGCGAATGCGGTTGAGGGCTCGGCCCTCGGCCGTATCCACCCCCTCCCGTTTTTTTTTTTTTTTTAATTTTAAAATTTTTAATGTAAATTTAATTTTCTTGAATTTTTTAATATTAAGATTAATATTTTTAGATATTTTAAGTAAATTTAGTTTTAAATTAAATTTAATTAATTTTTACGTTAATTTATTGCCACGTCAACGCAAAAACGGCGTTTTTTTTTCACTATTTGGCCACATCGGCGTGCAAAATGGCGTCATTTTGCACTTATTTCGCCGGAAATTGCACATGTCGGCACTTTGGCCGGATTTTGGTCGGGGTGGCACTTAAGTGTCCCATTTCTTTTTGAATGTGGCACTTAAGTGTACCTTTTTGTAAATTTTGGCACTTAAGTGTCGCTTTGTGCCAACTTTTGGCACTTGAAGCGTTCTTTTCCTTTTTTTTTTTTTATTTTTTCCCTCTATGGGCTTTGTACGAAACGACTTCCTTTTGCTTGTCACGAAATGGAGAAGGCGAGGGGTTTCCTTTCTCTAGAAGCTGTATCCTATATCCAAGCGTGTGCACAGTCCCAATCTTCAGAGTAAATTGTAAAGTTGTTCTCGAGAAGATGAAGAGGAGATTTGATGCTCGATTCCGTGACGTAAACGGAAAAGTATCTAATTTATATTGATATTAGGAAAAATGCCATCAAAAATCCTAAACTATGCACAAAGTGACAAAAATATCTCAAACTTTTTTTTTTTGCACTACCAAAAACCCCAAACTTTATCATCTCGTGACACATTTACCCCATTAAGGGCTTTTTCGTCTTTTCTATATATTTTTTTCTTTTCTCTCCCCTCCGCTGGCTCCGGCGGAGGGAAAGAAAAAAAAAAAAAAAAAAAAAAAAGAAAAATATTTTTAAAAGTAAAATGACCAAAATGCCTCTAAGATTTAGGGTAAATATGTCATAGAAATGAAAGTTCGGGGTTTTTTGTGTCGCGAGGGTAAATGTGTCGCGGATGGCAAAATTTAGGGTTTTTGATAGTGTAAAAAAAATTTGGGATATTTTTATCACTTTGTGTAAAGTTTAAGATTTTTTTGTGACATTATCCCTTGGTATTATTAAGATGGATGGATGTTCGACATTCGTGTCGGGTGAATGCGAGGGGGCTCCCTCAAAGGTTGAAGATTAGGTTGTTATCGCAGCCCGTGATATGATTTCCATTCTCCTCGAATTTATGACCACGTGGTCATGTCGGCTGCTCGATGCAACGTGGAGGGTTTTCCATCGTATCTCGAAAAATCAGGCCACCATTTTAGAAACGGCGCATCTAAATTACATTTTCTCGCGGTTCTTGCACAGAATGTCGTACCTCAAGAATATTCTAAAATTTTTCAATTGAGTGACCGAAACATTTGCTCATTCGAGATCCCGTGATCACGGGACCTCAATAATTTTTGTAAAAGTACCCAATGAAAGTTCGGGATAAGGGCTTATGCGACCATTAGGCACGTTACGTTTTCTCATCCGCACGCTATATAGTATTGAATGGTTTCAATGTTTGAATTTCTAAGTTGAGTTGTAATCGACACCTTATATGGTCTATGGAATTAGGGAATTGATTCAAATGCTAAAAGAATTTATTACCCACGGTGGGCTATTTCGTCCTTAAAATGGATGAATTTGCATGGCAATTGGGCTTATGCCCGCATACAAGATTTTGAGAAATGATTGCGTGACAATAATCACAAAAAAATCAAATCACAATTAATTATAAATTACTATGAGATCCACTTTTCAATAATTTGTGACTCATAATAATATGTTATTCTTACAGTACCCTTAAACCCTTATGTTAGCAAACCCTTGAAATTTTTTAGATCATTAAATGTGGATTTGTCTAAAGAGGGTTGGTAGAGCACTGGTTTAGCCCTAATAAATAAGCTTTGGAAATATGAAGTTCTCTTTTCAACACAAATATCTCCGCCAAAAGATGCGCTTCTCTTATTTCCAAATTGTCTTGAACAAGCGGTATTTCCATTTGTAGCTAACTTTACAAGTATCTTACGGACAATTGTTAACTACGCCCTGTTAAAATTGCTGAATAAAGCTTTCCCTCGTCATCGACCGTGGGCACAAGCTGGCTAGTTAGATTTGATCAAATTGATGGACGGATCCTCTCTCGGCCCCAAAAATCCTCATTCTAACCCACTTATAATTAAAAGCGGTCAAAATTTCGCAGCCGAACCTAGTCGGGGTCTGCCCATTCGTGAGGCCCCATCATCACCCTTCACATCTGTAGTTAAGATGGCCCCTCGAACCTGTTAGGTGTGCCTCAAAATTTCTTTCGTGAAGAACTTTTGAAGGCACGCACAAAGCTGACTAGCTTGATTCGATGAGATTGACAGACATATCCCCCACCGGACTCAAAAATCCTTATTCGAACCCACCCATAATTCCCCTCAAAAAAAAAAAAAAAAAAACCCCTAAAAAGAAAAGAACCCACCCATAATTAAAAGGTATTTGAAATTCTCGACCGAGCCTAGTCGGGTGACTCGGGTCTACCCATCCGTGAGGCCTCGTGGTCGCCCTCTGCATCGGTAGTTAAGATGACCCCTCGAACCCGTTAGGTGTGCCCCGAAATTTCTTTCGTGAAGAACTTCACGCATGTTCGTCCATAAAAGGAAACACGAGAACCTGCAATCTTATGGATTCTACGACATTACGAAGAGCTTGCGGCAGAAAAAGAAAGGTCAAGATACGTCATCTCTTTTCATTTCCGTCGCTATTTTTATTTTCCCGATATTCGCCGCAAATTATTAAAAAATCATTTATTATATTAATGACAAAATTGAATACTCTACCTGCACGTTGAGATGTAGACACTTCCCACCTTCGTGGAGGTACAGACCCTTGGAGTGCCATAACTTAGCAGAAAGAGATACTTAAGTGTCATAACCTTTGAAAGGTACTAAAGTCGGAGCAAAGTGGATTACTTGAGTGCCAATCCGGTCAAAATCGACAAAATTGCATACGTGGCATTTTTTTGGCGAAGCGAGTGCAAAACGACGCCGTTTTGCACGCTGACGTGGCCAAATAATGCAAAAATAACGTCGTTTTGGGCTGACGTGGTAAAAAAAATAATATAAAAATTAGTTAAAATAAATTTAGTTAGAATATTTAAAAATAATAATTTTTATATTTAAAAAGGGGGGAGGGAGGCGGCTAAGGGTTGTCGCCTCCCCCGCCGTCAACGGGAAGGGTGGGCGACGGAGGGGAGAGGGTCGGGCTGGGGTCGCCGGGCCTTGGCCGGGGGGCGGTGACCCCGGCCGATCGGTGGCCTCGCCCCAAATCGGGCGAGGGCCTCGACGAGGGCTCGCAGCCCTCACCTAGATCCGACCGCCCGGGGGGGAAGAGGGGAGGAAGGAAAAAGGGGGAAGGAGGAAGAGGGAGGTAGCCGGTGGCGAGGGCTAGGGCCGTCGAGCTGGCTCCGGACAACCGGCGGCGAGGGCTTGCATGCCCTCGCCCCAAATCTGGGCGAGGGTCGCGACCCTCGCCGAACCCGAGGGCAAGGGCATGCAAACCCTTGTCGTCGGTCGGCTAGGGCCGCCGGCCCTCGGCCGAGCTCGGTGGCCCCGGCCGACCCTCCCCCACCTTCCCATGACGACGGGGAGGCGGTGACGACGACGAGGGCTCGGCCCTCGGCCGCCATTTTGCCTTCCTCCTTTTTTTTTTTTTCTTCATAATAATAATAATAATAATAATAATAATAATAATAATATTATTATTATTATTATTATTATTATTATTATTATTATTATTGTTTTTGTTTTAATTTTAATTTAATTAATTTTTATATTATATTAAAATTCAAATTATGCAAAAACGACGTCATTTTAGGTGATTTAAGGGCTCTATTTTGGCCAACACCCGAAACAACGTTGTTTTGCCATGTATGATTTCCGGCCGGTTTCGCTAAAGGTGGCACTCGGGTATCCTACTTTTCTTCAAATGTGACACTTAAATGTATCTTTCGAAAATTATGGCACTTAAGTGTTCTTTTGTGCCAGGTTATGACATTTGTAATGTTTTTATCCCCATCTTCGTGTTTAGTAACGAGGAAACTCGCAAAATAAATGTCTAATTTAATACTTGAAAAATTCTATGGAACATCTTGGAGGAAACGTTGTCTGCCGACATGGGCTCTTATGTCAGCAATGACGACCGATGGGCTCCACGGGTGTCGATTAAGTTTAGTCAATAAATAGTTACCTAAAAAGCAATAAAATATAATAAATTAATTAAATAAATAAATTCGATCGCGAAGATGCGACGTCGTTGCTTTTTGCCGCACCGCACTATAAATATGCCTCAAACCACCACCACATCCTTTTTTCCTTAAAAAACACAAGAAAAGTCTCTGCAAATCGTTCGGTTGTTGCCATTTTTTCTTCCTCGTCTTTGGTGGTTGTAATTGAGGAAAACCCAAACAGAAGCCAAATGATTAGCTCCCATGTCTGATTTCAATGGAGTGATTCCATCTTTTTACTCATAACCCCTAGCCACTGCAATAACTCCGAACTAACCATCGCCTCAGAGTAAGATGAAGGCTCATCAGTCTCCACCTTATCACATACAGTCAATACATAAGCAATATCTGTATAACCATAATGTACTGGTGATTTAATTTGCCTTCTCTATCTATTTGCGGCTATAGTGTACTGCAGCTTTGCTGGTTGTTAACTATCACCAACTTCAGGAACTGCGGCTTCATCTGTAGTCTCAACTTTTGTTACCTTCGAGGTCTTCAGAGTCTCCACCTAAAGCTTCACCTCACTAATGACATCATGATATGTCTTCTCTGCTGGTTGTGTCTCAGAACTCCTCCGTTGAAGCATTGCAGTTTCGCCGAAGATCACATCTCTGCTGATTAGAAAACGGGGTGATCTAAGATCGGTGCACCATAGCCGGTAGCCTTTCACCCCATGTGCATAACCTAGAAATATGCACTTCTTCACCCTCGGCTCAAGTTTACCATCACTCACATGAGCATACGCAGGACATCCAAATATACATAATCCGGAGTAATCAATAGGTTTCCCCGACCATACTTCCTTAGGAGTCTTCTACTTGATAGTAGATGATGGAGATCAATTAACCAGTTAACACGTCATGTTAATTGTTTCGGCCCAAAATTCCTTGCCAAGTCCTGCATGTGAAAGTATGCATCGAGCTCGCTCAAGCAAAGTTCTGTTCTTCCGTTCTACCACGCCATTCTACTCTGGTGTCCCAGATACTATGCGGTATCTTACAATACCTTCTTTCTCGTAGAACTCGGTAAAATCTTTACCACAGAACTCCATGCCATTATTAGTTCTCAAGCACTTGATTTGTTTATCTGACTGCTTTTCAATCAATGCCTTGAATTTCTTGAACCGATCGAACATGTCATATTTATGTTTCAGAAAGTATACCTTTCTCGAATAATCGTCGATAAATGTTAGCATATATCGGGCACCTCCTTTCGAAGGAACCAAAGACAGGCCCCAGACGTCTGAATGAATATATTCAACTGGTCGTTTGGTTGAATAAATAGCTATAGTAAATTTAACTCGGTGCTACTTCCCAAAGATGCAGTGCTCACATAAGTCCAGCTTCCCTGTCTTTTGACCCTTCAACAGCCCCCTTTCACTTAGCATCGTCATACTTGTCTCACTAATGTGCCCTAAACGCATATGCCATAATTAAGTCAAATTAGAGTCTGACTCACCTGATGAAACTGCAGCGGTTCTGGTCACGATTTCTCCCAGTAGATGATTGAGAGTATTCACTTTCTTTCCCTCCATCACTATCATGGTACCTCGAGAGATCTTTAGTACTCCACCTTCAGCGGTGTACCTACACCCAATGTCATCAAATGTCCTTAGAGAAATAAGGTTTTTCTTGAGCTCCAATACATACCTCACATCTGTCAATGTGCGCACTACCTCATCGAGCATTCGAATCCGAATTGTCCCTATCCCCACAACCTTACAGACTGCATTATTTCCCAAAAGAATTCTACCACCATCTACAGTCTGGTAAGTAGTAAATCAGTTCTTATGAGGCGTCATATGATAAGAACACCCCGAATCTAGCACTCATATGTCTCCTAATGAAGTAATAGTTACACATAAAACAGTTTATGCATCACTATTACTCCCCTCGGTAACGTTTGCCACACTACTCATGGCATTCTGCCTATCCACTTTATTCCTCCGCTTTGGACAATCTCTCTTGATGTGCCCCTCCTTGTAACACTCAAAGCACTTCACGCGTCCCTTTGACTTTCTATGGCGTGATTTTGATCTGCTTTTGCTACTACGAGGCCCTTGATGTTGTTCTCTATCCCGAATCATCAGTGCTCGTGCTACTCCTTACGCCAGACCATCATCTAGCAACTTTCTCTGCCACTCCTTAGAGAATAAGACAGACTTTACCTCTTCTGAGGTAATTGTAGTACGCCCATACAACAGTGAATGAGTAAAGTGCTCCCATGACTCTGATAAAGAGGCTAACAACATCATGCCTTGTTCTTTATCATCAAGTATCTTACCGATGTTCTTCATATTCATCATAAGTTTATTAAATTCATCTAAGTGGGTTCTGATAGACGTACCTTCAGTATATCTAAATTGAAACATCTTCTTCAACATGTACAAACGATTGTTCAAACCTTTCTTCACATAAAGTGCTTGAAGTTTTGCGCATAATGCTGCGGCATCGTTCTCCTCAGCAACCTATATTAAAACCTCATCCGACAAATTTAATAGGATTGTGCTCTTTACACTTTCCATTAGCTCTACCCTCTCTGAGTCTTTCATTATAATAGGCAACTCATCTTCACCATCCAGTGCCTTAGTCAAACCTTAGGTTGTTAATAAAGCCTGCATCTTGATGCCCCATAAACACAAAGTTTTTGCTTGCGTTAAACTTCTTAATTTCATATTTCCTCTCAAATATAATTGCAATAACAGAATTTCCAGATAATAATCAGACAAGCAAAAGCTCCAAATCACAATCAAGAAATTTGATCCCAAGCTCTGATACCAATTGTTGAAATACTATACGTGGAAACGACAGGATTTTGCAATTTACGTCAATGCAAAATCTCCAAAGAAATAAATGAGAAAAATAATAAGGACACCAAAAATTTACATGATTTGGTCCGAGTATCGGTACCTACGTTCATGGGGAGAGTCAGCAGCAAATAATCTACTATAATCGGATAATCAAAGTTTACAAGCACTCATACGCTCAAGTTTTTCCCACACCTAAATTTAACCTCAAACCCAAAGTATTTATAAATAAACAACTCAATTGGACATAAACTCAATAGCACAAAATCACCACGCGTTCAAGCTCAAACGAAACGCTCTACGTACATCAAAAAACAATGACAACGTCTATTTTTTTGTTTCACGTACGTATTGCTTTGTATTCTCTTTTTCTTGATCGCGTGGTGGCTCCTCTTTCCCCGGTGCTCTCTGGACGGACGTGTTGCTCCTTCAATTTTAGGGCTTTGCATCACTTTTTCCATGGGCAAAGTAACGCCCTTTTATATGTTTGTGCGCCCAAGGTCAACAATTTGACCTGGGCCCACCACTTTTGATTCTTCAATTCGTAACAAGGCTTCTGCAGAAGAAAGAAGATTCTAATTTTATCTTTTATTTCCTCTTTTGTCTTGTTTTGCAAGTCCAAAAGAAAAAATTCAAGGAGGAAATTGTTTCTTCTTTCTTCATCCGATTTCTAATACGCTTGGGAAAATCCTTATCAACAAATTAGATTTAACAAATCGTTATCCGAATTCAAACTCGAGACATTAATTTAACATTAACAATATCCAATTAGCTTCACTTGACCAAACCATATCATGCATGTTTTGTCGTGTCAATGTCTAAAAGAGCGAATGATCAAATAAACATGTGAGTTACAACTATGGAAGTTGAATATAGGTAGCTCACACCAACCCTCGAGGCTCGAACGCATTAGGCTATAATTTCTAAAGGATTACTTGATGTGTGTGTATTATGATCTAATATGTGAACTTGCATGCATATAGAGAGCTTAATCCCAAGAAACTCAATGTATTTGCTAGAGTAATTAAATATTAAATCACGTATTCATCTAACAGTTTAAACTTTTAGAACAGTCAACTGTGATATCTATTTGTATTTATCTACATTTACACCACTAACTGAGAAGAAAAGATGCATGTTGATGACAAAAAGCTGAGAATAGAAATTAATGTATGTATTTGTGTTTATCTACATTTACATGCATGCAGTACGCAATACTATTTTAATAAGATTGCATGTGCACTGATTTAGAGCAATTTTCATTTGAATTATCATACGTCATGAGAATTTCGATTGCTTCCTCATTCAAAATGAATAATTAGTGCATGTGTCGAAAAGGTTAAAAAGACAATTAGCCCAAAGAGAAAAAGGTAACGCAATAGTTGTCTTGATTCATGGAGCTAGTAGCTACAATTAATATCTCTAGATGGCATTTGGTTTCTTAGATCTCTCTCTTTTGTTCCATTAACCCATATAAATAACAAATAATAAGCATATAGAACAGAAAAATAGCAATAAACATAAGACGTGACAACGAGAAGTGGCTAAATGGGTTACGCCAGTAAGAGAAAAATTTCCCTCTGATAATGTCCATGATTGTTTTTAAGTTTAATCAATTTGGTATACTTTTGAATAACTTTCTAATAAGCATTTCTTCTTTTAGGTACATGATATAGTTCTTGCTGGACGCCTACCATACGAAACAAACACATCGACGTGAATTGCAATGTCCCATCTTGCGTTAATTATGAGGAAAATGGTAGGCTTTTGCTTTCGTTTGGGACATCCTCAATGAGCCCGACAACACGGCCTAAAAATCAGAACCATTAAAGACAAACCAAAGATCCTTCCGAGATACGTGATGAAGTGACTAAGTCCGCTGCTTCGATGTGATCAAGAAAATAACGACACGCCATCTAGTAAGGAATTTAGAAAAATTTGCAAAGAGGGAACTTTTCATTTGCCCTTTGAAGGTCCGACTGAGTTGGGCCACATTTCCGTATCACGGCCCAATTGAGAATCGTCTTTCCTATTGCATTTTCCGAAAGACGAGCGTTCTTCTACGCACTCCGCTCTTTCAGTCCTTACTCAGCCATGGAGGCGGCATCCTGTACCGCCTCTTCCTCCACCGCCGATGCCGATGCCGCTGCCACCTCTTGACTCCAGCGAGGTCTCCCTGTCATGATTACTGCGGTCGGTAGTTATCACTCTCTATATTCTGTGAAAATTGTACATTGAAGAATCCTTGAATGCTTGTCAAGTAATGAAAAATGCTATTTGCTTAGTAATTTTGAAGAATGACCATGTTTTTTTCCACTCTTCAATTAGTTCAGAGACTCCTTTTTTCTATGTTTTAACCATAAAATCCATTATGGGACCCACTACTTCTAATATAATCTTATAAAAGTCATATTTTTTTATTATTTGGTGAACACTTTTTATCTTGTTTCTTCTTCTTTTCCTTGCGGATCCTACTTTCCTTCTTCTTTTTTACCACTCCTTTGACATCTCAACCTCCAATTTTGCAATTCATCTCTTTGATTTCTCTTTTGCAGGCCAGTCTTTTCTTTCTACACCTTCCACTCCTCCTCCTTCTTCCATAAACCCCGTCATCCTCTGTTTTCAATCTATGATGCCAATCTTGCGGTCCTCCATACTTTCACTAGCACCGACAATGGGCTCACCAATGACCTCCCCAACAAGCCCTTTTTTCTTTGCCGCACGCAAACTCTTCTTGCGCTATGGAAGATAATATTGAGAAGTATTGCTTCTCTCTTCCCTTTTTTTTTAAATACTTCTCCTCTTCTTGAACATGTGAGTGTCTAGGGAAAGAAAGGGTGTCTCCACCATGTGCACGCATAAAAGTCAAGGGCAATAAGTGACTCATGTTATTTTAGGTAACATGAAGCAGGATTTGAATTTATAGTTTAATTTGATTATATCGAAGTAACTAGTTCTTTTGGAGATTGTAGATGTAGGAGAGATTTTTGGAAGAAGAGGAAGAAGAAAGAGTGGGAGGTGTAGAAAGAAGAGAATGGCCTGCAAGAGAGAAAACACTAAGACGATTTACAGGAATTGAGAACTCTGATGTTAAAAGCATGAAAATAAAGAAGAAGAAGGAAAGTGGGACTCACAAAAAAAAAACAAAATAAAAAGCTTTCATCAAATAATAAAAAATATATATATATCATTTTTGTAAAGTTGTATCAAAAGTAATGAGTCCCATAAGGAATAATATGGTCGAAAGACGTAAAAAAGAGAGTAGCTAAGCCAAAAGAGAAGTGGAAAGCGTCGCCCATTGCTTTTAGATTACACCTTTCCTCACAAAAATATCTTCATAAAGCTGATGACTGGCTCAATTCTACACATGCTCATGGGTCTAGCGATCAACGGCCTACTTAGGGTTGGGCCGCCCCACAAAGGCTTGAAGGCACTTTGGGCTAGGCTTAGACAAGTGTCGATTAGTTATAAGGCCGACCTGGCCTAGCCCGATTGGGCCTAAGGCTAGCCTGCCTAGCTAACATATTTCTTACATGTTTTTTACTTGATAAGATATATGGATAATTTTCTTTGTATTGATTAATTTAATAAGTTTTAATAAGCGTCAAACACATTGTTGCTAGAAAAATTTACCGCTGACTTATTTTAGATAACTTGTGAGAGACTAACCTATAGATACTCAATCTAGGCACCAATTTACTTATTATTGAAAAAATTACCAAAAAAGTCATAAACTTATTATACAGAAATCAATTCAGTCTTGAACTTTTCATTTTTGCTAATTAGTCTAAACCTTGTGATATGAACAACTCTCACAATTTTAGGCTGCAAATCGCTAACATTGTGGACAATTGGTGATAATATGGACAACCCTGACAATGTTTTTGAATATTTTGATCTTTTTTTTTTTTTTTTTCCGTTTTTTGGTTCATTGTGGCTAGCAAGAGTTGCCCCCTCATAGGACACAGGCCAGGTTGCACGGACACTCTCCGGGACCCTTCGTATCGTGTCCAACGCTCCGACACTTGTTCGACACGCAATCAACTACCTCCGACACGCTTTGACACGCAAGTCAAAAATTCTGACATGTGACCCCGACACGCGCGAGGTAATTTTTATAAATTTCCAATACTTCTAGGGTCTAAATATAAACATATGAAAAAAAAAAAAAATTTAAAAAAAGCTAAAACGAATAGTGGAACGTGAATTACTTGTTTTTTTCTCCAAGTTTTATGAATTATTATAATGAAATGTAGTTGAATTTGTCAAATTAAAACAATGAATGATATTAACAAATGTAGGATTAATGTTTTTAGTATAGATTAATTCTAGGCTCTTTTTGTTATTATTATTATTATTTTTTATTATTATTATTATTATTATTATTATTATTATTATTATTATTATTATTATTATTTAGTTATTTATGTATTTATATATTAAAATATTTATTTAATATATAACGTGTCGGAACGTGTCGGAATTCTCTACTTTTTGAGAAATGACGTGTCAACGTATCATGTCCTGTCGTATCGCGTGTCCATGTCAATGCAACCTAGGATACAGGCAAGGCCCTTTGTTGCTGGTGAGGGGTTGTAGAAAGGTCCTGGCCTCCCGATGATAAAAAGAATAAAAATATTAAAAATATTTAAAAAAAATTATTTATGTCAAGCCGACCGTTACGTAGGACGGCCAACATTCATGTCAAAAAATTTTGGCCAAATTAGTCATAATGACTATATTAGCAAATTGTTGAAATGTTTAAAACTAAATTAACCAAATTGAAAAGTTTATGATTGTGTTAACATTCGTTTAATAGGTTAATTTATTTTTTTTAATGACACTAGAGCGTGCTGTAAATGCACTTGTGATGTTTGAATTTGAATGTCTTTTCTTTATGTTAGATTAGGCATGACCCACCATTTACGATACTCATCCAAATGATGGCGGGCTTGTTGATCATAGTAATTGACAGGCCATTGTTGACCGTGGACTGATCAATTTAAGTCATTCGGATCTTGGATCTATATCATCCAACATCATACTATTGATGTTTGAAAATAGGTTTTGCTTTTTTGATGAAAAAATAACAAAAGCCAATTAAGAATTCATCTAGTCTTGCAATTTAAATAAGACTCGAGTTAAAACTGGAGTGTGCGGCTTAAACTAGAGATCATTTAAACTTGGACTGCATAACAAGCCGAACACATGTTATGTGCCTAATTCACGCTAGAAAAGACCACGAGTCTAGCGACTCTCTGCTTTCATAATCTCGAATCGCAAAACGCTAGGCCTAACAAGCCATTTTCTTCTTGGGCCTTAGCCTGTCCTTCTAGACCTACTCCTCCCAACAATGAGAGGGCATGGTCAAGAAGTTTTTGAATAACGGAATTTTTGTGTGTATGGAAGAGCAGGAGTATTACTGTCCCTGACCATTAAAGAATGGCTTCTCCTTATACACTAATCTACTTGTAGGAAATGACCTCCTTCATACTGATTAATTAGGAAAACAAGTGATTAGAGAAGAGAGGAAAGCGAAGTAGTGATGTCCCTACGTATGAAAATATGTACATAAGTATCGTCATTGATATAATCAAAGTTCTTTTATCTAGAACGTTGTTATGGACTGGAGTAAACGAGAAAGGCTCCAACAAGTCACTGACGACGAGATCCGAAGTAGAAACAAACAGCCCTAGTTCAAGTATCCGAAGCTCAAATCATATTTAATTTATCAGCCCTGTTTTAGATATCCACCACTCTGGCTTAGGGCAACTGGTGAAATTAAAGTGAAGCTCATCCCTTCTTCCAAATCTGGTAGTACTTTAGAGAGCACAGCTTCTGGAGCAAAAGAGGAAAAAATTATTCCCTTCTCCACTTGTCGAAAAATAATTTCCAAAAAAACGTTTTTCAAATTTATTAATATTTATTTTATGGAAACTAAATAAGTTTGATATAACATTTTTTATGAAGAGAAAAATGTCTTCTAAAATTGGGAAAAATGTTTTCCTTTTCACTCAATTTCTCTTACTTGACACCTATGTTAACCTTTCCATCTTTTCTTTTTCTTTTTATTCTTTTAAAAAAATTTTAAATTCTGTCTTGGCCAGTCACTAGCCATGATAACCATCGGTGGATCTGGCCACAGGTGAGCCTCGAGCTTACCGACCTCAGGTGAGCTCGAGGCTCGATGCTCGTTCAATCGGCAATGAGCTTGAGCCCTAGCTTGCTGCTCGCCCGATCGGCGACAAGCTTGGGCTATAGGCTTGTCGGTTCAGCAAGGGGTGAGCTCAAGACCTTGGCAAGCTAGCTCGCTAGTATCAAGTGAGCTCGAGCTCGCCAGTATCGGGTGAGCTCGAGCTCGCCTTTGGCCAAGCGCCATGGCCGACGACCCGCCAAAGAGGAAAGAGACAAAAATAAAGAAAAGAAAATTAAAAATAGAAAATACTTTTAAACTCAGTTTTTTTAAATAATTAAAAATCAGATTTTAAAAATAAAATAATAAAAAATTATTGAAAAAGAGTGCATGGAGGAAAAGATTTTTCTTAGTGAACAAAGGGAAATATTTTCCGCTTCTTTTTAGGTTTCAACTAAATACTAAAAAATAATTATATTTTTCTGGAAATTAGTTTGTCTAGATGCTCTGATTTACCTTGGGTTGAGTAACTTTGTGAGGGGAGGTTGAAGGTGACTATTTTATTTGATGTCATGGCAATGTGAAGACAAGACGATTAGGAGAGCAAAAATGTGGAGATCTTTCATTTTGGGCCCTCATTTTACATAAACTTGAATTTCTTGTGGTGCTTTTCTATTTATTTGATGGAAAATAACTTACATAAAATGTTTTGTAGAATTTCTGTTGTTCATTTCACGGAAAATGGAGTAACCAAGGAAAACGCTTTCCATTAATGGAAAAAACACATTCAAAAGTGGAAAAAATATTTTTCACTTTTAAAATGGGGAAAACATTTTCCACAACTTGTTCCACCTCATTTTCTTTCACCAATCACATTTTCCTTTTACTTTTATGTTTTCTTTTTTAAAAAAAATCAAGTTTTTCCTTCTTCTTTTTTTCTCCTCCTTCCTTGGGCGGTTGTTGACCATGGCGATTGGCCATTGGCGACCTTCAGCCTTGCCATAGGCTAGCAAGGTCAGATTTAGCAAAGCCCAAGCTCACCGAGCCTCGTTGACCTCTAGCAACCTTGGGCAAAGCTCGAGCCCCACCTAGCTCACCTAGGGCCGGTCATCGGCCGTTGCCATAGCCGGCAACCGGCCAAGGCCAAGGAAGAAGAAGAAGAAGAAGAAAATGAAGAATAGAAAAATTTTAAAAACTAAAAAAATTTAAAAAAATTGATTTTTAAATAATAAAATAATAAAATAAGCTAAAATTCCAAAAAAAAGGCTCAAAGTATCATCATTTTCTCAAATAAGATCACTTTCTCAAATAAAGGTTTGAAGTGGATCTTGTTTTAAATAAGAGCTCGAACTGACTATGTTTATTTCAAACAAAAGCCTAAAGTGCTATGTCTGTTTCAAATAAGAGCCTAACTTTCCAATAGTCAATGGTGTTTTCGTCATTTACCCTTTTTCTTTTTTCTTGTTTTTGTCTTTTCTTTTTTTCTAGTCCCTTCTTCCTTCTGCGCCGATGGTTGATCAATCACTGGAGATGCCTACAAAGGATTGGGTGAGGGACGACCTCACCTCACTTGGGCGAGGCAACCCTCTCCCCGGGGGAGGCCACCCCACAAGGCCATCGGTGAGGCCGGCCTCGTCAATTCTAGGAGAGGTCAACCCTCCCCAAATTTGGCAAGGGTGGCTTTGCTTAGGACCAATGAAGGCTCGACGACCTCGCCGGCCGTTGGTAAGGGTCAGCGAGGGCTTGAGGGCCTGCAAGCCCTCGCTAGCCCCAAGCGAGGTCAACCGTCGCCAAATCTGGTGAGGGTGGTGTCGCCCGCAATTGGCTAGTGTTTGCAAGCCCTTGTTGGTCCTTCTTAGCGATCGGCCAAGGGTTGTCGAGCCCTTGCCAGCCTTTACCAATGATAGTCGGCCAACACAGGAAAAGAAATAAGAAGAAAAGAGAAAAGGCAAAAAAACAAAAAATAGGATTTGGACAAGAATGTCCTTGATCAATCGGAAAATTTAGCCCACTAGTTAACCAACAAGGTAAGACTCTTATTTGAAACAACCATAGCTATTTTAGATCCTTATTTAGAACAATCATAATCATTTCAGGCCCTTATTTGAAATAATTATGACCACTTCAAGCCATTGTTTGAAATAAGATCCACTTTGAGCTTTATTTAAGAAAACGAGGGCACTTCGGGTCCTTATTTTGGAATTTTCCCTAAAAATAATTATTGAAAAGGAGTCCATGGAAGAAAAGATTTTCCTTACTAAACAGCGGAGTTCTTTTTCAGATTTCAGTCAAATGCCAGAAAATATGATTATTTTCCAGGAAAAAATGGCTTTTTGGAAAATAATTTCTGGATATGTCATATTTTCTACGAAACAAACGGATTATACATATTCGGGACCACATGACTTTGTAAGCGAAAATGAGGAGGTTGGGCTGGATCCGTTGAAGAAGGTGGTGAAAATCCCTTTAGAAGGAGAGGACGGCGACGGCGACGGAGGAGTCGGTGAGAACGAGAGCAATGAACCTTCAGGGCGTGGACCGAATCTGCGTTGGAGACAGTTGAGATGAGGATTGCTCCCCAAGCAGCAATACTCAGGAGGATGTTGCCGGCACTCCATATGACGCGCCTCGCCGCCTCCGCCGTTGTTATGCTCACCACATCAAATGCCTTCTTTCTTCTGCTGCATACTTTGTACACTCGATAAACTCCCTTCAATATCTGATCATATGCTCCAAGCTCGCTCCTTTGGATCCAGTGTAGGGCAAAAAATTCGCAATCAAATTTTCTTTTTCTCTTAATCGGAGACGGCCTCTGCGCTCTTCGCTTGTAACATCTTTTTTTTTTTTTTTTAATCTAAATAGTCAACATGAGTAAATGAACTAAAATCGTGTACGAAAAACATCAAGTTTAACCAATTAGAAAGTTCTCCCGGAACTTACGCGACAGCATCATCTTCTGCGGCTGTCCCATCGGAGGACTTGATAAGCACAATGCACAACGAAAAAGATGCAAATTCCCAAGGGGAAGTCAATGTCTGAAGCCATCTACATGCATGGATACCGAAGCAATATTATCTGTCTTCAAATATTGACTTGTGAGGGAGCATCAATGCCGGTCTACAAGGGGAATGATTCAATATAATTGCGTATACGTATGTAGAAGATCACCAAGTTGACTTTTTTCTTTCATTGTTATTGCCTACCCTAAATTAGATTAAAGTAGATAAATCAACAAAGTATGGAATAAATATTTGACGTGGTGATGGCTCAAGTTGCGGGGGTTGATTAGTTTATACGTGATAGAAAACAACTTGAAACATGCAAAAATAAATAAATAAACATAATTGGTTTAGGAGAGGGCACACTTATAAGGAGAAGTTTCCTATGAGCGAGTAAATCGTTAAATACAATTAAATTTTGTTAGATTAAATTACTAACTGATTTTGGATTATTAATTCTCATTTAAGTTACTTATCAAGGTTTTATTATTTGTATTAATTTACCGATTTTATATTGAATTATCAACTTGTATTTGCATTAATTAGCAACTCATTAGAACTTACTAGCTCTTTTTAGAGATTGCTAACCCAAATTAACGTGACTGACAACTTTTTTCCCTTTTAAGTTACCATATGGTAATGGCTAGTAACTCTTATTTGACTTATTTACCGGTGTTCATTTGATTTTTTTTATTTGTTGACTTTTCTTATGGTTCACTAGTTTTTTTAATGGAAACTACCAACCTTTGTTAGAGCGATTTTACCAAGTATTCTTGGATTAAGTCACTAATTAGTTCTAGATTATCAACTCTCATTTTAGTTGCTTACCAAATTTACTTTCCTTTTAATTACCAAATTTTCTTCTCTTTTATCAAATTTTTACATTGCTTACTATATTTTAAATTTACCAACCCTTACATGAAGTTACTAATTTAAATTAGAGTGATATACCGATTTTGTTAGATCAAATTCCAATTAAATTTGAGTTAGTTACCAACATTTAATATTTTTTGTTAATTTACCATCTTTTTATTTAGGTATCGACTTTTATTTGCCTTGACTACCTATTAAAATATAATAATTTTGTAGAGATTACTAATTAGCATGACGTGCCAATTTTTTCCCCCTTAAATTGCTAATTATTTATAGAGTTTTTGGGGTTACCAATTGTTATTTGAGTTATTTACTGATATTTCTTATTATTTACAAGTTTTTTTTGGAAATCACAACCTTAACTAGAGTGTTTACCCAATTTTTTCGCTTAACAACTGGTTTTGGGCTTATCAGCTACTTTTCTTTCTTTTTACCAAATTTTATTTACATTATTTAACTAAATCTCAAATTTATCAGCTTTTCATAGGAACAGCATGTACTCCCCAATTGTCATTGACTTTCAGTGGAACATCCTATCTAGTGGATATTCATTACATTTCTTATTGGTTGATACAAGAAAGTCAGTAGTAACATACATACAATACCCTCGAGAGGGATCACACAGTAACTTTGTCTGAGCTAACTTTTTCATCGTCACCCGCAAGGACAGTGTCTTCACTGCCTTTGTACTTATACCACCTAGCGCACATAATGAAGTAACCTAAATTCAAGCTCATCAGTGCAGTAACCAAGTAATAGAAATAATCCAACTTCCCCTTGTTCAGATCTTGAGCCAACCATCCGCCATTTCCATCTCCTCCACCGGTGATTCGGTGAACAATGGAAATGAGGAAACTGCTCAAGTAACTCGACCCAGCAAAGCCCAGGAAGGTGAAGGACCCACCCACGCTCCTCATGTTCTCTGGGAACTGCTTGTAATAGAATTCCACAAGAGCAACCACTGTGAATGCTTCCGATATGCCCACAAATATCAGCTGAGGCGCCAGCCACAGCCCTGACATAGAGGAAACTGCTCCTCTTATTGGGTCAAAACCGATGGGCTTCGCGAGCGCCGAATTTCTCCTGGTTGTTTCGACGATGCCTGACACAATCATGGTGACAATGCCTAGTACCATGCCAAAGCCCATCTTCTGAAGTATTGTGATACCACCTTCGTTGCCGGTGATTTTCCTTAGCCGTGGTACTAGGACTCTGTCATAGAAGGGGATCCAGATAGTGAGGCCAATCATGTTGAAAATGGTATAGGACGCGGCCGGGATCTTGAAGCCTGTGTTTCCGAGTTGCCGGTCAGACTGAAGTGCTTGGAAAACGACGTACGTCTGCTGCTGGATTATAACTATGTTGTACACCATGGCTGATATCCAAATGGGAAGGATTCTCACCACACACTTCACCTCTTCCACCTGTTGAATGCTGCAGAGACCCCATGGATTGACCGCTGTTCCTTCTTGGTTGATTTGGTCCTCTGCGGTGATGATGGCGGCTTTATCGAGGAATCTATATAAAACGTCAAACACCATATCTTGTCAATAAACATCAGAAGTTCAGAACTTGACGTGCCGTCTGTTTGTATCTCGTGAGAATCCAATCGAAGCATATTTTTGAATTAAAAATGGAAGACAAAAGCTACTGTACATCCTCTTTCTTTCGTTAACCGTTTGAGAGGTTCTATCATCTTCAATTATCAACATTTCGATGCTCAGATTTAGTGGCCTAAAACACAGTCCACGAGGTTTAACCTTAACCGTAGGAGCACTCCAATCCAGTTATCCATTTGCCTCCATTCTCCACTTAAGTGGATCATCCCGAGTGAGCTGAGCTGCTCATGTGGTCAGGCTTGCGTCAAGGCGGGTCAAACTCAGGTTGGCGACATTGTCAAGTTGAATTATTTACCTACTGATTGAACGATATACATCATCAATTAGGGCTTTGGTGCTACCTCAACCCATCAAACTGGGGCCTACCAAGTCCTTATGTACGAGAGCTAATCAACCATAGGATGTTGACCTCTCTTTGTTTGCATATGCGCTGCCCGCTTGTCAAAGAGCGTGTTCGAATAACAGGCGGGCTTGTCAGACATGGCAAATTTGTCAAGGCATGATAGGGTTTATGTGGTGAAATGATTATTCTCTGCCGTAGAGCAATCGTATGACATTTAGTATTCTCCTCATAACTGGGATGAGGTTCTCTCTCTCTGATTTCTGTTAGGTAAGACGTCAATTTTTGTTGACAAGTGAGGGTTGATATAAATATCCTAGTAGACAATCATCCAAGTGAGGACAGAACGTATATTAATCTAAAAACCAAATTAATGTCAATTTTATACGTCGTTTTATATATGCATGCCAGAAAGATTCAAACAATTATTGAATCAGCTGCAGTGTATGCCAACTTGAAACAATAATTGATTTAGCTGCAAGGTATCCACTGTCAAAGTCTAGACAAAATGACGATCCAGTCAAAGTGTCTAAGTGATAACCAATTGAGCTGGATCAACACTTTGTTCCAATTTTAGGCTTCTTTTCTCCTTGTTAAAAGTTGGGTTAGGGATTGGATCATCTCAGTAAGTATGCTCCTATCATTCGGCTTCTAGATAGTAATTCTCAAGGCTCAGCGATCAACATGTAGATATAGTATGCTTTGCAAGCTCGTATGCAAACGCTGCTAAGGACTGTAGAAGGGCGTAGCTAAAGGAAGTCTGCAGGAAATCCAGAGAGATTACCTGAATTGATTCGTGCGGGAGAGCTTGGAGTTCAAAGAGCTGTGGGGAATGTAATGGAAAAGGGAGAGACAAGGTTGAGATTGAGAACGTAACGTCAACTTCCTCTTCTTGATTGAAGCCACTATCACCCGCAACAAGCTTGTCAGGGGGCTACCCTCCGGTTGCACTTTCACAAAAAGTCTTGAACCCGTGAAGAAGAGTAGTAGTGAAATGAACATAAGAATTGCGGGAATGGCTAACCCCCAAGCCCAACTCACATCGGACTGCACATAAACGATAACGGTCAACGACATCAACACGGCGAAAGTGTAGGTGAAATAGTACCAATTGAAGAAGCTGGTAGTTCCCATCCTTCCGGATTCTGTACTGGGATCGAACTGATCAGCACCAAATGCTAGATTACAGGGTCTAATACCAGCACCGCCAATCACTAGAAGACCAAACGCGCTTAGTAGGAAAGCCATTTGCCACGCATTAGCGCTGGGGCATGTACTGCTCTTCTCTGATCCACAGTGGACGGGATGCAACTTCGGAATTGCAGCTGTCAGAGCAAGTGCAAGCAATCCCTTCGAAAATAAGGTAAAAAATATGTCAGATTCTGATTATTTTTCTTTTGGAAATTTTCCTGTATAGTGTTCATGAGCAGAGAAGGCAGATTATTTTTATCTCGGGTTACTCTAGTGTGCTACGGAGTTTAGGGTATCATAGATAGTAAAAACCGAGTTAAATAACGCTAACGTAGCTTGACTTCGAACTTAACGTGTAATTGTTACCTAAAAAGAGCAGAGTCATATAGACGTAGAGATGCTTGCATGTGTGAAAAAGAGAATTAGTAACGTTACCAGAACTGAGGAAATGGTGGCAAAAACTAGCGTCTTATAGCGCCCAAAGTAAGTGTCGCAGAGGAAAGCTCCGAGCAACGTGGCGAAGTTGGCGGTGCCATTGAAGATGTTGATGAGATTAGTAGCAGCGATGCTCTTCATGTTGAAGACAGTAGTGAGATAGACCAATAGGTTGGACAAGGTTCCGATCGTCCCGAGCTTCTCAAAAGTCTCGTTTCCTGCACTTGTACCGGATTAGAACCTCATGATATGCATGAATATGACAGAACTCGCTAGTTATTCTCATATATATACCTATGACAAAAGGCATGGCTTTCCATCCTCTGTAGTGAACTTTAGCTGTCTCATCGGTTGCCATGCTCTTCTCCTTCTGCTCCATTGTTTCGACCACTGGAACCCGTTCGTTGTGGTGTCTCAAGTTCGACGCTGGAAAAGCTCAATTAGCGCACAATAATGTCATTCAGAAACAGATAGTTATATACTTTACACGAGTGACCAACATCGTACTAGACGAACGAGCAAGTAGTTTTCTATTTTAATTTTTTTTTCCCTTTTCGTTTCGTGCCAACCATTAAACCACGTGCTCATAAGATGCTGACCAGTCGACATGCCTATAGAAAGTCTCTGAAGTTTAAAGTAATGGCTGTGACACGCTCCACTTGTCTTGTGTTTGTATGTGGTACTGAAGTCTAAGGTCCTTGAATGCGGGCAATCATTGCGAATAACTCTAAGGGCCAGCCCGGTGGAGACTGGAGGGTAGTGATCGTCACTATTCTGATTCCCTGCGCGACGCATCAACATCTTCAATTATAAACGGTAAGGAGGAGTTAACAAGTCACCGTCTCTGGAGTCGGTCAGAAGATGACTAACGAGGATAAGGCCAGGATATACTTCCGTAAGCCTTGCACGCCACAGCAAGCCAATGTGGAAGCAACGAAAAAGGAACGCGCTGGGGAACTGGCTGACGTCATGAAGGCGCATCGTAAGCATTTGATTCTGGTCAACACTATTTTTCTATTCTTGAAAATAAATTTGGAACGTAAATCTATTTAATAAGGTACTTTTATTTTTTTATTTTTAGAACAAATTTTTAATCCAAAAATAGATTTAAAATAAAAATAAAAATAAAAAATTTTCTGCTTCCCTATTTTTAAAATAGAAATGAAAAATGAAAACTATTTTCATTACTCATTCTCTCTATTAGCCGGCCGCCCACTTGCCACACCCGCCATTTGCCATCACCCCTCATTGTTTGCTGCCTCTAGTCCCCGTCTGCCGCTACCACCCACTGCCTTTGGTCTTCATCTACCATCGTTACTTAAGAGAAAGAAATTTTGTATCGTTAATAAACAAATTTTTATTTCGGGAAAAAAAAAATTTGTATCGTTATCTAACATGTATTTTTGTTCACATCTTGAGAATAAAAATAAAAAAAAAATCTATTTTTGAAATAGAAATTGATTTTTGGATTGAAATAGTTATCATTTGTGCCTTAATTGGTCGGTTGGACTAATCATTGTCCTATTAGAGAAAACTCACAATAAATTTTGAAGTTGACAAAACTTTTCAATAAACTATATTTGTCTTGAAGAATGATATTCCAAGTATATGTTTAAAAAGCGTCATGCACATTCTCATATTATCAATACAAATTTAGTCGGAGAAGGAGAAAACTTCTTATTCCCATCCTGACTTCCTCATAATGTAGTTCAATACATAAAAGGTTAATACTTTAAAAAATGCCAACTGGTATACTTGTGACAAATTTACTACAAACTAATTTTTTTTTTATCATGAAAAACCTCAAACCGGTACACCTATGACAAATTTACCCTAGCTGACCATAAATTACCCTAAACTGGTATATTCAACCAACAAAAACCCTAAATCGCTACATTTGTGATAAATATATCCTCCGTTAAATTGAATTAATACTAAAAAAAATCACAAAAACTGTATAAATATGATAAATAGAGAGTAAAATTGCAAATTAGTACATTAGTCAACTGTCACGTATCATTCAACTTAGTAATTTAATAGTAAAATTTAATGAAAATTAATATAGAGTAAATTTGTCACAAGTATACTAGTTTGGGGTAAATTTGTCAAAAGTGTATCAATTTGGGATTTTTTGTGGTCAAAAAATTAGTTTGGGGTAAATTTATCACAAGTGTACCACTTTTGAATTTTTTAGGGTATCAACCCATATACAAATGATAGAGACTCTAAACTATGCGCTCATCCAGAAAGAAACAAGTCCATAGATTCTACAACAGCTGGCAATCTACGGCTGGCAATCTAGGTTAGATTTCACATCCTTGTCAAAGATTGACTCAATCAAATTGATTCGAGAATCAATCCTAAAGACATGTTCTAAATGGAGAAGCTTCATTTATGCAAACCAAAACTCTGATTATATGGGCAATTGGAATTAAGGTGGAGATTTTTTTTTTTTTTTGTTACTTAATGGCTGTCGCGACCAAATTTTCGAGGGTGAACCACCTAGGGTTTGGCTAATGGATTGTTAAGCCTAGATTTAACTCGGGCTCTCCCAAGCCCATACCAATTCGCGACTTAGGTTCAAGTTCTTAGCATGCAATTGATTTTCAATTAGGAGTCGCCACTAATCTATTTTTGGTGGATCGATTAGAAACCCAAGTAAAGTAATGTGAGATGTACTTTACTCCTGCGAACCAGAGATTCTAGATACGGGAACTTGGTTACGCTACATTCTTCTAACACCCTTTCGGTACCATTCTTTTATTTTGAAAAAATGTTTAGCAGGCAACTTGAATTGATTTTAATTATCTCCCTAACATGTGAGGTGATCATGCGGGTGCGCAAACCACCAATTTAACACCCAATAAAACAATGAATAAAATTACGGGACTTACCTTGTAGCAACGAAAGCATCTGCGTTGTTAAATCAGAATTCACATCATCAACCCTAGATATGATTTCTAATTAACACGCAATTTCTTTTTTTGTTTCACTTTGTTTAATGAGAATCATGTGATGCATGCGACATGGCAACATGACCTAAACTATATGACATGACTAAAGTAATTCATAAAGACATGCAGTAATTAAATGCAATCTAAATGATCTAATTCTAATGACGAACATTTTCTAATTAAACGGACGTAACCACAATCACTAAATAACATGCATTTCATAAACCTAATTCTAGATGACATGCATATGACGTTTTTTATTTTTCTAAAAAAATACAATCTATTTAGGGGAATTTATCTAAACCTATAATATGCAATCCTAACATGCAATGACGTGCAAAGAATGCCATAAATTCTACATGACATATGCATGATATTTTATATGTTTTTTATAAAATTCGAAATTCAAAATTGGCAAATAATTAACATGCAATTTAAATCAATGAGACGAAAGTTTAACATCCTAAATTTATGTTTTTGGTATTTTTTATTTAAGAAATTCAAAATAAATAAATTTCCTATTCTATACATGCAAAATAACCTAAAACAAGTAATATCCTAACATGCATCTAATCTAACTCAAATATTTTTTTGGTTTTTTTCTTTACGGAAGCAATCAAATAAAAGCATCAAGAACAGCACAGCAACAAATCAAGCAATATATCATCCATGTCCATTTAATTTTGGGAAATAAATTGACAAATCGTATCTCGCGCATGAGATCGGATTGGTCAATTTTAAACAAAATCACGAATCGTATCTCGAGCGTGAGATCGGATTGGTGATTTTTCCGTGCGATTGCGAGTCATATTTCGGGCATGAAATTGGACTGTCAATCGTATGCACGTTATGAAATTAGGGAATGAATCCCTAATTTAGAAGGCTACTCGAGTTGCCAATAACATGGCATATCGAGAATTTCCATCTTCTGCACCGATGAATATATTAAATAAGGAAACAAAATTTTCGGAGATTAAAATAGATAAAATTTTTACCTATCCCAAATATTGCTTCCAAATTTGGTCTTCGAATGGCGGCTCGTGAATCACGATAGAGGCTTGACATGATGCTAAGCCCGGTGGCTCATGGTGGTGAGTTGCTGCAGACGGTGGGTAACTCGAAGTTGGTCGTGGACGGCGATCGTGCCAATGGACATTGGCATGCACGTAGGAGGACCGGGCAAGTCAAGGGAACGCCACCGAGCAGATCGTCGTGAATCTTTAGCCTTTTTTGCTGCTGATCTCTCCAATTGCGAGGCCCTAAGAGAGCCAAAAGAGAAATCCACAATCTTCAATGAGCGAACACCCCCCTTCTTTGTCTTCTTCTGGCCACCAAAGTATCTCTCTATGTGTGCTTTGGAATTGTGGATTTTTTAATGTGACCGCCCGCTATCCTTTTTACTTGCTGTCCGGTACCTTTTGGTTGACCGAGTCTCAAGCTTTGCTCAATCCCTTGAAGACCTCATTATAGCATCCCTTCGGCACCCGAGACATGCGTTGCCAGCAAAATTGCAGGCTTGTGGACACCTGGGAGGCGCGGCTGCGATTTTGAAACTTCCGTAGCCTACCAAGTGAAACGTGTTGAGGTGCAGCAAGATCGTCAAGCGAGAACTGGACACGGCGAAATTGATGTACTGCGAGCAAGCCGTCGATGGCATTGAGGAAGGAGGCGCATCGATATATGGAGACAATCAGTGAGAGGATTTTCACTCTCACTTTCCACGTCAATCCCTTTGCATGATGTAGACTCCTTTTGGGGTCTTCTGCAAAGGAGGCGTGAATCTCTCTCCTCGAATTTCTCTCTTCAATTCCCTCAAATGTGGCCGTCGTATATTCAGTAAAGCTCTCCCTTTTGTTGTCTATGAAAAACAAAAAGACTCTCCGAAATAGAACCCTCCTCGTGCGGCCGTGTATGCGATGTGTGGCCCCCCTTTTTAACCTTCCGCATGATGTTTTTATAAGTCCAAAAAATGTATCGTTGCGACATATATATTTTCCTTTTTTGTTTGTGCACGATACCCCTAAATATGTCATTAAAATATACACCTTGCGCAATACTCCCTTTTGTATATTCGATCAAAAGAAATTCCCCTTTTGCGCAAAAATGTATCTCCTAATGTATATTACCTAAACCTATAAAAAATCTTAACAAAAAAGAAAATTTTCCTAAACTACATGCGATGTGATTTTTTTTTATTTTTTTTATTTTTTAGCAAAAATTAACCCCAAAAATTTAGGTGTCAACAGCTGCCCCTCTTTGAAGGTGAGCTCGCAAAGGTTGCCTTCAAAAACAAATTGAGACCTAAATTTTGGTCATACTTATGAAATAAATGATTTTTTTTATTGAAAAATAAATTCCATTTTTTAAATGCAACTTATATGATGCATGCAAATACTAATGCAAATGAACCTACCTGGATTAACTTACCTTCGAGGAGGATAGAGTACCCCGAGGTAGTGGGTGTTACATGTCCAGGACCCGTACCATTCTACGGTCGCCCAGAATAGTAACATGACTTTATGAAGATTCCGCTTTCCTGGGACTCGTACCACTCTACGGTTGCCCAGTATGGCGGAAGGGAATTGCTTTCCCAGGATCCATTCTATCCTACAGTCACCTGTTAGAGCAATAAGTGTTGTCAAGGACCCGTTCTATTCTATGGTCGCCTTGACGAAGAAATTTGTTTTTAGGATCCGTTCTATGCTACGGTCACCTGAATGGAGAAATGGCTTTTCTAGGATCCGTTTTATGCTACGGTCACCTGTTAAAGCAATAAATGCTGTCTAGGACCCGTTCTATGCTACGGTCACCTAGACTGAGGTTTTGCTTGGCTAGGACCCGAACTATTCTTCGGTCGCCCAGCCTTGCGATAGAAATCATCTGACCAGGACCCGAACCATTCTTCGGTCGCCTCAGTCAGATTGAATCTGGAGAAAAATCTTTGGGGGACAACTCAATTGAGTGTCAAATATACTTAAAAGAGAATACCTGCATAGTGACAAATATTCAAGATATGAATAGAGATATACTTACCTGGTAACATCTCTAATCTTTGGGGATATGTCTTCTGGAATCCTGTGGAGGTCTCTCCCTCCGGGTAAAAATGAATTTTGAAACATCGAGGGTGCACCTCAAATGCTCGTGATGGTTTCTCATCTCCTAATATCATGAGGCATTCTGAAAGGAACCTGAATGTCATGAGCTCTTAGGCCTATCAGACATGATTAGAGCAAAAACTGATATGCATTCATCAAAGAGGTAGACAATTTGAGCTACTCTAGAGTGCACATTTCAAAGTTCTATGGGTTTTCTTTCAATTTAATCAATGTTTCTGCATAATGACTTTACCATATCTGCATCACCCAAATTTCCACTGGAGAGAATTATCATTCAAGACAATTTTCATTCACTCACTCTCATTCAAAAGGGTTATTTTATGATAATCACTCAATCTCACTATCATCATACCAACAAGGGTCCAAGTATTCTCGCAAGCGGTACAACCTTACCAATCTGAGAGGTCTTTAATAGGGACCGTAATGTGGGCTTGGTCAACGGCTTAACAAAGGGACTCTTTGAGTCAAGGCTATTGAAAGAACACTTATATATTCATCTCCGGGTTTACAAGTCAAGAACCCTGCAAAATGAGAAAGAAATAATCTTGTTCGCACTTCTTCAAGCAATGCTTAAAAACATATGAACTCCTACGTTAATTCAAGTGCCCTAATCAGAAGAGACTTTGTAAGGGACGTAAGTAGGTTGGATTCATGGGTTGAGAAATGAAAGGTTCATTAGGCTCAAAATGTATGTAAAGGGTGAGAGTTGATGATCATCTTGGCATTGCCACCAATTTTCTTTTTCACCATTGGGGATTGTCTTCACGAAGTGCCCCATTGATTGTAAAAACTCAACATATGAGCTCTTTGAGTATTGTTCCATTGGAGATACAAACTTATCTCGACTCTCTTTTTTCATCTATGGGCATTGGCCTTGCTTTTACCAAGCCCATAGTTCTCATTCATTTTTTCTTCACTTCTTTTTTCATGGGCATTCGCCTTGCTTTTACCAAGCCCATAGTTCTCATTCATTTTTTCTTCACTTCTTTTTTCATGGGCATTCGCCTTGCTTTTACCAGGCACACTGCTTTTTCATGCCCCTTAGTTCTTTTTTATTTCAATTCTTGCGCATAATGCATGCGTCAAGCAATCACATTTTGAATGACACTCGAACTTTCAAGGGTCTTAATCTGCCTTTTGCCTTGCCCTAGTGTGGGGGATGATCGCCAACTAGGTTTAAAGAAATGAAATTGCAGGCTCAAGTGGGCTATGCAAATGATATAAGTGTATAAGATAGAGAAAGAAATGATCTTCGTCATTCTAGGGCACTTTAAATTACCACATGAATTCAATGTAATAGCATGACTAGAAAATTGATGCAAGTGAGAGCAAGAAAATTTCTTTTCATTTTCCTCACCTCATGATACTGTCTTACCTCCAGCTTGCCCCAATGTGGGGTGGTTCTTGACAGGGATAATTTGAAAAGAATTTCACAAGTGTATGAGGCTCAAAGGGGTTAAGCAATGGATCATATGTAGTGTTTAGGATAGAGAAATGAATTGCCCCTCATCATTTCGGTTATCATACCTTTCGCGAGAGAACTCTTTACCTTGTGGATATGGAACTTCCTACACTCATCTCACAAGTGTATAAGTAAGGGACTGTGTATATGATAAGGTTTGCCTTTCATCATTCTGATACATCTCATTCAGCATTCTTAAGTATTGACGTCACTCCACTGAGTTGTCTATTTTGACAAATCTCCACATGAAATTGGTGAACTAAATAGGTAAAATCATTATGAAAATTCTCTTTTTAAAAGAGTTCAACAACTTTAAGCATGAAAAGTTTTTGTGACTTCAAACAAACAGTTTATCATACTCAAAAAATGCTCTCATAAGTATGAAAAACATGAGTGCAAGCATTCATTCAATGGATTGTCCCACGAAGGGACTGTCTCAGCAATAGGTGTCCTTGGACTGCCCCAATCAAAAGGGAACAAACACACAAATTGATCAATTAAGGATGAAAAATCTGATCTTTGATTCAATGAAATCTGGCTTTTGCCCCTGCACAGAACAACGTGCATGAATAGGATGTTATGCATCATCAAAGTAAATTCACATGGAATATCCATTTTGGTTTGGATAGAGATTTTGTCTCAATCGGGTCACTGCCAAAACCTGTCATGCCCCCAATTTGTCATCTGCAAGAAAAAGAATAAAGTATCATTTCCCAAAATTAATTACGTTCAAGGACGAGACTTACGTCTTCCACTAGAGAATGATGGTCTTCTGTTACTTGCCCCTCATTTCATTAAGTCTTCTGAAATATATTCTCAAACTTGTTGAGTAACAATTGGGCCAATTGATCTATCATCGCAACCCAATGCGCCTTTTCTAGATATTTTCTTATCAGGCCAAGAAAGTAATGCTCTGAAACATAAAGTAAATGAATCAGAAAATTAAATGGGGCTAACCTAATGCATGTTTTTTGGAAATAGCTTGAAAAATGATTTTTTTATAAGGAAGTATGAAGAAGCCCAGCCCTCAGATTTTCTCCACGGATGATATTTTCTTTTCATTGTTGGATATCGTCACCGGGCTGGTTTGGTATACCCCATCATGTCCTCAAAACAAAACTTGTAATTTTATTGATATCCATCAATCAATACATTTATTAGAATGAAAAATGTGATATTCAAGCATTAAAGCAAAACAAAAGAAATTGAAACCAATATCTAAAAAGCAATAAAAATTCCCACGTAGGGGAAGGTGCAACTAAACATGCCCCTAAATAAATAAGGAAAGCAAACTGCTTAGGACCATGAATCATGTGTGCTTGAATTCTTCACCCTCCTTAGTCTTATGATGCTAACCCTCCAGATCAGAGATTCTTCCATCTAAATATGTCACTAGTCTCTTCATGGTGGCATCAAACTCAGCTACCTCAGGAAAATAAGACGATTCAAAAGTTCTCTTGGCTCTCTTCTTCGAGTTGTAGTTTCTCACTGAAGACAGGGTACCTATGTTATGACAACCTTTTTGCTTGATGAGAAAAGCCACAGTAGCTGACAATTCATCGGCTTGACTTTGGAGGTGTGCAATTCACTTGTTCATATTGTCAATAATACGATCCAGCACATTATTTTGATCCGCCATCTTAGCTCTCGACCTTGTACGGATGGGTGAGCGAGATCGCTCCATAATCACCTAAGAAAAATAAATGGGAACATGTAAGCATGAGGTGTAAATAGAGAGTTAATCCATGACAATGACTTATCAACTTTTTTCATTTTTTTTCATTTTTTTTCATTTTTTTTCATGAAAAGTCCTTATAGGAAGGGAACTTCCTAAAGAGAGCTAAAAAATAAACACCCCAGCAAAATCAGATTTCCTAGGTACGAATTGAAAACAAATTTTCCAAAGTTTTTTATTTTCCAAAAGGATTCATTGTATGGCAATTTCCTCATTTCATTTTTGATTGACAAAGGAATTAGATCAAATGACTAACTCAGATTGTCATGGATCGACCAAAAGCATGACAAAATAAATTGCAAGGTATAGGGAAAGGAAACTTACTTCACCAAGAAAAACCAATGGCAATCATATAGACATGCACATGATAAGTGGTTCGATTTCTACTCTAGAAGGCTTAACAAAGTGGAGCCACAAGGATGATCGGACTAGCCACAGGCGCATGGACTATGTCGAGTCCTCATGACTCCGGCTTGGTCAAAGAGCCGACCCAGGTCGCGGGCATGCGGACCGAGGTGGGTACTCTTGACACCATGAATGAAATTTCGGGATTGAGATGGGCGACTCGTACCACGGGCTTGCGGTCGGAGTGGTATCCATCTCAATACCATCCTAGATGATCCTATGCGGCCCAGGTCCAGCGGCAAGTTGTGTGTGCAATAGTGTAATGTTAAATGCAAAGCATGCACAATAGTTTAAATCACACAACACTTCAATAACTTGAATTTAAAACATTCATTCCCAACTCCAACCTGCAAGACAAGGGTTAGCAAAGACTACTCCCCTTATATCTCCCAATCTGCAAAAACATTTAACACCTTAAATGTTAGGGACGTACCTAGGATCTTCGCTGCAAAACAAAAACATTTTTCAAAAGAAAATTGGCCTAAGTCCACTAAGAGTTTTAACTCAAGTCCCCAGCGGAGTCGTCAAGCTGTCGCGACCTTCCCGAGGAAAGATTTATTCAAAGAAGGCTATTGGATTACTAAGTCCGAAGACTTGGCACGGACCCTCCCAAGTCCTACCAATCGCGACTTGATACAAGAAATTATCTCATTTAAACATGCAATCATACTCAAATTGGAGTCGCCACTAACCAATTAGGGTTGATTAGAAACCCAAATAAAGTATGGGAGAATACCAGAGATTCATTAAGTCTGGGGACATGATTACGCTAGAAATATCTAACGCCCTTTCGGTACCTTTATTTTTAAAAAATAATTTTGCAGGCAGTATTGATTAATTTTAACCTGAGTTAACTAACATGCAAATGGTGGTCAGGCAGGTGCACAATCAATAACATTCAATAAACTAAAGTGATGGATTCATAAGAAATTATAAACTACGACCTTAAAAAATGCTAATGAAAATGCATACCCTAAACATGATTTTCTAAATGACATGATATCTAATTAAATGTAATCCTATGATATGCATGAATTTACTTTAATGATATGTGAGATGCAATTCATATGGCATGACTAGAACTATTACTATATATATATGCAATCTTATTTACATAATCCTAAAGATATGGGATGAATGACATAATGATTCTATATGCATGTTCTTTTATGATTTTTTTTTATGATTTTTTTAATATATGCAACCTACACTAAACAATGATGACATGAAATGGGATTAATTATGAACTAACCTATTAACTAAACAAATAAATGACTTTTGTGTTTTCTTCTTTTTTTAATTAAAAGAAAAGTAACGTAATGATGCAATGCTAATTTTTGACATTTTTATTTTATATTTTAAAAAATACTACATGATGAGAATGTTAAAACATTAATCTATAACCCACTAATTAAAACGCAACATGTAATGTGCACATTATGAAATCTATACAACCTAAATAACATTTTTTATTTTGGTTTTTATTAAAGGAAAATCATCCTAATTCTACATGAATATTAAAAAATAACTAAAATGAGTTGCTTCAAATATGAAATGTATTTAGACCTAAATATCTAATATGATGCATGTTATGCGATGAGCAAATAATAATAACACGCCAAAATTAAAAAAAAAAAAAAAAAAAAAAAAAAAAAAAAAACATCCATGTAAATCAATGACATATTATCTCAATGATGCAAAGTAATTCATGAATTTATCACGAAAAAGTCAAAATAATGAAAAATCTAATCCGACGTCTCGTGGCTCAAAATTTTGATTATTATGATTTAGTATGACAAATTTCCTAATGATAAAAATAAATCAAAGCAAATCAAGTTAGAATAATTAAAAAAAACTATGAGTTCGAATACTCAAACTAAATTTAGCCTAAGAATTTTACCTATTCCCGGGTACGGATTCCTCGAGGGGTGGCGCCGGCACAAATGCTAGCCTACGATGGTGGTTCAACGAGGGGTCGCCGTTTGAAACAGGGCTGTCCGTCGGAGCTCCGGCGAAGTTCGGGTGGTAACCGGACCTGCAACAAAACAGAGAAGGCAGCAAGTGGAGGAGCTCGGGGCGTTGCAATGGTGGACATTGGAGCAGCAACGTCGGGTGCAGGGGCGTCGATGGACGGGGACTTTGTGGTTTCTGGGTAGGCGGGCGCTGGCGACGGTGCAGAGATGCAGGCGCGTCGTTGGCAATGGCACGGGGACACGGCGAGGGATCGGCTCGGCTCTCGGAGGCGAGGGGGCTCGAGTGGAGTTGTTGGTGTGGCGGTGCGGGCATGACGGTCGGCACAAGCGTTCGCTGTTGGAGACCGGCGGCTCAGGCGAGAAGGGCTTCGATTTGCGGCTCAGGCAAGAAGGGCTTCGATTTGCCGAGGAAGATGAACAAGAGCAATTTTCTTTTTCTTCTTTTTTTTTTCTTTTCCTCTCTCCTCAGATCTCCATCACGTCGCACGTCCCCCTCTGCCTCTCTCTCTCTCTCTACTGTTTCCCCTCTACAGACATGACTTTTCCTTCTTTTTGACTTTCCCCTTTTTCACTTTTTTTTTTTTTTTTGCTCTCTTTTTTTACCTCACACGAAGAGAAGCCTCCTCCCCATGGACGACCCTCTCTTTTCTCTGCATTCTTTTGCAGAATTTTTCTCCTTTTTTCACTTTTCTCTTTTTTCGATGAAGGAAGCCCCCCTTGTGCTAAAAAATTATGGCCCTTTTATAGTGACTTTTAGACGGCCACTTTTTCTAGCAACTTTCGGATTTCTAGTTTCTGTTGCATTAAATCAAGGATGTAAATCGGAGCGTGATTTCGCAATCAGCTCGATTTTGCTCGATTTCTTCCGCTTTGTAAAATCTTTGCCATTTTTTCACTTGATTTCAAAATTGTTGCTGCATTTAACAAAATCCGGACATCCATCGAATTGCATATTTCCTTGCATAATTCAATCAAATCAATTTCCCCCATTTTCATTTTCATCTAACAAATATTGCTTATAACCTCATGATCACAACAATCCTTATCTCATGAATATTCTTCCCGATTTCACCATCTATTGATAAAGATAAAATTACCATGCGATTTTCTTAATTTCCAAAAATCATCATAATATCGCATCAAATCTTAATTTTCACAAGATATAAAATAACGACGGGCTTGGGTTAATTTTCTCTTTTCGTGGGCTTAGCCCGGCCTGCCGAACTAAAGCTCAAAAGCAAGAAAATTTGAACCCCACCACCGGCCCAAACAAGTTAAACTAAAATGAATGCACCTAAACTTATGTGTTATGCAACTAATTAATATTTTTTTCAAGGATAAAATTAACCCTTAATTTTCTTATGCAATAAATTATCGGACTGCCAAAATTTAGGTGTCAACAATGGCCACCAAATCTTCTTGTGCAAGATGATTCTGCATAGGCTATCCAACGACTAATTTGGAAGTGGAGGAGTATATTAGGAGTTCAAGGGACCGAGGAATAAGTAAGAGACGAGGTGTAGAACCAAAAATTTGTTTATGATATGAGCGAGGGAAAATGAAAGCAAAATTTGTGGCAAGTATGTTATCCCACACACATGGCCCTTTTTTGGCGGCAGAATAGAGGCTGCTTGTTAGCCACCCAATTCCTTTATTAATTATTAACTCATATTATAGAAAATTTTAGAGTAATAGAATTCTAATGCACAAGTTCCACAGTTGTGGCAAGTGCAAAGCATACTACCAGGATTGATTAGAATATTTTTAATATTAAAGAATCATCTCAAGCATAAAGGAAGAGAAGGATTTGTTTTAGGGATTCATGACAAAACTATATAATATTAATTTTATGGACGGTGAGCTCTCTACCCCTTAATGTTTACATACCCCACCTTATATAGGCATAAGACAAAATACTAAAATTTTATACACCCCATTTGGTCAATAGAGGTCAATTATTTGTATCTATCAAGTTTTCTCCAGATAGAATGGACAAACTAATTTTTTCACTTATTATCTCACTTTTTTTGCTTCTACTACAATGTTACAGTAATATGAATACACTAAAATACTATGAACAGTACATGAATAGTGCCCTAGGCCAAACTTTTCAGCTCCTTCACATGAATTTTTTTTACTCTTTTTGGTTTGTCTTGGATAGGCTCTTAGTAGTTTTTTTAGCTCCGTCACTTATTATGCCTATGAATAGGTGTTGACACATAAATTTTTACCCAAAAATCATTTCTGAAAAATGGGAACTTGTTTTTCCACAAAAATATTTCACATTAAATTTTTGCATATAGTTTATCTAGGCATTTAATATAGTTTTTAAATGGAAGATGTTTTTCCTAAAAAAAAAAAAAAGAAAGAAAGAAAAGAAAAGAAAAGCAAGTTTGGGCCAATAATCTAAATGTGACTAGCCAAGCCCAGGAAATCAAATTGTAATTAAAACAACAAGTTGGGGCCAAAATGTAATTTCCAAAAATCGAGGGACCAATTCACAATTTTTGCAAAAATTCATCCAATCACTTAAATTATCATATTGGCCCCCAATTAAGTTGAAATTGAACTTGGGCTAGATCGAATTAATCAAATCTAGCCAAAGGATCAGATTGCATTGAATTGGGCATTCTCAAACAGGAAAATGACCAACTTTGAGAGACTTCCTTGAAAATTTGGGTGGGGAAAATTGCGAAAGCTATTCAAGATCTTAAATTACTATAGATAGGCTTGTTAATCTATCAAAATTCACAACCAAATTGATGGATTAGAGCACACAAATCAGCTACCAAAACCTAATTCATGATTTGATCTCAATTCGGAGCTGCTAAGCAAACAACTTGGTGACCCCACCATATCCCACTCAACCACCCAATCAACTTGATCTTTGCACGTAATGGAAGATCATTATTAGTAGTACAAGTGGACAAAGATTGGCCAGGGATAAGCAGTTAGAAGCACATGAAAATCGTAGCAAAATCTGCACACTCAATAGCTGCAAAAGTTGAAAATTTGGCTAAGTCAAAAAATTATTGAAGTAGCCTTGTTGGCAGGCTTGGTAGGTGGACAAAAGACCGACCAAAAGATCCCTTAATTCAGAGGATAAACTCACTGAAGTAGGAGACAAGAAGGAGAGGAGGGAACTCACAATCGTTCCCCAAAGACACCCCCAGCAACTCTAGAAAGGTAAAACCTAGAAATTCCAAACCAACTTTTATAGAGAAAAGTGAAATTTTCACAAACTTACAATCAGAATTAGCCAAAACCTTCAACTAGAGAGTGAAACTTTACTCAAAGATCTTTCAAACCAAGGTTGCATGTTCCAAATGGAGTTTGGGAAGGCCTCTTAGGGTGCGTTTGGCACCAGCTTTGAAAGGAGCTTTGGAAGGCTAAAGATGTTTGGGGCAAAGTGGAGGTGTTTGGGAAGGACTTTCGAATGGGCTTATGGGGAAGTTGGCTTGTGCAATGCTGAAAGCCCAAGGCAAGTCTAGGGGCTGCCTTGGGCTTTCAGCATTCTCGGAATGCCGGGAGCCCTTTGTTCACGTTCAACTGTTCATCTTCTTCTTCAACGGCGTGGAGGAGCTCGAGAGGCCGGCGATGGACTCACCTGAGAATGGCGAGGTCGCGGCGACCATCACCGGCCAGGCGCGCGACCCCGGCGAGTCGTGGCGACAGCCCGCGAGTCGCGTCGCCGCGACCCAGCTCTGGGTCGCCCGACCTCAGGCGCGACCCGGATCCGGGTCGCGCCGGTGGCTACGCGCGCGACCCGGATCTAGGTCGCCGGAGGTCGCGCGACCCGGATCTAGGTCGTTGAAGGTCGCACGACCTCGCGGAGACCGGCGCTACCCGGATCTAGTCGGGAGGTCGCGCGACCTCCGGCGACCAGATCTGGTCGCCACGAGGGCGCCGCGAGGTCGCGCGACCTCCGGCGACTAGATCTAGTCGCCGCGAGGTCGATTTGGGTCGCGCAACCTCGGGCGACCCTCGCCGGAGGTCGCCCGACCCTAGGCGGCCCTCGCCGGCCGTCTCAGGGGCCGCCGAGGCTGCCGACGGCCGCCCGCCTCTCGCCGGAAAACTTTTTTTTTTTTTGATAGTTTTTCTTTTTTTTTTTTTTATTAAACACCAACTCCTTTGTCAATGTAGTCTTTCCAAACACTATTTTTCCCAAAGTTACTTCAAAATGGACTTTCAAAGTATAATTTAACAAACACGGTTGCATTTTGGAAAACATCTTTAACTCAAAGGTATTTGCATTTTCCCAAGGACTTTCCCCAAAAGTGGTTCCCAAACGCACCCTTAAAGCCCTCCGAAACAGTAACCTCCTAGCGGGCCAAGAAAGTCCGAAATTTTTTTTAAGTGTTGAGTTCGATTGGTCACGGGTGAGGGAAAGCAAGTGTTTTTTGAGAAAATTGAGAGACAAATGAGGAAAAACATGATTTATAGCCCAAACTAGAATACATATAGTTTAGCTCAGTGTTAATTTGGCCAACAAAATAGGTCTTGAAGTCTAATTTTGGAAATTAACAAAAACCTTTGTTATTAGTTTTTTCTCTACAGTTCTCATTTTCAATTTTCACATGCCCCCGGAGGATAATTTCTTAGTTTACTCAGCCAAAAGCCACTTGCAAAAGAAACTAGAAAGCTGTCGCAACCAAATTTTTTTGGGGTGCACCAATTAGGGTTTGGCTAATGGATTGTTAAGCCTAGACTTAACTCAGGCTCTCCCAAGCCCATACCAATTCGCGACTTTAGGTTCAAGTTCTCAACATGCGATTAATTTTTTTATTTGGAGTCGCCACAAATATATTTTTTGTGAGTCAATTAGAAACCCAAGTAAAGTAATGGGAGTTTACTAGAGACTATGGATACGGGAACTTGGTTACACTAGATTCTTCTAATGCCCTTTCAGTACCATTCTTTTATTTTCCAAAAAATGTTTTGCAGGCAGTTTAAATTGATTTTAAATCTATTTCTCTAATATGTTAGGTGATCATACAGGTGCACAATCCACCAATTTAACACCCAGATAAAGTAGTGAATAAATTGTAAAAACTTACCTCAAAGCAACGAAAACATCTGCGATGTTAGATCAGAATTCACATCAATAGTCCTAAACATGATTTCTAATTAACACACAATTTCTTTTTTTTGTTTTCACTTATTTAATGAAAATTATGCTTTCTACAATGCAATATGACCTATTTCTAATGGCATGCAATTTCTAATTAAATGGACCTAATAACCATCTCTAAACGACGTGCATTTCATGAGTCTAATCCTACATGACATTTTTTCTAAAAATGCAATCTATCCTAAAGAATGAAATTAATTTATCCTAAGACTTTTTTTGGTATTTTTTTCATGAAATTTGAAATTAGGAAAAATGTGAAAATTATCTACCTAAATTAAAATGCCATCTAATTTGTATTAGGAATGAAGTTAAGCCAGATCCTAATTTAAATTAGGATTTACCCTAACTTAGAAATCCCTAACTAAAATGCAATCTATTTAAAATTATCTAAACTTATGATAAATTAAGAAAAATATTATCTAAAATTAAACTAAGTACAATTTTACCCTACTATGCAATGACGTGCAAAATATGTCTTAATACTACATGACATATGCATGATGATTTTTCGTTGTTTTTCCCTTTTTTTTAGTTTCGAAATTAATAATTGCCAAATAATTAAACATGCAATCCAAGTTTTAAAAAAAAAAAATAGCAACCTAAATTGATTTTTTTGATTTTTTTTATTTTTGATTTTTATTTTTTAAGATTTGAAATAAAATTCCTATTCTAAATATGCAAACCCTTAAACAAGAAATAAACATAATTCTAGTCTATATTTTTGGATTTTTTTTAAATTACCTTAAATGACACGACAGCAAATCAAAGCAATATTGATATCTAAAATTGACAAACTATATCTCGCGCATGAGATTGGATTGGTCAATTTTACATAAATCACGAATTGGATCTCAGGCAGGAGACCGAATTGGCAATTTTTTTAAAGTGATTGCGATTCAGATTTCGGGCATAAAAATCGGACTAACAATCACAAATTTCACAAGCTATTTCATATAAGGCAATCTTAATTTTACATTAGGAATAATTCTACTAAAAAAACAATAAAATGATAATAAAAATAAAAAAATAAAATAAACTACCTAGATTAGATGATTCTCGATAGCAAAGGACTCACGAACAGCATCGATTACACGGCTCACGGTGTGCGTGAGCTCGTAGAGATGGAGCTTGCGACTAGAGATTTCGCGGACGTTGGCAGAGGACGCGAGCTAAAGTCAATGGTCAAGGATGACTTTCGTTTGGCCTAAACCAAAAACAGCATATCCCACCAAGTGGTGTTCCACGTGAAAACTCAGCCTGCATTAAAAAAAAAAAAAAAAAAAAAAAAAAAAAAAAAAATGGTTGAAGAATCACACTGCAGCCCACGATAAAGGCAAGCTGGGTGTCAATAGCAACTGGCTTCGTCGTTGATGGGGATTGACGATCGTGGGTCAGCGTTGGCGCTTGGGGCAGCTGCGGCGTTGTTAGACTACTCGCGGCATTGAAAGGCTGAGACACGTGGCCGTCGGAGTTGAGCGTCGTCGGGATTGCTCGTGGCGTTGGGATGATAAGCTTCGTGTCCGAAAACGCAAGAGCTAATCCGAGCTTTCGCTGGAACTTCAACGCTGGGGCAAGCCGAGGCGGCAAGCGACACGGACGAGACGTCTACTGCCACCGGGAGGATATGGGTTTGGCATTGAGCTAAGGTGAGCAGCGGCTTCACGTCTGGATGGGGACGGCATCGAGATCTAATGTAAAAATTCGCTTTCCGAATTTGAACCCAATGCAATGCAGAGGCTCCTGAAAGCGTGAGGGCAGGCGGCAACAGAAGGTAGGGGGTTCGTGGATCTGGACGAAATTCAAAAGAAGACAGATCCACTGCTTGGATTTATTTGATCAAATTGTGATTTTTTTTTTTTTTTTTTTGAACGGAGCAGCAGATTAATTTCTTCAATCTCACCGGTCTTCTTCTTCAGCCACGTTCTCTTTCGACTTCTATTTCTTCTCGTCGGCCGTGGTGCAAGCCCAACTCTCACAAGCCACGTTCTCGTTCGACTTCTGTTTCTTCTCGTCGGCCGTGGTGCAAGCCCAATTCTTTTTTTTCACTTGACGGAAAGGACCCCATGTACCTTCCGAGCGATGTATTTTATAAGTCCGACAAATGTATCCTTGCGACATATATTTTTTCCTTTTCTGTTTGCACACGATATCCCTACATATGTTGTTAAAATATGGACACCCCGCGCAATATTCCCTTTTGTATTTCCCACATATTCTATCCAGAAAAATTCCCTCTTTGCACAAAATACACCCTTTAGTGTATATTACTTAAAAATATAAAAATCTGAATGGAATATGTGAAAAATCTTCCCTCCACCGACGGTCTAAAATAAAAACAAAATAAAAATAAAAAATAAAAAATAAAATGTTTCTAAACTATATGCCATTTTTATTATTTTTAATTTAGCAAAGATCAACCCAAAAAATTTAGGTGTCAACAGTAATGTACGAATCCTAGATGTATTTTTGGTCAAGTTTGAATATGTTTTAAACATTAAAAAGCAAGAGGAAAACCAGCCCGGAAGACTAATTTTTGAGACTGAAATTTTTTCAAGTGTTTGAAGCCTCTTCAAGAGCCATATATGTTTGACTTGCTACTCTCCTTTGCACGCGTTTTTTTTTATCTTCACGAGCTTGATAAATGTCCTATGAGAATACAAATGATGTTGAGGTTATCTTGGATTGGCCTTTAAATCCCTGTGTGAATCATGAGATCGTCTAAAACTTGAGCTAAAAACCAAGCCTATCCACATTAATTCATGGTCGGCTAGTGTAGACTTTGCTTGTGCACTTCTTGGATAGGTCGTTTCAATGTGTTCGGTTGATCGTTCTCTATGATGTTTATTACTTTTGAAAGTCCATGTTACTTACTTTCATTCGAATCATATAATGTTTCCCTTAGATCTCGTATGTGATGAGTGTCGAGGCTTGAATATAGGCATGCAACCTGTTTGCTTGACTTGGGTTCAAACCCGGATTTGCAGAATCAGCTCAAACTCGCATATTTGAGACCGATTTCAACTTAGTTCTTGTGTGTTTTAGGCTATGATTTCTATCTAATCTTACTCTTTGCATGTGGTACTATAACCTTGATATTTTAGTTCCACATGAGATTGCTCATGGGTCAAGATTGAAGGCCACGAACATGGCTCGAGGAAGCTTCTTGGGCTACTTCAATGCATACCAAATGTTCGATGAAATGCCCAAACTAAGCTTTGATCTTGAAACGGTTGATTCGAGCTCGGTTCTTGTGATATTCATGTACTAGGCTCTTCCATATTAGTGTAAATCAACCATAGATCGGTTTAGGGAATTATTTTCAAATAAAAAATCAAAAAATCAAAAAATCCGAAAATTTCAAATATATATACATAAATGATGGATGGCATCAAATTAAGGTAAAAATGACATCTAGGAGATTTTCCTAATTTTATAAGGTCACTTTTTCCTAATTTAATGCTATTTTAGTATTTTATAATTCTTTTTGTAAATAATCCATGTTGCGTAGATTAAAATTATTTAGAATAGTTTCATGCATTTAGAATAATTTCATTGCACATTTAAATTCCCATTTTGTTCATGGAGATCCTGTTCAGGGGTGTGATAACAAGGTCATGTAATATCATTTGCCCAACTTGTATTGGGTTTTCTTTTTCCACATTTATTTTCAAGTCATTTCAATTTCTTGGATGTTTACTTTCCACATCGCTTTTCATTAATTTGAGTGTAAATTTCTCTTCTAAATTAGGTTATGATTAGTCTAGACATTAAATAAAACAAACTTACAAGAACATTTGCATTGACGCCTAGTGGTTTCATAAAGATTATAAGTGGTAATCAAGATTATGTGGTCATTTAGATAAACAACCTTCCATGTTAGTGGTATCGCAAGGGCACTAATAGAAATATTGACATAAACAAGTCTCCGTTCCTAGAAATCTCTGATTGTGTAAGAATCGAGACAACACTCCCACGTCTTGATTGATTTTTAGCCGAGCCCAATAGGCTAGTAGCAACTCATAGAAATACATAGGTTGTTAAGAATTAAAATACAAAATCCAATGTCACGTGAAATATGAGCTTGGGAGAGCCCGCATCTAATTTAGGACCGTTGGTCCGCCTTTTTAGACAAATACCCCTAAACCTCTTCCTTTTCCCCCGGAGGGAAAAAGAGAGGTCGTGACAATAGGCTCTTCAGTACTGTTGTCCGAATCATCTTAGTCTTCTCCACATTTTCATCTTCAATATTCCTTGAGGATTTTTTCGATTTCTAGAGAGTTTCAAGATGTTTGGTACCTATATCATATAGAGGTTGGTATGAACTGGATGGAATGTTAGGAGGATTGAAGGTGATTTTTTCAGGATACTGTCATCTGATTGCTTCGAGGAGCTTCTCTACTTCTTCAATTACTAGAGCAATCTCCATATTTAATTCAGATTGCCTTTGTCTTTTGGATGACCGATGAGAACTTGACAAGACATTAATAGAACTTGCTAGAATGCTGGCCTATGATAGATAGCCAAGTTGAAATGATGAACTTCCTCTGTGAAGACCTAAACTGAGTGTAAGCTAGATTAGAAGGATCTTGTGACATTGATCCTCTCCATGGATCTTGTGATGATGAAATTAGATCTTGTGAATTTGTTGGAAACTCAGAAGTGTTTGATACATCCATTCCATAATATTTCTTTAGGCAAAGCATTGATCGCTGAACGGGTTGCATGATAGTCATCATAATGATCCCAAGAAATAGGATCATCTTCCACTGGCCATGCTCTTGGTGGAATGACTTGATTGCGTTGGCACAATATCTTCAGCAATTCTTAAAATAAGCTAAGATTCTACAAAGGAGCGTTGTAAAAATCTCATTTGGAATTGGGGCTTATATGTGAATACTCTAACATCTATTGCAATTTTATATATATCTTCATTGGGTCGAACAAATATCCATGGCCCGAAAAATAAAACAACTGTACAAAGTTCTAGGTCAGGCCTGCATACTCTAAGTTGGGCCTAAAAAATATTTTTCCATGCACCTAATGGTTTGAACCAATTAAGCATTTTCCCAAAATATTTATACTTGGCTTTTCATTGGATCATCTTTCTGATAATAAGAGGTATCTTGGCTATAGGAAACTTAATGTCAAAGATATACAGATTAAACAAATACCAATAAAACCATTTAAGTTTTTTTGAAAATTCCTCTTCTAGGAAAAAAGTGAGAGGATGAATAAACGGATATTTTGGATGCAATATGTCAGGTCTGAGGAGAAAACCACCATATTCACTAAAAATATGGAAATGATATTGCTACATAAGTCTTCCAAGTTTTTCAACAAGAATATTGTCTTGAATCAGCTCAGGGATTTTTGACAAGTATGAATACAAAGGCCATTTGGGTTTTATGTTTAGGACCTTAAAACCGCCTCTTAGATTTCTCACCAAATACATATTTATCAATCTAGTAGCTACAAATTCTTTTAGTCTAGACAGAAAATCAACAAGTATATTATTTTTTTCCTGTAATATATTTGGTCTCAAAAGAATATTTTTAAAATTATTATATCCATCTAAGAAGCTATGGATGTGGAATTTGCTTTCACTTGAACTTTAGTATTTGAGAGAATGATGACATGTCCATCTCCACAAGGAAATGATGCCATATAAGATGGAATTTAAACTTCTTGTCATATTTTACCACCAAGATTTCTTTAAATGTGGAGTGGTAATGCATTTTCGCTGGCGTAGATCTCCCACTCATGTGTCCACAAACTCGTCGCTTCCCATTAATTTCTTCTTCAAAAAAAAAAAAAAAAAATAGCAACCGAATATTCATCACTAACATCTATTTGCAATACTCTTTTTTCTATGGAAGAGATTTGCAATGGAGGAAAATGCTGCAAGATTTCTTTAAGTTTGCATACGGACTTAGTTTCCTGCGTTTCCCATGAAGGAGAATCTCTTTTGAGCATTTATTATAGTGGACTTACAAACTCTATGATTTTTGGAACAAAATCCCTGAGATAAGTTTCAATCCCAAGAAATTGTTGAATATGCTTGTGAGAAAGATTTTCATCAAGAATCTTTTGCAATTCTTCAGCAATATGAGAATCAGGATAATAAGTTCTATCTTTAATATGCATCCCAATAAATTTAATTCTTTCTAGGCAATGATCATCTCCTTCTAAGACAGCATGATGCCATACTTTCGCACCAGGTCTGCAAATTAAGCCAATAATTTACAATGAGAATCCACATCAAAACCGTAAGGGAGAATATCGTCAATGTAAATTTGAGCTTTGGCTAGAATAGGTTGGAAAATTTTGTACATAGCATTTTGGAACAACGAATGAGCTGATTTGAGGCCAAAATGGAGTACCATCAACTGATTCGGGATACAAAACCCAATTTTGTATCTGTCTTCAAGATGAATTCTTAATTACCAAAATCCAGCTTTAAGATCGAACTTAGAATATACCTTCGCTTGGGTGAGATTGGAGAATAAAGAATTCCAATATGACAGAGGAAACTTGTCATCTTGTAAAAATTGATTTGAGAGGTTGATGATTAATAACCAATCTTATTTTTCCTTTGTTTTACTCCACTTGCTTGTTAACATAGAATGCTTCAAAAACCCATTGAGAATCTCATGGCTCAATCAATCCTTGATGAAGTGAGAAAATTACCAAAATAACCCCGTTCAGTCGTTCCCCCTTTTCCAATTGGGGGGGAAGTTCGAGGTCATTCCCCCTTTTTCCAATTGGGGGGAGGTTCGAGTCACTGCAGTCGCATTTCTCAAAATTATAATCACTTATTGATCATGTAGTATCCAGCCAAATAGACTGTCAGCATAAGAATCTAGACCTTGTGCAAACATTGATCTTAATTTGTTCTATTCTACATTAATTTGCCAAGATTTTATATTATCACCTATTTACCCTCTCTACGTGACTTGGGCTAGCAACATCATTTCAGGCAAATTAGGCCGTCGACCCTGGAATAGAAACATTATAGTGTGAACCTCGGGAAGCAAAAGCATGATACCCTGCAAGATTCATCAAACAATTATTCTACTGCAACACTAAAAAATCTATCATGACTCAAATTTTGGCATAGCCCACAAACAACTCTTACTGCTTCCTGACAACTACAGAAACGCTTAAATACAACAATAAATCATCAATTGTCAGTCAGATATACAGGTAAATGAGAATTTCTTTCAAAGATTCTACGTATGCATTGATTGGCCAGCCTTCACGACTGCTGAGAAACTTAAAACCCGACCCAGACCTTCCACTCCGTAGCAGCCACAACCCAGCAAATCGAGCTCGTCGAACACAAAAACTGGCAACGACTCTCCAAAGCTTGTGCTTTAGGCTCAGGATTTCCAGTTAGTACAAGCCCACAAGGCGCACTTTGATCATCTGAAGAGATTATAGTTGACACGTGCTTTTTCCTTCAACATTTGAAACAAAAGGACCACTCTGTGGGCATGTGAAAAGGAAGATTGCAAACCATTTTGATTATACCACGACGGACTGTCCAGTAAGAGCATCATGGAGATGCAATGAACCATCTTTCATCAAGTTAAGACTCAAGCTCTTGAATCTCTCCCTTGAATATTGCCGAGATGCCTTTCGCCAATCCGTTCCAGTTTTCATCATTGCAACAAATTCTTCATAGCTGATACGCCCATCCTGTAATGAGTTTGACAGAAATTAGTGCAATTCAAAAGATGCTGCAAATGCAAGAACAAGCAAAAAGAGATCGTGGTCACTGAGGTAAATTTTAAAGTTCTGGCATTTTGCCTTCCTGTTAGCCACTAGAAGTTCCTATGCATTTGGATTCTCTGATATGTCCTGCTAATTCAAAATCTATAATTGTTCCACAGAGTATCTACTTTCTTTGACATTAAACTCTCCTTCAGACCAGAGTGACGTTTTTGGTGAGAAGAACAAATTGGGTGAAAATGTCGCTGCCCCCCCTCCTTCTCAGGGTGTGATGGTGATGGGAGGAAAAGGGCAATTGAAGGAAAGGCAAATATTCTTTGTTCTAGGTATAACTAGACAATATGGCCACGTCATGGAAAAAAGAAAGGATTTTCATGTTTCGAAGTCAAACCTTGTCTGTGTCAACTTCCCGCATGATCTCGTTCACAACACCATCATCCATTTTGCCGGATTCATCTGCCAAAGCTTCGCTCAGCTCCCCAAATTCAATGTATCCACTATCATCCTTATCAAAAAACATAAAAGCTCGGCGAAGGTGCTCATCATTCTCCATCCTCTGCAAGTGAATAGTCACTGCGGCAAACTCTCCGTAATCCAGCACTCCATTACCATCAACATCGGCCTAAAACAAATAATCAGAAGAGAGTAAGCCTGAAATCTCCTCATCTATCTTAAAGAGAGAATTTTTATCACTTACTAATCTTACTCAGCTATTTGTCTTCTTTAATAAATAGCTACGTTGGCTTATATGCTCCCAGCAATGATGGAATAAGGTCTTTCTTTAGGGGGTGGGGGAAGGGGAAACATGATTCAATCCTCACTATTTAAAGGACATTAAATTTTAAAAAGAAAATTATCACATATCACGAAAAAAAGTCAGGCCAATGAAAATTTTGATGACTTAACAATTGCCAATTGAAAATTAAGTTCTGAACTTAATGTTTATCCATGCACTAGAGCAACACATCAAATAATCCACCTGTCACTTCCTGGTCAAACACAGACTCTCCACTGCTTAAAACCAATTCAGTGCTATCAGTAAACTCTCGAACTTCTTGTTCTCTAATCATAGCTGATGACAAGTAAATCTGAGCTAAAACCTCAATCAGACAGCAAAAGCTGATGTTACGGTCCACTATGATTGGAGACATGCTTGCTAATGGTCTCAGAATCAGATATCAACGGTCTTAGATATGGCAATGGATTGCTGGACAAGAATTAAAAATTTGGGCAAGAGGAGACAGACTCCTGGTATTTGAAATAGTATAACAATCGCTTCTTAGGTGTTGGCAGCATGGTGGCATGACAACTTGCTCTGGATAGTGCTCGATTGCTAAGAAAAAAAATATTGAAAGGAGAAAATCCAGTCTCTTTTATTTAAATTTAAGAACAGAGTTATTCAAGATGACCCTAGAGAGGATTCATTAACATCTTAGAAAAATGGAATGATATTTGCAGGCAACGCAGCACTTAAGGTAAAACAATTGTCATTTATTGGCATAAACTAAATATAATTACCACTTCCATCAGCATCTTGATCTCTGGTTCTGCCAACTGCGAACCAACCTTCTGAAGACCAGTCTTCAGTTCTGTATACGTGACCTTGCCATCACTATCAGTATCCATCAGTGTAAACATATCTCTGATTACTTCTACCTCTTCTATGGATAAATGTTCTGCAATTACCTGCAAGTTCAAAATTAATTGATATAATCTATAGCTTTTTGCTGCAGAAAGAAAGAGGGAGTGGGAATAGGCAGTGATTTAATGTGAATAAAACCTAATTCTTACTCGCAGGGCTCTTTTCTTGAACCTATTCATCACAGAGAACTGCTTGAGCCTTGTCCTCACTATATCTCCTAGGGGGACATTTGAAGCTTTCTTGGCATTCTGAATCCAGGGATGGTCTAGCAAAATGAAAAAGTATAATGGGTCCAAGTTCCTTGAAAAGAAGACCATTTGTTACAAAATTAAAAGCATAAAACTGTACAAGAGAGAGTGTAGGGCAACGTGACAAGCACAGAAAACATCTAGCCACTGAAATTTACTTATGCTGACAATAACAAGGCTACAGGCATGTAAAGTAAAGGAGAAAACAAAAATTGTAGGCATTCTAAAGATGGCCTACAAAGCCCTCATCCAAGACAGACAGAAAAGCAATCTCTGACTTGCCTATTAAGCTCTCAAAAACATCTACTGCACAGACACAACCTTAAAGGGTGAATTTCTCAAAGAGGTCCATCTAGCTAACTCTGCTTAGTAGGATAAGAAAATGGCGCTATCAGTAGTGTTAAGCCTTTAATAGGCTTATAATCTGCATAAACAAATAATTTCTTTAGTTCCTTCATTCCAACAAAGGCAAGCAGATAGCCAGATGCAAGCAATACTCCTAGTCCCAAGCCCAAAGTTTCTCTTCCAACAAAAGCGACATAGACAAGTCAATTTTTGCTCACTCTCATAGTCTATCAGAAAAACTACCCTCAAAACTAGCACTCCACCTCAAATGATCAAATTTAAAGAATTCAGTTTTTCCACCGCCTGAATAGGACTTACCGAGCACCTCCCGAGCAGTTAATCTTTTTCGGGGATCAGGTTCCAACATTTGGCGGACAAGATTCTTGGCAGTGTCTGAAACCTGAGGCCATGGCTCCCTCTTAAAATCAATATTTCCCCTTAAAATGGCAAGAGCAACACCCTGCTCCGTTTCTACAAGGAAGTTTTAAACAGCAAACGTACTTTAATCTTGTGTTCAATTACTATATTCTTTTAGTTTGAAGACTTTACATCAAGAATCAATAAGTTTCTCATCAAGGAAGAAAGGGACAAGATTACCTGCCCAAAAAGGAGGAACCCCGCACAACAAAATGTAAAGAATTACGCCAGCGCTCCACACATCAACCTCTGGCCCATAGTTCCGCTTCAATACCTCAGGTGCCATGTAGTATGGACTCCCTACAATTTCTGAAAATCGCTCACCTGAAATCAATTGCAATCCAACATCAGCTCTAAAGCTGAAACAATCTCATATGTTCACCGATTAAAATTGGAATGAACTCACGACCCATTATCTATCCAAAACCCAGTTTCGTCTTTTCGGCCAAATAACCAGCATACCAGGCTTAAAGAATACTGAAAGGCCAAAATCAATGGCCTTGAGTGCGGAATTCTCCTTCTTGTTTGCAAATAGGAAATTCTCGGGCTTCAGGTCTCTGTGCATCACTCCATTCACGTGACACATCCTCACAACTTCTGCTATGGTCCTCGCGACACTGGCAGCTGCTCTTTCGCTGTAATGCCCCCTCGCAACAATTCTATCAAACAGTTCTCCTCCCTCGCACAGCTCCATCACCAAATGCACGTTGTCATTGTCCTCGTAAGTTGCCTTCAGCTTCACTATATTTGGGTGCTCAGGTAGTGTGGACATAATAGCAACCTACATTTTGAAGATGGAAAGCACAATCTTACCCGAGATATATGCGACAAAACATGCTAAGCCAAGACACTATGAACACAAGAACAAGGATATTATGAAAACACGAAGAACACACTAACGACGCTATCTAAACCCAGATTATATTTTCTCAATTTGAGACAACAGAATAGAAACACTCCGAAATCCAGCTGAAAAAACCGAAAACCCAGATACACAAACCGAAAAATTGTTACAGAAAGAGGTTTTGAATAAACAAAGAACCCAAGATTCGACGAAATTAGTTTACGCAAGATACAAGGAAAGAAAAATGGAATCTGAACTCCCCAGTTCCATACTGGCATGCAGTCCAACTAGTAGAAGTTGCAGCTCCTCACGAAATCAAGAAAGCACTCCCAACAACCAAAAAACGAAATACCCACAACCAAACGCAGGAAAATTTAGAAAGAACAGAACTGAAAAAAACGAAACCACTTTAAAAAAAAAAAAAAAAAAAAAAAAAACGAAACCACCTCTCCCAACTCTCGAATTCGAGAAGAGAAGTTCCCAAACCAGGATAATAATATGAAAAAAAAAGGAGCACAAAGGAAAAATCTTTCCGAGAAAAAGAGCTGAGATCGAAACGGAAACGCGGACCTCACGCCTAACATCCTCAATATCAACAGCGGTCCTGAGCTTCCTCTTGGAGATAGATTTGCAGGCGAGAGCGTCCCGGGTCTCTCTGTCCGTGCACAGATACGTTATCCCGAACTCGCCGCGGCCGAGCTCGCGGCCAAGCGTGTACTTGTCGCCGATCCGGGTGCGGTGGCTCAGCGGGATCACGTCCTTCAGGACCCGGATCGGCGCCGGCGAGCGGACCGGGTCCTCCGCGTACGGGTTGGGCTTCCGCTCCTTGCCCCTCTTCTTGTGGTGCTTGCTGTTGGACTCCTCCGTCGACTCCGTCCTCACGCACGCGTTGCAGTTGCCCATGGCGACTTCTTGTCACAGACAGAGAGAGAGAGAGAGAGAGAGAGAGAGAGAAAAGAGCGTTCCGAGCTGAAAATGGAGGTTCTCGACAATGGTTTTCTCGATCTCGGAAAGTTCAAAACGGTGCGCTTTGGGGATGCGGAGGAGGCGGCGGTTATTGGTGGTGACGACGGCCGCGGCGGCGGCGGCGGCGGTGGTGGCGGAGGTGGTGGTTGGTGGGTGGAAGAAGCAGAGAGAGAGAGAGCGAGGGAGGGAGGGAGGGAGAGGAGAGAGAGAGAACGCGGGTTCGGTTGAGAAAAGGAGCAGACTTTTTATTCTTTTCTTTCAAAAATGAATTGGGGATGATTTAGTTATGTTTGTGTTTAATTTTAATTTCGAGGCATATAATTTACCGGCCGGATTATTGAAAGAGGATTAGTGAAAGATCATGTTTAAATTTAGCGATTTGAACAATGAAATTGAATTTTGAAGTGGAGATAAAGATTTAGTGATTAGTGATTAGTGAAAGTGGATTGACTCGGTCAATCCTCCAATGTGGTCAGTCCGCGAGTCATCATGATGGTTGTTGAGCGGCCCATCTGCGGTTTGACTTTCTTTTTTCACATTGAATAAATTAGCCAATGGAAGAAACAATTTACCCCAAAAAAAAAAAGCATATAAAAAAAATGAAGAAAGAAGCAACGAAAAGAGTCCATTATCTCTATCTCTTGACAAATCAAAAAATGTTTTTGGGTCCCAAACTTTTCCATGTATTACTAAATTTGCATAATTAGATTTGTACATGGGCCAATTCAAATTATAATGAGGGCACTCCACCTCTATTAAAACTTGATATCACAAATTATGATATTTTATCAAGCACTAATTAAAAATGATTTCAAGATCTATTTTGTTAGGAAATAATATTTTCTAAATATGATTTCTTTTTTATGTGACAAAAGGTAAGAGAAATGTTTATGTCGTGATTGAGTAGGAAAGATGATTTTCGATACCAAGAAGTTGATGAAAAGGTTAAAAGCGCCTCACCTCACCTTCATTTTACCGTGGAAGCCGGATTGATAAGCGGGAAATTAACTAAAGTAAAGTAAAAATTATTAGTCGGAATTGAAGGCTATTTACGTCAGCTCCCTTTTTTTTTTCCTACAAATTTTTATTTGCATTGGGCTGGTCGCCAGTGCTGACCGTTGACTGTTGACTGCGACAGATTTTCCCGTGGGTGCAAGGCGAACGAACGGCTACAGGGGAAGAATCAGGAGAGCATCCTGGAAATTTTTTTACCTTGTGACGGAAAGGAGCATCTTGGTATTTTACTGTCTATCCACTTCTGCTGACGTGGAATTTCGTTTAGTTTAAGGGGGTTTTTTTTTTTTTTTTGGGAGGGGGTCAATGGTTTGGAGGGAAGCATTCGGTGTGCGTGTGGAACATGGAATCTACGGTGTTCCTTCATCTTGCATTTCAGCCTTCTTAATTCTTGCCTAACGAAAACATTACATGACAAGCAAATATGGGGGACATAGCATCATGCGACGGCGCGTTTACTTTTGAATAAGGAAATGAACCTGGATACCTCCTCGGGGAGCTGAAAAGTCTTTTTTTTCTCTCCTCTTTCTCTTCCTATTGTCTTCTTCGACCTTCAATCATGGGGAGGGTTTGAGCTAGTCTCATCCTCCCCTCTCTCTTTTGTTGATTTTATATATGAATTATTTCTTTTTTAACTTTTTTTTCTCTGGCGATTTAGATTTGGAAGTTTTCTCCTGATCTAGTTCTTGATTTGAGAATTTGAATTCTCTTGATTTAGTTCTAAATTTGGATGCTTTTCTCTCCCGATCTAGATTTGAAAATTTAATAAATATGCTTTTGAAAATTTGATGCCCCTCTTTTTTGTTCATGTACAGATTCTCTACCTCAAGTCTTAATGATGATTGCAGGAATTTTAGCATCTCATTGAATTATGAAGATTTGCTCCTCCACATATTAAATCTGTTTTTATTTAATCTGTTATGACTATTTCTGTATAACGTTGGTGTATAGAAAGCCAAACTTAGGTGCGATCCGCTAACTAGCAACATCGTAATTATTGCGAAAGAAATTTTCGACATTTGCTCATCACTGACAAAAATACATGATCCAACGATCGATTGTCCATATTCATGTTTTGTTTCAATTCACTTTGTCATGAAGACTATAGTTTAGCATCCTTTTGAATAATAAATATAATTTTCTTTCCAAAAAAAAAAAAATCAGACAACTTCATTATTAAAATTCATGAAATAACTAAACAAAATTTTAATAATGAGCACCTCGATTGTAGATCTCGTGCGGGCACGGATTCAATGGTGCATATGGTGATCTCGGACCATCCTAGTGGACATAGATTAGCCCTTAATGCTGACAATTATTTGTCCATGTGTTAGGTTTTCAATGTTTCGATTGGTGGGGTTGAAACGGATGGGTCAAATTGACGTTGACTTTTGTCAACCACTTCCGAACAATTTGTAGCCCCTCCGATTGACTTTCCCTCTTCTCATGGAATACATACAAAAGTTAAGATATAAACAACGAAAAAGAAATTGGTGATTTGGTAAAAATGTGGATTGTTGCTTGGAAGGATGGCTTTCCTCACAATCAATTTGACTAGCTTTTTCACCTCCCAAACAATAATAATTTTTACCTTTGAATTTATGAAACCATTTTAACACGATTATAGATAACCATATATATCCATATGTATAGATACTTTAAGATATGATACATTCGACATCAAACATCAAATAAGAGTCAAATCTCAAACCCTAAATGAATCGAGGAATTAAAAGTAAAAATCACATGTTAAGAATTTTCAAAGCAAATCAAAGGACATTAAAGATTGAAAATTTATTATTTCTTTAGCATGTTGTCATAAATACACGAGTTTTAAAAGTGTTATATTTTCTTCCTGATTACGTCTCTTGAGGATACTTTTTAAAAAAATCCTTAAAACAAGGATGAATAGGAGAATTAATTGCTTGCTTGCTTGCTTGCTTTTGTTCATCCAAATTCAAATTCACCCTGCTAACTATCGCTACTAGGAAACCATACCTTTCAATCGAAGCAATACAATGTTGAATCTCAAATTGGGTGGGTGAAATTGAAAGGAAAAAATCGGCCAACTTGATGCTGACATTTTGGCGTTCAACGAGGTGTCAACATGGCAGCCCTCTACGATTGACTTTTCCTCATCCGCGCTAATGTTGCTTGTCCCAATTGCTTTCTTACTAACTCCAGTTTAGATGAAGGTTAACCTGTCCTAAGCATTTTCCCTCTGATGTCCTAGCGATCTTTTATCGTTCATTTTTCAAAAGCATGCGTGGAGAAAGGAGAAATTTTGCAATCATTGCACAATGAATGAGCAACATGCATGGAGAAAGAGAGAGAAAGAGAGAGGGATCAATTGCCAAACTATCTCTATAAGCGAAGAAGTAGTGGGAATTCATGAGTAAAATTTCATTTACGTTACCATTATTTCAAGGATGGAGAGATCGGTGATTTGTCATCGTTTATCCAGATCAAAGGTCAACCATTTTTGTGAAACACACACATTTAAGATAAGGCGTCTCATCGAAAAATATTAATACGCGTCGATCGATACTTTCGAGGTAAAGATACGCATGAGGCTACATCGTGCATTGAGACGTCATGCTTATTTCATTGGATGGGCAGGGGGCATGCGCAACATGTCAAGTGTTCGTGAGCGATTAGATGGCATCGATTAAGAAAAGTTAGCCTGATGGAACGGTTATATCTCGTGAATGAATAGGCCGGCGAGGACTTGGTCCAGGGGCAGCAGCCAAAAAATGTCCAAAACCTCAGCCCCGAGAACTTTCCTTTGTCGAAGTCAACAGCAAATGATTTGCTTCCTTCGCCAGGAAGACTGGACCCTATTTTTGTTGCTATAAGCTTAAGTCTTCCATCATTCTCCAACGAGTTCTCACCTCTGCACCTTCGTCCCAAAGCATCAAGATTGACCACTCGATTGGGGTCATCAATGGACGACCAAATTATCTTCCAACACGAGGAACACAAGTCAAGTGCTAGAGATACACAAGTTGACCGCGTCAAGGCCATTGCTGGTGGCCAGTAAGGGCAAAAAAGGTAAAAAAAAAAATCAGAATATTTAAAATTACAAAAGTTATCCATGACAATGCCGGCCGTGTTGTGTAGGGTGACCAGTGCTAATTAGACTGTCGAGTTAGTAGTTTCCGGTCAAAATTAGTTGAACACACTAATTTGGCAAATCGTCAAAAGATTTAGGACTAAGTTAACAAATCGTCAAAATGTGTATGACTAAAATTGACATAATTAAAATATTTGTGACTGAATTGATCATTGTACGATAGGTTTAGGATTTGTAGATAATTTTCTCCATCAACATGACTTCTTTCTTTTATGTCCCTCTTAGTGATAGATGGTAAGATAGGCACTCAAATTTTAGATGACCTTTTTCAATTTTTACGCCATCTGAAATGATCATACCGGAATTATTACATCCATTATATCAAACTTCAGTTGTAATGTAGAAGTAAACGAATTATTATGAGCAATAACACTTCTTTTTCTTTCCACACGGGAGAGGACAACCGTGGGTGTTGATTACTTAAGCAAGTGAAACCATGACAAAACTGATCCTAGAAATAATTGATTATGCTTTGCATGCCGTAGACAACACCTCTTATCTATGGCTGCCAAGTTCAAATTCTGTTCCGGGCGATAATCTACTTTCTGCTTTTATTTTTTTATTATGTGGATTTTTTTTTTCGTGATAAAAGCTCAACTTAAGTATATTAAATAAAGTTATGAAATTCCTTATTTATATTATGATTTGAATGAAACCTGATTCACGTCTAATTGAATGATCTAATATAGAGTTATATTTAAATTCGATCATGAATGAACAGCCGAAGTGTGCTAAAATCACTCACTTACAAGGCATTCCCAACCCTCTTTCAGGAAAGGAACTTCTCTTTATTTCATGTGTTTAGTCAATTAGGAATCAAGAATCTAATTATTAAGCTATATGTAAAAGCAATCCAAAACTAATCCAAAACTGTACTAGCTCATCCATATATTTAGAATGGTTAGTTCTGAATCGTGGCACAGGAAAAGTAAAACTTAATGAAAGAACACAAAATTAAAGAAAGAAACTTAATGTTAGGTATACTAGGAATGGTCTACCAAATTAGTATGCTAAGACTATTATTGATGACCATTTAAGATCTGCTTAGAATCTAATTGTACACACAATATGAGACCTAGCATTATTCCAAGGGAAAAAGAGAGGGAGAGAGAGATCCTTGGCAAAAGAAATGATGAGAAATAATACATTGGCACCTTTTACGTGGAGGACTTTTTGCCCTGGCAATGCATGCATGCAATCATTATCATTTCAACTGAAAAGGAGAAAAGTCCCCTTCAACTTGACACCATCATTGTGTTTTTCTTGATTGATGCGTGGCCAGATATCATGTGCCCTCCTCCTTCTCCTTCCTCTTAGCATCAAAAGCAACATTCGCAAACCTTTTTCTCATTCTTTCGGCTTCATTTAAATACTAAAAGCTTATGTCATTTCTACCAACCGAACCTCATCCCTCGCAACAGTTCTTAGCCTTTTTCCTCCACTTTTTCCCGTCCATTGCACTGCGTGTTTCATCCCCTAATAACATCAGTCAAATCAGTGTTTCAATCAGCATCTTTGAGCACGAATATGCTTGGTAATTGATTTGGCGAAAGCATAGTGTTTTAAAATAGTTTATAAGTATCACCAAGCTTGGAGATGGGTAGTGAATTTATTGGATAAATGTTTTGCAAACTTTTTCATGAATGCGCTTGGTGGTTAATTTCTTTGCTATAGGAGGTTTTCAAGAAGGTTTGTCCATGGAAACATGCCGCGTATGTCGTTGTAATTTAGCAACAATGTAAGAAATCGGTCCACTTAATCATATCAATCGAACTCGGAAACAAATCCAATATGATCTCATGATAGTCCTTAGGTACTGTACAATTATCAGGCTATTGTTTTTTGCATGATCGAAGTGCAAGGACTTTCTGCGGCCATGTGAATGGAAAGTGTCATCGGCCGTCTATTCTTCTTCTGTACCACAAACTAAACAAAAGTAAGATTTCATCCTCTTCATTATGTTTGGTCATTCTCCGATGACAAGCGAAGGCATGTAGCTTCATGGAAGACATCATCATTTGGCTAGGAGTAGCTTTGAGCCCAACAAGCCCAAAGGTCAAATGGTCATCAAGTCACCCGGACATGCTCAATCCATCTCGGATCCATGCACAAAACTAGATGCTTCCCCATCTTGATTTTGATTTTCGAAAAGAAGAAAATCAACGACATGCCTATCCTAACAAAAATACTAAGCTACTATTTTCTTAGATCATATCGAACTCATTTACCTTCATGACCACGTACTGCGACAAATATGCAAGCGTTACATCAAACTCATTGACATGGCATAAATATCTCTATCTAACACCGTATGCGTTATTTGGGTACATTCTATACACAAGTGTATTTCTTTTTCTATAGGATGAACGACATAGGGATCCTTAAAAAGACTCGTAAAGGTCACAACCTTCCTTCATGCAAAATATTTTAGGTCAAGTCCGCCTGCATGGTTCGAAGGTTTGAACTTAACTAGTTTATAAGATGAATTTGGTATATCATAATTTTTCAGCAAATCGAGCTTCTACACCGTGCCCCTAAATCATTATGTTTGGCCATTCTCCGATGACAATCCAATGCATGAAGCTCCACAGAAGACATTACTATTGGGCCAGAAGAAGCTCTAAGTCCAACAAGCCAAAAGGTCAAATAGCCAGGTCACTATGACATGCTCATAAACAAGCAAAGGAAGTTGTGCTCTGGGTTGTCATCGACATAGTTCAATAGATCGAACTCAACTAGTTCACGAGATTTGCAGGGTGTTTCATATGCCTCCAGGAAATTGGGTCTCTACCCCACGCTCCCGGATCATCAAAAGGGAAAAAGGAAAAAGGAAAAGAGAGGAAATATAACTGTTTTATTGATCCTACAAACAAGGCCGGTCGTTTTAACTTGATATCGGGCCCAAGACCGACCGTTTTGATGATTTACGGCCCAAACAGAGCCTTTGTGATATGTCCAACTGGGCCCCATATAGGCCAGCATTATAGGCTTTTGGAGCCCATAATCAATGCGTTGAACACCCGTTTCGATCGATTGGTTTGATAATTGACCCAGACATGCAAATGTCGTTTCTTTGGTCATATGTGACTCAGACAGAAACGAATACAGAATTGCTTGACTCCAGTTATCAAGAACTGCAATTATGTATATATTAGGCTCGTGTAATGATTTCTATAAGCAATTTATTAATTAACTTATGAAATTTATTGAGATAGGGATTGCTAATCTTTTGCGTCCACTATTGCCATCAAAGATACAAATAGGTATGAGTATCTTTGATGGCAATAGGTATTTGATAAAAAAAACAAAAGAAGATACATATAGGTATGGAGAAATATCTTTAATATCTTCGTACTAATGTTAGGAGAAAATGAAAGCTTCTTCAATATTCCTTCGGTCAAGGAGATGTGTTTTGAATTCGATAGATTTATGCCAGAACGTTGCATGGCTGATGGCTGTCCTTTTCATGTCTTACCTTTAAACCCTTTTTCACAAAGATCAAGCCCAACAGGTCCCTATACGAGTTAACTGCTAATCAGGTTCGTACAAATTAACGTACCGATTTCTCAATTTTGATTAATAATCGAACCGACCAAGAAACTCAATTAACCTCCCTTCTTTACTCCTTATCTGGTTTAAATAACAAAGAGGCCCTGATTTGACCGTGCAAGAAAAGGAAATATGTCTTTATTTATTGAGTAAATATAAATGCATAACGAAATGTGGATCAAGCTTCTTTAATAAGCTCTGTGGTCCGAAAGCGCGTGAATTATCGGGTGCTGTTTGGTTTCCAAAAAGCTCCGCCCTTGAGTATTAAATTGGTTAACTTAGAATGTGTTTGTTTGAAAAAGTATTTTTAGGAATTGATTATCCAAACTTTTTGAAAAATGACTAGTTAATCAAAAAGTAAATTTCAATCAGCCAAAATATTTATGTATGAATTTAGAAAAACGAATTCCTAAATCCAAAGAAATAAATACACTCTTTAGAATTACTCCTCTTAAAATTTTCAATTATTTTTTCTTTCTTTTTTTTCTTTTTTTTTTTTCTTTCTTTTTCCTTCTTTTTTTTTCTTTCTTTTTCCTTTATCCTTCTCCCTCCCACCTCCCCACCTCACCCACCCTGCTCCTTCCTCCTCTCCACCACCACCAACACTGCCATCTTTGACGACCTCACCTCCCTTTGCGCCAACTCCATCCGCCAAAGCTCGGCTGATCAATAGACTCTACAGATCGGATTCTTGGCGGTTGGCTAAGAGCTGATCTTCAATACTCTTTTTACTATCAGCATCGAATTAGTAATGACAATGTTACCGAGAGAAATAAAAGCCAACTATTGTTCCATGACTTGCTAGACGATAGCAACAGTTAAATTTCTTCTTTTTTTGATAATCAAAATGACAGAAGGTAACTTTAAGCTGCTTTTATTTTGGGAGTTGGTTAATCTTCATATCACCATAAATATAATTTAGAGAAAGATTGAGATTTTTCTTTTTTTTCTGGTGGACTTTGGCGATTCAGCCGCTAAGTTGGTCTCTATAAAATAGGATAAGTGGAATATTAGATCATTGCATTGAGAAACAAGCACAGGGACTTGTCGAGAGCTATCCAATGCGTGGACCACATCTAGATTATCTGACGCGACTAATATGGCTTCGTGCGTTCAAGTCAAAGGGCGTTTTAGGGTTTGAAGGAGGGCTAGGGTTTCTGCTTGACCTGCTGAGGAAACTTGGACTTTTCTCGTAAGCCCGTTGAGGAGTCTTCGGGAGGAGTCGTGAAAGGCACGCGAAATCGCACACTCCATCCATCCAGGTTCGTATGAGCCGCCTATATTGATTTTCAAAACTCGTGTCTTCGTTGGGAGACAAGTCTGAGATGAGCTTGGAGTGTCTTTCCCAAACTTCCTTGTTTCAAGGTTCCATTCGTTGAAGACCTTAAGCTTCCGATTGCAGAGTGGATGATGCTATCTGGATCCGGATTTCTTTGTCTGAAGATGAAGGGGTTGCGTGATTGTATGGAACATTCACTTTGAAGTATTGAAAATGCGTGGGATAACTGCTCTATTGTGTTATGGTCTCTGAACTTCTACAAATTTTGCCCATTTTTGTTTTCTGGAAACAACCTCCAACTTCTAATAGCAGCTGATTTACTATGGATTGTGCCTAAAGTTAGTTGTAAATAATAAGGAAGATGCCCTAGTGAGAAAGCATTCAGATCGGTTGGTTTGTATTTGGCTCTGCATTGACAAATCTGGTTCAGATGCCATGGTCTTTTACATGATGCGTGTGCAATGGCCAATTTAGAAGCAGTTATGGTCATTCATCTTCCAATTCCCAAGACTTGACACTACAATCTCTTCGCACAAAGTGTCATCTTATCAAAATAGAACACAAGTGTAAGCTTCCACGGGTGCTTTTCTAACAGATCGGGCTTTGATAAGGGCACGATGGTTAGGCATAGCAAGGTACAGAAAATGAGGATCATATGTTGCTTGCATTCTTATGTGCTAAATTTAACCCTAGTGATTCTTCTATTTTATGTATGGTGGTGAAAGGAGGTGAGGCAGAAATTGTAAAATAGCTCTTCAAAATAAGAAAACTGTGATGAATGTACGTAAGTCATTACGGTTTGCGTGTTTCTGTGGTCTCCTTAGCCTGTAAACTTTGGCTTGTCTCCTGCCAGACATTTTCAAGTAGCATCACTGCTCTAAAAATATACTAAAATTATATAAAATATCTACTGATAAAAATGTAGTGACACAAAAAGTCGAAATATCTTTGTTCCTATTAAGATTGGAAGTGGCAGATCTTTAAATTCTTCACAATAAGGCATACTCACCAACGTTGCAAGCCATCTTCCCAAACTTACAGTTTGATGAAGTTATTTTCAGTATCAGAACTCAAATTACAACGCCAAAAGCCTAAAAACCACTGTAAATACTAAGTAGGCTCTTTATGTTTCTATCAGCTGTCAACAGACATAGCCACTTTGACCTAGATGCGTTGCAAACTCTCAACAATATTCATCGATGATATTTGAGCATCTGGCATCATCTGACAAAAAATCAGCTGATACCTCATAGGAATTAGCCTAATGGGTGAAATTCATTGGTTGGTGATAAATCATTGTGCAAAGAAGTCGAATCCATAATGGCTGTGTATAACCAAGTCACTGCATAAAGCATCACAAGGTTTACAGTCAAATTAAAATGACAATCCTTATAAGAGGCCTATTTTTTAGTGATGATGCGATCCTCTGAGACTACCATTCGAACATGAGTCTACTCAAATTGCTTCCTTCTTATGCCTGCTTCAAAGCTAACAAATGTGGTCCCTTATACTTGTGCCACCTTGCACAAACTAGAAAATACACCAAGTTCAGAAACTCCAACGCAGCAATCAGGTAATAGAAATAGTCCAATCTTCCTTCATTTAGATCCTCCGGCAACCAATTCCCACCTTCCACTCCTTTGGTGTTATGGTGAACAATCGTTATGATTAGACTGCTCAAGTAATTCGAGCCTGCAATGCCACAATAGTACAGAGAATCTGCAATGCTCCTCATGTTCTCAGGGAACTGCTTGTAGTAAAACTCGAGAAGGTTGCCCTGTGCGAATGCTTGGGTGAGGCCTGCAAGTGTGAACTGAGGGATTAACCACAAGGCTGACATTGATGAAATCGCACCTCGCCTCGGATAGTCCCCCAGAGTTGGCTTCGTCAGAGCTATGGATCTTCTGCACTCTTCTACTGTGGCAGAGACCAACATGGTTAGCATGCCAAAAAACAAGCCTATGCCCATCATCTGGAGGAGCGAGATGCTGCCTTTCTTTCCCATGAGCCTCTGGAGGAATGGGACGATCAGTCGGTCATAGATGTACGCAAAGATTGTGTGGCTCAACATCATGAAAACTATGTACGATGCGGCTGGGATCTTGAAGTTAGTGTTCCTGAGGCGTCTGTCCATTTGAGTGGCCTGGAACATCGCATAGGTTTGTTGTTGTACAATGACAAGGTAATAGAACACACCCGCTACCCAGATGGGTATCACTCCTATAATACACTTCATAACGTCCACTTGCTGCATGCTGCAGAGTCTCCATGGATCAGCCGATGATCCATCCAACCTTTTCTTGTCTTCGGCTGTCATGATTGCTGCTTTGTCAAGGCACCTGATAAAAAAAAAAGAACTAATTACGCTTCATCTCTGGACATTGCAGATCTAGCAGTTGTCGAAAGCGGCTCATTTTCAGTACCTGAATTGATCTGTGTAATGAAGCTTGGAGTCCTGAGCTTCCCAAGGAGGATAATAATGAAAAGAAAGCCTGGGTTCCATAGGCAGCGGAACTTGCCTTTTCTTTATGGCCGCAAAGATGACCTGCGCTACACTTGTTAACGGACTACCTTGAGCTTTTACTTTCACATACATCTTTGAACCCATGAAGAAGACTACACATGATATGAGCATCAGAATTGTCGAGATCAACAGCCCCACCGTCCAGCTCATATTCGATTGCACATGCACGATGAGTGTCAATGAGATCGTCTGTGCAAAATTAAATGTGACAAAATACCAACTGAAGAAGCTGTTGATCCCTCTCTTTCCTGATTCGGTCCCCTGATTAAATTGGTCGTTTCCAAATGCTAATTTGCTGGCGCAGATGCCGTATCCCCCCAAAATCAGCAGCCCGAAGCCAGTAATTAGGAAGGTCATCTGGCCAGCTGTTGGTCTGATGCACGAGGTGTTGTCACCACAGTCTGGTGGATGCAGCTCCTTGAAGGCTGCTGTTAGTTGGATCACTTGCAAGCCCTAATCGAACAAGAAAGTAAATCAGCTGCATTCGTACAGAAATTTGCTCAAACCAAAACCCTAAATCTAGTACTATGAACCATATAGTAGTTGCTGCTGCCTATTGAAGGGAAGCAGATCCGAAATAATATGTGCTATGACCATGGAAATTGAAAATTCAAGCATGTGAGGATCACTTGCAAGCCCTAATCGAACAAGGCAGTAAATCAGCTGCATTCGTACAGAAATTTGCTAAACCAAAACCCTAAATCTAGTACTATGAGCCATATAGTAGTTGCTGCTGCCTATTGAAGGGAAGCAGATCCGAAATAATATGTGCTATGACCATGGAAATTGAAAATTCAAGCATGCGACAAATCTGTACATATTCCTGAAAATAAGGTATCTGCTTTGCACTAACGAGTAACTGCTAGAGCCACTGGTGTCCTGACAACATTGATTCAACATGTGAGAGCAAGAGGAAGTAGAATGAAATTACCAGAAAATAAGCGACTATACAGAACCCAAGGGTCTTGAAGCGGCCAAAGTACGTGTCACACAAGAAAGCACCAACCAAGGTGGAGATATAGGTGGTGCCATTGAAGATGTTGATGATGTTGGTGGCCGTGATGCTCTTCAGGTTGAACACAGTGGTGAGGTAGATCAAGAGGTTGGCCAAGGTCCCAATTGCTCCCAGCTTCTCAAAAGCCTCATTTCCTGAGAAGTTTTTTCAGTTTTGTTAATACGGGAAAGTATGGAGGACAATTTACGAGGAAAAACAACAAGAAGGTTCTGCTTTTGTGGTCACCTATAATGAAGGGCATGGCCTTCCATCCTCTGTCGTTGATGGTCTCTTCCCTTGTGTCAGCTTTCTCCTCCATCTCCATTTCCTCGACTCTGTCAATGACAAGCTTGTGCTCTGTCTCTACGGCTTCTCCCATCATGTGCTGGATGGTCTGTGCACTCTCATTCTTCCTCTCCTCATCCATCCTTGGTTGGATGTACCTACTGTGTTTCGCTGTCTTCCGGGGCTCGCTTTATAGAGCTGCTGACCAAATAGTCTATGTGAACGGAAGATCCTTCTAGTAATTGAGGGGTAGTGAAATAGTCTATGTGAACGGGAGAATTCTTTTAATAATTGAGGGGTAGTGAAATAGTCTATGTGAACGGGAGAATTCTTTTGATATTAATTTCTTTTTCATCCACTAGAAGCAGCAGTTGATGCGCTGGATATAATATAACAATGGCTATATGAGGAAACCCGCCTTGTAGTCCAATCCCCGAAATTAATTTGTCGCCGAGGATGACGTTTTCACGCGATGCTATGCAACCAATAATAAAACGAATAATCTGTCCAATCCCCGAAATTAATTTGAGTGGTTTTCTTATTCAGTGGCTCCTTATCTTAATCCGTTTAAGTTCTTATATAAATAGGAGGTGGATTCTCAATTCTTCTTGATTATAAGGATGCAAATTTTGAATTGATACTACGAGATCATCTCTCAAGTGAGCGATTTCTTTGATTCCTTATCCAAATCATTGATAGTAAATGTTACAAACCTTAAGTTATTGATTCAATTCGTTGATGGTGAACTTAAAATTTTTTTTTATCCTTAGCTGGCGGAACTTTTGGTGAGCTCTTTTATCCCAAAATTACTTCTCCCCAAAGACATCAAATAATTTCTTTCTATTCCACCATTCTCACCATCAATCCAGTAACTTTCGTTGCGTCCCTAGAATCCATAAGAGCTGACATGAGATGTATGAGGGGTTGATAGGATTGTGACCAATCAGTCAATGTGAATGGAATATTTCATTTAATATTTGAGGGGGAGCGGAATTTTTATGCCACTTCCTAATCTCACTGGCCAAAATTTTCTTCCACCCCCTCTTGATCCGGAGGCCTGGTGCACTCTCTCTCTCTCTCTCATGTGGATATCTCTTGTAAAAGGAAACACGGTTTATCAATTGACATCGTATCAAAAAAAAAAAAAAAAAAAGCTTGGGCCTTATACATGCATTTTTGTGTGAGAAGCATAACGAATTTGCTTAGCCCTTAAGAAATCCAAGGCCTTCTAGAATTGCAACATGTCACTGGCGTTATACCTTAAAACCGATGTTGAAATTTACATGTGATGCTATGCAACCAATAGTAAAATGAATTGTTTTTCTCTATAACATGTTTGACTCATTAAAACGAAACATGTAGGTGGAGGTCAGTGGCTTTTGGTGGGCCACCAGAATCCATGAAAGCGGTTGTTTGTTTCAATTACGAGTGGTTGAAACATATAATTGCGGGGAGGGGGGGCTTTGATAATGCACTGCGTTCGATACTACAAGTCAACAACGGCAATACAGCCAATTGTAATCCCGTAACATGGCGTCCTCATGAAAAAAACATGTGTCTTTTCTCACGTCACACGAAACTTAACGTGCTGTACGCGAGAAGAGAACCTTGACTTGTCTGTGAAGCTGTAGTTTGGACGGATTGATTGCCTTATGGTTCGAAGATTTTTTCTCACTTTAAAGCTTGAAGACCTACTTTTTTACTTTCCTTTCCGAGAGATTTCTTCCTGCTAATTTAGTTGTTGAGATTACCCCATTTAATGCCGAGATTATGGCTGGGCCGATTTTATTCTCTTCCAATGTTTCAGTTGAATGTTGCTTAAGATTGGAGTCTTGAAATTTATTATACATGTCTAGCTTGAACTGCAAATTGTGATGAAGGTAATGGTGGATGACTTTCATTGTCGCAAATTCTCTTCTTATCTAAATCAGGTGAGTAAGGAACTTCCAATAACTTAATTGAATTCAAAATCAACAGTTGCGCAAACATTAGGCGAAACATAGTCTATGAAAGTGATGCAAGTTTGAGGCATGAACAAAATGCTTTGAGGTCGATGAATTATCTTTCAATCCAATCCAATGCTATGGCCTCTTGCAATCGTTGCTCTAAACAAGCCCAGGATGGTCACAAGTCATGGCACAAAGCATGAATAATAATTATTGAGTAGAGTTAAATGCAAGAGAGCAACTTTTAAGATCCACGAAATTACATAAATAATCTTGCGTCGAAATGGTATGATGCATCAAACAAGAACTTTTTTCAAGCTGGATTTCTTTGTTAGGCGTTTTAAGAATGATCTACAAAATTACTACGCTAAATTGCGCTTTTATTGATGATCATTAATGTTGTCCACTTATTTACATTACCATTTGTGATCTACCTAATCTGAATATTTGTTGCCTACCATTATGAGAGAGAGAGGGGGGTGGGGGAGGACTTTATTGCCAACGCAATTGTTGAAATTTCAATTGGAAAAAAGCGCAGAGCACTTTGTGTCCTGGCTGTCCGTTTCTTCGCTAATTGAAATTGGTCGATAAGGAACCAAATTTAATAGAATCTCAAGATGGTCCTTGGGTAGGCTACAATTATTGGGCTACGACCAATATAAAAAATATATATTTTTCATCTTCTTCACAATATTGGTCATTTATGCAACTTTGTATGCTCCGATGACAAGCCGACGCATTGACGTTGTGATCACTTCTGAACTTGGACATTGGGGAAGCCGACGGTCTTCAGAACAAAGAGTCAGGCAAAAAAGGAGGAAAGGATGTATTGCCATTACTACGAAATTCATGAATGAAGTTGTCGGTGGGGCTGGGGTTTATCATTGGTGGGTCACCGGTTGTCATTGTTGACTTTAATGGCAATCATATCATCGAAAATGCTTTGGATCTGATATTATAATGGCAATCCCAGGAAGCACACCGAAAGTCTTCAACTTCTAGAATTATGAGTCAAAATGTGACTAGGGTCTTGCCTTTTAGGCCGATGTCGAAGTTTCCGTGTGATGTAATCCAACCAATTGTTTTTCATGTTTTAATGTTGCTTTCCAACAAGTTTTCTTCAGTTGAATGTCACTTAAGATTGGATAATGGACATTATTATACATGTACTTGTCTAACATGAACTGCACGTTGTAATGAAGGCAATGGTGGACAACTTCTGTTGTCGCAAATTCTCTTCGTATTTTAAATCCGGTGAGTGAGAAACTCACAATCTCTAATCACTCAAAACTTGTAGTAACTTAATTGAATTTATCAACGACGGTCTCACAAATATTCGGTGAAACATATTCTACAAAAGTGATGAAAGTTTGAGGCTTAAACTAAATGCTATGAGGTTGGTGAGTTTATCTCTCAATCTGATCCAACGCCGCGGTCTCCTACAATCATTGCTCCAAACAAGTCTCGGATGGTCACAAGTCGTTGCACAAAAAGTGAATGACAATTATTGAGTAGACTTGAATGCAAAAGAGCAACTTTTGAGATTCATGAAATCTATCTCACAAAAGAATGAGCGCAGTAATATAAAGTTCAAATGTACCAATCCAATGAATTTGTGTAACTTATTTAGGGCTTACTAATATACGTGGAGTGTCGTAATCAAGGGATTATGTAGGACGAGCAATACCATGAGATTAGAGATTGTAAAATAGATTTCACATTTATGAATTTGTTTTCAGTTTTGAAAAATCATTTTATCATTTTGCTTTTCACGAATCAATAAACTTAAGAAATTTAGCCTATGTAGAGGGAGGGAGGGAGGGAGGGAGTTTCCCAATCAACTAACTAAAAGCACTTATCATTTGACATTCTACCTAGGACAAAGCTACCGTGACCCTTAAATAATCTAGTGCATGCTTTTCCATTTGAGAAGCAAAACAAATTTGCTTGTACTATATGACATGTCTTATTTGAATTTTTTATACTGCAATTGAATATTTCTACAACGTCAACAATAAAATATGATTGATACTAAAAGAGTATTTACGGTAAGTTTCAATCTGAAAAAATCTAGGGGTGTTCAGCAGTTTTTGGTGGACGCGTCATTGCTGGCGTAAGAGTCCATGGAGGCAGAGATTTTTTCTTTCATGAGCTGCCGAAACGTCCATGTGGGGAGTATGGAAGGACAAAAAAAGAAAAAAAAAAATTAAATCATCGTAAGGGTGATGAAAATGCACTGCATATGATATTATAATATCAATCCCATGAAGCTTTCCACCAAAGTCTAATCCTATCGTGATTCCAGCCAACACGTCACTTGGACCCTACTTTCCTAACCAAATGCTGACGTTTTTTCGATGATGCAATCCAACCAACGGTCCAACCAAATTTTTTTTTCTCCGTGACAATGTTGTACCTCATGAAAGAACATCTGTGGACTCTCTCGCGCTTTATGCCGAGCATCTTGTATCCCAAGGAGAAAAGGCAGACACGTCACGTGAAACCCTAACGTGTCTGTAATCAAATGAGCAAGGGACTGGCAATATCTAATCACCTAAAACTTGCAATAACTTGATCGAATTCATCATCGACAGTGGCACGAATAAGCGAAACATATTCTATGAAAGTGATGCAAGTTTGAGGCGTGAACTAGATGTCGTGAGGTAGGTGAGTTATCTTTCAGTTTGATCCAATGCCATGGTCTCTTGCAATGGTTGCTGCAATCAAGCCTCAAATGGTCATGAGTCATTTGCACGAGACGTAATGATAATTATCGAGTAGATTTAAATGCAAAAGATTAACTTTTAAAATTCACAAAATTACATGAATAATCTTGTATCTTACGAAAGAATGAGGGCTGCAATATGAAGTCTGGAGGTACCAACCGAATGAATTTATGTAACTTATTTAAGGCTTACGAATATACGTGGAGTGTCGTAGTCAAGGGATTGTGCAGGATGAGCAATACTACGAGATTAGAGATTGTAAAATAGATTTCACATTTATGGATTTATTTTCGATTCCGAAAAAATCAATCTATCCTTTTGCTTTTCACAAATCAATAAACTTAAGAAATTAATCTATTTATCGTATGTAGAGAGAGATACACAATCGACTAAGTAAAAGTACTTATTATTTGACATTCTACCTAGGACAAAGATACTGAGACCCTCAATTAATCTAGTGCATGCATTTTTGTTTGAGAAGCACAACAAATTTGCTTAGTCCCCTAAGCAAAAACAATGCCTACTAAAACTTCACTTCTTCGTGAAATTGCTCAAATAATCAATCATTATTTCGAGATGGACTAACCAGGAACATAACCTGAATCTACCTATCAGCTACTCCTTTTTTTATTGTGCACTGTTTTTCAAAGGTTACAACTTGAAACTGCTGAGTTATTCTTATCAGCAATCAATCATATCTGCTTAAATGTTCAACCGAAAAGCTTAAATTCATAAGTAAAGGAATATTGTATGTACATAAAGATATAGAAACCCCATAAACAAACGATGTGCAATATCTTAACACACCTTTCATGCACAAGTCAGATATAAAATGGTCTACAAAATTAGCATGTTAAATTGCATGTGACACTCTTATTGATAATCATTAATGTTATCCTGATCATTTGCAATCTATTCAATCGTAATATTTGATTATTAACATTATTAAAATTTTTATTTCTGATTTCTACTCCAAACTTATTTCTGGAATAATAATCTATTTCGAAATAGAAAAGTAAAATAATTTTACCAAACGGATTTCTATTCCAGAATTGTTTCTGGAATAGAAAAACTATTTTTAGAACATAAATTTTTTTTATCATGCACCCCCTTATAGTCCGACTATTGGTTTTTGTATGATTGAAATGCAAGAACTTAATGCAACGATGCGAACGGAGAATATCATTCACCGTCAAATTGGGAGATCATGCAAAGTCAATTTCTTTTATATACCACAAACAAAATAAAGACTTCATTGTTTCGCAAGAAATAAATGATTAAGAAAGCATTTTCTAAAAAATAAGTATTTATTTCGTTTGAAATAATCAATCAATATTTTTTTCATTATTGACAAAAATTTATGTCTGAAAAATATTTATTTCATTCATTTTTGTGAACGATGTGGGTCCTTATTCTTAAATCATTTATTTTTTGTGAAATAAATAGATTCAAAGTTAGCTTTCATTCTCTTCATTATATTGGTCATTTGTGCACCATTGGATGTGGCTTCATATGGTAGACAACTAGACATTACTATCATGGGTCTAGAAGTTGCTTTGAGCCCAACAAGCTAAAGGGTCAAATGATCATCCAAGTCACCATGACATGCACATAAACAAGCAAATGATTGTTTGGGTCCTGGGATTGGCCCAACTCAAGCGTCTCTTCGCAATTTAACGGGACGGAGATCTTCGATCCCCGTTCCGTGCCTCGATCCACGTCGCGTGCGTAGACCTCGACGCTTGCCCAGCTTGATTTTGATTTTTGAAAAGAAGAAAATCATCCACATAACTATCTCGACAAAAATACATTTAACCATATTTACATACATATATATATGACGTAAATTTCTCCACCTAACATCATGGGCGTTGTTTGGGTACATCCTATGCAAAATCATTTTTTTCCCCTATGGGAGGAACGAAATAAGAGTCCTTAGAAGGACTCGAAAGATTAATACTTTCCTTCGTGGAAACTATTCTAGGGCTCAAACGTCTCAACTTAGCCGGTTCATAAGAATTATTTGGCGAGTCGTATTATTTTTGAAGATAATCAAGTATCCACGCTTGTGCCACTGAGTTATCAAACGGAAAGGAAAGATTACCAGTTTCTCAGATCCTACGACGGCATCGGGCCGAACACTGGCCGTTTTGAAAATTTGAAGGCCCAAACAGAACCGCCGGCCCATGGTCTAACTGGGCCGCCACATGGGCCAGCGGTGCGGCATATGATGAGCTGGACACGTGACTCTTTGCTTAAGGCGGTAGCGCCACGCCGAACATTCCCAGAGGGATCTTTAGCTTGAAGAGCAAGAATCGAGATGTCTTTTATTTGGGGCCGTCCCGTTCTCCACGTCGACAGCTACTCCCCGGTGGTGATTCTCTGGTGCGGCGTCTTCCTGAATCCCTTTCCTCGCGCTCGTACGCTCGTGAGATCGCGACGGTTGGACGCTGAAACGGCCGGTGTTAAGGTGGGGTGGGGCCTGGGCGGATTAATCAAACAAAATGACAAATATAGGCCCCGATTTGACTGTGCAAGAAAAGGAAATATATGTAAAATTAATTGAATAGCGCAGAACAAAGGGAAAAGCGAAATAAAGCGTTTCGTGGAGGGCATAGAAAAGTCGTTTTGGAGAGGGGGGAAAAGGGGGGTTGTAATTTCCACTTCATAAGATTTGTTTAGTGTGTCATAATCTTTCATGATAATAGGGGCAGCGCTATTTTTACCCCCATTTTGATTAAAACACTCCTTTTTTCCTATTAATTGACCGAAATATCCTCTCTCTCTCTCTCTCTCTCTCTCTCTCTCTCTCTCTCTCTTCAATTTATTGTTTCTTTATTCTTCTTTTTTATCAAAACAACTTTTATTTTTATCATCTCTCTCATCATATAAACATTTAGTTACACATAACAAAATATCATCTTATCCCACCTCCTTTTATCACTTTGCCTAAAGGAGGTTGTTAATTTTTCAGGACATCGTTGATCTAATCACAGAAGCTACATAGAAGACTGGAAATTTCTACTTGTGATTGTCATAACGGTTTATGACCACATGATTAATTGCTTACTTTTTATCAAATGGTTTGATCGAAACTTTATTTTTTAAAGTTCAATTGCAAGATGGATTAATTTTATCAACTCTAGTTTGAATTTTTCGCTCTTCAATTTAATTGTAAAATGAGAGTTGGGAGTCTAGTTACACCTTCTTCACTTTCAAACTCAGTAGAGGAAAATTCTAAGTATATTTTAAAGTTTTGATCCACTTGCTATGAGATTAAATTTACAACCATTATTTACTTTCTTTATGGTAGGAACAAAACTAGAAATTCCTTTTTTTTTTTTTTGCTTTTTGTAATTGTCTTTTGTTAGTATTTAAATATCATCTAAATATAAATATGTACGTTTAACATTTCATCGTGTATCGGCAAATTAACTCGTTTCATATTTTGATAAAGTTTCTTTTTTTATCAAGATCAACTAGATAATTAGATATATAGTTTCACTCAAACTATTAGATAAAAATAGGCAATTATTTGTGTATTCATAAGCCATCATAAAAATAATTTTTTAATCTTCTATGCATCTTTTGTGATAGAAAAAATATGATAAGTTAAATTATAGTTAATAATTTTCTCTAGGCAAAGTGATAACATGATACAAAATAAGATGATATCTTGTTGGGTGTTGTATCATTTGTATATTGATATTAATAAAAGAGGTGATAGAAATAAATTCAGTTTTTCCCCTTAGCCTGATAAAAATAGAAACAACAAATCAAAGAGAGAAGGGGAGGGTATTTCTGTCAATTAATTGAAAAAATGAGTGTTTAAGCCAAAATAGGGATGAAAATAGGGCTGCCGGATAATCAAGTCTATAAATCATCAAACAGAAAAGAAAGATTACCGGTTTCTTAGATCCTATAATAGTGTATCGGGCCAAATAGTGCCCATTTTGATACTTGAAGGCCCAAACAGAACCACCGGCCCATGATCTAACTGGGCCCCCACATGGGCCAGGGGGGGCGCGGCGGACTATGAGCCGGACAAGTGGCTCTTGTCCGAACGCGGCAGCGCCTCCTCTCAACATTCCCAGAAAGATCTTTTGCTTGAAGAGCAAGAATCGAGATGTCCCTTTTTTGAGGCCACCCTCGCTCCACGTCGACAGCTGCTCTCCCCCACAGTGATAGTCATCTGGTGCGGGCATCCTCTCTGAATCCTTCGTCGCGCGGGCGAGATCGCAGCCGTTGGATGCTGAAAGGGCCATCAGCGGCGACGTTGAAGGGCGTGGGGCCTGGGGCCTGGGGCGACCTGGTCAAGCAAGGTAACGGCGGCCCGGATTTGACTGTGCCGGGGAAAGGAAATATATGTCAAATTGATTGAATAGAATAGAATAGATGCATAAGCGAAATAAAAGTGTTTCGTGGAGGGCATAACGTAGTTGCTCAAAGCTTTGATTGATTGATTGATTGGCTTTGTTGTCTGAAAACGCGTGGAAGATTAGGGGTGCTTAGTTTCTAAGAAGCTCTTTAACCCTTGCTTGAATATTGGGTGGATTAACTTAATCATAGCGTGATCCCATTGGAGGAAAGGACTATCTAGAAAAATATATATTAAATTAAAGAATGGAGGATGGAGTTTTCTTAGACGCAAGAGAAATGAGCTTGACTTGGTCTCTCTTGTACCGAGACGATAGAGTGGGTAGCATTCGTCATGAGATTAAAAAAAATAAAATTGTCTATGAAAATGTCGGACCATTTTAAGAAATAACATAAATCCTTTTACTCTCTTCGCACCACGTGACTTGTGCCATGGCTTCCATCTCGTCCTCCACCAATTTCTTCAAGGTCAGTCCAAACAACGAAGCCATGATGCAAAGTTGGATTGTGGTGGATTTGGTGAGCATAAAGAGAGATTTCACATAGCACATTCAAAATGTCTTTAATGGATATATGAGGCGCATTATACCCGATCCATTGGACATATCAATAATGTATTGTGATTTATTGCTAGTTTCAATTAATGGTGTGCATATGCGCCATCCATAAAGTTTGAAAAGCTTATTCAATTATTTTGTGCATTTGCTTAATTGATTCCCTGTAAAGTGATTAGCCTATGTCCACTTCATCATGGGAACTTTTGCATAGAATACCAATGAATGCATCCCTTTAAAAATATATATATATAATAGAAAGACCGTGGTGTTGCCGTGACAAAATTGCCCACTAACTTTTTTCCCTATGATAAAGGAGTTTAAATACAAGTGTGGACTTGCAAGGCAAACGCTCATGAAAAAGCATCGAAAATGACATGAAATTTTCATGATGACATGAACTTTTTGTTAGGTTGATTTTTTTAAATATATATACTAGCCTACTTGCCCATAACCTCATCTGAAGATGACATGTATAATTTGTTTAGGTCACTCGAATTCTTAAGTAAATATTTTTCTTCTCCACTTAGGATGGAATACTCCGTTATTTTAGGAGTTTATGCATATTCTGTTTTCAAAAAGAAAAATCCCCGGAAAATCGAGTAAATAACCGACAAGAGGGAAAAAAAACAAAAAGGATAGAGTTGACTTCGCGCCAGTCTTGCGGGACAATCCGATCATCCGGCTGAGGACCTGCCGTACAGGCCGCTCCACCGGGCCGCCCGTGCGCCCCCGCACACCGGATGATCGCTCCGCTACAGCGGGAAAGCGAAACCAAAAGCACCCCCAGCCGGTCACGTGGGAACCACGGCCTCGACCCGCCACGCGTCGATCGCTCGCCTCAGTAGGTCGCGCGAGCCCGTGCACCCAAAAAAGTAGGGTTAGACGTCAGCTCCCCGCCCCCTGGCCCTCGCGCGTCGATATAAAAACACGCAAAGAAAGGAGGAACAAAAGAAGAGCCCGATTCCTGGGTGGAGCAGTACGTCAAACTTTTTTCACCTCGCAGCCTCTTTTCTCTCTCCTCCTCCTCTTCTTGGACCCAGCTTGCCCGGAGAAGAAAAGATAAGCTTTTTACCGGCCGACGGCGCGGGGGAAGGCGGGGGGGTCTTCTCCATGGAGCTCTCGGTCGCCGCCGTGCGCTGACCGGAGGAAGCCGCGCATTTTTCAGGTCTCTCTCTCCTCCTTCTCCTCTCTGTACTGGACTCCGCGTCGTTGGACGCCGCTTGCTGATTTTCGCCCGCTTCGGTTCGTCCGCCCGCGTGATTGTTCCGTTGATCGGCGGTGTCTTGCTTGTCTCGGGTTGACTTTATGGTTCTTGGGGTGCTTTTTAGTCAGCGAGCGCGCGTTTAAAAATGGAATCTTCTGTGCTTCTTCGTGAGTGGCGCTTGTCCGGGTCCGAAGAACGAGGTTGGGGTTCGATTGGATATGAGTGGTTCATTGCCGATCTTTTGCTTTTACGAGGTTCTTTGGGCGAGTTTTCTGGAAAAAAGTGTGATTCTTGGAGTGTAAATTTGGTGTCTTGATGGTCTGAGTAACGGAAAATGTCAAGAATCTGGAATTGCGAGAGCAGGTCAGGTGATATCCAGTCATTCTTGTTTGCCCCCGCTAGAGGTAGTTGCTTTGGGTTCAAACTCGACAATCGTTGAAGTGGAGGTCGATTTTGGAAATTGGTGAGATGATTTTTCGAATTCTTGTACTGGATGTCCATGGCTGTAGAGGATCCATGGGAACTGGGAAATTTGTAACCGCGGAGGCTGCTTTTTTGGGGGGTAATGTTTGGGTCAGGACGGAAGACTTTTAGTTACTAGTTGCTTTTAGCTGAATCTCAAGGATGTGAGAGAGTCTAGGTAGGTGTGTTCACCCATATGCCGAATTTTCTTGGCTCTGTGAAAAAGCTGCCCTTACCTTGTAATTGCTCACTTCTGCCATCGAACTGAGAAATGTTCCATGTGGACTGTGAAGTTAGCTTTGCATCTTTTGCATGCTTTTAATAACGGTTATCCATGATTTTAAAGGGAGGACCATATGGCAGTAAATTGCTCCCACATTCATGGGATAACTTGTCAACGACCATTCTGCTCCAGCATGCTTGTTGATTGCTTCCATGAATTTGATTGCTGCTTTTTTGCTATGTTACGAGTGAAGTATGCATTACATGGTTGTCAATTGCCGATTGTATTGAAATATAGGGATATATACAATGTTGAGAACATTAGATTCCAATGTTACCTGAGTCTTCAATTTTCTGAAGGGACATTTTCCTCATAGTTATCAATGTTCCTTTTGGATCTGGATTCTGGTCAACTTGAAAACTTACCTGCGTGCATATATTGTCAACTTCTTACAGTATATTAGATTCTTATCTCTCCGTTTTGTGAATCTAGTAATGCTTCTCTGCATGAGTTCCTTCACACTGTTCGACTTGTAAAACTCTAGATAAAAAATGCTATTTACTTGGGATCCAAGTTGATAAAATTATCCTGTATTGCTCAATAAAGCTGATGATCACATCATGTTTTATGGAAAGTCGTAACTAACTTACATTATCTTAAAATTTTCTTCTAGAGGATCACCAGATTCACAGCTCTGTTATGGGCAAAGCAGATCTCTCACCTCCCCATAGTGCAAGGTCCTTTTTGGTCAGTTGGGGCTGACTTGTATCATCTCAACATTTGGGGCTGACCTGTATCATCTCGACATTCGTCTGAAGGATCACAAGATTTACAGCTATGTTACGGGCAAAGCAGATATATAACCTCTCCAATAGTGCAAGATTCTTTTTTGTCAGTGGTTCACGTTGTGGCACCACAGATGGAAGCTCCTGCTCATGTGCGGAGGATGAAACCTGCATCCCGAGAAGACAGCAGACAACTACTGATGTTCCTATTCCACAAGAATCAGCTGCCTTTGTGTCCACACCTTCAGCAAGAGTGGGAGCCTTGACTTCAAGAGATCCTGTTAAATATGTGGGCCCTTGTAAAGCTGAGAATGTTAAGCACTCGAGTCTCTTACCAAATGCTGCATCTGTTCCTATCTTGCAGAAATCTGAGTCTGTCAGTCATGCAAGTGATACGAACCTTTCCCAAAGGGATGCAGGGAACTCAGCACCACTCATGGCTGATCAGGTTTTTAGGGCAGGCATTGCAGCAGTAAATGTCCTATCTGATCTGGTTAATTATAAGGTTCCCAGCTCAGATAGTGGCATTTTGAACTTGCCCAAAAGCTGTATGGTTGATCCAAGCAGGCCGGCTGCAAATGTAGAATCATCCAATGTGAAATCCATCAAGAGAGAGAACTTCTCAAAGGTTCGTCCAAAATCATCAGCCAATAAAGTAGCTGCTTCAGATACTTCTACTTATAACTATGCCCATGATAGAGGGGAGAAAGGCGGGAGATCTAATTTTGAAGGTTTTAAAGGTGTTTATGATGCTGGGGCTAGAAATCATGTTGAAAATACAAGAAATGTATATTCGGATACTCACGATAAGAGAAGAAATACCCATTATTCTCAGAAACCAAAAGCATATCCAGATAGGTTTGCGTCAACTACTAGTTCCATTCATTCTTCTGAAAGGAAGGTTGTGGGGTACTCTGTAGAAGGATTCAATAGACCAACAAGAGATACTAGAGTGCTTTCAGGAATTGCTCCGACTCCAAGGCATTTTTCAAATGCCACTCATATTGTAGAAAGTGTTTCCCGCATATTGCTGCAGAAAGAGTGGGGTTCTGCCACAGAGGAGGCTCTGCGACGGCTAAATTATGCAATGGATGCATATCAAGCAAACCAGGTACTCAAGAAACTACAAGACCATAAAGTTGCCCTCGGCTTTTTTAACTGGTTGAAACAGCAGCCTGGATACAAGCATGATGGGCATACTTATACCACGATGATTGGCATCCTTGGTCGTGCCAAGCAGTTCGGTGCAATAAACAAATTGCTTGAACAAATGGTGAGGGATGGATGCCAGCCCAATGTGGTGACTTATAATCGGCTTATTCATAGTTATGGCCGAGCAAATTACCTGAATGATGCAGTGAATGTCTTTAATCAAATGCAAGCAGCAGGTTGTGAACCAGATCGTGTCACTTACAGCACACTTATTGACATTCATGCAAAAGCTGGGTTTCTTGATATTGCGATGGATATGTATCAAAGAATGCAGATGGCTGGTCTTTCTCCTGACACATTCACCTACAGTGTGATGATTAACTGCCTTGGAAAAGCTGGCCATCTGGCTGATGCCAACCGTTTGTTCCATGAGATGGTTGATCATGGTTGTGCTCCTAACCTAGTTACCTATAACATCTTGATTGCTTTGCAGGCAAAGGCAAGGAACTATGAGAATTCTTTGCAGCTCTATCGGGACATGCAAAGTGCTGGATATGAACCTGACAAAGTGACTTACAGCATTGTTATGGAAGTGCTCGGCCATTGTGGGTATCTTGAGGAAGCAGAAGCAGTTTTTGTTGAGATGAGGCAGAAGAATTGGGTGCCAGACGAGCCAGTATATGGTCTCTTGGTGGATTTGTGGGGGAAGGCTGGTAACATTGACAAGGCCTGGGAATGGTATCAGACCATGCTGAATGAGGGCCTGCGCCCAAATGTACCCACTTGCAATTCGTTGCTTGGGACCTTCCTTAGGCTTCACAGGCTATCAGATGCTTTTCACCTCTTGGAGAGCATGCTGGCTTTAGGTTTACATCCTTCTCTCCAGACTTACACTTTGCTTCTCAGTTGCTGTACAGAAGCTGAATCGCCGTCAGACATGGGGTCCTGTTGCCAGCTCATGGCAATAACAGGCCACCCTGCGCACATGTTCTTGCTGTCCATGCCAGCAGCTGGACCAGATGGCCAAAATGTGAGGGATCACATGAGCAGGTTCTTGGAACTGATGCATAGTGAGGATAGAGAGAGCAAGAGGGGACTTGTGGATGCAGTCGTGGACTTCCTACACAAGTCTGGGCTCAAAGAGGAGGCTGGCTCTGTTTGGGAAGTGGCTGCTGAGAATAATGTGTATCCAGATGTCGTCAGAGAGAAAAGCTCAATGTATTGGCTTATAAACTTGCATGTAATGTCAGACGGCACCGCCGTGACCGCACTTTCAAGGACCCTTGCTTGGTTTCGTCGGCAGATGCTTATGTCAGGAATGAGCCCACACCGGATCGACATAGTTACTGGGTGGGGTCGGCGCAGCCGGGTGACGGGGACTTCTCTGGTGAGGAATGCCGTGCAGGAGCTGCTGGACATATTCAGCTTCCCTTTTTTCACCGAGAATGGCAACTCTGGCTGTTTCATCGGGTGTGGGGAAGCACTCAATAGATGGTTGCTTCAGTCTTATGTGGAGCGCATGCATCTACTATAGTAGACCGAGAATGGTATGCTTTTTGCTATGTTTATTCTTCATCAGAAACTCACAGCTCCCAACAATTTTGTTGCCGATGTCAGGCTGAAGCATGCGGCTGTAGGCTTCACTTGAATTTTTGCATTCCAGTGCTGCTAATTTATCTGTTCTAAATGTGTATGTATGGGATATAATAATTAGGTGTGTTGAGATTCTTATGGTACTACTGCTCTTGGCTTCGCACGAGTTGCAATGACTGGTAGATATAGTCGGTCCTCTTGACATGTGAATTGTGGATCGCCTCTTTTAAAGGTGAATTCACATTGCTTTGTACGAGTCCTGCGAGCACGGTAGATGAGCACTTGCATGACAGTACGTGAATTAAGGACTAGTCTCTCCGCCCCCCGACCGAGCATGAGAGTGAAACCAACGAGGAGTTTTCCTTGGGATCATTTGCTCCGATGTGGATGATGGAAGTTATGGCATGGGATCCATTTTACCCTTGGCTATAAAGTGATGAAGCTTTCGTCAAGGTTGGTTTGTTGCAACTTCTAACAGTGATGTCTTTTTTATAATTTTCCTATACAAAATTGAAGATATTATTAAAATTGTAAAATCTTAGGAAAAAATTGCACGTCTTTAGTTGTTAGTGAAAGATAAATTTTAAAAGGTTCGAGCATTTTACATTGAAGAAAAGTTAAAATGAGTGCGCTACAAGATTTATAAAAGTTAAGGGCGCGTTTGGTAACGTTTCGTTTAAAAATTGTTTATGGGACGAGAAATAGAAAAAAGTATTTCTACTTCGGGGAATAATTTTGAACAAAAAAACGCGTTTAGTAAATGCATTCAGAAATATAAAAAGAATAGAAACACGTTTGATAAATTTGTATAATTTTTTTTAATATTTTTATTTTATTTTTCTTATTTTCTTATTTATTTTTTTTTTTTTTTTTTTTTTTTTGGCGGGCCTTGGCCGGGCGAGGCTTGGCCTCGCTTGGCCGGGCGAGCTTGAGCTCGCCCAGATCCGGCGAGGCCGAGCTCGCCCAGGCCGGCGTGAGGTCGGCCGAGCCTCACCGGGGCGGCGACGCTCGGCCTCATCGGGGGCCAGCAACGCTCCAGCGAGGTCGCCGGCCCTCGACGGCCGGTCGTCGGCCATGGCCGAGGTCGGCAATCGGCCAAAGAAAAAAGAAAGAAGAAAGAAGAAGAAAAGAAGAAGAAAAAAGAGAGAAGAGAGAGAAAATGTGTTCTTCAAATGTTAAAGAAACAAGAAACAAAAAAATTTTGTTTCTTGTTTTTGTTCTAGATATGTTTCGGGAACAAAAAAATACTTTTGAACAAAAATGCACCCAAACGCGTTTACGTTCTTTTTTGTTCCCAAAACAAAAAAAAAAAAAAAAAAAAAAAAGTATTTCTGGGAACATAAACGCTTTTTACCATGCGGGCCCTAAAAAGTCGCTGCAAAAGGGCTGTTCTTTCAAATATGACACGGTCAATTTTATTTAAAGTAGTTTTTCTTTTATTACGGTTTGAATTTAAAACGAAATGACAACAATGAACCATCTATTTATTTTATTTTATTTTTATCGAAAGCAAATTGTATTTGTTGCTCAAAATAATGCATGAGAAGTATATAGAGTTCAAGGCAAAGTGAATCAAAAATAGAGCAAAGCTTAAGATTACTACATTAACAAGGAGAATCAATAGAGTATCAGCATGGTTAAACATACACTCGTTTCAGATGTATGCTTAAATTCAACTTTCTTTTCACCATTATCATAAGAAGACAACCAAAATAGGTTGAACACACACCAATTTAACATTTTAGAAGGGCAATTCTTCGTGGTCTAGCGAGATGTTGAGCTCTTGCAATCACCGATAAAGCAACAGGAAAATGACATACATACATAGAGCAAAATGGTATCAAATCTCCAAAAATATGTTTATATTAAATTTCCAGATCTAAATTGGAAGAGTTCAAATTCTAAGATTTATAGTATTTAGATCTTAGGAACTTTAAATTTTATCTAATAAACTCTAAATCAAGTTGGGTAGATCCTTGTGCCCCTTTGAGTGCGATCAGTCCAAAAGTTGTTTTCACGCCCATTATTCACTTTGGCATATGCCAAGTTAACGGACGGTAAATTAGAAATCTCATTACCATTGCTCGTGGCAGCCCAATTGCAAAGTAATTTCGCGTTTGGATTATAGTGATAGGTTCCCACCAGGGATGTAGTGTATAGCTGTATGTTTCAAGCTGAACATGTTCTGCAACAGGGTCTTGTGATAAAAGATTAAGGGGTAGCATGGAGTAGTTTAGTGTGGAGATTGCACACCTCGCATGGCGTGGGCGTTTGGTTGATGAGATTGAGGTTGCATTGTCCCTTGTAGTCTCTCTCGGATTTTCAAAACCGATTCGAATTTTATGATTTGCCTAACTTAGAACAATGGACATTTGCCGAGAAGGTTGAAACGATGGGAATTTTTTTTTTTACTGGGCAACAGTTGAGTCACATGCGCTGCAAGTTGCTTAAATCGTCTTTTCAAGGTGAGATCCAGTACGAAAGCGAAACCCGCCGAACCGGGTCAAACTAGGGTTTTGACCTCCAATTGTACTAAGGTGAGGAATGGACTAAGGTCCGACAAGTACCTGATCATATCGATTGGTCTAGTATGATCTGATTTTTCGGAACTTGCTTTGAGCTAACCTAGTCCCCCTTTTGACGAAATGGACATGGCGTTGCCATTATTGCCGCTGGCAGGACCATTGTCGTCCATGGCTCATATGTTTGCTAATATGGAAAAGATGTGTGTGTGCGCGTGTGTCCGTGTTGAATTTCTAGCTTTAAGTCAAAAAAGTTTAACCTTACACAACTTTTAGCTTTAGTTGCACGATGACTTATCAAAAAGAATTATATGTGTGTCAATACCTTATTTTTGGTTATTCATTTAAAGTTTTGATTGTATAGAATATTAGGGATTAATTTTTAACTTCTAAACAAAAAATATCATTATCATATTATATAAGCATATTGGTGTTGAGAGCATTTGCATTGATAGCAATATAATTTATTAAAATTAAAAAAAAATCAAATATAATTAATTTAAAAAGAAAAAAGAAAAGCGAAACCGGGCCGAGGGCAAACCGGCCCGGCCCATTTTCTTTCTTTTCCCGGCCTAGCTTTTTGGTCCCTTCCACCTACTCCGTCTATTCGCGATCGCCGCATGCATGTCAAAGGACGACGGTACGAAAAGCTTTTACGACGCTCCCTCTCCCCATGGAATTTCTCCATCCTCCTCCTCTTCTGCCTGCTCTAGCTTTCGGGGCGACGGGGGAACGCCCGCCGGATTCCGCTGCTGCGGGCGACGACGGAGACGGAGACGGAGACGACGATGAAGAGGAAGGAGACTTTGGCTTTCCATGTCAGGGAGGGCAGCACGAGCACCTCTCCCTCTGCCGTGCCCGACAGATGGTTCCTTCCCTCTCTGCTTCCCACCCTACTTTCACTTTTCCTCCTCCTCTTGTGTCTGCTTATATGCTTTCTCTATTGCGTCCTTAGGTGGGATTTTCGGGAATGGTCGATGATGCTTTCTTAGAGAGGTAAGGACTGGAAAAGGGTAACCCGAAAGATGGCGAACCACGAGGAGCGGGGGCCCGATGCTGCGCGCCCTGGATGGCTGGCTGCAGTTACAAAGCTTCCGCCGGTGGCTCTCTCTCACTCCAATAGCTTGGTCGACCTGTCGAGGCTTGGCACTCGGCCCATTGGAGGTCCTCCTTTGAGCATTGATATGGCTGGGAGTGTCGGGAGCGACCCTCTGGGTAGATTTTACAGGTCTGGCCCCCTCATCTCTTTCCAAATTCAAACCTAAACATCCCTTCTCACCTTTGATGATTGATGCTTCTTCAAGAAAATGCACTGTCTTCGCCGGCCAGCCAAAAAGTTTATACGTCTCTGATACAGCGGTTCTGTGGCTTTGGAGTTTTGGCCCAAACTTGGAGATATCAGTCAGAGATGTTGATTGATTGCAAAATCTTTCTTTTTAAAAATAAAGAATAAGAAAATTCCGGAGGATTCATGCTTCGTTCCCATAATTTTCTGCTTATATTATCTTCATCTCTGGTCCCACTCTGTTCCTAATTCAACAATGAAAATCCATGTAAATGCGAAAAACTGAAGGCTACTTAAAAGATGCATGTAACTATCTAAGGACTTAGAGTTGTGATTTTTCATTTTGCGGAAGTTCTCCCGATAACATATTCTTCCCTACTTCCGTTCTCTTCCTTCAATGAGCCAAGCCTTATCATCCAATTTAGTCAAACACCATCTCATCTTTTGCTTGGCGTAGGTTGACGAAAGCCAAGAGCTGTTGTTCTCGAGCGACGTGGGTGAAAAGGAAAATTTGCAGAACTAATTTTAACTTTAGTCACTTCTAACACATCAGATGCTGAGAGGGTAGAGGTAACTTTACTGGGAGTAATCAGGGGTAGGCTTCTTCTCATTGTTCAGTGAAACAAGATAGAAAAGTCAAAATGCAAAACGATAATTGGGCTTACACATGGAAAAAGATTTAGAGTGTGCAGGAAACATAGGCGAAGTACCAAAATATCTGATGGATTGAGTATTAGTTGTAAGATCTATTAAGATGAGGCATAATCTACTATGCAGCGCTGCTTCAAGAAGAATGACTTTGTTTTTGAGATGACATGCAACTAAGGCATAAGGGAATAGCCTGTTTGTTGTTCTGGAGATCGTGGGCACTGGGCAAGACATTGAGCATCCAAAGCATAGTGCTATTCCTTTTTGTGCAAGGTCTTTTCCTTTTGTTGTCGAATCATCAGCAGATGGATTTTTAAGGTTTTCAGCTGGCGGAAATCTAACTCATAAGATCTCCGGAAGGGCCTTGTCAAGTTGACTCATTTATCCTGCATGTATACCAAAAATTGTTACTTCCTGGATTTGGATATATGGTCAATCACTCCTTACTATTGAGAAAATATTACGTACATTAATAATGCCACCTCATTTTTACTCTGAACCATTCAGCATATGACACCTGTCTAGATGGGTCCACGTAATCCCACTTAAAATCAGAGTGCGGGTGGAGGGCAGCACATTCTCTCTCTCCTCCTCCAACGTTGGATGCTCTCTATGCACTCTACCCAAACGCACTGAACCTTCCCATCTAGCGCTTCCTCCGACAACCGTCGCTCCCTCTTGACAACGACCTTTCTCTCTCCACTCGATGGCCTCATCCTCAGGGCTGCATTCTCTTGGCACACTCTCATGACGTCTTTCTTCCCAAATCGCACTCTCTCCGGACTGCCAACTTCAGTGCGTTGGGGTAGAGTGCAGAGACAACGTCGAGCGTGGAGGAGGAAGAAAGAGAAGACAGAGGAGAGAAAATGCTCTGCTTTCCACTGTTGATTTAAACAGGGACGACGTGGACCCGCCTAGATAATTGTCACATTCTGAATGATTCAAAGTAAAAATGAGGTGTCATTGTTAGGTTACGTAATATTTTCTCCCTTACCATTACCTTTCTTTTCACGTGGTCAGGGCACGTCGTCCTCTGTTAACCATGATTCATTCCTGGCTGGCATGGTTTCCAAAACAAATGTCCTCATAGTTGAAGGTTATTTATTTGAAATTCCTGATACCATCAAAACCATAGTAAAAGCATGTGAAGAAGCACGCAGGGGTGGTGCTTCAGTTGCAATAACTGCCTCCGATGTATAATGCATCGAGAATCACTACCATGATTTCTGGTAAGTTCACTTGCTTCATTGACCTTCAATTTGCTAGCCTGAAATTTTTTTCTTGGACATGGATAAATCCGGCATCCCATGCTTGAAGAGTGTACCCCATGAAGTATTTGCTCGTCCTTCCAGTTGTCGTTTGGGTTTTCCACACAGACAGTTTCCTATGCTTCTTGAGGTTGTTAGAGGTACTTTTCCAACAACTAATGACCAGGGAACTGTTGGAGCAACTCTTTTTTCCCCCTAATTTTGAGCTTGTTGCCAATTAAGTAGTGTTGTACGTGAAAATTAATCATCAGTGGTCGTGGTAGATTAGGTAAACTAGCTAAATGGTTTCTTTGTTTAAATCGATGGTGACCAATGAATCCAGTGACTGTCCGGTGGCGGCGACGAGTTGTATTCCGAAAATTGGTGGCGGTCAATGATAATTCGCGTGATTTCTGGCTCGATATAGATCGATGTTTGAGTCTTGTTGTTCTGGAGATGTCAGGCGAGGCGTTGAAAGCAGCCGGGCGTGTGAGGAGTCGGCGATGAAGTGGGTGAGAGGGAGAGATTGAGCTTCGGGGTGTAGCTAGGTTTGGTAGATTTTGAGCTTATGCTTAATTGGGCTTTTTACTTGGCGTGGTCGGCCTTGTTTAGGTAGGACTTGATTTGGACCAGGTCTGTTCTTTGATGAATTGGGCCTTTTTGGTCGAACTTTAATGAATTGGGCTTAGAAAGGTAAGAATTGGAGTGGGCTTGAGGATTAGCTGAATTGTGCCCTTTAGCTTAGGCCGTGAGTACAAAATCAGCCCATGTTCTGAACGGGCCTTATGGCCCAACCTAAGTCACTATTTTCCAGATTAAAATATTATTTTCAAAAATATTAATTTAACAATTTTTAAAAATAAAAAATTCGTGAGAAAAATTTTATTTTATTTTTCTGAAAATTAGGAAGAAGCTTCAGTATTAGTTTTTGAGTCATTTTCTTTTAAAATGTGCAAACATCTTTGAAAAAATTGTGTTCAAAATTGAACAAATTCTTAGAATTTTATAATAGGCTGCGGATGTTCTTAGAGACAAATGCAAGGTTGTCATTGCGCAATTATATTTCAATTTTTGCTGGATTGCACACTTTCAATATGTTGATTATTGTTTCCCTCTAGCCTAGTTAGGAATGACATTTTTCATATTTCTTAATGTAGGATTCTTGCCTTTCCTTGCAACTTATTTAATGATTCTTTGGTTGCTGATTATTATTTTAATGATTATGCATATACATAGTCACCTCACATGTTAATGAATCGGTTTAAAATCAATTCAAACTGTCTAATAAATATCTTCTTGAAATTAACAAGTTTATATATCGAAATGGCACTAGTTAATTAATTAGTGTAATTAAGTATCAAGCCTTAGACTTTCTAGTTTCGTAGGAAGCGATATATACTTTCATATCTCACTATGTTTTAAGTCAATCCCAATAGGCTAATGGTGCTTCCTCATTACAATATCCTCAAGAATCCATTGAAGTTATATGGGCTTGGGAGAGCTTGCATTTAATCGAGGGCTATAGGCTCGTCTTTTAAACAATACAACATATTGACGTGGACTGTGCAATTGTAATCATTTTTCATTACCTTAACGCTTTACATTTCCATGCAATTAATAAAAACATGTTGATGGTCTTTGAGCACTTAAAATCTCTCGTTTAAATTTTTAATGAGAAGTTATTTATACATGTTAAAGTTACTAAATTAAGGGTTTTTTTTTTTTTTCTAGTAAGAAAAAGTAATGAAAGTTTTTGATCATCTTCTAAAGTAGTGAAATGAGCTTTGCTAGAGTGACAATCTAATGAGGTTCAAATAGGATAAGTAGAATAGAAAGGAAAAAAAAAAAAAAAAAACACATACTAGATTCTTCAAAAGATTATATCCACTAACCAAAATTCCATGTCCATGGAACCTAATCCAAACCCCCAGTTGGTCGCCAACGGTAGTGAAATTGACAACTTAAATGTTACTATCACTAAATATAACTTAATGACATTATGACATAAATCGTTTCTATGTTAACTGCTAGTCATTTAGAAGTGGGCAAGAGTTATTAAGAATAACAAATAAAGTTAAAAAATAGATAATGGATGACTTGATTATACTAATTTACTTAATTACACTTTTTAAAAATTTTAGGATTTGATTTCATTTTCGTGATAGAGTTTTAGGGTTTAATTGTACTTTTTAAAAATTTTAAGACCGGATCGTATTATAAGATTTCATGTGTATCCATTCCTATATAAATAAATAAATATGTTTGTATGTATTTAACTATTATTTTTACAACAATTAAAACGAACGCCTAATCCACTCTCCCTTTCTAGTTTCTCTTTGCGCAGAGCAGGATTCGCGATCGTGATTCATGAGCCCTAGACCTAGAGCGAGCACTTCTCTGAGTTCTTCCTTCAGGTTCTTATCCTCTATCGCCTCCCCTCGCGTCTTGAGTCCCGTGCATTGCCCTCGTAATCGCCCTCTCCTCCGCATTATCTCCGGCCCTCGGCTCCGGTCCCGGACGTTTGCTGGTTGTTGTTTTCCGTCCTCGGTGGCGCGTGAAGTTTCGTCCGGTTGCCTAAATTGATCGGCTGATTTTGCATTTGTCCCTGGCTGATTTTTTTTTTTTTTTCCTTGGTTTTTCCTGTGTAGTTGTTTGTATTGTGCACCAACACAGAGAGAAGTGGAGAAATGGCGGTGGTGGATGAGGAAGAGAAGAGAAAGAGGAGTTGTTTTCCTGTGTAGTTGTTTGTTTTAGTACATGCGCCTCGTCCGATCTTTCTTCCATCTAAGTCGTGAGCTTAGTTGGACCGCTCGGTCTGGTTACCAAGTAGGTCCAGGACCACCCCAAATGGGAACCGATTCGGCTCCTGGTCCTAGCGCGGAAACCGATCCACCTGGAACTAATCAACTCACCGCTTATTTGCCGTCCTGTCAAGCTCGAATTTTCCCTTGCAACTCACTCCTCTCAACTTCCTTTTCCTCTCCCTCGTCACAAGCACTGCACATCCTAAATCTTGCCAGCATAGGAAAATTTTTACTCACATTAAGTGACCATTGCTTGAAACCATGGGACTTAAGCAGTCATCTCCGACAGTTTCTCCGTTTCTAGAGTTGGAACTGTTTCCGGAGGTTCCAACTCCGAACGCAGTCTCTATTGAACCCGGTGCTTCTAGCTACTCCGCCTTGCTTTAACTTGCGTATGCAATCTTTACTAAACCAAAGGCGCTTCTAGCTCCTCTGCTTTGCTCTAACTCGCAAATGCTGTGGTGGTATCTTCTGGCTCCTCTGCCTTTTCTCTTTGGTAGTATTCTTCCAAAATTCAATGTTTTTCTTGTGGACGATTATGTGTATATCCATGAGAGGATAACAGCATTAGCTTTGACCTTCTTAAACCTGATATTATGGGGAATCCTCCACTATGAATGATAAAATTTTTCTCATCCTCCAATGATGCTGCTTGCTTTCTCCAAAAAAGTACCAACTTTTCTTTGAATCTGGAAACAAATACAATGGTCGAGTATCTCCTCCAAGAATTTGAGGAATTTACGAAGTTGGATGGCTATACAATGATCAAATATTTCCTCCCAAGAATTTGAGGATTTTCCGAAGTTGGATGGCTCCTAAGAAGCTGGCATGAGACCTAGTCCATACTTCTAAAATAGAGGACCTGAAGTAATGCCTTGTAGATCATCCATTGTAAATTGCAAAACTGAGCTAGAAATGTGCACTTTAAATGGCGAGGTCGACCCTCGCCTTGGCTAGGCGAGGGCCTATCGGATCTGGCAAGGCTCGGCCTCGCCCAGCCTTGGCGAGGGCCGAGCTCACCGGATTTGGCGAGGCTTGCCCCCGCCGGCACCCTAGCCTCTAGCCGGCTCGAAGAAGAAGAAGATGGGAAAAAAAAAAAAAAAAAAAATTAAAAAAAAAATTAAAAATTCGAAAAATAAAAATAAAAATAAAAAAATTGCCACATTAGCGTTCACCGGCTGGTTGTCCCTCACCTGGCGTCCACATCGCCGGCTGGCTAATTTTGGCCAAATGGATTAAATTGGCACAATTATAAAATGTTTAGAAATAGACGGCCCGAAAAAAAAAAAAAAATTTAGAATTGAATTGACACAATTGCAATAAGTTTAGGACTTTTTTGGTAATTCATATCTTGCTAACAAGTTTTGATTTCAAATTTTGTATAATAAAGTCTCTGGGTTCAACAGATTTTCTAGCACAACTTGCCTACTGGAAAATAAAATCCAGACCAAAGAATGTAAGAAGAACCTACTTGTTGGCTTTCCCATGTCCTTTTCTTGCTCTATGCTTCTTATGCTTCTAGTTGTTCTTTTCTTTCGAAGATGTAGCTCCTGCAGCTTCAGATCTTTTAGTAGAAATGTTCTCACTCAATCTCAGCTCACTTAGAATAAAAGCATTATGATAAAGAATATTTTGGTCTAAAGAGAAAAAAAAAAAAAAAGAATATAGCAAAAGATCTTAGCACTTATTCTTAGAATTGACTTTACAAGAGGTAGCAATGCTAACTGATATCCACAGAGAGACCCTAGAGTCTATCCTCCACTTGCTGCATCGTGGAAATTCTCTCATTATCGTGGCGTCAATTTTGACTATCTGCATGAGCAAACAATGCTAATTACTCAAGTATCTTACTTTTCAATGAAAAATTAGAAAGTAATCACAACCTCATGAGAAACTCGGTTTTTCTACCTACACATTTTAAGAATCTTCTACACTGGATGCAAGACCACATGGCCTGCAAGTCAGGCTACCACAAGCAGCTACTTACTTCCAAATAAGCATTCCGAGTTTCAGCTCCTTCTAAGACTTGGAATATTGCATCCACCTTGCACCTACTCTCAAGTTCATGTTTTTGTATATGCTCACTCAATTGTTCCCTCAAAACAAACATGTTGCTCCGATTTGCACGTATGGGCCTGCTAGATTTTGCACTGCTTTCTTCATAATCCATACATTCGAGTGCAATCAATGTTGAGTTTAAAACTCTAGTCTTTGGTCACAAAGGCAGCAGAGGTCATTGTATTGTTGTATTGCTCCTGAAGTATCTTAACTTGGGTACTTTTTCACCTTGACGTGTTTTCTCTTTGATATTATTTTCCAAGATTTCAATGCTTCCCTTGTGGTGGATTTTGTGAATATCCAAAAAAGGATGGCAGCATTAGTTGTGGCCTCTTAAAACCAGATATCAAGAGAATGTCCTGAACTAGGAACAATAACATTTTTTTTTCTTCATGCCCTAAGTGATTTCTGTTTCACCTGTCAAATGTTGGCAAGATACGCACGAGCTTATTCAAATTTAGCTGCCTACAAACTAGTACATATTGCTGGCTGTAGTCTTCTTACAACTATTCATGATGTTGGGTTTTGGTGAAATGGAAATTTTACATTCGGATTCTTCCAAGGTAATGACTTGAGAAGCAATATGATCGCTTTACATATACCATGTGCATAAATGATCACTTTAGTGGTGGTGTTTATAGAAATTATGATGGCGCAATCCCAGGATTTAGCAGAAATGAACTTTTACTGCTCACCCCCGTTCCGCAGTTATTATACTCAAATGATTACTCTTTTGTTGATCTGATCGAATGCATGACTATAGGGTAAACTCATTGCTGCCATCACATTGTGACTTCTTATTAGTTTGCCATCAAAGGACGGCAGTGCTTCTCGTCCGTCTTGAGGCATAAACAAATTGCTTCACCTTTGGCCTTGAAATCAACAACTATGGCAGGGTAGCTTTTGGTGTCCTGCATGTCAAAGGCAAATAGCGCAAGAGGGTTTGCAGTAACATTCGAAGAATGCAATGAAACCATACCTGCGCTCTCTCTCTCTCTCTCTCTCTCTCTCTGAGAATATACGCTGTTCATATTTCTTTTTAGTTTCTATATTTCTCCATCTACTTCACATAATTCTACGAAATACTTCTGGGTTGTCTATCTTTCGGCATTTGTAGACCTGATGACTGTGCTTATTGACTCTATCGCATAATGGCTTTGCTTTTGGGGTTGCCTCCTCAAGGCTCAAGCTACGTCTATTCTAGCAAAGACGTGGCTAGAAGCAAGCGGTGCCACTTCGGGGTATGATTTTCTGTTCTCATCTTCCCTAGGAGAGCATCACGACATGGTTTCAAGCAATAGAAAACTTTTAGTACCATGTTATCCGTCTAGCTGATCTAGTGGGCTGATGGTGCCCCTCTAACGTGAAATTCACCAGCCGCCGTGTCACTTTGCCCTTTTCCACGGAATCCTACTTTTAGAATGCATAGACATGAGGGGGAAGACGAGTGGGCAGTTAGATTTTCCATTGAAAGGATTAACTAAGTTCTGGATGATTGAGTCTTGACTTAATTGAATTTGTGAAGCATTGTGAAAGATGCAAAATCATCTGTCCATCCTGCATATTTACTGCTTTTCCCATGATGCATGTGACGACTAGTTCTGCTTTTCGATGATGGCAGTGGATTAGAGTAGGGATGATGGTCACATACGACTTCTAGAAATGGCGTGGAGCAATTCCTTTGCTGTTTTCCGTATCTAGTTTCAAGAAACGATGTACTGGTCCACGAATAAGTTAATGCTTCTGAATGAGATATACATGTTACGTACTCGATACCCACTAAACTTTATTAGACTCCCGCTTTGGATTGTATAATTGTGCTGCATGAGCTTGCGAAAGACTTAACAATTATGCCCTTTCACCCGTATTCATTTGCATCGAAGACCTACCATATTTTCCCGTAATCTCAATTTACACAATGGGCCTGTTTGGTTCAACTTCGGGAAATGGTTTTGTGTTTCCCTAAGTATCTTTGAGTGAATGAGTATTTTGTGAAGGCAAGTGTGTTTGGAAACTTAATTTTTGTGTACATTTTGCAAAGGAGCTTTGAGGTGAAAAGAAAAAGATAAAAAAAAGAAAAGAAAAGGGAGGAGGAAATGCAGTGGAAGATCGTGAGGGAGCGGCTGGTGGTGGTGGGGAGGCAGCTGGTGGCGGTGGCAATGGCGGTGGCAGAGGCGGCTCGCCTGAGGTCCTGAGGTCGGCGACCTCAGGCAACGCCCTGGGTTGCTGCCTGAGGTCGAGAGGCTCCCACTCAAGATTTTTGTGATCAAATTATCGTCAAGCCCACGTCTTACGTGCCCAGCATCTTCAGCGAAGACAAACCGGCCGACCAGGACTTACACCGAGTCACCTGCAAACTCACTAGTGAAGTGCACCCGTCCAAAAGCGGTAATACGTTAACCATAGTAAGTAGTCTCCAAAGAAACATCCCGCACGCCGTTTCTGACGGCAAAGCGAAGCCACGGATAAATTTGCCGACGCCAGTCGTCGAGAGAGAAAGCTTCAAGGTGGAATTTCTCTACCTTCGCTGCCGTGGAGCGATTCAGCGCTTCACTAACGGAGGAGACGAATTGCTTGCGATTCTGAGGGCCGTCGAAATAGTTCCGGGAGAGATTGAAGTAGGGAGTGGAGGTGGAAACGGAGCGCCATCGCCTGGAGAGAGTGGGGGACCTGATGATGTCCTGAAAGCTGAGAAAGAATGAGATTTCTTGGATTATGGCGTCGGGCAATTCGCTGATGAAATCCTCCTCAACGTGATCGTCTTCCTCGCCTGCCCCGTCTCGTTCGCAAGGAAGATATGCGGTTCCTTCTCTCTCCTTCGGTCGCCATCTCCCAGCCACCGACATGACGGAGGAGGTTTCAGCGGGCGACAGCGTCGGCAGGGTTCGATTATTTTAGAGTCATGCTCGGGTAAGGGCCCCATCCCTCTTAAACAAGAGAAGGTGCCTTCCTTGCCAAGCGATTTTCCAAAGATACCGGTTAAATTGCTTAGCCGATTTCAATTGAAAATTGGGATGGAAAATATCCCTTAAAGGGGTGATAGTGAGATTCCTTATATGATAAAAATTAAATGAGGAAATGATTAAAGTGAATAAAATCAATAAATAACTATTACATTATAAAATTTATGATTCGTAATTATTTACATGATCACCAATTAAGTTACCATAATCAAGAGCTCAAATCAAGCAACTATAATGTCAAGTTTCATGACTCAAAAGGATCTATATGACATGACTGTTGCAGGCTTTGCAACTCACACCCATTGTTATTTGTTGCAAGCTTAAATTAAGTAGCCATGGCTACAAGCTCGAATCTTAAAATATTTTTTCTTTTCTACATATATTTTATGGTGTATTTTTATTTACAAATATTCCATGACAACCATATTAGGGTAATGAAGTGACACTGGAGAAAATCAAGTCCACGGCTAACTGTTTGGTAAAAGAAATAAACTTAAAAAAAAATTGAAAGTCCAATGTTTCTATGTTATGTGCACTTTGGGTATTTAGTATTCTTCATTTATGAATTCTTAAATATCTTCTATTTTATTTCGGACAATATTCCACCATCTAAAATTTGTAGTCAATTACCTCTTAGACTTCCTTTTCTTGAATAATGTCATTAGATTTGTTTCTTACACAAATACAAAACCATGACTTTTTTTTTTTTTTTTTTTTTTTTTTTTTCTGGTTGCCCATAGTAGATAAGATAAAATGGATGGCTTAGGTTGCACCGTTACTTATCAAAGGTAACGGTGCCGTCATGCAAGCACACTCCATTATTTTATAGGACAATGTGGGCTGGGTCTTGCGAAAATGTTTAAAGGATTGCATGCATGGGAGGTCATGAAGTTTGTTTAGAAAGCCTAATTAAATCTCAAAACTTATAATTAAATCCTGAAAATTTTCAGAGTTATGTAGTCAAATTTTTCTATTAATTTTGTCTAACTTGATTAACCCTGGTTGTTCTTATTATTTTTTCTATCCAACTAGCAATGAGCCAATGATGGGGCTAAAACAATGTCCGTCTCGATCCAAATTTGATTTTTTATAAGAATTTTTTTAATTATATTAACAAATAGGCTAATCTTTTTTAAAAAATAAATAGGAAAAAATCACGCATGGTTTCTTGGATTTTTTTTTATTTTAAATTTAGATGATTTTCTAATTTAATTTACATGAAACTTGGATTAAAAAAAAAAGATTTGTACTGAAATAACGTCATTTTAGCTTTATGCTAAAATAATAAGAATAACCCGTGTCGATATTTTTTGTTAGCCAAGTTGGACAAAATTAACAAATGGAGTTGATCGTACCAATTCGATAATTTCTACAACTTGATTAACTTTTCGTAAATTTTAGGACTTAATCTCCTCAATTCATGTATCTCTTGAGTTCATAAATATCTTGGATTCATGTATTTATTTAACATCATTAATTCATGTATCTCTTTAGTACATGATTTCTCAAATTCTATTAGTAGATTTGAACTATTCTTCATTCCTTCAATCACCTGCCTCTTCTCACTTCAATTTTTCTTTAAATGTGTTCTACTTGTATAGTGCTAATTCAAACAGATTCAAGATATTTTATCTTGGGATGCATAGTTCATGATGCTACTTAGCATCATTGGTAGGAGGTAATCATTTTAAGGAGATTCAGTTAGCCATACCTCACCTCTTTTTTATTTATTTTGTTATCATTTTTTTCGAAGTTATTATTTTTTGGTTACAATATACAATATTACGTATTTTTCAGTCCAACATGACTATACTAAACACATCGAGATGGATTAACATTTGATCAAACAAAATCTAGGTGTCAAGATAGTACGATTCTCATTTAAATCTGAAAACTGAGAAATATACTCACCAAAGTTGTCCCTAGTAAGATCTTCTACAACTCATTTGACAAGCTAGGCATTGGTGATATCTATACACCAACTTGGGAGGGAGTGTCAGCGTGAATCGTCAATTAAGACTAATGGAGAAATTGTGGGGCTGATTAATTGCTAAATTTGTGTTGTGTAATGTTCTTATTTTAAGGATTAAGCAGATTCTTAACCTAAGATAGTGCATAGCCTAAAATAGCTTTTGATAGTTATTTCTCTATATAACTATCTATGTTTTTGTATTTATTCAGAAAATATATTGAAGAGAGAAAAACATCTCTAATCATCATAGTATCAGAGCAAAGATCCTATGGTTTTCTGCTATGACAAACCTCGATCCAAAAACTAAAAAAGGAAGTAACTAGACCTGATCAAATACTATGTGAGAAAAAACCGATTTTGCGCGCCAACAACATGACGAGAGTCTTTCTACGATTGCCATCCTTAATGACTTAGCGGCCTAGATGATACAAGTCTTGACCCAAAATCACGCTCTAACCCAAACATCAAACAACGATTTTTTCGCTGCATAGATTGGCATTAAGTTGGACAACACCAATTATATACCTTATGGTCCCAAGTTGTTGAGATGTCTATTCTTGACAAAGACAGATTGGGATATATCAATGGGTACTTTCCACATGCTCAGTTGACGGATCCAACCTTTAGGAAATGGAGAACTAAGAATGCAGATGTGAATGGATAGTTGATTAATTCCATGGACCTGACCCTGATAAGCAATTTTATTCATCTTCCAACTGCAAAAATGATATGGGATTTTATTACAACAATTTCCCTTTTTATGGAACTGACACTTCTCAAATGTTTGATTTGAAAAGACGTGTGACTAGAATGATACAAGGTGGAGGGTCCATTGAAACATATTACATGCTGTTCATACGTAATTTGTTAGTCTGGAGATCTAGATTTGTGTTAGTGTAAGCACCGTAATCCTATCTTTCATTTTAAGGTTACTCTTGCAAGTAATATGGGTATGATCTGCCAAGAGACTTTAACTTTTATGAGTAGATGAAATAGTATTTCATGTGGATACGGAACAGAAAAATATAGAAGTGATGGGGGAGTTACTGACATAATTTCTCAAATTAACCTGACCGCAAGAAGTCTACTTTCCATCGCCAAAGAGACTAAGGCCTTACAAATCAATCCCAGAAGTTCTCTTCGCCTCATAAACCTATTTGGTGCCTCTAAGACAGAACGTTTCGCGAGAGCATTTGGGAAGGTATGTGGCGTTGAACAAGCCGGATAGGATCAAGGACGACTGGGTTGATTTTCAGAGGACGGCGTCGTTCTTCACGATCCGGCGTGAAGGTCCCCTATTGGGTTCACTTCTTGATTTTTAAGTAGTTGCCAGGAGCTTAAGCCATTCTCTTTCTGTCGAACATGCTTCTGCCCAAGTTGTCCGTATCTGCTTACCCCTTTCGAGGTTAGAAGTCCTGCTTTCTTGGTTGGTATGAATCCTCTTAATAAGTCCGAGTTGACTTTTCCGCCAAAATTAGAATATTGTTTGCGGTGACTTTATATGCTAATATCTGTACGTTGTTCATTGTAATTATGATGTTTTTCCAAAATTTAGATTGTTGTTTCGCATCTTGACTAACCACCCTATAGAAGATGTCGTTAAAGATTATCAATTCCTAATAAAATGAATGTAGCAGTGGCTTGCTGGAAAGTCATTACTTCATCCACAATATACACATGTAATTCCAAGTCATCTATCGGCACCAGTGATTGGAGGAAAGCTAGCAGAACTACATTTCACTACTGATCTCACAAAGCACGATCTTTTAATCATCTAACTAATGATGTTTAGAATTTCCACTAGAAATTTACCTTCTGAGTGCAAAAAAATAAAAATAAAAAAGTAATCACATTAAATCGACTTAAGATGTTGTATGGAACCAAATGCGCTTTCTACAAAGAGATGGATCTACGACATTATAAATCAATGGGGCGTGTGTAATAACTCATGCGCAGGATGTAATTTCTCTTCGGTGAATGGTCTCTCAGAGCCATCTTATTCCACAGTGCTTTTCGAGCCAATGTGCCGCGCTTCTTGAGATCACATCGGCCTCTCGAAACCCCCACCTAACTGCATATGCAACCATTCTGATTGCGATCCTTGACTGTACTGTCCTGCTGCTTGCGAAGCATGCATCATCCCAGTTGCATCAAATGGCTGCCCACCAAGCTGAAACCCAAAAGGCCACTTGATTTAGAAGAACACGGAACCTGCTACTGAACTTAATGCATAGCTTCCAAGAGATTTTGTTCTATTTTCACAGATCTACCGTGCAGGGTACCAAAGTGAGAGGCAAGTATTAAGCAGTAGGTAAAAAAGAAAATGAGTAAAAAAGGCACCAAAAATACTGACTGTTAATATAAGCAGGAGGGCAAAATCAGTGAGTGTTAGATGAAAATCACTGAAGATCACTGACTGGACCCATTATAGTGACATATAAGACTCATTAATGAAACACACATCCACATTGTACTGAGCAGATTCAAAAAGAGGACAGCGGATGAAACCCTAAAACAGAAACCTAAGTTCCATATTTGTAGGGAAGGAGCTTGTGCTTTGATAGAGTTGGAGAGTTGGAGACTGCCTCATCCGTAAGTAGCAGTTACTCCATCTGGGCTTGTTGCATGTGGTTCTGCCTAGGTAGTTACGCGTGTCCTAAATGAGAGCAAACTTCAACATGTTCCCATCAATCTTCCGGTATTGTGGGCAAAGCTTTAGAGTGCCAACAATTTTAAGGATACAAAGATCATACATGAACTCTCTATCTCTAACTCTCATCTCTCAATGTAACCCCTTCATAATGTGGCTGACTCATCTAATATAATATACAGCTTTTCCTATTCGGTCAACAATGCACCTTCTCACCATGGTAGTACCATCAGAAAAGTGAATATGATCATTCTAATGCTTGCTTTTAGCAAATCTAAGACAAGCTTCTTTGACCTCAACCTATACCTAGTTGTTTTGAATTTTAAGGCACAAAATTTCTCTATCACACCATAATTCTTCTAAACCAGTAACAAAGCTTAAATGGTACTTCATTAAAGATAGTTGTTCTCATTCCCAAATGCGAAGCATATCAAGATCTGAGCCACCATAGTCCTCCTCCTCGTTCCCAAATGCGACGCATGCTTTCCAAGATCTGAGCTACCATGGTCCTCCTCCATTCTGAAGGACATGCATCACGTATACTCTACTCTGAGAGGGCTTGCCCTCTCTCACAGGCCCCCCAGATGGCACTATTGGTTCCACTCGATAGACTAGAAAAGAACCCTACCAAGTTCTAATGGCATCCATAAGTCACATCATGCAAGAAATTTTGCTTACCTGGCCAATTCAGCCGTTTAAAATTATCATGCAAACTGGAGCACAATGAAAGCAACATACAGGAACACCAGTCTTCACTATCAAGTCTCAGAAGGTACTTCATACTTTTATGTTCAAAGGCTATCTGAATATTTTAGAAGTTGTTCAACTAAAACTCACATCTTTTGCTGGAAATGCATCGATAGTAGGATTGATGTTCATCCTTGAATTGACTGCTTCAAGCTTCATTGATAAGAACTACAACAATCATATCAGTTTGTTAGCACAAAAAATCCAAAGTCATTGAGTGTTGATGAAATGCTTAAGATGGAAAATTACCTCGACCTGATTCTGCAGTGACTGAATGTAGTTGATAATCTCATCAAGGATGAGTGCTTTTCCAATAACCTGATCAAACGGAAATATTAAGAACAACTTGGATGACCCGATCAAAAGCTGGAATTCTTGCAAGTGTTAATCACAAATTATCTAATACTAAAACATCATTATAAAATTTGAAAATCATGAGATACCTTGTTGCATCCAGGGACTAAGTCTTGAAGAATCTTCATCCGCTCACTGATCTTTTCTCTCCTTGCCTGCCAAATAAGACAGGACACCGAAAGAGCTTCTAAAAAGCACTTAAACCGAATCACTTGTGCCTTATGCTCAGCCAAATAGACCATGTGAGATGAAATTGGAAAATGAATTATAGAGCACATATGACACGGTTTTATTGACTCCTCTGGAACTTTGAGAGTATTTTAGTGAATCGAAGAATTTGACTTACTCTCTCAGCTAGGCTATGACTATCTGTAGCTTGGCCTCTTCGTGCTCTGACATGAATATAATCCTTCTTTGGTGGTTCAGAGGGCTTTGCAATCTGTTCAGCCTGCTTATCACCAGCAGCAGAACTCGATTCTCCTTCAGCTCTTGATCCACCATTGTCATGCCTTGAAACCAGTGACTTTGTGCGCTTTCCATTTGATATGTTCTATAGAAATAAAGCACAAACCATCATTCCCAGAAATATAACCCAAAGATCAACTGCGACGTTAAATTACTCCGTAATTCTTTGAACACACTTTGGATGAAGATGGGACCTTGAACACTTCCGTCTATAAGTTGATCCTCTTCAATATTTTCTAACTGGCTGATTTTGACAGTGATATTGCAGTGTCACAACTGAAATTCCCAGCAAAGAATATGATATTACTGATCAACGACGCTGAATTTTGAATTTGCTCGCCAAGATCACAAGAGTAAGACAATTTATACTTTTGCAGCAGCCGAATCTCAATGAACTGGCCACATCGTCGACTTTATAATTTGCTAGCTTTAAGTAAACTCACATCTATGATCCAATTCATGGAACCAAAAGGAACACAATTTAAAGCTAACAGAGTTCTTCATTTCCAGCAACTAAACCAGTGAAGAAAATAACACCCGGACTATCGAATTTCCAGTTTTTTCTGGCCAGATGAGCAAAGCGGCAGCTCAGAAGGTCATACATCCAAATTTAACTCACCACAAACTCTAGACAAAATGTTCCCTTTTTTCTACCTTCCATTTTCTCGCCAACGAAACAGAGAATTCCCAGTTTCAAAGGAGGAAAAGGAAACACGCACACACAAGACAGAACCATCACATAAGAAGCAAAAGAAAAAGAGAGAAACGAACCAGATCATCGGCACTACTAGTGGACACCATTTTGGAGGACTCGTCCTCCGAACTCACATCCTTCCTCTTCCTAACAATTCCTCCACCACCGCTTTGCTCCGTCACGGTGGACACCTCCGCCGACCCGTCCCGGTTCATCTGACCATCCAAGAACCCGCTCAAATTCCCCATTCGGAGCCCCAACCCGCCATTGCCCGGCTCCCCATTGAACGGCCAAATCTCAGCCAAACTGTAGGAGGATGGGTTCGCAGCGGAGAACGAAGATTCATTGACAATTGGAGGATCCATCTTTTGACACGGACCCAGAATCAACAGCCGTACAGGAATCTGATCCGAGAGCTCAGCTAACGAAAAGGCGGAAACTTTCCTTGTTTCATCCTTTCTTTTTTTTCTTTTTTACAGCTTATAATCTTCTGCCTCGGCCATGACTGATGAGAGTTGGTTCTGAAGCTTTTGAAGGAGTGAGAGAGCGAGTCAAGTGAGTGATGGAGGTTGAGGAGGTCTAGCTTTGCAGTCTGACGGGGCTGTTTATGTAGTGATTAGGAGAAACAGAGTGTGGGGCACTGGAGGTTGAGAGAGGGACATTAGTGGGTGATCATAGTGTGTGTGTTAGAGAGAGAGGGAGAGAGAGTTTCTGCCTGCAGGTAGAGGAAAGTGGTGGGCACTGCGCACACTGCCTTTTCTAACGTTGAGAACAAACTGTGAAACGCAGAGAGAGAGAGAGAGAAAGGGAGAGGGAGAGAGGGAGAGGGAGTGGGGACCCCGAGAGCTGGTGAGACTGCGTCCCATGTTTGTGTGATGTTACGCATGCAGTGAAAGCTGCAAGCTTTTTTTTTTTTCAATTATTATTGCCATTCATTAGTTGGGTGAAGAAGAAATTTACTCTGGAAGAAAGAGGTGCAGAAGCAGCAGCAGGTAAAGCTGAGCATGAGAATTCTCTGGTGCCTTCTTCCCTCTGATCCGAATCTGACCCACCAATTTTTCACTCTTCAGCTGAAAAATATTCTTTTTTCCTGCCCAAACGATATAAATGTCAAAGTCATCACAATATGAATTTGTTCCCTCCCTCCCCATGTAAATAAATGAACATACTCCGGAGTGAACTAGGTAGTTCTGTTAAAGCAACAATGGGCTTTTACCACTGTTGATAGAACATTTCTTTTGAGATATTAGAGAATACAGATAAAGATCCGGTCCTCATGATATACTCATTTCGCAAGTAATATAATATAAAAGATGAACTAACGATGGACTTAATAATAATTTTAAATATTCTCTTGTTTATCTAGATTTCTATGAATAGAACTTGAAAAATTGCATTTGCATTGGAATAGTGGTTGCTTGAATGAGGTTGAAATAAAAAGGTGTCATCTTTGTTAATAAAAGGAATGGAAGACATAAGACAAATAAAATCTCGATGGGTCCTGTTGGAGTCAAAAGTGAAGAGACACTTCATCGTGTAGTCATCTCCTCACTTTGGAGGCCCCTAGTCTTGCGATGGAAGATATCATTGGACCTTCTTTATTTTTCCGGGATCACATACATAGATTAATCATGTTTACTAAAAAAGTTGTGTGTATACAAGAACTTGTAAACCCTAGATAAAGAAGTGTGTAATCCTGACCAATTTTAATTTGTGTGAGAGAGTCATGCCGAGCCACACAATTTGTAGGGTTCACACTACATGAGGAAATGGAACAAAATAGAAAGGACTAGAGCAAGAAAAGTCAAAGAAGATCAATTAAAGCTGTGATGTTGCTCCCAAGTTTAAATATTCCCAGACTTAAAATTTGTCAAACTAGTCTTTGAGCTCTTGCCCTTCCTGGACTCCGGGGGAGAGAAAGTACCTGGATGGGATCAGCCTTTTTCTCTCTTTTGCGGTATGAAGTGTGGTTAATATCAAGGTTCAGAAACAGGGCCATCCATGCAAAATATGTGCCAAGATACTTTGCGTGGACCCGTGAAAATTTTTTGCTGCTGATAAGAATCCTTTAATCAGTATGGAGAATCTGATATCTCGACACGAGTACTTAAAAGCGGTGTTCGTTTCGCGCATATGAGTGGAGTGGACAGATGTTCTCTGCACTTCGTATATGTCACAGCAAGAACACGATGAAAAATAAAAGTACTTGCTCGTTCTTCGTCAGAACGGCTTAAAAAGATCGCAATCGCTATCTTAGATTTAGAATCCCTATTCGTTACTCGTCAATTCTTTCTTGGTTGGTCTGGTGGAATTATTGCATGTCAGAATAAGCTGTCGATGTTCGTATTGGCCTCCCTCCACAAGCTCTTGCCTAACTTGCTTGGCAGAAATCTGCTGTGCAGATCAGCAGCCATCATAAACGCCCTATAAAGTCTCTTTGGACAGTCCCTAAAGTGGCTGTCTTCTTCATGTGCTTCTCTCTCTCTCTCTCTCTCTCTCTCTCTCTTTCTAACAACTGTCCAATCCTACGTCATCTAAAACCTGCACATGCTACATAAGAATATGAAGTGATGTTCCTCATGTTAATATCATACTACACTGTTACATACCCCAACAAAAAAGAAAAGGAGATGGGACTATTGGTTTGTTGGGCAAGTTGCATGTGATGTTTAAAAGTATGTGCATTGCCAGATAAAGAAGGCGGTAGCTGATGAAAGCAAAGAACTTAAGAAGATGAAGGAATGTCTGGTGCACGTAATCGAGCTGCAGTGGATTTCAAGACGTGTCAAAACCCCAAGCGCTTTATTTCAAAGGCTCCACGCAAAGATGTTCACACTCACTTCATCGTTCAAGAATGGACTAGTCGCATGCACTGTACACATTTTTATACTTGCTACAACTTCAAATTTCTTATCATATCCCACTAAAATTTTCTTCTGTGAAGGAACTTGGACATTAATCAAGAAACCAATCACCCGGTTTTTATTAAACTAGAATAATGTCAAGCAGGAAACTTGATTGTTCACTACAAGGAAAGAGGCTTTGGAAAATGATTCCACGTTTGCATTTCTAATTCCTTATTATCAGCCGAGAAATGTCTAAAAACGAACTTCATTGACATTGATAGGATATATGGCAAATGATGTTACATATGATAGGAAAGGGATTACCTAACAATCTGGTCGCTATAAAGCCAAGGTTTCAAATCATCAAAATGAAGTTGACCTTTCCTAGATCGACAAGTGTGCGCATGAAATGTCAATTTTTCCCAGAAGCTTGAGGAAGGACAACTGAGGTTCCCCTAGGATAAGATTGCCATATTAGGCAACTGCTTTTGCGCAGCGTAGAGCAATGGCTCACACCTCTCGCATGCCTGCCTATTTTCATTAGCCCAAAAAGAATGCCATATTTTCGTCTTTTATTTTGGAATTTCCTCTTTTGGGTTTGATGAGTCTTATGCCACATTGGAAGAAGAGCATCTGTTGCCTACCCACTATTTTGGAGTGAAACCCATGAGCCAGGCCCATTTTGATGAGCTTTTGGGTCGCAGCAATGAGCTCAGGTAGTGCTGAGAGGACCGACGAGTAAAATTAATTTTGGGACTCTATGTTGCAGCAGAAATGGGCTTCCTCTCGGCGATTCAAGCGTGGAGACCGATTCCCTCAGTTCTGATGCCAACTTTATGAAATGGAATACATTAGCAGTGCATACCGTTCTGTCTATGAAAAAAGTATGAACCCACCACATAAGAAGATGTTTAGCAGGTGCTGAACACTTTGGAACTCCATTATTTTGTACTTCTTTAGCAGAAATCCCGTCTCAATCCTAGTTAGGAAATTTAGCAGTTCAGTGCCTTAGTTTAATTAGTAGAGTGGCTCCTCCCATAGTTCAGGAAACTCCATGAACATCTCCTCGTTCTGGCTCAAAATGGATTCCACAAATGAACCATCTGAGGGTGGAATTGATGACCCTTTATGGCCATTGCTTGTTCCATTCTGATGAAAACCTCCTGTCCCATTACCTTCCTTTCTGCCCTCATTCTTGATCTCACTCAGTGGTCTCATCCTGATCCCTTCCTTTGAAAGTTCAGCTGGCAATGTTGGGTCTTCGATAAGAAAATCGCTCCATCTGAAGCTCTGCGGTGCTGCAGACCTTGTGGAAGAGGAAGAAGTGGGATGTGAGGACGAGGTATTCAAAGGCATGAATGTCGCTTCGCCATGTGCAGAGCAAGTTGAGCCTTCTGTGACCAACTTTATGGCATGAAGCTGGGCAAGAAGATCTAGGGAGTGATTGTTTTGGGCAGTGTCTGTGTCAGTTCTACTTGTTACTTTCGGTGGGGTTTGGTGGGTGTTTAGGTCTGAAAGTGCTTGGGGTGGATCCATGGACCCGATTCGGCTTTCGCTCGTGGTGCTGCCTATGTTTCCATAGTCTCTCAGGACTTGAGAGAAAGGCTTGTGCGTGACCGGGTCAATCCCCCTCTCTTTCAGCTTCTTCCGGAGCTTGGTATTCCAGTGGTTCTTCACATCATTGTCAGTCCTCCCTGGAAGTTGCTGGGCGATGATGGACCACCTAAAACCAAACCATTGTGTATATATCTGTGAAGAGAGACATCTTACTGCTTTTAAATCATTCTCAAATAAATTTTATCTTATAAAATCATCTATAAATTGAGTTAAATGACAAATAGTTGGAACATTTTCAAGTAGGAGTTAAAAGACCCATGAGAATTTCACAAAGTACAGATTTTCCGATTCTTGGCGATGCACCTGCTGCCTATGATTACATGGAGCCTGATTATGAGCTCCTCTTCCTGTGGTGTGAAGATCTCATGCTTCGAATCTGGTTGATGGTAATTGCTCCATCTGGGCTTGCAACTTGATCTTCTAAGACCTGCACAATTCAGTCAGGCATAGCAATCAGATATTGTGAATTTGTGAAAAGTGGTCTCGCAATTGGGTCCGCAATCCATAGATCCAACTTTTGATTAATGTTACGAAACACTATGCCAACGTTACCTGCTTTTCGTGGGGCAAGGCTCCAATTTCCAGTCCCTTGAACGGTCGTCCTTGGGTCCTCTTCGGTAGCCCAAGGACCCCATCTATTGTTCGTCTTGCCAGTGCAAGGGGGTCTCATCTGCTAGATCCAAAAACATATGCTGATGATGAAAAGGGGAGGAAAAAGCAGAATGAAAATGACAAAAAGTATCATGAAATCATCAATAGACGAGTCATAGAGAGCATGTTGATGCAAGCTTCGATATACTTTTTGCCCTTTCAGAGAAAGTTTGATTTGTAATTAGGCTAACATGTATAAGAGCAAAGGAGGCACGAAAAGTGGGCCCTTCTTCTCCTGCTGGTGCTGGTGCATGGTTTTCAACAAGATTGGATCAGGTTCGAAGTGGGTGAATGCATGTGGTTGAACATTAGATTGGTTTTAAGTGTTCTTGTTGTTCAAAGCAAGTAACTTTCTTTCAAGTTAACTACTGATAAATCACAACTTTGATGAGTAACAACTATTCTAAAAAAGAATGGCTAACTAATCGGAGACACCAAAGAAAGGCTCATTGCGCTCTGTGCAAGTGGACTTGATTAGAAGTTACGTTCATCTTCTCCCCATCATGCATGATCTTGCTGTTATCTCTCCGATTATGACATGTTAAGTTGCAATTGAACTGTCAACTACCAAACCAGGAGTCAAATCTCGTGCGTAAAGAAAGAGAGGGAACGCATGAACAAGGGTAAGCATCATGCACATCCTTGGAGCAATCCGAATGCTTAAACAAGAGAGTCGAACAGACGAATTTTTGTGATTGTTAATCAGAATGATTCGAAGCCATCGGAGCAGCAGGCAGGAGCGATAAAGCTATGAACAGCACATGAGTTCAATCAAGATCAGAATCATTGTCACGGACACAAAAGTTTAAAGCGGCTGGAGAACCGTGTATTTGATTCACCCGGTTTAAAGAAACATGAGAAGTACAGATGCTTTTGAGGGCCCTCGAGTCATCCAGGTAGGTGAAAGCTCTTTACGATAGAATAATAAAGCCCAAAAGATTGCCACTTCTGGCTTTTATTGGCTCAAAAGATTCCAAGGCAGTCTTGGCTTGAATTGCCATCTCCAATTCCTAGTTTCCCATTCAAGAAAGAGCCACAGAACCAAGAGGCTTTTTCATCTTATCCTTCATATGCGTTGTACTTTAATAATATAAAGTTTCAAAAATCATGGGTCTCTCCTCAATTTCAGCATTATCGTGTGTAAGTGCCTAAAACCATAAAGTTGAATCTCGCATTTCAAGAAGTGTGAAAATTGATATTCAATTCTCTTTTGGTATCGTAACTAGTTTTAAAGTAACTTAGATAACTTAGATGTAATTTTTTAGGAAATGCTACAGTTTTGGATCGTAGTACTTGAGTTCCCTATTAAGTATTTAATTGAATGATAGTCGTGTCATTTTAACAAACAAACTTTGATCATTCTCCTTGGGATTTCTAGCATTATTCTAGGGCCTTTACACACAGATCAAGATGATTTGTGAAGGCTGCGCCAATTGACGAAGGCAGACGAAATTAAAGCTTAGTTTGACAATTAAGTATGTTCACAAGTGAAATGAGAAATATGATCTACACCAAATGTCATTTTCATATGCTTATTCTCGTTGGCAGAATTCGCATAGCATGTGGGAACACAGCTAATACCAACCTTTTTGTGCCCTATGTAATAATATAAATTTTGGGACTTTTCCAGAGTAAGCGACAGGTATATCCAACCAAACTACATTTCACTTGGCCCCATATTCCTAACTATAGACACTTCCATTTATTATTATTATTATTATTATTATTATTATTATTATTCTACGAGCTGTATTAATTCATGGTGGGTCCATATGGTTAGACCATTTAATTAACTAATGGTCCCATATATTCTGGTGGTGATGCTACGGCCATGTCTATGTCTATCGTTCTTCAATGGGTCCGAATGATTTGAAGGGCATTTTCCTTCTCTTTTAGAGAAATTATGATAATCAATTTCCCATTGCAATAGCAAAGCAAGTACTAATCCCACGATTTTTACCACACCCATGTAAAGTGCCTTGTAAATTTACAAGATGCTCAACGGGTTGCTGGAATTTTTCGACGTGTCACATCATGAATCATTGCTCCGGTACAAGTTAATTCAAATTAATTCGATAAAACGATGACAAAGAGAATATTTACTGCGGCCCACCGAATTGATGTCTGAACAGGCCAATTGTCTTCACATTAGAAAGGTCGGTCGAACTCTGCCATCGACTAACAGAATCCACCAGTTTTTGATGGTGGCGAAGTCAAATGTAAATTAGATGTAAAATGTTTGACCACACCCCCCAGAACAAAAGAATAAAAAGGAAGAGGCATTATTCACGGAAGCAAGACTGGAAGGATCGAGATTGGAATTGAAAATGGGAATCTTTAATCCAGCTGATTTAGGTAATATAACTATAATGTAATATAGTTTCCCTAATAATAAAAATCTGGCAAAATTTTGGGTGGTGGTCAGCACTCAGCAGCATGGAAGTCCGCGTCATCGGTCCGCGTTCGGGGAGCCTAATTATTAATGTGAGGAACGTTTCAATTTGACCTTCTCAAAACTTTAATTTCAATTCCCACCTATTAATCAATCATTCAAATTCCGGATTCCCTTTGAATATTCTATTTTCTCCCATGGAGTTATAATTCCGTTTCTGACTTGGTTTTCGAATTTTCCTTGATTTCATACTTTTCTCCTTCCAAATTCCCGTGCTCGGCTTGTCTACCATCTCTTATATCGGTCTTCTGTATGGTGCAAATTTATTAGCTCTTCAATCGCGACGAAAAATACTGACCAAAAAAAAAAAAAAAAAAAAATCGTGACGAAAAATCATTAATTTTCCTAAAAATTGTGACCTCTCGCAAAACTATGGGTGCAATATTATGATCCACCGATGGATGAGAAAATGACATAAATAATCTATAAACTTTAACTAAATATGCAATGTGCTCCCTCAATTTTTAATTTATTCAGTATATTGAGAAAACTCCATTCATATCTTGAAGTTGACAAAACTTTCTATTTCCTGATGTTTATGTTAGAACAGGGGTTGGGACAAGCATATATCATTTTGAGCAACTTTCAAGGACTTTATGCAAAGTCTATTATATTCTAGAAACACATATACAATCCAAGTGAATAATCTACTCTGATGGGACCGGAACGAGACAAATTCATAATATAATTAGCAACTACTAATAATCTAATTAAGGATTTCACTTTCCAAAAATATATATTGATCCTGAAGACAAGTTCTAAATGAGAAAGTTATATTTATGAACAAAGATTCTGATTGTATAAACGACCAAAATCAAGTGGAGATTTCCTATTTTGTCTTCAATGGCCACAAGGTCTCTCCATATCATTTTGTCCAATTGGTAGATTGGAAGAAAATCCTCTAATGATTAGTTACACGGCTAGTGTTAGGGGTGTGCAAAATACTCGGAAACCGCCCGGACCGCCCGGAACCGGACCGGAACCACCCGGAACCGGCGGTTCTTGAGGGAACCGGTCCGGTTCCCGGTTCCAATTTTTCGGAACCGGTGGCTACCGGTCCGGTTCCGGTTCCATGGGCGGATCCGCCCACCCGGACTAGACCGGAACCTTTTTAGTATTAAAAAAAAAAATACTAAAAGAAATCCTAGATTAGATCCCATCTCCTCACTCCCTTCGTCTTCGATTCTCTCTCTCTTTGTCTTTTCCTCGGTTCCTCCTAATCCTATCACCATTTCGATTCCTCCCCGAGCGTTGATGCCGTCGCCGCGGCTCCTCCGCCACTACTATTTGCCCCCTTGCGTCGGCCGCCACCCGCCACAACCGCGAAAAATTGTTTTGCGACCGTTCTATGTTGAAAACATGACCATAGACCTCCTCCCCTCCTTCCCAACTCATAGACCCGACCGTTCTATGTTGAAAACCAAAATTGTTTCGCGTCAAGATTGGTTCCATGGATCCACTCGAGAACCGGACCGGACCGGCGGTCCGGTTCCCGGGTGGATCCATGCAATAAACGGGTGGATCCCGGTTCCAATTTTTTGGAACCGGTCCTTAGCGGGCGGTTCCGGTTCTAGGTCGGGAACCGCCCACCCGGACCATGCACACCCCTAGCTAGTGTAGCATGGATGAGTATTTCAATCAAGAAATAGAGACATAAACCTGAAATTCCGAAGTCTGAAACTAATTTCAATATTACTTGTCTTCTTCTGTGAGCTTTACAATTTGTGATCAAAAGAGAAACGCTAATAAAAGTAACCTAGTGAGTTAGTGTGATCTACAACTGAGTATTTGCACTCATAATTGTAATCTCTTATTGATCTTATAGAAGAATTCAGCTAGTAGGCTATATAATGAATATAAATTTGATCTAAATCGAACTATTATAAATTTCATGTGCAATTTTATCTTTCTTTAACTCATCTTACTTAAGTCTATCGCACACTTTCAAGTTATTTCAAAAGTATATATTATCACGTAACATATTTTGAGCTTTGATCTTAACTTATCCTATTCTATATTTATTTCTCAATATTTTATTTTAACCTCTATTCAGCCCCTTTTAGATGTTCATGCTAGTTTTATCACAATATTATCTATGAACTTTGGTTTAATATACAATGTGAACCTTAAAATTTTAAATTGTTCAATCCGATCCTTAAATTTTTTTATATATTCAATTTATTTTTTTAAGTTATATGATAATATTCAATATTGTTCCTATATTTGAATTAATGGAAGAATAATAGTTTACATTTTCATATAATTCATGAATTAAATTGAATAACACAAAAAATTCATGATCATATTGAACAAATCAAAATTTTGAATATTATATTATATATTAAGATAAAATTTAGAAATTATATTGGATAGTGAGTTAAAGTTTAGAGATAATTTATGTCAAAAGAACGAATAATCGAATTATGATTTTTCCTTGGGCTGGGCAATGGAGAAAGCTAATCGCTTCACTGCTTCTTATTCTAAGAGCGAGCATGGTGCGATGGAGATGGCGATCCTGATGGGGTGTCATTTCGAGACACGGGTGCAGCGAAGGAGAAGACACGAGAGGACGAGGATTCGAAGCTCGATGACTTCAAGGCTCATGAAAAGACGAGGAACCCAGGTGATACAACACCTGTCTTATGGCCCTCTCATGGAGAAGACACCTATCATGTGCATCGGGAAAATGGAAATAGAACACCTCCTGAAATCTCGCATGATTCTGCTCCTGGCGTTCGACTAATCTAGCCCCCAGAAATTCGCACGTTCCATGGAATTTCGGCCCGCGCGAACTAAAATTCGGGCAGGTCTCTAGAACGCACCTCGCTTTCCACGTGAATTCAGCAAGAAGAGACGTCAGCCTAACTCCTTGACTTACCTTGCTTTCTCTGGGGTGTTCAACGCCGCAAATTAACCGAATCGTTCAATGTTCGACTTCCGCAATCAGAGCACGCGTGCATATAAATTATAGCTGCCGGCTCTGGGGGTCAATGTGGTTAACATAAATTGAAGGTTCTACGTGTTGTCATGAGATTAGTCAAGTCAAAACATGCCAAATCAATCAGATATAACGAAAAATTCTGGTCGTGGGCATCGGGGTCAAGGGGCTTTATGGCCATTTGGGCATCACACACTAATCATCTCGCCTCTCATTTTCCTTCTTTCGCTGACTTTTCGAGCAAAAGACCAAAGTTGATTTTGTCAAAAGATTTCTCGTAGCCAACAGTGCTTATGGGATCTAAATAAACACGGGAAAAAAAATAAGTGCATCGGTAAGAATAAAGACTTCCTTATCCGAACGAAATCTCAGAAAGCCAAAAACAAAGAAGGAAAGAAGAAAGGGTTGGCAATTGCAAAGGTGCCAAAAGGCTGGACACGTGGAGCCGTTGTAGAGCTTGCATGGGTGGGAGAGGACAAGGGGAAGAAGACCTTCGCCGGTTTCGCAACGGCAGCAACTTTGATCGGTTTGCATTAACTCCTTAATCTGATGTAACGCTAACTCAGTCGTAAGCTCCATCTCCTTCCAAACCCTATCCTCTCTCTCTCTCTCTCTCTCTCTTTCTACGATAGCACAAGACCTTTACTCAACATTTGCAACAATTACCCTTTTTCTTTATCATTAAAATCATGACTAAACATTTGCAATAATAGATATATTTGTTAAAGATATCCTCGACCTGAAAACTCATCGCACAAGAAAATATCAACGTGGGTCCTTAGTAATGGTCCAGCGTAGGAATCCTCATCCTGGAAGTAAACTCACTAAATGACCAAATCGGATAATATTCGACTTGTAGTAAGGAATATCCTAAGTTTGGAAATTAATAGGATACGTTTGGTTGTTTTTCCCCAAGAAAAAAGGGATGTGGTTCAACTGTGTACTTTTCTTTTGATTTTGAATGAAGCCTTCATTTCAATTAAACATGACGAATTTTAAGAATTATAATAGGATAATTAAATATTAGATTATGTCTTCCCCTAACAGCTTAAGTAATTAGCAATTAATTAAATATTACATTACGTCTTCCCCTAACAGCTTACGTAATTAGTAATGATCTCACAAAATTTTATAAATTAAAAAAAAAACTAATTTATCCTAGTGGTCCATTTTTTCTTCTCGTTGGCTGGCTATGCAAAACAAGTTTTTGTTGGCATCGAATCTTCAAGTGGACGGGGTGCTCCACCCACATTGCGCTCCACTATTCTTGCTCTTTTCACGTATAATCCAAGATACATTTAACCGAGAGAATTACGCATGAAGGTAAAGCATTTTCTGGATTATAAAATGCGATCGCCATCGTTCAATATTTAACACCAAAACGCAGAATAAATAAACACAAAAAGAGAAAGGAAAAAAAAAAAAAACTGACCGCTCCTTAAATAGGCCATGGCCACGTAAAGGAAGAGATAAATAAAGTGGCCGGGCCCACCTTAATTACTAGAAATCAACCCCCCCATAATTAAGACTGTAGTAATGACACCGCCATATGCGATTATTGTCAATTTCGATTGCTTAAATCACGATTAAGTATATTCCTAAGAAGCCGGCGAAAAAAAGGGAAAATTCTAAAATATCTCAGTCGGTATTCGCACCTTTTACTTTTTTTTGGCTATTGTCCAATTTTTTTTTTTTTTGGCTATTGTTTTTTCTTTTGAGCAAATTTTTTGGCTATTGTTCAGTTGAATTAAATGTAGCTCCGACCTCTGACCAAAAATAAATAAATAAATAAATAAATGTAGCTCCGACCGTTTCAAAAGACCCCATCATAAAAAAAATATATAAATATATTTTGTTTTATTATTAATTATTAATTATTATTATTATAATTATGTGGGATTTGAATTTTAAAAAGGGCAATATTCTCTGTTCCAGGAAGAAAAGCTCACACGACCGACGGAATCACTCTCTCTCTTCCCTGTCTTCTCTCCCTTTAAGCGTCTCTCTTTCCCTTCTCTTTCCCCTTGCGCGTTCAAGCTCTGTATGCGTCAATGACCTAACTCTCTCTCTCTCTCTGTCTCTCTCTCTCTCTCTCTGTTTCTGTCTCTCGCTCTGCGAGTTTCCATGTATTTCAGAGTTTGAGAGTTAGGGTTTCCTTCAATCATCACCGGAGCATTGAACTCGCCCTCTGTGTCTTTCCCTTTCCGAAAAGGCCTCGGCATCCCTGATCGGTTTGGGGGTGGGGGGGTTAGAAATCGTTTCTTTGATCGATGAAGAGGCCTAAATCGGAAAAGCTGGACATGGTCTTGTCGTTGACGAGGCAAAGATCCCTCCAAATCTTGATCTGCGTAGGCCTCTTGTACATAGTCCTAGTCACTGTAGAGATTCCCTTCGTTTTCCTATCCGGGTTCAACTCCCTCTCCCAGGAGACCCTGTCTCGCCCCCAGACCCAGCTCCAAACCGGCCGCGACTTGCAGGAGAAAGACGCCCCGACCCGGCCCCACGTCACCGTTTCTCAGAACTCCGACGAGCTGGCCCCCGCCCGGCTCGCCGAGCCCAGGAACATCGTCTCCGGCTTGAACTTCGAGAAGACGTGGAAGACTGGCGTCACCGGCGGGTTCTCGGAGCTCGACAAGTCGGCAAAGGTCGCCTGGGAGGTGGGTCGCCAGTTTTGGGACGAATTGCAATCTGGGAAGCTGAATATCGTCAGCCAGAAGCCCGAGAATGGGTCGGAATCGTGCCCGCATTCGGTGTCTCTCTCTGGGTCGGAATTCTTGAACCGGAAGAGGTTGATGGTGTTGCCCTGCGGGCTTACGCTGGGGTCGCACATAACGGTTGTTGGGAAACCTAGGTCGGCCCATGCAGAGAACGATCCGAAGATAGCTCTGTTGAGGGAGGGAGACGACGCGGTCATGGTCTCGCAGTTTCACATGGAGCTGCAAGGGTTGAGGATTGTGGAGGGCGAGGACCCGCCTCGGATTTTACATTTGAATCCCAGGTTAAAGGGTGATTGGAGCGGGAAGCCGGTGATCGAGCAGAACACTTGTTATAGGATGCAATGGGGGACGGCGCAGCGGTGCGAAGGGTGGAAATCTAAGGCTGATGAAGAGACCAGTGAGTATTCTGATTCAGTTCTTGTTTAAATGGGTGATCATTGTGAAAAGAATGATTTGTTACCCATTTTTGTGCGTACCTCTCTTCAATTACTGATGAGATAGAGAAAAGGAAGAATGGTTAACCTGGGGGGAAAAGAATGGGGACTTCAATATCAAGTGTTCTTATTATCTCCAATTGTTGATGAAGGGGCGGTTGAGTTTTTTCTTTTTGTTTTTCATTTCTGTGGGGGATCACAGTAAAAGAGTAATTTTACCCATGTTTGTGGTTAGCTTTCTTCAGTTGTTGATGGTATTGAGATAAAAAAAAAGGTAGTCTTTGAAAAAGAGGGACTTCATGGATCTTGGTATCGGTGTCATTGTGGGAGATGTAAGTTCTGTTTATTTTTAGTTAGGGTGTCGTTTACATACTTATTACTGGTAGAAAATAGAATTTACCCTGCATAAGCCTGCATAAGCTTCAGATTGTGCTGATTGTGATTTGGAAAAGGAATTGCTTGGGTTGCATTGGCACACTTCAAGAGATGTTTGATTGGTTTGTCATGCGCTTCATTGCAGTTGACGGCCAGTTGAAGTGTGAAAAGTGGATCCGTGATGATGACGATCACTCTGAGGAGTCCAAGACATCATGGTGGTTGAACCGGCTCATAGGGCGGACAAAGAAGGTGTCGGTTGATTGGCCATATCCATTTGCTGAAGGCAAGCTCTTCGTTCTAACTCTTAGTGCTGGATTGGAGGGTTATCATGTTAGTGTCGACGGAAGGCACATCACATCTTTTCCTTATCGCACTGTGAGTAACAACATGCATCCTGACAACCTCATTGTGAAGTTTCATTATCTTGCTCTGTTGGTTTACGTTTTCTCTAATTTCGACAGGGTTTTGCTCTTGAAGATGCGACTGGCCTAACTTTAAATGGCGATATCGATGTTCATTCCCTATTCGCCGCTTCTCTACCAACTTTACACCCTAATTATGCTCCTCAGAGACATCTCGAGATGTCAAGGAAATGGCAAGCCCCGCCTTTTCCCGAAAAACCTGTAGAAATGTTCGTCGGCATCCTTTCAGCGGGTAACCATTTCGCTGAGCGAATGGCTGTGAGGAAGTCCTGGATGCAGCATAAGCTTATCAAATCTTCAAATGTAGTAGCTCGCTTCTTCGTAGCATTGGTAAGAGGAGACACTTACAGTTGGTCGTATGTTTTGTTTATTCTTGAGCGGTCATAATGATGTTTTGACCTTGTTTTTGGACAGCATCCTCGGAAGGAAGTGAATGTGGAATTGAAGAAAGAGGCAGAGTTTTTTGGTGACATTGTTATAGTCCCTTACATGGACAATTATGACCTCGTTGTCCTCAAAACAGTGGCCATTTGTGAATATGGGGTGAGTTGAGGGTATTTCTATACAGCAGAAAAACCAATATTCTTCTTGGCAAAGGTGGCTTACTTGCGAGTCTTCCTTAAATTGGCTGTTTTCAGGTTCGCAAATTGTCGGCCAAGTACGTGATGAAATGTGATGACGATACATTTGTGAGGTTGGATGCAGTTATGGATGAAGTCAAGAAGGTACCTGAAGGAAAGAGCTTGTATATTGGGAACGTCAACTACTACCATAAGCCACTTCGGTATGGCAAATGGGCAGTCACATATGAGGTACAGACTACAGAGTGCACCATGGTTCAGTTCTGTTGTTGTTGGTCTCTTTGGGTTGATCTTTTTGCATTGCCTTTCTACAAGTCTGATTGTCTCTCAAAAATGAATGAGGATCCTTTTAAAGTGAAAGCAGTTTGATTCTAGGATTTTATCTCCTTAATCTCTCACAAATGAATGAAGATGCTTTAAAAGCAAAGCAGTTTGATTCTAGGATTTTATCTCCTTAAATATGCAAGGGAAGGCAGATTTCTCTCTCTTTGATTCTTTTTGATTCCCCTTCTCTGGTTGTCTGGTGATTGGAGTGGTTTGGCTTGAAAACTCATGAGCTTTTGGTGAGATTGCTGCACAATGTTGCACAGGCATAACATGTGGTTGCTTGGCAACTTAACCCTGTTAAGCATCCAGATTGCCTTAGTTCCCTGCAAAGCACTGTGCCTCATCATCCCACCTTTTTCGTAATCTTTCTTGCTCACTAGAATTTGTCAATATATATGCAACCCTTCGTGCAAATTTGTGCTCGGTGGTCTTTGTAGATGCATCATTGAAAAGAGCATGTGACAAGTTACGTCTAAGCACTATTATAAGAGATTCTTCAGAAAGAACCAAAAGAAAGAGAGAATAACCTCTCAGGATCTTTAACAAGTCATCTTTTTCTTTTGCTGATTTTCTTGTTCATACTTTCTCGATTGGATGGGAGTGATCTTTTTCCAGATCGACGAGACATACTTTCATTTTCCATGCCTCAGATTTCTTGCCTCTCTTTGTGTTTCATTCCAGGAATGGCCTGAGGAAGAGTATCCGCCTTATGCAAATGGACCAGGCTACGTTTTGTCCTCTGACATTGCACACTTCATCGTGTCAGAGTTTGAGAAGCTTAGGCTAAGGGTATGTATATGAAAAGATAATCATGATTCAGTTGTTGTGCATGTGTTTATTCGATTGACTTATGGCGGCCGTGTCATCCTCATGCAGCTGTTCAAGATGGAGGACGTGAGCGTGGGGATGTGGGTGGAGCAGTTCAACAGCTCGGGACCCGTCCAGTACGTGCACAGTTACAAGTTCTGCCAATTCGGGTGCATAAAGGATTACTACACGGCGCACTATCAGTCCCCGCGGCAGATGATCTGCATGTGGGAGAAGTTGCAAGAACAAGGCCGGCCCTTGTGCTGCAACATGAGATGACCAGGGCTTCGTCGCGGGGGGGAGGGAGAGAAACCATAGAAGAGAGAGGCAGACAAGTTTTGCAGGCATAGCCACGATGCATTGTATATACTGTGGACGGACCGTGGTACAGTGAGAGTGGGGTGTATCTAGGTTTCCAGGGATGCTCGAGGATTAGTCTTAAATTCATTCATTATTTCAACCCAACCGGTCTTCTCTTCAGTCCATCCAATAGGTTATTCGATTCGCGAGCATTCTTTATGTCCCACGGTGCATCTGTGGTGGGTTCGATGATCACGGGGTTCGGTCGGTGCATTTGTCATGCCGACCGGCCGTTTCCTCTAAAGTTCCTTCCTTGCGGGACATGTTTCATGGTATCGGATACTTGGTAAAAAATTATCATCGCTTTTCCCCTCTTGGCTTTTTTTGTCCTTGTTCCTGTTTGGGAATTCTGGAGGGACCTACTCTTCAGGCATCAAATTGTCAATTGACTGCGTCGTAAGGCGCTCGAGCAAAGAGCCCACCACCCTTGACGAGAGAGTCGTTGAGAGCTCTAGCGAAAAGCAATGGTGCGATGGTGATGGGATTAGGGATTAGATGGTCGTTGGACGACCCATTCAAAAAAAAAAAAGTGGTGGGAGCGGGTGAGAGCCATTATTTGTTGTCGTTCACCGCCTTCCACCCAGACGCGGTCTTCGCCGACACGCGTATCCTCGGAGCGGGCCTTCTGTCGGGGCCTCGATTCTCATGTGATGTTGAGTGCGCACGCGTGAGGCAAATTGTTGAGTTCTTGACTTGTTGTTGGAGGAATGAATCCCGTGTCTTGACTAGCTCAAATTGTGATGGGTGTATGATGGTTGATGATGATGATGATGATGATGATGATAGGCAAGTGTCAATTTATATAGGGCCTACGTTTGTTTTTCCATTTTTATCCTTTTCTAGGTTGGTGGATTCACATTTTCTTGATAAAACCCGTGAAATGCTTAGCATCGTAATAATAAGGAGAAAATGACAGAAATCTGCTTGTGCCGGGGCCGTGTCTCAAAGTACCCCGTGAATTCGACGCCTTTGTGTCAATAGCCTCCTAAGTTGCTGGCTCACGAGCACGCACGAGTCAGGTGCGTGTTTTTGAGGATTACCATGGGCATCTTTGTCTGAAAACGAAAAGTTGCACAAAAATTAAAAATAAAATTTTGAACATTAGAGAAAGATTGAATCTAAACTATCCGCTTCATTTTGGAGATAATTAGCAATAATGATGAATCTTCTTCCATAATTTTGGCGAGCAGCAAGAGCATTCAAAACAAGTATAGCTACACGACCATCAAGACTTGATCATCGAGCTCTTTAGTGATTGAAGGGGCAACGACTGCAACTTGATTTGTTTGAACATGTTAATTGACGCCGAACCCTCATCAAGTGCCCTCACTCGTCCTCCACCTCCTCTCCATATGTTTTAGGTTTTTTTTTCCCCTTCATTTTTTGAGCTTTTTTTTTTTTATATATATATTTGGACAAAAGTGCCCCCAACAATCATGGGAAATAAGAACCACTGGGATTCGCCCTAGTGGCCACCCTTTCAACATGAAAGGGAGAGGTGAGGGGTCAAATCTCCACATTCTCAGGGGAGATGGGGTGGGGACGAGTAAGTTTCATGAGTGGGTTTCAACCCTCACGCTCTGCAAGAGGCAGGGCAAAAGTCTGAGAGTGAGTGTTAAAATAGGAATAGAATAGGACTAACAAAAAAAAAAAATCATGGGAAACGAGCATGTGACCGGCACCTGTTCATCCACTAGCAATTTTTCATTGACAATGAGCTCAAGGGGCTGTTGATATAGGGCGGGTTTGGTTCACATTTGAAAATAGATTTTGGGTGTAATGCAAATATTGAAAGACAAAACCCTTTGGATAAATGCAAATTGCATTTGGTTAAAACTCCTTGCAAAGCCACTTCAAGTTCAAGTAGTGTTTGATAAAAAAAAAAAAAAAAAATTTGTAATGGACTTTGCTTACATTTTTTTATATTTTTTATTAAAAACTCAAAAAATCTTTGCCAACTCTAGCAAAGGGCCTAGGTGGCTGATGAGCCAGATCCGGTACTAGTGGCTTCAACCGAGGTCACTTGACCTCAAGCGACCTCTCGCAAGGGTCATGAGATAGGCAAGGACTTCTTAAGGTCACGCGACCCTTATTAGCCTTTTGATAGCCATTCGCCAACCATATCTAGCCTCTCTAGTTCCTCGCCGGCCTTTCCCTTGTTCTTTGCCACCGACCAAACAAAAGAATTTGACAAAGTAGATGTACAGTTACAAAAGGGGCAAATTCAAAAAACAAAAGAATTAGTGAGAGTAATTTTGGAAGGAAAAAATATTTTAATCTTAGTTTCAGCATTCCACATATGCTGTTTCAGAATGCTGGTTAGAAGTAATTTTGGGCTTTTAGTATTGCCAAAACTAGTAGCTGGTTAAAAATATTTATCCAGAAGGTTTTGAAAGCTGAAAATCTCTTGAAAAAACTTAACCAAATGCACCCATAAAGGTCTTGAGTATAAGCACACTTTGAGACAACATCAAGTATTTGGGAACACTTTGAGAAAATGACCGTGCTTTGGATTTGTTTTATTATTTTTTTTTTCAGTTTTCTCAGCAAAAAATGAGGCAATGGGTTATGATGTTGGCGGTGTTGGAGGCCCCCAAGCCCAATAACGATTAATGGGCCATTCAACATAGCCCGTAATGACAAACTCAAGCGGCCCATATTGATCCTGTCAAGTTCTTGCCTAGTTGCCTGTGGCGCATGTGAACTTTTGATTATGCAATGTTGGGTTGGGTCCTACTCCGGCTGACCGGGGGCCTCCTCTCCAGGCAGTTGAATGGCCTATATGAAGAGGGAGGGGTGTTTTTACCTGCCCTCCCAGTAGTGTCCTAGCGAGGCACTCGGCATGATTGCATTTCTTATTTTAATATATTGGTATCCACATGACTTATACCCCCAAGTTGGTTGTGTATATTTTTCTTCCCCACTAACTAGGGAATACCAACGATTTCACACTAAAGAAATGTTGAACATTGTTAAAATCTCATTTCAAATCATCCCCATACTAAGTTTTGTCTAGAGGGTCATTGAATGTGTGCCATCACATCATCGTGTATCATACATACAAGAAAAAGAAACTTAATCCTAACCTTCCAATTAAGCATTCCTTTATTTTATTTCTTTATTTGGGAATCAAGGCATTGTTGAGACATCAAAAGTTTATTTCATCATAATTATTTTTTAGGATAAGTATGGTAAAAGTTTTAAAACTTGTTGCAAAAGTTCTATTAAGTCATAAAATTTTTAAAAAATGCAATTAAGTCCTAAAACTTGTAAAATTGGTGCAATCAAATCTGTCCGTTAATTTCGTTCAATTTGACTAATAGAAAATACCAATATGACTATTTTTATTATTTTCTCTCTTCTATGTGGCGTTAAACCTAACTAAAATACTAAAACCACGTTGTTTTGATCAAAATCTCAAATTTTAACGTAAATTTTAGTTCAATTAGATTTAAAAATAAAAAAAACTTAAAGTTTTAGAAAAACAAAAGGAAAAAAAATACAAGCAACAAGGGTAGGGCTAGGGCCGACGCTCCCACTTATGGCCGCCGGCCATCGCTAACGCCCCACTAGTGAAGGGCGGTAGCCATTAGTGGAGGACGGTCTTGTCTTCTTTTCGCTAGTGGTTCTTCTCTTTATTGCGTGTATGTGTGTTTTTACTTCGATTAGATGTAGGTATCCAATCCCGCATCTTTTGGATTTTTTAACCAAATTTAATTGAGATTCGGTGTAAGAAATAGAATTCGAATCAAAATAATGTTATTTTAGTGCTTTAACTAATTTTAATGCTCCATAAGACACTGCGTAGGAAAGAGATAAGAATGAAAAATAAAATTCACATAAGCATTTTTTGATAAGTTAGATTGGACGATATTATCATAAAATCTCGATTATACTAATTTGATAAGTCTTAGAACTTGATTACATATTTCAAATTTTAAATATTGAATAATATTTTTGTGATTAGATTAAAAACTTTTACTATATTTATCCCTTCAGATTCTTTTCGCCGAATACTGTTGTCGTGGAGCTCGAAGGAAAGTCGTGCCCACGTGTCCGTCTTTTGGGTCAAAAGCGTGGGGAAATGGAGAGAGAGAGAGAGAGAGAGAGAGGGGTTGCAGTGGGAGCGGAGAATCGTGACGGAGTGGCTTCCTTCCTTGAGGACAGAGCAGCGCCACGCGAGCGACGTGACTCCTGAATTGTCCCGATTCTCCCCCATTCGTCGTCCTTTGTCAGATCGACAGTGACCCAGGCCCGACTCGAAATTCGTCCTTTGTTCCGCTTGCTCTTGGTGTGTTCTCCCCTTCCCGCCACTCCCGCTCCGCCACGTGCTCCTTCGCCATTAGCTTCCCCCGCGCGCAATCATTCTTGCGCCCGGGGATTTGCCCAAACCGGAAGAACAAGCCATTTATCATTGATACCGTAATATCGAATGATAATGTTATATATCTTTCGTCGAATTAGCAAAACCGGATGATACGGGATGATTATCATAATTAATACATAACATAACATGAAAAATTATGGGCAGAGGTAAGTGCAATTAGTTGTCGTATTTGCCATCATTTCATATATGGTATATCAAAATGCATGATCAACTGATAACATATTATAATATTGCTTTTTGGGATTTTGCTTTTCGAGAATCTTTTGATTACAAAAATATTTTGTAGGGACCACCACCTGCAGCGACGCAGCCGGCTCGGGCTCTCTCCCTCTCACGAAGGGGAGAAGTTCGAATCCCAGAGGCGTCGTTAGGGATTCTTACCCAGATGCTTGTGGTGGTGGGTCCCCGCGATCACTCCTCCAGGGTTTTTCTTTTTTGTCGAATTACGGGGTTCGCAGGTCACAAAAAAAAAAAAAAAAAATATATATATATATATATTTTGTAGGGAATTTGTATAGAAATGGACTATGGATGACCAAAATCCATACTTCTCTACTTTCAAGTTTATCTTTCTCTTTTTCTTTTGTCGATATTTCATGGTATTGATAAATGTAAAAACAAGTCAGAGGTAGAAGACGGACAATATTGTAAAATCTTCGCTCAAGATAGGTAAAGGAATAGAAGGAAGTCTCTATCAATTTCATTGACTAAACTTCGATTTTACTAAGAATTATTACTAAGCACCCAACACAGGGTGGGCTTGCACATGATATCAAGGGAGAAAAAGCAAATGTCGTGAATCTTACATTTGGAAAAGACCCAACTAGTTTTGACAATCCCCAATTGCCTCCTTTCTCCTTTCATTAAATTTATATAATATAAAAAAGCCGGGCACGTTTTTGTAATTGCCGATTTTCCAAAAGTCTGGTTCTTTACTGGAGAGACAAGGAAGCACCCAAGGAGATCCACGTATATACTGTCCCTGTCATCTTATAACTATAAATTTTAAATTAAATGTTAATTTATGCTTTCGATGATTCGGATCTCCATCCTAAGTGAATAAAAAACCATCCCACTCATCTCACAGAATGATACAAAACATGAAATAATTTCGACTTTGATTTTGATGACATGAAAATATAATTTTTTTTTGCTCCGCATCTCAGAATATTACTATAATTTATTTTTTAATTCGTACCTACAAGTAAATTACGACATTGCTTTTTATGGTGGTAACTGTGGTGGAACAAGTTATGCAAAATTGAAAATGGTTTTTTTTTTTTAATGACCGAGGACTCCACCACGGGCCCTTGTGCCCAGACGGCACCGAAGGGCTGGGCACCTATATTTTGGGAGAGACTAGCACGGGACTACAACACTATGGCCTCCGACTTACAATACTATCAACTAACTGGATTGGCAATGAGAGAAGGACTTTAATACCATCGCAGCTATCTACGTTTGGGTTAGATTAAAAAATGTTGATATCGAGAAAAATCTCAAATTAGTATGTGTATGGCAAATTTATTTTAAAATGATATTTTGATCACAAAAAACTTCAAATTAATACATTTATGACAAATTCATATTTCATTAGTTTTCGTTAAATTAGATCATACGTGATAGGATGTATCGGTAATATAATTAAATGAAAATTAATGGAGTATATAAACATCATACATATATCATATTTAGATTTTTGGTGGTCAAAACATTAATATGAGATAAATTTATTATGATATCAATTTGAAATTTTTTGAGATATTAATGTAGAAAAAGAAAAAGAAAGTAATGGATAAGAAGTTGTCATTAGAGCCAGGCAAAACAGCCGCTTGTCCGGATATAATTGGGCTCCACGGGACCACTGTCCACGTAATGGCACCACCAGTAAAGAGAAGCAACCCATTATAATTATAAGTAATATAATATAATATAATATCAGCAAAAAGGAAAAAGAAGAAATAAAGAAAAGGAAGAAAAAGAGTGAGTGAGCAACATCGCATTAGCAAAAATCCACATCCGTTCATGTCGATAAACACTGGTGCCTTTTCCTCATCATCCACCTACTCTCCCTCTCCCTAGTCCACTCCCTCTTTGCTTTTTCCTCCCTACTTTACACAGGTGAAACTCACCATGGAAGGCCATAATCTTCTTCTTCTTCTTCCCCTGCTTCCGTAGAGAGAGAGAGAGAGAGAGAGAGAGAGAAGGATCCATGAACAGTCCCATGCTCAACCTCAGCCAAGAAAAGGAAAAGCAGACAGACCCACAAGGCCCATCATCTCCCGGACGGAGCGGACACCGAGGTTGGCTGGACCGGCGGCTGCCGGGGCCGACGACCATGCGGATGCTGATGGCCACCATCATGCCGCCGACGATGATGGAAATGTGGGCGACCATGGGCTCGGCCCTCGCCAGCTTCATGTTCATCTGGGCCATCATCCAGCAGTACTGCCCCTACGGGCTCCGCCGCTACGTCGAGAAGTACACCCACCGCCTCACCGCCTGCTTCCACCCTTACATCAAGATCTCCATCCACGAGTACACCGGCGAACGGCTCCGGCGCAGCGAGGCCTACGCCGCCGTGGAGGCCTACCTGAGCAAGAACACCTCCAAGAGCGCCAAGCGCTTCAAGGCCGAGCTGGGCAAGGACAGCAACAACGTCGTCCTGACCATCGAGGAGTCCGAGAGGGTCACCGACGAGTACCGGGGGGTCAAGGTCTGGTGGGCCTCGAACAAGATCACGTCGCCGCCGCAGCGGTCCCTGACTTACTACCCGGAGCAGGAGAAGCGCTTCTACAGGCTGACATTCCACAAGAAGCACAGAGAGGTCATCGCCGAGTCCTATCTGAAGCACGTGATCAAAGAAGGGAAGGAGATAAGATCGAGAAATAGGCAGAGGAAGCTGTACACGAACTCGTCCGGTTACAAGTGGCTGGCCATGAAGTCCACAATGTGGAGCCACATCGCTTTCGAGCACCCGGCCACCTTCGACACCATGGCCATGGACCCCGAGAAGAAGAGGGACATTTTGGAGGACTTGGAGACTTTCAGGAAGAGCAAGGATTTCTACGCCAGGATCGGGAAGGCCTGGAAGCGGGGTTACCTCCTGTACGGGCCTCCCGGCACGGGCAAGTCGACCATGATCGCCGCCATGGCGAATTTCCTCCACTACGACGTGTACGACCTCGAGCTCACGGCGGTCAAGGACAACACCGATCTCCGGAAGCTGCTGATCGAGACGACGAGCAAGTCCATCATCGTGATCGAGGACATCGACTGCTCTCTCGACCTCACGGGGCAGAGGAAGAAGAAGGGCGAGAAGCTGCCACTGGAGGACGACAACGTGGACAAGCTCAACAAGGATGTTCCCAGGAAAGACTCGTATGAAGATACCACCAGCAGGGTCACCCTCTCAGGGCTCTTGAATTTCATCGATGGGTTGTGGTCTGCCTGTGGAGGGGAGAGGATCATCGTCTTCACCACCAACTACGTGGAGAAGTTAGACCCTGCGCTGATCAGGAGGGGCAGGATGGACAAGCACATCGAGCTTTCGTATTGCTGTTTCGAGGGGTTCAAGGTGCTGGCGAAGAACTACCACAGCCTCGAGACGCATCCGATGTTCGATGCGGTTCGCGGCTTGATGAGTGAAGTGAAGATCACTCCTGCCGATGTTGCCGAGAATCTCATGCCCAAATCCCCGTACGATCATGCCGAGAAATGTCTCTCGAGGTTGATTCAGGCCCTTGAGGAAGCGAAGGAAACGGCTGCCGCCGCCAAGAGAGCCGGCGAATCCAGAGACGAGGCTGTCAAGGAAGGCGCGCAAGGAGGTGCCGAATCGAGAGACCGGGCTGGGGCTGCCAAGGAAGACGCAGTGCAGACGAAAGACTGATCGGAAACGAGCTTCAACATTTGCTGCATCATCTTCATGATAATTCTGCCAGAAGAAGCCATGATGATCTTTGGTCTGGGGGGGTAATTTGATGAAATGACATTTTGTAAGTTTTCGAGAAAGAAGGAATATGTGGAGGCGACGTGCGTAGGAGGTCCAAAGAGTTGATCGTTTTTCTTATTTGTCTATGCTTTTTACTTTTCTGGAAAGCTTATGCTGTTTCCTAAAACCCTTTATGGCTCTCTAATATTGGCCCCATCATATTATCCAGTGAACATGGAACACGATGGCTTCACTCGAACAGAGAATTTCAAGTACTTGAAACAGTTTCTTGACCACTATGAACTGAAAATCAGTGCCACAAATGATATACAACAAGCCAACTAGCCAGAGAAAGAGTTCCAATACAGCATCCTACTAACCCAAATTGCCAGAGGCAGATTACCATTGGATCACTAAAGTGACAAAGCAAACAGGCCATAATAAAATATTTCGGCTCAAGCATTATTTATGCGACACTTGCTCGGCCGGCACCCGCACTAACCAAATCGACGTACTAAATCGGGCTCCATTGTTTGGCTAACGATGCCACTTTAATTTCCTTAAAAAAGTGCACCGGTCTCTGAGGCTGGGGTTGTCTGTGTTATGGACTGAGGACCACATGGACTGAGGACCACCATCAAGGCCTGAGGCTGGGCAATTTTCAATAGGCTGATCAATCTTCAATCTCTGCTCGTGACCACATGATTTTCTAACTCTTGCCTTCCAACTGAAGGTCCCACCGGGATCTTCTTCGCTCATTGCTCGATCAGCTTCTCCAACCCCAAATTGAACTTCCATAAGAAAGATAGAAAGTGACTATTATTACCAACCCAACTTATGGTGCCTCCCTCGCCTTTAAGACCGACCACAATCAAACTTAAGTAAACCACTTCAGGAAGTAATCTACCACATCAATAAACTAACTATTCACAACCTCGAGGAATGTTGTATTCGTCTGAGTATAACCTGACTGTAGAAGTATCTTGTCCTGAAGAATAATAGCAATGCCGCAAGAGAACCCAAAAGAGTAGCGCCTGCCATAATGAAGAAAGACAACATGAAGCATTTCGTTCCTTTACACTTTAGCCCTTCCCCGGATGCCTCTTTGTCGTATATATACCCAATCACTCTAATGGAGAAGACATATGATCCAACAGGGCTTGCCATGGTGATGGTATTGAATATGGTGCCCATATGACCCACGCCGAATATCTCAGACGTTATCGTCGGCATCAGTGACCACTGTGAGCCATAACAAATACCCACCAAAACTGAGCCCACGTACAGAGCACCAGGCAGGCCAGAACCAATGATCACATGACCAACGGTAAGAGCAGCTAGAGTTATGGCCATGAACAATGGCCGAGCCCACCCTCTTGCATGTAAAAAGAAGTCTGATACAAATCCGGCCCCGAAACGACCGAGAAAATTCCATATGCTCCACAAGGAGATCATACTGTTCACTTCTTCGCTGTTGTAACCAAGAGATCCTCCTAGCTGGCTGATGTTATTAATCGTGGCTAGTCCTGAGCCCATGCCACATGCCATGGCCAGAAATAATATCCAAAAGTTGACAGTGCGCATAGCTTGCACCAAATCAATGTCTCTTTCGAGCTGCTGGTCGTTGTAGTCATTTTTACTGATTTCTTCATTAATGTCACCAGGCAGAATCCGATAATCGGAACCAGTTGGATCTTCTTCTCCATCATAAACCTTCTTGTAGTGTTCTAGCTGATCAAGGTCACTAGTCTCATCCACGCTTACAATCGACGGCATCTGCTCAGCAATCCCGAAATCTCCTTGCAGGGCTCTAGCAGCAACAAGAACAGGCAAGAATAGCAACAGAAGCAGCAAAGCTAACGCTGAGAGATGCAACAAGAACGTCCACTTGAAGATGTTTTCCAATATTATAACAACCATGAGATAAGCTGCCACGACGAGAGCAACCACAGACAAAGCATATAGGTGTTTCTTCTCTTCTGATGTGCTCGCATTGTATATTCTCACGAACCCCATGAGGAGCAGAGCATTAATTGTGGGTAACAAGGCAAGCATCAGGAGAAATGCGGTGGGGTTATTGTTGAATACTGTCTGAGATATTTGGATCAGTATAGCTCCACTTAAACCGATAAATCCCTACAAAGGAAAGGAATCAACAACTATCCAACTAGACTTGTTAACTATAAAATGTGGCGAAGCAAAGGAAAAAACACAATAGCAGAGGTAGATTAAAATTTTTTTAAAAATATAGACAATCTTGTTCTCAATGATTTGTCCAATTTCCACAGGTTTGAACTATTTAAAGTGCCTCTTAAGCGCTCAATAAAACTGTCCATACACAAATTGCAATATAGTCTTTCAAGTTTCTGCTGCACTTGCATCAAGATCAAAAACTAGTTTTACTAGTAAGGATTCAAAACAGAAGCTACAGTTTCAGCTGATGACATGCTGCAATTTATGGGATCACATCCAAAACAAGAACATCAAAAACCCCAGTTCTTGTATATCATTAAACATCAGTCAAGGTTAAAATTTTCAATTCAAATAAGTGAAAAGAAAGTAAATTCAAAACAACAATGACCAATCCACCAAGTTAAATTCACACTCAATCAATCACCTTCATGATCCCGACAGCAGTACCGCTATACTCAGGGAAGTTGCGGACTGCCGTGACCACATCGGCGGTGTTGAAGAAGCTCTGCGCATGCGCGGCGACCAACATGAACAAGCACACGGCCGCGACGGGAGGCCGGCTCAAGATCCCGGCGACGGCTGCCCACAACAAGGAGTAGCCCACGAGGTTCTGGGCCGCTCCGGCAAGGTGGACCACCCACGGCCCGCCACGGCGGCGGCGGGGATCATTGGCGCGGGAGTAGAGGAGGCCGGAGAGGACGCCGCAGTTGGCGCCGAGGTCCTTGAAGACGGAGATGGTGTCGAGGGTGGACTGGGAGTAGCCCTGGGTGGACTTGAGGGCGGGGGAGTAGACGGAGAAGGTGTAGAGGGAGCCGCTGGTGCACTGGATCAGGATGCTCGCCGCGGTCGACGCCCACTTGTTGCTCAGCTTCTCCTCGTGCCATCGGCAGGTCTCCATCTTTCTCGGATAGGAGGGTGGTGGCCGCCGCCGCCTCCGCCGCCGCCGCCGTCTTCTTCTTGAGGTTTGGTGCTGTTGCGTGGTCGGGTGGGATTGGACTTTGGGTAATGATCGATGTTTTCTTGGTTCCACTGTGTCTTGTCGCCTTCGCGGATGACGACGACGATCGTGGCGGATGGGAGAACATCTGGGCCGTGTGGCCGCCACGTGGCCGAGGTCCTGCCTGGCTAGTTCATACCTCCACGTCCACTCGGAGCGAGCAATGATTTCCGACACGACAAAGGAGACTCGATGGCACCTGTCTGTACGAACGTCGCGTTATCTTGACTGCTCGTTTGGATCTTATCCATTCATGATCGACTCTAGTCATATGCAAGCGGGCGAAATTCTAAGCGAGATGTTACGCATCTCAGACTCATCTGCTCCAAATTAGATGAACAGGATGCTTTCACTGGAGATTTTGTCGTGTCTTTTCTTTCTGTATCGATGCATTTTAAACCGTCGGTTTTGCGAATTCTTTGTTATTTTTCATAAATTTTCTATTTTTCTTCCCCAAAGAGTAAAGGGGCACTAAAGAATAATCATATGGGTGCGTAGAATAAAGTTAGCCGACAGCTTCAGTGATTCCGAAGATTAAATATGCAGTCGTTTTTTTTAGGTCTGGTATATAGTATTTCTTTTATTCTCTGATGCGACAATAAACAGTAACTCGACATCTAATCAACACTGTTGGAGAAATTGCCTAAGATAGACTTGGCTTCATTGAAAAGGCAAGCTCGCATTGTCATCAGTGACAAGAAGAACTACATAAGGTCGTACTGGGAGTTGCAGCAGGATGCCATCATGCCGAAGGTCTGCGGCCACTTCACCTGAATGCTTCGATCCTATGGACGGTCGGGTATGAGCCCTCCTGATCGAAACTCATCCAGTATAGTTTGAGTTTCCATTTCCTGTCGATTTTCAAACTCAACTACAGCTGCTGTCCCATGAGCATCCGAATGCTTACAGGACATTTTCATCTGCTAAAAGCCTAATGACAGAGCAATGTTGCAACTAGAACACATATATTCCCTCACCATTCCTGCGATGATGATGGGGATAAAGAGTCATCAGGGGCGCAAGAGGCAATCCTCAGAAGCGACCCTGCCCATTATAGAACTTCGAACGTCTTCGATTCTTTAACTTCTGTACCTGATAGAACACATAATTCTGGTCGTGTTCGACATTTGTTGGGTCGAAAACAGAGATAGGACAACAACTGAACGAGAGGGAATGCCAAGGCAGAAAGCAAAAATTATTGGAGAACTGCTCCATATGGACATATCGAAGCCAACGAATGATTTGATCGATCTCTCTCCCTTAAGAAAAACGAGAGAGAAATAAGGGTAGTCCGTAGCGCCCAGAATTTTACTCGGTCCGAAATGCAAATACGAGAACGAAATGGCATGAAACAAAACGAACTAATCAAGGAATTCACCCAGCCGCTGTGAGCCGCGAATGCTGCGATCTTCTGTGAAGAATTAGCTTGTAGAAACTTCTCGTGCGGAAGAACAACACCAAATTGACCAGGAAACCGAAGAAGGCAACGGAAGCCAATATGAAGAACGACAGCATGAAGCAATGAGTGCCGTAACAGGAGTTATCCTCCCCCGTCACTTCCTTATCGTAGATGTATCCGATCACTCTCACCGACAGGATGTAGGATCCGACCGGACTACCTATGGCTATGGTGTTGAAAATGGTTCCCATGTGTCCAACCCCAAATATCTCCGAAGTGATCGTGGGCATCAACGACCACAGGCAACCGTAGCAAACGCCCACGAGGACTGAACCCACATAAAGATTTCCAGAAAAGCCGGAAGCAATGATTAAGTGACCGGCTGCCATGATGAGCAGGGTAAAAGCCATCAAGAATGGCCTCGTGAAACCTCTCTTGTAAAGCAAGACATCGGAAATATATCCGGCTCCGAAGCGACCTAGAAAGTTCCATATACTCAGTAGAGAGACCAGAGTGTTAATCTCAACGGTGGTGTATCCGAGGGATTCTCCGATCTGGCTGATGTTGTTTATGGTGGCTAATCCAGAGCCAAGCCCACACACCATGGCCATGAACAGCAGCCAGAAGTCCCCAGTACGCATCGCCTGGATAAGATTCATGTCTTCTGAAACTTCCTGGGATACTTCTTGCAGCGGATCGTCCAACAATGGACTCTGCTCAGAAGATGATGGCTCTGAAGAGCCTTCCCTTTCCTCCCTCATTGCCACAATTGCCGTTCTAAGAGGCCAAAAAAGCAGAAATAGCAGAACTATGAACGTTAGGATGCGTGACCATAAAGGCATGGTAAAGGTGTTCTCCAGTATTATTAAGATCATGAGATAAGTGGCAATGATCAAAGCGACTGCAGAGAAGCTATTCAAATGCTTCTTGTCTCCCATCGCATTCGTGTCGTAGATTCGTACCAAAAGCATGAGCACAAGCGACACGGATGTCGGTAAAATTGCTAGCATCAGAATGAAGGCACTCGGCTGGTCCTTCAGCACTGTGTAGTACACTTGGATTAATATAGCTCCACTTAAACCAAGAAAGCCCTGCACCAGGACAAGGTAGATATTAGCACTCAAGAACGCCTTTGTGCACAACCTATGCAGACTAGCACATGAAATCCCTCTTTTGAACTAACAATCAGATTGATTCTTAACCATTTACCTTACTTTCCCCTAATTTCACCTTTGAGATATATTCTTAAGTGGACCAAACAGCAGGTCTTTCCAATCACTTCTAAAATTCATTTCTGCAGCAATATTTCCCCTTACATGGCTTCCCTTATATGTCTTCCCTTATATGTCTTCCCTCATGATAAGCACACTACAATTTGCACAGAGATTAACGGCCGTCACTCACAAGAACACATCAACTGCAACGACTAAATCAACTTGGAAATAGAATCTCAGGTTCCTCTTGTTTAAACTTTAATTCAGGACCCTGTCTTCATCTTGAGACGTCTGTGGAGGCGACAGAATGAAGCATGTCATTGCCAAGAACGAGCGTGGAGCTTAAAACATGCTTTCCCATGTTCATCAAGATATCAAAAGAACAATCCTTGCAATGTCATGTGGAGGCACTCCATGTATACATATGGACTAATCACAACACCTTGACTCAGTAATTAGCATTAAAACAAGAACAATCAATGGGCAACATTGACAAATTCTTAACGCTGATTTGGAAACAAAAACTCTCTCTCTCTCTCTCTCTCTCTCTCAGCCTCTGCAAATAACACAAGCTACAAATTGAAATTCTGGAAACAGCCAACAGCAATCACATCCGCACATACCTTCATGATGCCCACAATCGTCCCACTGTAATCGGAGAAGTTGTGCACGCCACTGACCACGTCGGTGGTGTTGAAGAAAGTCTGCGCGTGAGCCGCCACCCACATGAACAGGCACATCGCCGCGACTGGCGGCCGGTCGATCAGTCCCACGACGGAGGCCCAGATGAAGAAGTACCCGGCGAAGAACTGCACGGCGCCGGCGAGGAGGACGAGCCACGGCCCGGGGGAGAGCACCGACCGCGGCCGCCGCCCCCCGCCGGCGGGGGAGCGGCCGCCGCGTCCCTCGGTGACGGCGGAGTAGAAGAGGCCGGAGATGACGCCGGCGTTGGCGCCGATGTCCTTGAAGACGGAGACGGTGTCGAGGGTGGATTGGGAGTAGGACTGGGAGGACTTGAGGGTGGAGGAGTAGATGCCGAAGGTGTAGGACGCGCCGCAGCTGGCCTGGATCCATATGCTGGCGATCGTCGACGCCCACTTGTTGTCCACCCTCCTCTCCATGCCTGGCTATCTCTCCTGCGTTCGTGCGCGCGGGTGTTTATCGGTTCTCGTGTTTTAAGGTTTTTCGTTCGGGAAGTCTCACGTGTCGATGTTCCTTGCCCGTTGTTTCCGCCACAATCTTGGAAAGATGAGAAGAGTAGCGGGAGAGAAAGAGCGTTGTGTCGTGCATCTAACTCGACTCGGTATCTAACCTTCTTCGGGGTGTACGTTCATCCGTTCATTGATGGGAGAACGCCATTGGAGCTGTCTGCGCTGTCGACGATGATGCTTTCTTTTGCGTTTGTTTATGATTCTTTTCTCGGCTAATTATAGCGATCGTGTTATCTGGTCGGATTATCGCTAATTCCTATTTCGATCCCAAGGCACTTATACATCTCCTAAAAATATGGAATTCCTTCAACTTAACTTATACAAGTCGTGTATGTTATTTAGAGTGCGTTTATTTCGTGAAAAATTTAATAATAAAGAAAAATTCTTTTTTAGAAAGTATTTTCTATGACTTTCACGTGATTGTGAAGATATTCTCCTTAAATTGAGGGCTCAAACGAATTGATGGAAAATATTTTTACTAACAAAAATGTTTTATAAGTTATTAAGAAAGAAAACTATTTCCAATGACTAATTTCTTTAAGCGATATATGTAACCATTTTCGAGAAAATGTTTTTGAAATGCCTTCCTTCACTTTATTGGACAACATGGACCTTTTTGTTGATAAATCTGATTTGCTTCAGTTTTCTTGATCTTGTCCAGGCTGCATGATTCCTTCCAACACCAAGCATATACCCAAGGACTGGGAGCCTCCGAGTGGGGCAAAGCTATCCTCCTTGTGGCAACAGCTGCAATAATAGCATATCACAATGTGATCGGGAGAGACGGAGCTGATGCTGGGTGCAAAGCCTAATACTTGACATGTCTACTCGTCGCAGCCTTGCAAAATTGGATAAGGTCGCCATCCAAATGCGGATCCTTGTGGAATCTGATTCTCGGTTTAAGTGAGGAAAACGGCAGTAACTCAATTGTAGCGGGCAAATTCTTTTTGTATTATGGTCTTAGGAAAGGTGGCTCTATATTCCTTTATTTTTGTCACTTTGCTGTATATGGATGGAATACAATTTTCAAGTTCTTCAATATGCTGTCTAGATATTTCCATCTCTGTTTTATCTGCTACGCGGGACTTCTCGCTGGTCCAACTGATTGTGGTGTCGCATTTTATCGAGAATTCATGTTCCGCTTGTTATTTCCTCTCTTGACACTACTCCTGAGACGTTTTGAGCGCATGATCGAACCGGAGTTCTTGGTCGTGGTCTTAGTAGAGATCCTCCCATGATAGCAATTGACGCGCGGCAAGCAGTGAGGAGCTTTACCGCGCTTTCTGAACCGGCCTCTCATGGATTCAGGCTTTCCTTTTCAGCAAAAAGGGACCCCAAACAAGTTCGGTAAACTAGTTTAGCGGTGATACCACCCGTGATCTTTGCTTTTAGGGGTCAAACTTCTTCCTGCTCATCTTCTTCCCAGGGGGCCATTGCGGCAGGGGCTTGTGTATGTTTAGCCGCCGTAACGAATTTGGGAGACGGCTTTGAGTTAATTAAAGTCTCCAATCTTTATCTGTTGATGGACCACTCTAATTGAAGTATATGAACTCTCGGGTCTACCTTAAAATTACGCTTGATAGTCAGGATAAAAGTCGGGATATCTAATGACTTTTGCTCAAAATATGACAAGATTGGATTCTATGAAGAAAGAAAGATAAAGATAAATGAATTCCTAATACTTAAACAATGAAATGCACAATTTTGTGAGCTATATATAATTGACATGGATACCTATTTCAGAACAATTTCATTTGTGCAACGTAGTGATTTTCTCGAACTAGGAAAAAGAAATCCTAGCGACACTCACCATTCTCTCTCCCTTCTATCTCACATTGCACTGCTTGCATGCCTTAGCCTATGGTGCCCCGTGATCCTGCTATCCCTGGCATGCCAATCCCTCGACTTTGCTTAGGGTCAATGGTGACCCATTTATTGATATAATTTCTTACGAAATTGATTCCCCTTGGGCAATTTTACTAATATCAAGTGTTATTCTATTTTGACATTTTTAATTTCTCGAAATTTAGCTATGGTTAGCAAAAGACTAGGGAACTTTCAAATTATGAATCAGTTATATAACAAATGGCCTAGGACTGCAACAAGCTGCCTCAAATTGCGGCTGACCTTGATAGACCTGTAATCGAGGCAGATCAAAGGTCTTTGAGCTTGAATCAATTTGATGAAGTACTTGAGAGGGAGCCCTTCATCAAGATCTAAATTTGTAACAAACCCTAAAGTTACGTCATTACTTTTCTTGGAAAATATGATTTTGTTTCTTGGTGATGATAACAAATAGAAAATTAAATGAATGCAGAACTACCTAAATTTCGAAGTGAGTCTGTACTACGATCAAACTGTAGGGAAAGGTTTTTCATAATTTCCTAAAGGTGAAATTTGTTAACTTTTAAGTTGCTTCCAAATATCGACAAAAAAAAATTGTTTTTAATATGAAAAGAGAAGGTGAAGGATTCGAATTCCCACATGAGAGATTAGAATGAGGATGATTTAGTTTTAAATGTAAGTTTCGACTCTTATGTTCTATAAAGAGGTAAAGTAAAAAATTAGGAATAAAGTAGGAGGAACATAAAAAAAAAAAAAAGTTGCAATCAATTTTTCTTTTGAGAAAGCCAAATATTTCTTCTGACAATTTATCCGGCACGGGATACATACCTCCATAACTTATAGTAATACCGTATAGAAGGGAAAAATAAGAAGATATTTTTTCACGACACAAAATACAAAAAATTGAGGGCGGGGTTTATCGTTTTCAGCTCGAGCCATCGAACACAAACCCCGGTTCCGATCCTCGGTAAGGTTTAAGCATCGCCGGCGGCGGCGGCGGCGACGACCGCAAGTATGGGCGGCGCCACCAGGTTCCTGATGCTCCTCGCAACTCCCATCCCTCCGCGCTGCCCCTCCCTCCTCCGCCTCGCTCGCCTCCACCACCACCGCCGCCATCTCCGCCACCTGTGTCCTCTCGCCTCGCGCTCTCCCCACCACCGCGTCCTCAACGCTTCTACCGACCACTCCCTTCCACTGCGAATCACGTCCTCCTCGCGACATCTTCATGCTCAGACCAACGCCGTCAAAGACGATCATTTCTCCGGCTCCGCTCATCCGTGGCTGGAGTGGCTCAGTTTCGTCAGGAGCTTGTCCGCCGGTGGCTATGTCGGTGAGGAGGGATTCGCTGCAGCGGCGGCGCGGGGGATCGGTGGCGAGGCCGAGTTCTTGGCGGGCGCGGATTTGCAGGAGGATTTCGTCCGTGCGGCTGAGGCTGGCTTGGCCTTCGCGCGCGATCGGCCTCATCTTTTGAGGTATCGTCTGTATTAAGATTATCATATTCTTGATAGTTACGTTTTTTCTGGCGATGCGTTGTATTCATGCCTGACGTTGGTCGTATAGGGCACTCTCGAAGAGAGTTATAGACGTGTTGGTCGAAAATGGTGCTCCTTTTCTGTTCAAGGACGCTGACGATTCCATCAGAAAAATGAGGGCGTTCGTGAGTGGTGCGACGAAGTTGGTGTAAGAACTCATTTTCACAGTTCTTTTGCTTGTAATTTTGTTGTGCTGGCGATACCAATTTCTGATTGCATGCTTGGTAATTATGTTGTTGCGGCTAATGTTGGCATCTGATTTTCGGTATGTTTTTTTCTTGTTTTTTTTTTTTTTTTTTTTTGCATAGACTGCTGATGGCAATAAGGCGCAGACAATTGATTTGATGAGGTTTATATTGAGCTATGCCTGCTGTCCCCTTACACCAGAGAAAAGTTACTTCAGTAACCAAATTTTAATTGCATCTGTACGGAATCTGCTCCAAGAGATGGCAAATTTAAGTCATACTTCTCCATCAAACTTTGCTGGTTCTCTTGAGAGCCAGTTCTCTGGTGGATATGGACAAGTACCTAGGCCTCGTGGGCCTAACATTGAGATGAAAAGAGGTGACTGGATCTGCCCCAGGCAAGTGCTTACTTCTCTTTGTCACTGATGAATTCTATTCTTGTCTTTCACCAATCTGTATATTCTTGTTATGATATGACATGCGAATTGAATCTCTCTCTTTGACATTTATGAGCAGGTATAATTTTATGAATTTTGCGAGAAATATGAAGTGCCTTGAATGTGAAGAGGCATGACCAAAGGGGCATTTGACCGGCAGAAAATGGGAGTGTCCTCAGTGAGTATTTGCCTATTGTTTTTAATGAAAAGTTTTGTGGATAGATATCATTAGTATGAGTCCAAAGTACTGAAAGTAGTGTTTTGTTTTTTCAAATGGTGGTAGATGTGACTTCTTCAATCATGGGGGGAATCTAGTATGCTTGAGATGTGAATGCAAGCGTCCTGGACAGATGTCATCCACAGTCCCCTCTGGATTTGGTTCAGGTCATGGTACTGTCGATGATGCTAATACCGTTGACATTGAGAAGAGGTTAGCTGCCAACCAAGAGAAGGCACAAAGATGGTTCAAAAAAGTTTCACAGCTAGATAGCACTTCAGCTGTAAACAGTGCTATGACAGATGAAGATTTCACTGAGATTATGCCACTGAGAAAAGAAGTGAATAGATTTGTTCTGAGCATGAAGAAGACGCCTCTGGATAGGAGGCTGGCCAACGCTCAAAACAGAATTAACTTGACTGCTGTGGTAACTCCAAATGTTGATGGTAACCGAATTTCAGATGCAAACAGGAGACTTGATTCACCTTTTTCCAACTCACCATCTCCACAGCAAGGACAGCCTGGAGGAGGCAATTCTGGTTATGTTGCTTTTAGGCCTTTACCTGATGATATGTTTGCCAAGAAACCTGGAATTTCTGAAACTGAGGCAGACAACACGGTGACAGGTGGGGCCGCTTCTCTTGCTTCAAATGCTGGAGATTCGGGTTCTTCTGCCTCTGAAGTCAGCATCACAGGTAAATCAGGAGCTGTTATAACGCCGTATCATGGGCCAGTTATCGAGACTGAGAGCCAGGATAAAGAAAGAGGAGGAGAAGAAAAATCTGAGAGATGGTTTAGGCGAATAGCAGAATTACATGATGCCTGAGATTTGCCATCTGCAGTTTCTGACCAAGACTTATCTGAGATGATGCCCGTACATAAGGGAGAGAACCGATTTGCAGCTGGAAGGATGAAAGATTGTTCTTTGACTTCTCAGACATATAAAAGATGTGCCTCAATGGAGCGAGCGAGCAATACCAACTTTGTTCCCTTTGTCCCATTCCCACCTGGGTATTTTGCTAAAAAGGAAAACCAGCAGCCTGATGGGGAAAATGCTACTGCTAAAGCCTCTTTGGAAATGACATCAACTCTTGCATCTCCCCAGAAGTCTCCACTGGAGGCAAATGATTCAAGTTTGATGCCTCCTAATGGCAATGTTCAACCAAGGGAAAACCAGCGAATTGATAGTGGGAACTGGAATACGAAACCTCCTGTAGAGAACTTAACTCAAAATAGTTCAACCATGACAGAAGGGACACATAATGTTGGGATGCTGCAGGACTTGAGTAATCCTCAGACAAGTAGCGTGAGTAGTGGAGGTGCTGGATCATTTCAAGATGGTAAAAATACAAAAGAGACAACAAATCAGGTGAGTTATTCACGCCAACCATCAGAAAGTTTCAATGTGAGAGAGCAGTGGAAAGGTAGGAGCTTGGAGGGTTCAGCAGTGAAAGAACCTGATCCCCTGGACATGTCAGAGGAGGCAAAGGCAGAAAGGTGGTTCCGACGCGTTGCCCAGATTAAGGATATTTCAGAGCTGAGCCAAATACCAGATGAGGATTTCCCATCAATAATGCCAATGCGGAAAGGAGTGAAAAGGTTTGTGGTGAGCAAGAGGAAGACACCATTAGAGAGGAGGCTGACTTCTTCTCAGTATAGAAGGAACCTCCCTGTTGTGACCTCTGATCCTGTGAAAAATGAAGAATAAGTGACATCGAGATTCTCCAATTGTTGTAATGCTTATTAAATCATTACTTGACAAATTTCTTTAGCTCAATAGTTTTTGGGAAAGTAATTCTTTAGATCAACAAAGTGAGCAAAAAAACAACCAGAGGCCTCAGGTCTTCTTTGTACCTCTTGAACCTTTGCCTGAAGGCACGAAGACCAGTGATGAAAGCAAGCTGCACGTGGAGAAAATAGAAAGATTGAGGTCTTGGCAACTTCATCTGGCGGGAGGAACTTTTTTGGGAAGATGGAGGGAACATGTTGATGCAGAGGTGGTGTCGTTGAGGTTGCAACTCCTATGTGCCTTCGTCATGGACCTGTGAGCTGAAGCTTTGCATTGTCGTGAAGAAACCTGTTGAAGGTGATCTCGAGCAGTGCACTCTTTCTTTGTAGTCACATGGTGCTTAACCGTGATTTGGTGTTATGTTCCTCCTATGGTTTTAGGAACTATTTGATACGACGATAGGATGAGGATAGGACATAATTAACAATAGGAAGTGCTTTTTTTTTCTTTAATAGGTGAAAGTACCCTTTTTTTTTTTTAGATAATAGGAAGCATTTTGATGGTTCTCTACTTAATATTTTGTAATTCAGAGATTTTATTTCGCCTGATCCTCTTGGATGATGATTATAATCAAATGGAGATTATACCCTGCCCAATAGTGTGGTTGGGAGAGAGTGACCCTTCTAATTAGATAAGAGTAATGCTAAGCATATTTAGGCAAATTAACAGAAATGCCATTTTTTCCTTCAACCCCCGTTTGGATAAAACTTCCTCGAATCACTTTCAGATTTTGACATCGTTCCCCTGGCAAAAGAAGTGATCGTCCTTTTCATTTCCTGAATGACGAGCGAGCAAGCCCTCTTTTAAGCTGATGAGCATGAGCTTGTGATCGTCTTATCTTGGTCTATGTATATATGCATGATTATGCAGTCCATCTTGACTGCTTCTTTTGTAGGAAAATGCAGATTATTTCTCGTATACGTATACCAAGAGACGAGTAGCACTAGGTTTTGTCCACCCGACTACCCGTAAAATTATTTCATTGAATATCTTATTGTGCATTTTGCCATCGCGAAATGATTTTTTTTTTTTTTTGGAGGGTTATTGTATAGGCTATAAAGAGCAGATGAACATGGTTTTTTTTTTTTTTTTTTTTTTAAATTCCTATTCATGGTTGGAGAATTAGCTTGGTGATAACCATATTACAGAAGATCTTACAAAGTGCCTGTGACTTTGATAGTTATTTCTCCTCTTTGAGAGTTGACATTTCACATCTCCATTTTTACCATCTGTCTAGGGTATCATGGATGGAGAGTATGAGGAGAGCAGGAGAGCACAAAACTCAAATTTTCCAAATCTCATGATGAATTTCATTGACAATTTCCTGAGTGACGGTGACAACAGCATGAGAGAGCTAGCCGACCTTCTGTAAATTTCAATTTTCTTGACTTCGACGGATGCGTGCTCTAAGCTTTTATTCTTTTCTGGCTTCTCGGTCGCTGATAATCGGTGGGTGATTTTGATGATTGTTTTCAGGAGTGCAAGGAGTGTGGATTATACTAATGTCGCTATTGCTGCTCATCTGATCAAAGGAGGTGGCAACAGGTAGATAAACAATTTACTTTAATTTCCAAAAAGGGTAACTATTTGATTTTATTGGTATGTTATGCGTGAAATTTTCTTAAATTTATTTCTTGACATGAAATACTCAACATCTTCAAGAGTAGAACATTTCCAGCAGTTGTGTTCGAAAGTTTGCCCTTTTAGTCATATTCTTAGCATGCTGTGTTAGGAAAGATCAATCCTGTTTGAATTATGCGCTTGCAAGAAGGCTGAGCAGTGGCCTGAGTCCGTGGTTGTTGGAAAAACCAGATAACGGTAGATTTGCGTATCCAATATTTAGGTTTTGTTTGGCCAAGGTGTGTGTGGCAACTGTCTAGTACACTCCAATGGGACTAGCGCATGAAGAAATTTGAGCATGAGCATTTTGAACCTTGTGATTTGATCTGCCTTATTGTTTGGAAACATTAGCCAACGAGATAACTCCCAACAGAGTGGTGTATGCGGTGCATTACTGTCAAGTCTGTTGTAACGCATAAAATGTGCATATGATAACACGTAAATAGGCTGTGAATTTTGTCCACTTTTGAGTTATATCATTGGCCTAGTTCCATATTAATTGAAAGCCACATTCCGATGCTTTTGGAGGGCTACTTCTGTGCCATGGCCAAATTATCTAAATACGGACATATAACGTATATGAGATATACCCATGGCCAAACAAAGGGAAAACTTTGAAATTGCCACTTTAAACTGAGTTTGATTGCATGCAAATTCGGGCAAATTTACCGAGCTATGGCTTGAAGAATGATATAAAGATGATTAGTTCTTTGTTGGATGCTTCGGACTGAAATCAGTCATACTCATTTTGATAACTAATTTTTCTGAGTTGTTAATGACAAGTTATTTCCTGAATGACACCTCATCTACTACAAAAATGACTTGTATTCCTGTGCTCGTTGCTTGTGTTGTAGCCTCGGTGGTTGCCGGGTTGTTGCAGCAGCTCGTTCTCTTATATATGCCAGCCTTAATCAAGACAAGCAAAGGTAGAAATTGGCATTTTCTTTGCATCCATGATTTCAGAACCCTTATAACAGTATGTGCACAATTATATATGAGGATATGTTTTGTTCAACAATATATAGGCATCTTGTCAAATGTATAGACAAGCTTTTAAATATCTGTTATTAGTTTTCTCGTATCTGCATAACCATATATGTAGACTAACCTACTAAAGCTATAAGTTTATTGCTTGCATTCCTTATTTTACAGTTGTTCATTTTAATGCCTAGTGATCAACATCATTAGTCATTCAAAGCATTCTCTTTTGATAGCGTGAACTGTCATTGCTGTCTCCTTGATTGATGAAAGGGTATTTAGATTAGAATCATACACAGACTTCTCCAGGAACATAGAGCAATAGTTTAGTCAATGCCTCACATGAAGTGCAGTTGAACCAACGTGCTCGAAAAGTTTAAAAGCTTTTGCTAAGATTCTAAAAAAGTGCACCAGTTTTTACCTAGCACTACTATGCACTAACAGACGTGTTATTTGCACATGGTTTTCTTGGAAGTTCCAGAAGGTGTTAGGTGATTTTACTAGATTACTCGCTTGATCTTGGTTTAGCGCTTGTCTGTTGAGTGACTGGCTCTAGGTCTCTCAGGCTTGGATCTGGCTGTGGTGTTAACTTTTAACTTCTGGCTTTAGCCATAACTTTGATCAAAGATACATTATGCAAAATGTTATCTATGATGCCTGTGTCTTCAATAATTTGCTGTTGTATTCATTTACATCGAGATAGCAATTTCTCTTCCTTAGAAATACAATATTGGTGATCTGCATCCAATGAAGATTTTGAAAAGCAATTTACTGACATGAAATCTTGCTTTGAACATGAGAAGCGTATTTACCTGTGCATCTAATTTAACCTAACAATGCTTATGGTTCTTGCTGAGTTGCTGACTATGTGAACATATGGTCTATTTGACACTTGTGTCTCTGTGGTTCTCTTCTAGTTGCGAGACATTGTATGAATGGGTGGTGAATGAGTACTACCACTTTCGTGACAAACTCAGAACCCTATATCAGCTACTGCCTCTATCAAATGAAATCTGCTTATGCTTCTCTGGAAAGACCCGAAGTATTCGCAATTCTTCATGGTTTCGCCAAGAACTCTTTATACTTAATGAATTAGGATATTGAAGGCTTTGAAATTATCAAAGGAATGGATGTTAAGCCGAACAAGGCCATCGATTAATCTGGAGAAGTACTTAGAAAATGTTAGTCGGGACTCAAAACATCCTGATAAACAAGAGACCACTGAGCAATTCCCAAAGACGAACAAGAAATAGAATATTGTTATTGGATATGAGATGAGCTTCACATCTTAGGGAAGCAAATATGAGGTTGTCATACAGTCTTTTTACTTTTTGCAAGTAGCGTTACTTGCAAATAAAGTGTGGTACTTACAATGGAGATGCTTGTCTATGGTTAGGCTCTAATCAGAGTCTCATTCTAATCAGAGTCTCATTCTGCCACGCGCTATCATGTTGCAGCAGTATTCCATTAGTAGTGCCCTTATTTTGGTTGAACTAATTGAGGATGCATCTTCTTTCCATGGCAACGGACATACAAATTGATCGAGCTCATCAAAGTATTATGGCATTTAGAATGAACAAATTCTAAGTTTCAGCTATTCGTCTTTATCCTATGCACATCATCCGCAGATTTCATTTTGATGCTGAATATGATTCATTTGCTGCTCTGGTTACATTACTGATCCGACTGTCAATTCGTTTCCTGCAGATGGAGAGGGCAATCGCCCACAGCGAGTCCAGAAGGAGAGGATAAAAGCTGTTGGTGTTTTGTTCAGTTGAGTATACAGATGAGAATATTTCATCTGTCCATGGGAAAGTTGTTTATGAAGTTCCTGCTATGTATAAATTAGTAGAGACCAAGTGCTTTCTTTTGGCTTTTGGACCATTCAACTAAGTTTTTTGTATGTTTTTTAAGTGCATGAATAGTTGTTGAACCTGGGATGATAACTTTTCAAATTTCCTTGCTAAAAGCATATCTGTGCCAGTTTCATCAATTTCTATGCTTGTTGAGGTTCTGGATTTAGTAATCGCTTGATGAATTGATTCCTAGTACTGGATGATCAACCATGTATTGAATCTAATGAGAAAATCCTGCTTGAGTGCCCACCATCGCGCATGTTCACAAAGAAAAGGAGTGTTTTGTGTCCGTACACATATGCCTCCTTAACCTTTGTAGGGCCAAATAGGGTATAGCTACCCCTAAGGTGGTGCTTACCAATGAATTCTAGTTGCTCTATGCTAGCATTAGCATGGCTTATGTATGAATGCTCTTATTTTATTGGCAAACCTTTGTTGGGCTTTTTGTTGCAAAAGAAGAAGATTCTCCTGATTGAGAGTGCTGAATGGCATTTGAGTTCCTGCATGAACATGACAACTAGGTTGTTGAAGTATAGCATTCAAATTCCTGCAAGAACATGACGATAAAGTGATTTCATAAGTTGACTACCATTTGATTATCCTATGATGTGGTCCTTTTCCTTTGCATTTTTGGGTGTCAGAGATTATTTTACCTCATAAGGGTCAGGCTCATCTTTTGCATGAATAAGCTGGCATAACATCTTCTGCTCTTTTCTGTTGCTTGCAGGGTGAATTTTACGTTAAAGAGTGATACTAATCTATTCGAAATTGTGAAATGTAAAACAAGCGTTTCAGCTATTGAGGTATTGAATTTGTTCTTTGTGAAGCATTCTATGTCCTTTTAAGTGCTTAGCTTTATATTTACAATCTAAAGTTGTTCCCTGGTAATGCCTGTTCAGGTGAGCCCAATGGGAAGCAATTTTCTGTTACATCACCAGATCGTAGGATCAGAGTTTTTTGGTTTAAGTCTGGCAAACTGAGATGAGTTTATGATGAGTCTCTTGAGGTAATTTCTCGTTTCTTGTTAAAAATTTTGATGTGTGCGTGCGGAAGCATAGTTTTGGTATTGATTATAGTTTTTGGTTAGTGATGTGTGCAAGTGTATGGTATAGTTTATAGTGGATGGACAAGGGATAAGATAGGATAATTGAAGGATAAAGAACATGGATATGAGGGAAAATAGTTTCATTAGTTGAACAAAATAGTTTGATGAAGATATTGGTGCTCACCCCCCACATGAGCATGGTGGAGGTCTAAGACCTCTCATGGTGGAGGGTTCACCCTACACAAGGTGGAGGTTTTACCTCACACACACTACATGAATGATTCTAGGCTCTATTTATAGAGCAACTCCACCGACTACGAGCATGATAATTTTGACTTTTTTCACCGCTATAGTACAGCTGTATGACAATTATTTTTCTTTTTCTCCAAGTACTCTTGCTGCCCATGTACTCTTGATCCTTCTTCCTTCATGGTTAAGCAGCCATTGTTGACTTATTTTCAAGATTTCCCATGCATGTAGACATCTCTTCTAGGATTTCTCCTTCAACTTGGCTTCTGCTTGCATGCAATCCCACGTGAATCTTCTAGGTTCAGCTAGCAAACTCCATTCTCAACAATTCTAGACAATCTTCAACGTGGATGCTGCTGCCAAAGTTCTTGCGTTCATGATTAAGTCAGTAGTTACTAGATAGTTTTAGAGAAAATGGATCATAATTTCCAATATTTATGAATGCACTTGCAATGCAGTCTACTTTTCATTTGAGATGTGATATTGTTTTCATTTGTCAATCAGGTTGGCCAGGATCTCCAGAGAAGTAATGTTGCTCTATATCAGCTGGAAGCTATTGATTTTGGGAGAAGGATGGCTGTTGAGAAAGAAATTGAGAAAACAAAAAACGTACCACAACCAAATGCAGTCTTTGATGAAAGTTCAAACTTTCATTTGTTGTAACACTACTTGGTAAGAAAGTGAGAAGCTACTAACTTGTCTTCTTCATTTTTCTTTATCGGAAAGTAACTCTATCTGTGGCCATGGTTGTTTTGACCGGTCTATTTATTTTTCCTTCCTTTGTTCTTAATTGTAGGTGGTTAATTTACACACCAATAAAGTTGCCAGAATACTTGGAAAAGTTGAGAACAATGACAGATTCTTGAGAATTGCCCTGTATCAAGGGGACAGAAGCAGCAAAAAAGTGAGAAAAATCCCTGCTGCTGCCGCAAATGCAAATGAGAACAAGGAGCCACTAATGGATCCTACACTTTTATGCTGTGCATTCAAGAAACATAGAATCTATTTATTCAGGTATCATTCTATTGCAGTAGTTAGTCATTTTTTGGGGCAAATGCATTTGGAGCTTGATTCCCAACCTTTAGCATGTCTTTATTATCTAATGTCCTGGTATGTCTTAGATGATCAAGTTCTGCGGCATTGCCTAACAGTGTTTTCGAACTCATTTTAGCATCATCAGATGTACTGCTATAACCCTATGGCACAGCATGTTACTTTATTTGTGAGAAGTTTGCTTCTAGACTAGTTTTTGTTTGGATAAGTTGTTAGTTCCCTTTTCATTCGATTATAGTCGGATAGAACCTGAGGAACCTGAAGATGCAACAAAGGGGAGGGACGTGTTCAATGAGAAGCCTCCTCCCGATGAGCTTCTGGCTGTATCTGATATAGGAAAATCGGTTACTACTTCACTTCCCGACAATGTGGTGAGTTTCTTCCTCCTTACATTGTGCTTGACATTGTAGGGTAGATTGTTCCTGTAAAGATCAACTAGATACAGGACGTTATTGTGGGTAATTCTAAATAGCAGATTTTTTCTCTCCTTTTTCCTCCAGTTCTCTTCCTACTTTTTATTTGTCAACTCAGAGGGAAGCATGTGGAGAAGCAAAAGAGTGATAAAGCTTTTGTATCTCCAGATTGTACGTAGAGGAATTTGCTCCCCAATTGAGGGTGCTGCTTTTGGGAATGGATCGACTGTGAACCACAGAATGCTTTGGGGAATTCTTCTCATGTGGCTACGTGGAAATGAATATGATGTTGGAAATGGGAGAATGTCATGAAGGGAAAGAAATGAAAAGGAGAAAAAGCGGGGGTGGCGGGGTGTAAGGGTGGAGTGTTCGACCTTATTTCTTACTAGAATTTTTGGGGAAAGTGGTGAAGTACAAAGAACAGTTGATTGCATGGAAGAGAAGCCTGCAATGTCAATAAAACAGAGATAAATGACTCGTCCTTCTGTGAGAGTGAGTCTGTAAAAATGTTAGTCTGGAGCACATTAAACTGGGGGTCTAAAGTGGTGAAATGATCTTGAAATTTGATTTGTCGCCCTGTCGAAGTGAGACAACAGTGAGCTGTAAAATCTATTCTGAATTTTGAAATAGTTCATCACACCATGTATAAATTAAATAAGGTTTTTCAAAGTTTTGTTGCAACAGTGAGCTGTAAAATCTATTCGGAAATTTGAAATAGTTCATCACACCATGTATTAATTAAATAATGGTTTTCAAAATTTTGTCGCAAACACATAAGTGGCACCATAAAAAGTAGTTCTAACTCTTCATTTTCCATTTCTCCCAGAGAGCAAGATACAAGTATCTTCGTTCCACTTAACTTCCTGTTTTGAGTTCTTTTGAATTTTGTCATTTTTCCTGGATCATGATGCAAAATACTTTTGCTATTGTTCATAAGCCTCTTCAGCAACCTCCACTTGTATCCATTCTATAAGTGCTTTGCATGGTTAGTTTTTGACATTCACTTGTGTGCTTGTTTGCTAGATTCTTCATACAACAATGGGCGACATTCATATGCGGCTGTACCCAGAGGAGTGTCCAAAAACTGTGGAGAACTTTACCACTCACTGCAGAAATGGCTACTATGATAATCTTATCTTTCATCGGGTTATCAAAGGCTTCATGATACAGACAGGTGACCCTTTGGGAGATGGCACTGGAGGACAATCAATTTGGGGAAGGGAGTTTGAGGACGAATTCCACAAAAGGTGATTTTACTCATCATCAATATAATATGAGATGTATCTTTGAAGCAAAACAAGGATGTACTCTTGCTTTTGTGCCTCCCCTAAAATTATGTTTTCTCGGTCTGAGATTGCTAATGCAAATATAAAGCAGGTTGTGGAAGTAATAGTCTCGGTTTGGGGATGAAGTGTCTAGCCAGTTCATCATAAAAATATCGTAAACCGCTAAGGAATGGTAAGCTCTTTTGACTTTTTTCATAGCATCAGAAGGCTGAGAAAGTCTACTCAAAGATTATAAAGATTGAGGATAGGAATGTTCATCTTTCCTTGGAAATTACATTCTCCTCGACTGCTCGCTGAAGTTCTGTTTGACTTACTAGCATGTGTCTGAGTCTCTGAATTTGCAATTTTTGATTCAATATATTTAGGTACTCTAGTTTGCTGCCAATACTCCCATTTCATTTGTTTTAGCAAAATTAGCTCATGAGGTACTTTAATTTGGCTATCAACGCGCTCCCATAATAGTAGTATTTTTCTTTTATTGGGTACCAATTTGTCAGTCTCTTAATTGCTTTTTCTTATGTACTTGCATCTGTTTTTTCCTCTTGGGTACTGTTCTAATTCCTTTCTTTTTTTTTTCTTTTTTTTGGTATAAGATGGTTTTGCCAGAAGAAATCTGACCTTGAATTGCACATTCTGTTGCTGCAGTTTGAGGCATGACAGGCCTTTCACATTGTCAATGGCAAATGCAGGCCCCAACACCAATGGTCCTCAGTTTTTAATCACCACAGTGGCCACACCATGGTTAGATAACAAGCACACTGTTTTTGGTAGAGTTGCCAAGGGAATGGATGTTGTACAGGTAATAAGATCTTAGTTTCCTGTTGCCAAGGCATGCATGATAGTTGTTGACGTCGCAATGCATCTATTATTGGATCACTGAATTTGGTGCAACATAATAGTTTCCTTGATGGGATGTGATCATGCAGTCATTGCTTGAGCTTTGGGCTGTTAGTTTCTGGAGGAACTGGTAGCGTCCTACTCTGGTCAGGAACTTCTCGATGACGAGAACATTAGCCTAGCTCTGTGGATTTGTCGATTTCTTTATCTGTTTGAATAGGATCTTTGGATAAGTTTCTGACAGATTGAGAAAAACTTGAAACCCTTACCATGTTGTTGCAGGGGATAGAGAAGGTGAAAGTGGACAGGGCTGACAAACCGTATCAAGATGTTAAAATCCTAAATGTGACTGTCCCAAAGTCTTGAATATGGCTGATTTATCATTGGATTTTTGGAGAGTGGACGGTTCTGCCCCCTGACATGATATCCAGTGGAACACTCCGATTCCCTCTGGCCCTTGTTGTTTGAAGTTGATTCTGAGAGGAAATGGTGGACAAATGAAATCCTCGTAGATGAAGGAAGATAATGAATCAGGGACTTATTAGTGCTTCGGATTTATCATTGTGATTTTGAGTTCATTTTTATGGGTTCATACCCACCCTCATGCATCGTTCTCTCGCTAGGCTTGAACTTGATTTGCCAAGGAAAGGGAAAAGATTAGCTCCAGGCCCGGCATTTGTGGATCAACCTAACAACAGAAGTGTGAATTGTCTGTTCATTCCTTTTTATTTTTGATCTTGTGTTGTCATAATATCTCTAAAAATTCTGAAAAATAGGAAAGAGGAAGCCCGCATTTTCTCTTTGCAAATAATGCAGCGACCAATTTAGTGTCGAAGAATGGAAAAAAATTCATTGATCTCGAATTTAAGTAATGAAATAGCCAACTCCGGGGATGCAGGGAGGTGAGCCCTCCATTGATCCACTAGATCCTTTGCTAAAATCATATTTGGAAATTTCAGCATCATTATGGAGTCATTAATTGCTGCTTAAAGCCTTGATCTGATGTTTGCTTATGCTATATCATATCTCACCACCATGATACATCTTTCTGATGTTTGAAAGGGTTGGGCTATCTTTACTCGTACTAGCAAATCTGGTTTACTTCGTCCTCTTGCGGTTTTTACTTGCAAACCTGATTTGGGCCGGAATAAGTTTTGATCAAAACTGCAAAACAAAGCTTCTAACCAAGGCCCTGTCTTCTTACGTCTGTAACTGTAAGAACTTCATTTTTCTTGACATGGGCAGCTTGAGCTAGATCTGGGGAAAAATTGGAAAAGACAGGCTCAATACTCATTGATTAGTATAGTAAAATTAAAATAATACAAGCTAGGAAAAGCACTTAAAAATGTTCACCATTTCTATAAAGTGTCCAAGATCACGTTTAATCACTCGAAAATATTACACAAACATTTTGGAGCTGATTTGATTAAGATTGAATGTGGACAAAATTTCTTGAATATTTTGAGCAGGAAGGAGTCACTTAATTTGGTCAATTGGAGCATTCTTAATGGATTCTAGAAATTGTCTATGATTTCATGTCCGTTAGAAACTAGACATATATAAATTCACCTGGCAATTTTCCTTTATTGCCAAGTAAATTTCTGATTAGTGAGTAGCTCTCAATTTATCAAGCAAGGCCCGAGTTTGTTTGGTCAAAGCCTAAAAGCCCTAAGCCCATTTGAATAGCAAGTTCTTTGATTGTTTCTGCTTAAATTCAAATACAAGAAGGCAACAATCTCAAGCAAGTTCTGGAGACGGCAACAAGCTGTCCCTAAATTTTCTTTTAGGGATGGCTCCGGCAATAGCCTCGGCGATGGGCTTCACAAACCGATTTGGGGATGTCTTTTTCAGCTTTAGGGACCGTTTTGTTGCTTAACCATTTAGTCTTTTTCAGCTTTAGGAATGGTTTTGTCAGTCAACCACTAGTTTCCATTTGTAGTGTCCCCTATTTATTTGCTATGATAAGAGAGCAACTCCTTCATTTGTGTTATATAGTCCCATTACAATACTTTTCTAATGACGATTCACTTAAAAAAATGTACTTACCAATATGGGATGCCCCATAACTTAGGTGATGACTTAATTCCACACCTATTTTAAGATTATTCTTTGGCTTTTTTCTTTATCAGAAAAATTCCTAATTAGCTTATCCTCTCCAAATATATTAAGTCTATTCACTAGAGCTCCCTATGAAAAGAGATGGTTTAAGGTAATAAAGATAAGAAGAGAGATAAAAAAAATAAGAGGAATATTAAACCAGTCGACCTCCTCTCATGTCATGAAAATTCACTTGCTACAATTAAAAAAGGTGGGTTTTCACTTTTGGAAACCTAATTAAAGCTGGGTATTTTTGTCAAGCAAGTCAAAAGAGATGGTTTAAGGTAATAAAGATAAGAGGAGAGAGAGAAAAAAAGAAGAGGAATATTAAACTAGTTGACCTTCTCTCGCCTTCTATTGGTCATGTCATGAAAATTCACTTGCTACAATTAAAAAAGGTGGGTTTTCACTTTTGGAAACCTAATTAAAGCTGTGTATTTTTGTCAAGCAAATTGCACCTTCTCAATCCCACGATGAATTTCTCGGAAAAATTCCTAACTAGCTTATCCCCTTCAAACATGTTAAGTCTATCCAGTAGAGGTCCTTATCAAAAGAGATGGTTTAAGGTAATAAAGATAAGAGGAGAGAGAAAAAAAGAAGAGGAATATTAAACCAGTTGACCTCCTCTGGCCTTCCATTGGTCATGTCAGGAAAATTCACTTGCTACAATTAAAAAAGGTGGGTTTTCACTTTTGGAAACCTAATTAAAGCTGGGTATTTTTGTCAAGCAAGTCAAAAGAGATGGTTTAAAGTAATAAAGATGAGAGAGAAAAAAAGAAGAGGAATATTAAACTAGTTGACCTCCTCTCGCCTTCCATTGGTCATGTCATGAAAATTCACTTGCTACAATTAAAAAAGGTAGGTTTTCACTTTTGGAAACCTAATTAAAGCTGCGTATTTTTGTCAAGCAAATTGCACCTTCTCAATCCCACGATGAATTTCTCGGAAAAATTCCTAACTAGCTTATCCCCTCCAAACATGTTAAGTCTATCCAGTAGAGGTCCTTATCAAAAGAGATGGTTTAAGGTAATAAAGATAAGAGGAGAGAGAAAAAAAGAAGAGGAATATTAAACCAGTTGACCTCCTCTGGCCTTCCATTGGTCATGTCATGAAAATTCACTTGCTACAATTAAAACATGTGGGTTTTCACTTTTGATAACCTAATTAAAGCTGGGTATTTTTGTCAAGCAAGTCAAAAGAGATGGTTTAAGGTAATAAAGATAAGATGAGAGAGAAAAAAAGAAGAGGAATATTAAACTAGTTGACCTCCTCTCGCCTTCCATTGGTCATGTCATGAAAATTCACTTGCTACAATTAAAAAGGTGGGTTTGCACTTTTGGAAACCTAATTAAAGCTCCGTATTTTTGTCAAGCAAGTCAAAAGAGATGGTTTAAGGTAATAAAGATAAGAGGAGAGAGAAAAAAAGAAGAGGAATATTAAACTAGTTGACCTCCTCTCGCCTTCCATTAATCATGTCATGAAAATTCACTTGCTACAATTAAAAAAGGTGGGTTTGCACTTTTGGAAACCTAATTAAAGCTCCGTATTTTTGTCAAGTGAATTGAACATTCTCAATCCCACGATGAATTTCTCGGAAAAATTCCTAACTAGCTTGTCCCCTCCAAACATGTTAAGTCTATCCAATAGAGGTCCTTGTCAAAAGAGATGGTTGAAGGTAATAAAGATAAAAGGAGAGAGAAAAAAACAAGAGGAATGAAAGCTTTTATAGAGGGCTACTAAACCAGTTTACTTTCGCTCGAGACGCAGACGCGTCCTGCCAAATTCGGTCGACATCTTGGTTCTTGTGTAGATGGGGGTTGCGTGGATGTCCTAAAATGTGCATCTTTTGCCTGCTGAAAGACTACGCGATCTCATGCTGGGTCTCCATGTGGCCCGAGCGTGGAAATGTGTTTGAGCGCTTCGATATAATCATGTTTATTTAACTCGATATAGGGACTTCATAATTTTCCCTCCCAACCTTCACCCAACCTAATCCACTCTTTGATTCCAATATAATCCAACAGCAAGTTTATTTAGCTCGCTTGACAAGGACAAGTACAAACCTAAACCCAATCATATTTTACCTAACAAGCATGCTTGTTCCAAGTTTTAAGAGCTCGGAACTTGTAATTGTCGTATAGACTCTTGAAACCACCATGGAACTTAGAACTTAACGCAAACAGTGGGCTAATCTTAAATTCTTTTCACTATCAAAAGTTGAATTTGTTTTGCAGTATTCAGAGGTTTGTTCTAATTCGATACCAATGTAAATTCTGGCTTTCTCTTTGGACAATTGACCACATCATTAATTCAGCTGTAAAATTGGATTACATGTCTACTAGCCAACCGTCAATACCCCTTTTTTTTTTTTTAAAAAAAAAGAGAAAGAAAGATAGATTAATCAACTGCTTAAAGAGTTTTGATTTAACATATTAAGATAATGCTTGCCAAACCCCCAAGTCAACACTCGCTAACGATAACCAATCTAACAAAATAGTTAAATCATCAAAGCTCACAAAACCGAAGCGAACTTTGGGAATGCTTGAACCATCTAGGATAATTGAACCTTATAACAGTATGTGCACAATTATATCTAAGGATTTGTTTCGTTCAACAAATTATAGGCATCTTGTCAAATGTATAGACAAGCGTTTATATATCTGTTATTAATTTTCTTGTATTTGCATAACCATACAATGTAAATTAACCTCCTAAAAGCTATAAGTTTATTGCTTACGTTCTTTATTTTATGGTTGTGCATTTTAATGCCTAGCGATTAACATCATTAGTCATTCAAAGAATTGTCTTTTAATAGTATGTAACTGTCATTGCTGTCTCCTTGATTGATGAAAGGGTATCTAGGTTAGAATCATACACAAACTTCTCCAAGAACATAGAACAATAGTTTAGTCAATGCCTCACATGAAGTGCAGTCGAACTGAGTGCGTGAAAAGTTTAAGAGCTTTAGCTAAAATTCTAAAGATTTGCACTGGCTTTTACCTAGCACTATTATGCACTAATAGTTGTGCTATTAGCGCATGGTTTTCTCGGAAGTTCCAAATGGTGTCAGGTGACTTTACTAGATTGCTCACTTGATCTTGGTTTAGCGCATGTCTGTTGAGTGACTAGCTCTAGGTCTCTCATGCTTGGATCTTGCTGTGGTGTTAACTTTTAACTTCTGGCTTTAGCCATAACTTTGATCAAAGATACAATATGCGAAAAGTTATCTAAGATGCCTGTGTCTAGAGACTTTTTGGTGTCTCCAATAGTTTGCTGTTGTATTCATTTACATCAAGACAGCAATTTCTCTTCCTTAAAAATATAGCATCGGTGAAACCTGGTATCAGAAACGATCAGAAAACTAGACAGCAAACGAGGAAACAGATGAACCAGAAACGATCAGAAAACTAGACAGCAAACGAGGAAACAGGATGAACCAGAAACGATCAGAAAACTAGACAGCAAACGAGGAATATGTACAAAAAAAGACTCCCAACTTTGTTACTGCGACTAAGCCGCTTCTTCATAAAACGATCAGAAAACTAGACAGCAAACGAGGAATATGTACAAAAAAAGACTCCCAACTTTGCTACTGCGACTAAGCCGCTTCTTGATAAACTTCTCTAAGCTGCTACTCCCGGACGCTTCTTCATAAACTTCTCTAAGCTGATACTCCCGGACACTCCATGTCCTCTCCTTAGAGTCCTCCAGAACCGCCATGCCTCCTAAGCCTTGGGTCTGAAGATGCCTTTTACCTCCTCGAGCCTGGCCTCGAAGAGGCATTGGTGGAGAAGAGCCACCCAGGTGGTGGTAGGAGGGACGGCGTCGAAGGGCGGCTCCCGAGCCGCCCTCTCCAAGAACCGAGCAGGATCAATGCCTAGAAACCGGAGATACTCAGCAATGTGCTGATTGAGAATCTCCATTCTCACCGCAGCTCTCGCGTCTCTCGCCATTTTGGAATGCAAAAAACAGATAATGCTTCTGGTACCAGTTTCACTCCCGCTCTCATTTCTCCTCCTTTTATAGAAGGAAAAGGAGGCAGCTGCAGCAGGGTTCGTCCTCCTGTCTTCTCCATCATCTCGCTCGCTCGCTCTCTCGCTCTCCCGACGCGGCTCGCTGCAGAGGAGGGCTTCTCTCTCCTCCCGTCGCTGTCCACAGGCTACGAATAAGGGGGGAGAGGGACAGAGGCACGAACGGCGGTTCTCTTTCTCAAACGAAGGAAAGAGAAAAGTTTCCGCAATAAATGTTACGCATCTATTACCCTGTCAGCCCAGCCGAGCCGAGCCGAGCCGAGAGTTATTTCAGCCGAGAGTTATTTCGGAGAGAGTGAGAAGAGAGAGGAGAGAGATAGAAGCAGAAGATGGAGCGAGTGGTCCTTTAAGCGTACCTAATATTTTCTGCTTTTAAACATTACAAAAACGTAATGAAAAGATTCTTTCTTTTTCAATTTTTTATTATTTGTTTCTAGGAAAATCTCTTTAAATCTCAATCTAAATATAAAATGTGTAATTCGATTGAGATATAATAGACTATGTGTCGTATAATTTGAGATTTTGCGATGGCAAAATCTCAATCTATGATAAAATAGACTATGTATGACAATTATTGCTACAGCACTACAAAAATAGTGTATTTTCGTATAATTTGAATGTGGAAAAGTGGAGAAAGAAAAGTGAGCTTACACTAGTTTTACAGCTAAGAATGAGTCATAGTCATAGTATGCAGAGCATCCGTTTCAGGGAAAGATATTACTCAAGCTGATGCTGTTGCAACGCCATCACCTTCCATCTCTAAACGTCTACAAGAGAGAGAGAGAGATGCCTTCGCTTTTGACTTCATTCATTGAGATGACACTTTCGTTCGAGACCCCACTCTGCAAACTAATGGATTGGCCATTCATTCCCAGATTAGCCTGTCGAGTCTAACTTTTAACTGATTTAGGACTGCTTGTTTCAGCCCGGTGAAGTTTTAGCGTAGGAACCGAACCTGATCGACCCTGATCTGGTGTCTGCAGGTGTCCATTTGAAATAAAAGTTGGTCCTTTCTGTCGATCTAACTCGATTCAAGTGCAACTCTACGTGTACCGTCGGTCCTACTGCAAATGAGGCATGAACCTCAGCCATGTGCTCGGTGACATCAGATTCTTTGGTCGAGAATTTAATGAACATGAAGACACTCGTCGCACTTCCGAGCAAGTCATTAAATGTGCTTGTTTAGATTGACGTGAATGAATGTGTGTCCTGGCGGATTACGCCTATAAATTGGCTATCATGCGAGTCGCATTCAGTTTTTCCACTAAATCAAATCAAAGGTGGAAAATAAAATGAAAAGGAGTTGCGAAGGAGCAATACGAAAACTAAACGGAAAAACAGTTTATCCTCTGAAATTGCCATCCGTATAGCTCTACATCTTACAATTTATGTATTCTTACTCGTCCTTCTTTGCTTTCACAATATCAAGTCCTCTAAGTGAATTTTCAATTGTGAGTAGTTCATAAACCATTTCATTTTGGCCTAAGACACCATTTGTACCTGCAAAATGTGGATGGAACTGAATTTCCTTTGAAAAAGAAGCACGCTAACCAACTCTAACTTATTTTACATTATAATCTATTAGTTTTACAGCTAAGAATGAGTCACAGTATGCAGAGCATCCGTTTCAGGGAAAGATATTACTCAAGCTGATGCTGTTGCAACGCCATCACCTTCCATCTCTAAACGTCTACAAGAGAGAGAGAGAGATGCCTTCGCTTTTGACTTCATTCATTGAGATGACCCTTGCGTTCGAGACCCCACTCTGCAAACTAATGGATTGGCCATTCATTCCCAGATTAGCCTGTCGAGTCTAACTTTTAACTGATTTAGGACTGCTTGTTTCAGCCCGGTGAAGTTTTAGCGTAGGAACCGAACCTGATCGACCCTGATCTGGTGTCTGCAGGTGTCCATTTGAAATAAAAGTTGGTCCTTTCTGTCGATCTAACTCGATTCAAGTGCAACTCTACGTGTACCGTCGGTCCTACTGCAAATGAGGCATGAATCTCAGCCATGTGCTCGGTGACATCAGATTCTTTGGTCGAGAATTTAATGAACATGAAGACCCTCGTCGCACTTCCGAGCAAGTCATTAAATGTGCTTGTTTAGAGTGACGTGAATGAATGTGTGTCTTGGCGGATTACGCCTATAAATTGGCTGTCATGCGAGTCGCATTCAGTTTTTCCACTAAATCAAATCAAAGGTGGAAAATAAAATGAAAAGGAGTTGCGAAGGAGCAATACGAAAACTAAACGGAAAAACAGTTTACCCTCTGAAACTGCCATCCGTACAGCTCTACATCTTGCAATTTATGTATTCTTACTTGTCCTTCTTTGCTTTCACAATATCAAGTCCTCTAAGTGAATTTTCAATTGAGTAGTTCATAAACCATTTCATTTTGGCCTAAGACACCATCTGTACCTGCAAAATGTGGATGGAACTGAATTTCCTTTGAAAAAGAAGCACGCTAACCAACTCTAACTTATTTTACATTATAATCTATTAGGTCCAACATCTCGTATTGATGTTAATTTTTCACAATTTGCAAGTATGTGTCTATAGTCATTTATCCTAGTGATGTCGTGTAACAGTTGATCTATTAATCTACTTTCATATTTTAGTGGTATGTAAATCTCTATTCCCTCTAAAAATGAGTAGGTCTCAATTTCCTTTTATCTTCACCGGTCGTATGATATGCCATCCAACACAACCCAATATTATTTCCAAAAATGGTGGTTGGGCAAGAAAATAGAAAATAAATGGAATGTCGGGTTTGGACACCAAATTTTTTTTTAGCTCAATAACACAATGAGGTTTTCAACTAGATGCATGCAAAGTTTGATGGATTAATTTTGAGTACGGGAACACGTACGAATTTATTTCCGAAAGCTTTAAAGAAAAAAAAGAGTTGGAAAAGGGTTGTTGAGCAAGAAATAGAGAAAAAAAATGAGATATCGAGTTTGGACGCCAAATTCTTTTTGCTCAATAACACAATGAGGTTTTAAAGTAGGTGCGTGAAAAATTTGATGGATTAAATTTTGAATATGAAAACACAAACGAATTTATTTTTGAAAGCTTTAACAAAAAAAAAAAGTTGGAAAAGGGTTGTTGGGCAAGAAATAGAAAAAAAAAATGAGGTATCGGGTTCGGACGCCAAATTTTTTTTGCTCAATAACACAATGAGGTTTCAAACTAGGTGCATGCAAAATTTGATAAATTAATTTTGAATACGGAAACACGTACGAATTTATTTCCGAAAGCTTTATAAAAAAAAAAAAAGAGTTGGAAAAGGGTTGTTAGGCGAGAAATAGAGAAAAACAGTGGCGACAATGCCTAACAAGCACCTGCATTTCCAATAATAAGGCTCACTGATGTTAAACTATTTTACAAAGTGCGAAAGCAAGACTCCGTCCTAACAATTATTGTCTAGAGAGAATTTTTCACTAGAGTACTCTATTTAGTCAGCCTTTTCCTTCCTTCATGAATCATGAAATACTATCAGATTACATTTGAAGATGCCATTCACAAGCATTTTGTGTAGAGGCTTTCATGTCAACCAGCACTTCCTCGTAAAGAGAGAGGATAATCACCCTATTGACCACCGTATCGGCATTTAATATCTTCCCCTTCTATAAGCCTCTCCCCAGAATCTGAAGGAAGGCCAATCATCTCTAATGTCTTTTCCCATACCCGGTAAGAGGTTTCAACATTGTGTGCTTCTTCAAAAGGGTTTGTTGGACGACAGTCTTGGGAAATGAAAGCACAAACATGCCAGTCATCCGCTTTCAGTAACTCACAATGCTCTGGAACCTGAGGATTTGTCGCAGCAAAAAGTGAGCTCCTAGAACCTGCAAGAGCAGTGAGACGTGAAATTTAATCCCGTATTATTTTAAATTGGAAAGAGGAGATTTTAATTGATTATTGATTATATCGTTACCAAAAAAAAAAGATTATTGATTATACAAAAAAAAAAAATCACAAATTTTACACAAGGATTTATATGAGAAACACCGCCTTTATAATTTTACACAAGCACTCCTCCAATCAAACACATGTTTATTACCATGTTGAATGACCAATCTGTACAAATTCTTAATATCTCCTCATATCTTGTTCTCAAAAGAGCTGGTGTAAATAAAAAATTACACCATCGGTGTCCTTTTATTTTATATTATAAGTGGAAGATAGATCAACTATTAAATCATGATGTCAATCATTTCAGCAAAGAAAAACTACATAGGATAGCCAACGACAACCATATAAGCAAATCACAGCAGATACAGGATGACCCGGTGGCAGTGGTTTCATGAAAATTTACATGGAAAAAATTAGCAGAAGTAAATGTCATTATGAACTGAGCAACCAACAACGATGCCATGCCACCCACCCCGTTGGGTCAATCATTGACTCATTACACACAGACACGACACCACATATATGCATCCAAAGTCTACTGGCGTACTCACTTTTATGTATTCAAAATGAAAACTATTTCAGCATACTTACAACATTGGTTTGGACTACTCCAGGTGATACACATAATACATTGATTCCAGATTCAACATGCAGCCGTTTATGGAGGACACTGCTGAACATAACCTGAATGAGGCCACCTCGCCTCGTTAGTAATAATTACAGGTCGTAATCAACATTCTAATAAGTATCACTTCATAACCTATAATATATTAGTATGAAGTATTGAAAATATACTACTTGCTAAGCAAAAAATTGAACAGGAATGTATTAAGGGAAATGAAAAGGAATAAGAGCAATGGTTTAAAGCCAGAAAGGGAGAGTTTTGGGACAATACAGCAGTAAAAATGTCGCATTGATAGGTTTGCAGCCTAAATAGAGTAAACAATTAGCATATGGCCATTCATCCTAACATACAAACCAGATGGATTCAGGTCAACCATCCAACGACATTTAAATGGAGCATCAAACATCACAAGTCTTCAGCAAAATTTCCATCATTCAAGAACCAAAGACAAGAAAATCATTCTTTCAGAAATCTGCCATTAGCAAATGGAGGCAAGAACAGCCTGATTAACATAATGCAGCACCAACTTAATGCGTCATTGAAAGCACTAACTGAAGGAAATCAAAAGCCAGTTTGCCTGCTTAGGATCAAAGGAATCCTATTATTTAACTGCCCTACTGCAGAATAGTTTCAAGCCATCATCAAATATCTGATAAGTATGACTCCTCAAGATGACTTTAGCTCTATGTTTACTGTTATGAAGGATCTCACGATTCTCAATCCAACCACACAATATGATACTTCGAGACCAAATATCTAATTCACCACTCGATTATGGTAATTTGCCTATAAGCTACAGTCCATACTTTAAAAGTAAGATGAAGAATGTGGACTGTGTGGTCACAAACTTACCACAGAATTTACATTGACAATTTTGCTTGGAGAGCCTTGAAGGAGCGATGGCAAAAGCAATACTGATAGCAAAGCTGGAGCAAGATGATTAACTTGCATATGTTGCTCATATCCATCTTTTGAAAACTTCTGTGGTTCTGAGATCATCACAAGTAAGGTACATCAGTTGGCGAGATTGTTATTAAACAAGCATAGGTCCGAAGAAAAATATGCAAGAATAGCTCATATGACCTCACAAGCAAATTTATCTGTCTATGTAAGAATTTCTCCCTTTTGCGTGCTTATTTGAGAAGGGTTTTGAATTTGCTTAAATAAACAAATGATGAGGATTGAAGTAAAATACACAATATGACAAACACAAACCCATGTGTTCTTAAGAGTCTTTAGTACTTCGAGTAGGCAAATTGACTTCTTCTATGGTTACATACACATACAAGTGAATTTCACTGATAAATACCACGTCATTTACATAAAAGGGAGGAATCAATTCATTGTATACTAAAATATCCATCAAGCAATGTCTTAATCACAAAAAATGGTTTCAAACATACAGATCTGTTCACCCTTGCAATATCAGTTCCTAGCTACAACAACAAAATTTTTGCCGAAAAAGGACAGTGCATCACATAAAGTGAAACAAGGAGTTATCTAAGCCATTAAATTCTAATGCAGTTTAAAGACTGAGAAGGCATATAGAAATGAACCCTGGAAACAGTTCAAAATGCTGCTTGGATTTTCTTTAGGGGAAAAAAGATCAGTGGAATAGCAAAGCTTCAAGGCATTGAAGAATATAAGAAGCAATATACACAATCATCCTTTGACATGGAGAGCCAAAAAATGGAAGTAAAAATCCTTTGACTTATGTAGTGAAATAATAGTGCACGAAACTAACGTACCCATAGCGCCAAATAGCATGATGGTCATAAAGTTTCTAAAGAATTGCTTCTTTTTCACCTGAAACCTGAAATGGATGATTAGCACCATTAAATAACTTATTAAAACTCCATGTCAGAAGCCTATAAGAAATTATTTATTCACTCAACAGAGATTAGAAAATAGAAAGGAGATAAATCCCATAGAAAATAGTCAGAACACTTTCAACCCTAGAAGATATAGGCAACCTTCCTGTAAAGTTCGAAGATGAGACAGTAAATTAAATTATACAACTTGTCTGTCAACTCTATATTTTGTAAAGTATAACAGATTAATATATGTGGACATTTTGCTGACTATCAAATTATTCAAATCTTCGATGATCACTCTTCTGTCCATCTATATAGTCTATCCCTCACAGTTTATAAAGCCCATGTCACAATTCTTTCGAAGCCTGTTTACAGTACAAGGAACTATTTACAATTATGGAAAAATCCAACCGAATCCCAGTCAGTGGAGTTACTTGTATCTGAAGACAAACTCGAAAAAACAAACATGTAGCAACAAATGATGCCTAAAACTTACCACATAAAAAGAATGATGCCTAAATGCTACTGTGTAAGATGATCTGAGAAAAGTTCTTCACCACTCCAATTGGAAATTAACTTACCCCGCATTGAATATGATAGGTGGCAGAAGATATATGAAGAAGAGATCTTCACTAAACACTAAGAGATGGTCACTTTTCATTCCCGTGGTCAGTAAAATAACGATACCGGTACATAATCCCTGCAAAAAAATTCGAAAGCAATTACTAACAACCTACTTGAATTAAACCAAAAGCCTTCAGCCTCTGGCACAAGACCAAAATAAATGTTTGCACATGTACAAGTAACGCCAACACGCAAGAATCGAGTTGATCAAAGCCCCTTGAGCACGCCCCAGCCGATTGGTCAAACCGAAGCTGCAAACCCACCACAGAGAGAATCCAGTGTGTGAACAAAAACTAACACAGGAACGGTTGAAGTAGATGTCATCCTCAAATCTAAAACTCCATGTGATTTCACTCTTGCTCTGATTGAAAGCTTCCAATCTTGTTACCCAGACATTAGTGCTAGTAAGGCTAGTATCCTCCTTCACTTTCTCCACTTGCTTTATTGACGTCTCGGTTGCAAGACTGGAGGAGGAGGAAGTAGTTATCGATGATGATGGTGGCGCTTTAGGCTGGTTGGAGCATTTCTGGAAGAGGGGGAAGTCCTCATCCACTCGGGACTCTTGGTCCATTACAAAGCCAAGAAACAACTAATTAAAAGCTGCCTTTTTTCTAAGAGGATGGCCAGCAGAGCAAGAATCGAGTTGATCAAAGCCCCTCGAGCACGCCCCAGCCGATTGGTCAAACCGAAGCTGCAAACCCACTACAGAGAGAATCCAGTGTGTGAACAAAAACTAACACAGAGCATGAACCTTCCCGATATTAACATAACCCAACACCGAAACTTCAGTCACAACATCGAATGAACTTGTGATATCACAGACTAATAGCATAATCAGAACAAGGAAACAACTGAAGTTCATCTTTTGAGCTTCCAAGGCACGACCCAACACTCTATTCGGCACAAGAGACGCACATCCCATTATGAACAACCTCCGCACCAGTGTAGCTTAATCTCAATCTCATGAAACGAACCTACCCGTGATGCATCATCAAGCTAGAGTACACTTGCTCGTCAACATGGAACAGAAATAAGAAAGAAGAATTCGTGACACTAGAGAGAGAGAGAGAGAGAGAGAGAGAGAGAGAGAGAGAGAGAGAGAGATGGACGACGTCTACCTGGCCGCGAAGGAGACGGAGACTCGGAGAGAGGTTGCTCGCGGGGTTGGCCAGTAAGGGCGCTCCGCAGAGGAAAGAGGGAGAGAGCGGAGCGGAGGTCGCGAGAGGGAGGCGAAGGGGCGTCGGCGTCGGAGTCGGGGGCGACGGACTCCGACGCCGACGGAGGCAACCGGCGGAGGGGCGTCGGCGTCGGCGTCGGAGTCGAGGGCGACGGAGTCAACCGGCGGAGGCGGAGGTGGAGGGCCGTCGGCGTCGCGTTTCGCGTACGGCACCAGCTTCTCCAGCAACCTCGCCTCCGAGCCTTCCGGTGTGTGGGGGTCTCGCTCGAATGGCGGTTCTCTTTCTCAAAAGAAGGAAAGAGAAAAGTTTCCGCAATAAATGTTACGCATCTATAACCCTGTCAGCCCAGCCCAGCCGAGCCGAGAGTTATTTCGGAGAGAGTGAGAAGAGAGAGGAGAGAGATAGAAGCGCAGAAGATGGAGCGAGCGGACGTGGCGGGCCCCGATGACAGGTGTCGACGCGTGAATGGATCAAATCACGGATGACGTGGTCCTTTAAGCGTACCTAATATTTTCTCAGTTCTTTTAATGCACCATCTATTTTATTATGAACTAGCCAGGCAGGACCTTGGCCACGTGGAGGCCACACGGCGATACATTTGGCCTACGTGGAGGGTCGAACCCAGCCAATATTTTCTCCACCCAGGGCTACTCCCAGTCCACCCTCGACACCATCTCCGTCTTCAAGGACTTGGGCGCCAACTGCGGCGTCCTCTCCGGCCTCCTCTACTCCCGCGCCAATGATCCCCGCCGCCGCCGTGGCGGGCCGTGGGTGGTCCACCTCGCCGGAGCGGCCCAGAACCTCGTGGGCTACTCCTTGTTGTGGGCATCCGTCGCCGGGATCTTGCGCCGGCCTCCCGTCGCGGCCGTGTGCGTGTTCATGTTGGTCGCCGCGCATGCGCAGAGCTTCTTCAACACCGCCGATGTGGTCACGGCAGTCCGGAACTTCCCCGAGTATAGCGGTACTGCTGTCGGGATCATGAAGGTGATTGATTGAGTGTGAATTTGACTTGGTGGATTGGTCATTGTTGTTTTAAATTTACTTTCTTTTCACTTATCTGAATTGAAAATTTTAACCTTGACTGATGTTTAATGATATACAAGATTTGGGGTTTTTGATGTTTTTGTTTTGGATGTGATCCCATAAATTGCATCATGTCATCAGCTGAAACTGTAGCTTCTGTTTTGAATCCTTACTAGTAAAACTGGTTTTTGATCTTGATGCAAGTGCAGCAGAAACTTGAAAGACTATATTGCAATTTGTGTATGGACAGTTTTATTGAGCGCTTAGGAGGCACTTTAAATAGTTCAAACCTGTGGAAATTGGACAAATCATTGAGAACAAGATTGTCTATATTTTTAAAAAATGTTCTATCTACCTCTGCTATTGTGTTTTTTCCTTTGCTTCACCACATTTTATAGTTAATAAGTTTAGTTGGATAGTTGTTGATTCCTTTCCTTTGTAGGGATTTATCGGTTTTAGTGGAGCTATACTGATCCAAATATATCAGACAGTATTCAATAATAACCCCGCCCCATTTCTCCTTAAGCTTGCCTTGTTACCCACAATTAATGCTCTGCTCCTCATGAGGTTCGTAAGAATATACAATGCGAGCACATCAGAAGAGAAGAAACACCTATATGCTTTGGTCTTGGTTGCTCTCGTTGTTGCAGCTTATCTCATGGTTGTTATATTATTGTAAAACATCTTCAAGTGGACGTTCTTGTTGCATCCCTCACCGTTAGTTTTGCTACTTCTGTTGCTATTCTTGCCTGTTTTTGTTGCTGCTAGAGCCCTGCAAGGAGATTTCGGGATTGCTGAGCAGATGCCATCGATTGTTAAGTGTGGGTGAGACTAGCAACCTTGATCGGCTAGAACACTACAAGAAGGTTTATAATGGAGAAGAAGATCCAAGTGGCTCCGATTATCGGATTCTGCCTGGTGACATTAATGAAGAAATCAGTAAAAATGACAACAACGACCAGCAGCTCGAAAGAGACATTGATTTGTTGCAAGCTATGCGTACTGTCGACTTTTGGATATTATTTCTGGCCATGCATGTGGCATGGGCTCAGGACTAGCCACGATTAATAACATCAGCCAGCTAGGAGGATCTCTCAGTTACAACAGCGAAGAATGAACAGTATGATCTCCTTGTGGAGCGTATGGAATTTTCTCGGTCGTTTTGGGGCCGGATTTGTATCAGACTTCTTTTTACATGCCAGAGGGTGGGCTCGGCCATTGTTCATGGCCATAACTCTAGCTGCTCTCACCGTTGGTCATGTGAGATAACGTCTGAGATATTCGGCGTGGGTCATATGGGCACCATATTCAATACCATCACCATGGCAAACCCCGTTGGATCATATGTCTTCTCCATTAGAGTGATTGGGTATATTTACGACAAAGAAGCATTCGGGGAAGGGCTAAAATGTAAAGGAAGAAATGCTTCATGTTGTCTTTCTTCATTATGGCAGGCGCTACTCTTTTGGGTTCTCTTGCGGTGTTGCTATTATTCTTCAGGACAAGATACTTCTACAGCCAGGTTATACTCAGACGAATACAACATTCCTCAAGGTTGTGAATAGTTAGTTTATTGATGTGGTGGATCACTTCCTGAAGTGGTTTACTCAAGTTTGATTGTAGTCGGTCTTAAAGGCAGGGGAGGCACCATAAGTTGGGTTGGTAATAATAGTTACTTTTTATCGTTCTTATGGAAGTCCAATTTGGGGTTCTTCAAGTGCATTGATTCACCAAATTGACAAGATGCATGAATATATTCAGATAGCACCATAATATTAGGAGAAGCTGATCGAGCAATGAGCGAAGAAGATCCCAGTGGGACCTTCAGTTGGAAGGCAAAGAGTTAGAAAATCATGTGGTCATGAGCAGAGTTTGAAGATTGATCAGCCTATTGAAATTGCCCAGCCTCAGGCCTTGATGGTGGTCCTCGGTCCATAACACAGACAACTGCATCACACCTCGGAGGCCAGTGCACTTTTTCAAGGAAATTAAAGTGGCATCGTCAGCCAGACAATGGAGCCCGATTTAGTACGTCGATTTGGTTAGTGCGAGTGCCAGCCGAGCAAGTGTCGCATAAATAATGCTTGAGCCCAAATATTTTATTATGGCCCTGTTTGCTTTGTCATCTTTAGTGATCCAATGGTAATCTGCCTCTGGCAATTTGGGTTGGTAGGATGCTGTATTGGAACTCTTTCTCTGGCTAGTTGGCTTATTGTATATCATTTGTGGCACTGATTTTCAGTTCTTAGTGGTCACTGGATAATATGATGGGGCCAATGTTAGAGAGCCATAAAGGGTTTTAGGAAACAGCATAAGCTTTCCAGAAAAGTAAAAAGCATAGACAAATAAGAAAAACGATCAACTATTTGGACCTCCTACACGCGTCGCCTCGACATATTCCTTCTTTCTTGAAAACTTACAAAAAGTAATTTCATCAAATCACCCCCAGACCAAAGATCATCATGGCTTCTTGCGGCATGATAATCAGAATTACCATGAAGATGATGCCGCAAATGATGGAGCTCGTTTCCGATCAGTCTTTCGTCTGCACTGAATCTTCCTTGGCAGCCCCAGCCCCGTCTCTCGATTCGGCACCTCCTTGCGCGCCTTCCTCGACAGCCTCGTCTCTGGATTCGCTGGCTCTCTTGGCGGCGGCAGCCGTTTCCTTCGCTTCCTCGAGGGCCTGAATCAACCTCGAGAGACATTTCTCGGCATCATCGTTCGGGGATTTGGGCATAAGGCTCTCAGCAACATCGGCAGGAGTGATCTTCACTTCACTCATCAAGCCGCGAACCGCATCGAACATAGTATGCGTCTCGTGGCTGAGGTAGTTCTTCGCCAGCACCTTGAACCCCTCGAAACAGCAATACGAAAGCTCGATGTGCTTGTCCATCCTGCCCCTCCTGATCAGCGCAGGGTCCAAGTCCTCCACGTAGTTGGTGGTGAAGACAATGATCCTCTCCGCTCCACAGGCAGACCACAACCCATCGATGAAATTCAAAAGCCCTGAAAGGGTGACCCTGCTGGTGGTACCTAGGTACGGGTCTTTCCTGGGAACATCCTTTTTGAGCTTGTCCACGTTATCGTCCTCCAGTGGCAGCTTCTCGCCCTTCTTCTTCCTCTGCCCCGTGAGGTCGAGAGAGCAGTCGATGTCCTCGATCACAATGATGGACTTGCTCGTCGTCTCGATCAACAGCTTCCGGAGATCGGTGTTGTTGTTGACCGCCGTGAGCTCGAGGTCGTACACGTCGTAGTGGAGGAAATTCGCCATGGCGGCGACCATGGTCGACTTGCCCGTGCCGGGAGGCCCGTACAGGAGGTAACCCCGCTTCCAAGCCTTCCCAATCCTGGCGTAGAAATCCTTGCTCTTGCTAAACGTCACCAAGTCCTCCAAAATGTCCCTCTTCTTCTCGGGGTCCATGGCCATGGTGTGGAAGGTGGCCGGGTGCTCGAAAGCGATGTGGCTCCACATTGTGGGCTTCATGGAGTGCCACTTGTAACCCGGCGAGTTCGTGTACAGCTTCCTCTGCCTATTCCTCGATCTTATCTCCTTCCCTTCTTTGATCACGTGCTTCAGATAGGACTCGGCGATAACCTCTCTGCTTCTTGTGGAATGTCAGCCTGTATAACCTCATCTCCTGATCCGGGTAGTCAATCAGGGACCGCTGGGGCGGCGACGTGATCTTGTTCGAGGCCCACCAGACCTTGACCCCCCGGTACTCGTCATTGACCCTCTCGGACTCCTCGATGGTCAGGAACAAGGTTTTGCTGTCCTTGCCCAGCTCGGCCTTGAGCCGCCTGGCGCTCTTGGAGGTGTTCTTGCTCAGGTAGGCCTCCACGGCGGCGTAGGCCTCGCTGCGCCGGAGCCGTTCGCCGGTGTATTCGTAGATGGAGATCTTGATGTGAGGGTGGAAGCAGGCGGTGAGGCGGTGGGTGTACTTCTCGACGTAGCGGCGGACTTCGTAGGGGCAGTACTGCTGGATGATGGCCCATATGAACATGAAGCTGGCGAGGGCCGAGCCCATGGTCGCCCACATTTCCATCATCGTCGGCGGCATGATGGTGGCCATCAGCATCCGCATGGTCGTGGGTCCCGGCAGGCGCTGGTCCAGCCAACCTCTGTATCCGCTCCGTCCGGGAGATGATGGGCCTTGTGGGTCTGTCTGCTTTTCCTTTTCTTGGCTGAGGTTGAGCATGGGACTGTTCAAGGATCCTTCTCTCTGTCTCTCTCTCTCCCTCTACGAAAGCAGGGGAAGAAGAAGAAGAAGATGGCTTTCCATGGTGAGTTTCACCTGTGTAAAGTAGGGGAAAAACCAGAGGGAGTTGGGGGGGGCGGCGGAGAGGACTAGGGAGAGGGAGAGTAGGTGGACGATGAGGAAAAGGCACCGGTGCGGCGGTGTTTATCGACATGAGCAGATGTGGATTTTTGCCATGATCCTGGTATTGCGATGTTGCTCACTCTTTTTATATCTTTTTTTTTCTTTCTGTCTTCTTTGTCCTTTTTGCTGATATTATATTATATTACCTATAATTATAAGAAAAAAGACCACAAAAAACTCCAAACTTTAACCAAAATGATAAATTTATCTAAAACTTTTTTTTTGTGATACCAAAAACCCTAAACTTTATAAGCGTAACACATTTACCCCATTAAGGGCATTTTCGTTTTATTCTTTTTGTTTTTTTATTTTTATTTTTATTTTTTAAATTTTTCTTCTTCTCCTCGCCCCAGGCGAAGGGAGGCCGGCAGACGAAAAGGGCCTCCCTCCCACGACCCTCCCCCGGGCCAACACCGGCAAAGGGTGCCCTTGCCCAACACAGGCGAGGGCAACCCTCGTCAGCATCGGGCGAGGGCCTCCCTCGCTTGATCTGGCGAGGGTCTGGCGAGGGCACCCCTCGCCGACGTCGGGCGCAGGTGAGGGCTTGCATCAGGCGAGGGCACCCCTCGCTTGCGTCGAGTGAGGGTCGCCCTCGCCGGACGCTGGCTTCCCTCCGCCGGCTCTGGCGAAGGGAAGAAAGAAGTAAAAGAAAAAAATAAAAAAAGTTTTTAAAAGTAAAAAGACCGAAATGCCCTTATGATTTAGGGTAAATGTGTCACACAAATGAAAGTTCAGGATTTTTTGTATTACAAATGAAAGTTAAGAGTAAATGTGTCACGGTTAGCAAATTTCAAGATTTTTCGTGTCACAGAAAAAAATTTGGGGTAAATTTGTCACTTTTTAACAAAGTTTGGAGTTTTTGATGGTTTTTTCCCTATTTATAATGGGTTTCTTCTCTTTATTGGTGGTAGCATTACGTGAACAGTGGTCCTATGGAGCCCGATTATATACGGACAAGCGGCCGCTAGTGTTTGCCTAGCTCTAATGACAACTTTATATCCTTTACTTTCTATTTCTTTTTCTACGTTAATATCTCAAAAAAATTTCGAATAGATATATCATAATAAATTTACCTCCTACTAATTTTTTAATAGTCAAAAATCTTAATCGATACATTTATGATATTTATACTCTTTATTAACTTCCATTAGAATATATTAAATTACCGATATATCATATCCCATATTACCTAATTTAGCAATTTAACTGTAAATTTAACGAAAATTAATGAAATATGAATTTGTCATAAATATACAAATTTAGAGTTTTTTGTGGTCAAAAGATCGTTTTAAGGTAAATTTGCCATGCACATACCGATTTGAGATTTTTCTTGATATCTACCCTTCTTAATGTTGCATAACTTTTTTCCACCACAATTGCTACCATAAAAGGCAATATCGGAATTTACTTGTAGGTATGAATTAAAAAATAAATTATACTAATATCCTGAGACGCGGAGCAAAAAAAAAAATTAGTTTTTCGTGTCATCAAAATCAAAGTCGAGATTATTTCATGTTTTGTATCATTCTAGGAGATGAGTGGATGGTTTTTTATTCGCTTAGGATGGAGATCCGAATCATCGAAAGTATAAATCAACATTTAATTTAAAATTTATAGTTATAAGATGACAAGGACAGTATATACGGGGATCTCCTTGGATGCTTCCTTGTCCCTCCAGTAAAGAAACAAACTTTTGGGCAATCGCCAATTACAAAAACGTGCCCGGCTTTTTTATATTATACAAATTGAATGAAAGGAGAAAGGAAACAATTGGGGATTGTCAAAACTAGTTGGGTCTTTTCCATATGTAAGATTCATGACATTTGCTTTTTCTCCTTTGATATCATGTGCAAGCCCACCCTGTGTTGGGTGCTTAGTAATATTTTTAGTAAAATCAAAGTTTAGTCGATGAAATTGACAGAGACTCCCTTATATTCCTTTATTTATCTTGAGCGAAAATTTTACAATATTATCCTTCTTTCATCTCAACTTGTTTTTATGTTCATCAATACCATGAAACATCGGCCAAAGAAAAGGAGAAAGATAAATTTGAAAGGATAGAAGTATGGACTTTAGTTATTCATAGTCCATTTCTGTAAAAATTCCCTACAAAATGTTTTCGTAATCAAAAAGATTCTTAAAAAGCGATATTACAATATCTCATCAACCGATCATGTATCTTGATATGCCAGATATGAGATGATGACAAATGCGACAGCTAATTGCACTTGCCTTTGCCCATAATTTTTCATTTAATGTTATGTAGTAATTATGATAATCATCCCGTATCATCCAGTTTTGCTAATTCGACGAAAGATATATAATTTCATTATTGAATATTACGGTATTAATGATAACCGGCTTACGACTCTCTCGTCAAAGGTGGTGGTGGGCTCTTTGCTCGAGCGCCTTACGACGCGGTCAATTGACAATTTGACGCCTGAAGAGGTAGGTCCCTCCCCAGAATTCGTAAACAGGAAGAAGGAAAAAAAGCCAAGAGGGGACAAGCGATGAAACATGTCCCGCTACGAAGAAACTTAGAGGAAGCGGTCGGCAGGAAAAACGCACCAACTGAACCCCGTGATCATCGAACCCACCACAGATGCACCGTGGGACATAAAGAATGCTCGCGAATCGAATAACGTATTATTGGATGGACTGAAGAGAAGACTGGTTGGGATGAAATAATGAATGAATTTAAGACTAATCCTCAAGCATCCCTGGAACCTAGATACACCCCACTCTCACTGTACCACGGTCCGTCCAGAGTATATACAATGCATCGTGGCTATGCCTGCAAAACTTGTCTGCCTCTCTCTTCTATGGTTTCTCTCCCTCCCCCCCGCGACGAAGCCCTGGTCATCTCATGTTGCAGCACAAGGGCCGGCCTTGTTCTTGCAACTTCTCCCACATGCAGATCATCTGCCGCGGTGACCCCACCAGAGAAATTATGTCCATCAAGCGAGTGGTTATGGGAATGCTTGTGGCCATCGTGCTGTTTGAGTTCGCGACGGCAACGACCCTAGATTCGAGTCATCTCAAGCGCCAACTCAGGGCGTTTGCTGAGAAACAAAACGCGAATGCCTACATTTATGTCACGACACAAGCAAATGTGGTGACAATATCAAGCAAAGTAGAAAGTACGATAAGAGATGTTACGATTCTTGTGATGCCTTTTACTCTCTATATTGGTACGACCCGCAAGCGTTGATCCTTATGGAGACAATCCCAATTAAAGAAGCCCGAGGCCAATAATTTTTTAGATTAGTATAGCTCGGTTCCATATGTTGCGTTTAATAGTTACCGTCCCCTTACATATTTTGTCATTTTGCGTGCCCTCTTCTGTTCTTCCGCTGTTAATCGGACGAAATAATAATATTGTTTTGTATCAAGTGCATGCACATATTTGATTTTATAAACCACTAAGCGTGAACAAACTTCATGTTTGAGTTATCAACCTAGTTTGGTCCGCGTCTTAAGTGATCCAAGAAGTTAGGGTTGTAGTTCAAATGCACAGATTTGTCTATACATATGGGCTCTCTCATCATAAAAATGTATAAAGAAAAATATAGCGATTCAAAAGCAAAACATTTGAAGGAAGGACCATCATAGTAAAAAACAAAAGGTCGAATGACCAATATGATGTTTTATCTACTCCAATGCAAAAAAATTAAAAATTAAAAATTAAAACCTGGCTTCACATCATATATGGCTGTTGGTGGTGTATTAATTTAACAAGTTTTACAACTTGACTAAACTTTTGCGTCAAATTTTAGGACCTATTGTGCACTTATACCTAAATATAATGACTGAAATGAATAAAAATAAGTGCATTGGTGCAAAGGCACCAATTCTATTGAATTCACCTACACAACTCACAAGCCTTTTTTGACAAATCCTATTGAAGTGTGATTTCTTATTTAATTTGTCTATAAGTTCATCTATTTCACAATGAAAAAAAAATCAAATAAGAACCAGAATGTCTCAATTTTTCAAATAAAGGATTTAAAAGTGTTTTTATTTTCTCAAATAAGGGCATGAAATAAATCTTATTTTGAATGAAAGCCTAAGTGGTCATATCAATCTCAAAGAATGGTATAATCTCACTGGTTGGTCAAAGACATTTCCCTACTTTACAAATTTTTTTTTTAAATTTTTTTTCCTTTTCCTTTTTTTTTTATAAAAGGACAAACTAAAAAAACTAAAACTTAAAAAAAGAAAAAACACAAATTAAAAACAAAAACTGAGGCCGGAGGACTGCCCCACCTTTTTTTTTTTTTTTTTAGCCTTTTTTAAAGAAAAATACAAAAAGGAAAAAGAAAGGAAAAAATTAAAGAAAATAAAAAAAATAAAGGACGAAAATGTCCATGACTGATGAGGTCATACCCTTTTATGAGATTGACATGGCCACTCAAGCCATTATTTAAAATATTATTCACTTCAGATATTTATTTGAGAAAATAAGGACACTTCTAATTTTTATTTGAAACAAAGTCTATTTTAGGCTCTTATTTAAAAAAATGATCAAGAGTTTAAGTTTTTATTTGAAATTTTCCCTTTTACAATTGTCTATTGTCGAGATCTATCGTAAAGAACAATAGGCGCAAAAAAATGGGAATAAGCATATGATAAATTCAATTTATTATTCCATTTTTTTTTTTTGCATGATTGTGTTGTTTTGCAGGACACGGGCACATTTGATCTTTCGAGGTCATCTACATAACTCATTAGTCCACTATAAATTTAGACAAATCACATTGAGGTCTTTTAGTGTTTGAAAGTTTACGAATGCTTACTGCCAATGAGATCCATCATTGAATTCAATTTTCTTGCATTAAGCAAATAGATTTATTGTCATGCAAAGTGCAAATATTTAATATAAAGCATTACATATAACATAATATTCTAGTTTATCACTTTTGTAAATCCTTGAGAAAATTCCAATTGAGGCCTAAAGTGATCTCATTTTCTCAAATAAGAGACCACCACCGAGTGAACATTATTTTGAATAAGAGACCAAAGTGCCATTATTTTCTCAAATAAAGACTTAAAGTGGACTTCATTTCAAATAAGGGTTTAAAGTGTCCATATTAATCTAAAAAAATGGCCTAAACTTACCAATTGTGAAGGGCAATTTCATCTTTTAAAATTTTTTAATTTTTCCTTATTCTTTCTTTTTTTGTTCTTTTCATAAAAAAACTTTTTTTAAAAAAAAGAGGAAAACATAGGTAACCGCCGCCCTATCGCTGGTGGGGTGGTGCATAAGGTTGGCGGGGCGATGCCGAAGGCTGGTGGGGTCACCAACGCCTAGGCGAGGTTCAGCAGCCCTCACCGACCAGAGGTGAAAACCAAGAGGCCCTCGCTAAAAGTAAGAGAGAATGGCGACCCTCTCCCAGATTTGGACGACGATCGTGCACCTTCGCCTCGGCCAAGGTGATGGTAGCCTACGTGACCATCACCTAGGTTGAGGCAAGGGCGAGCAACCCTAGCCTCTGGTTGACGAGAATCATTGGCCCTTGCCTAGGTGGTAGTTGCTAACCATCGCCATTGCCCCACCGGCAATGGGGCGCGGGCTGTGTTTTTCCTTTTCTTTTTTCTTAATTTTTATTTTTAAAATTTTTAATCTAATCTAATTTAAATCTAACTTGTATTTAGATGAAAATATCTCTCGATTGGCTGAAATATTTTGCTGGCTAGCAAGGCTAAGCCCTTTTTTAAAACAGTCATAACTATTTTAAATCCTTCTTTGGAACAAATATGGCAATTTTAAATTCTTATTTAAAATAAAGTTCACTTTGAACTTTTATTTTCGAATTCTTATTTGAAAAAATGAGAGCATTTTAGATTATTATTTGGAATTTTTCCCAAATCCTCTCTCTCTCGGGGGTGGCCCACGGTCACTTCATTCCTCCTAACTCTCTTGCTGCCATTGAAAAAGGTCATATTCTATTGCTTTCCTTTTAGTCCAATAAATCTAATCAATTTAACAAATTTTGCAGTATCTATTTTTCATCTGTACGGAGAACAATTTAAAAAATAAGTCAAATTAATTTCCCCTTTTACGGCGTTTTCTCCTTCCCAATTATGTCATAGTAGATGCTGCAACTTAAATTGGAATTAAAATCAATTGACATCCAAATATTTCATGTAGAAAATATCATCCAAATTGCAACTTGAATTGCATTGAATTTATTTTAATAACTATAACACGATTATCCAATGGCATCAAGCAGGGGAGACCGCCACATCTAGCACGATTACTTAGATTGTAGTCCTCTGCTAACTAAGGTCAGACAATGCTGCGACATTAGAAAAACGAGAACATAAATCACTCTTTTTTTTTTTTTTTTTTTTTTGGGTGTCTCTCTTTTTAACGAAAAAGAAAAACGTATGTTCATGGTCATCATTTTTAAGTCTTTTGATTTACTTCACTACTAAGTCTATAGCGTTATGATTGCGGCAAATCTCCTAATACTTTGTCCCCAAGTATGTCCATCCTAAGTTTGTGTCTGATTAAAAGGGTTACGTTTTTTCTTCAATTGGGCTTTAATTGGTGAATTATGCAAATGGACATAACTCATATTTATCTTAATTAAGTATAAATGCGGGTGATATCCATCTAGTTAGTCCACATCAATCATAGGACTAGTTGAATTTTTTTTTTTTTAAATGCCAGCCAGAGCAAAATACTTTCCTAATTGATCCACATGGTTTCGACAACCATAAACGAAGAAACAATTGATCATAATGGTGAACTTGCTTCTAGAAATCAGTAACCAGAAATGATACAAGATATTACTTTATATCACACGATATCCTACAATAGCAGTTAGATCAACATTTTGGCAAGTCCCACAAGACTATAGATTTCGTATATTTGGGCAACGGCTTGCGAGCTAAAAAGTGTTTGAACATGTCGAGCGCTTGAGCAGGTGCCTACATGGGGACATCATGACCGCAGCCTCTGATTGTTGCAAAGGTCATCCCGTCGTATATCTCAGACCAGCCACTAATCTAACATAATATCAATTGTGAAATCGATCGTCAGCAAAGGAAATAGTTATACAAGCTGATTTAATTGTTATGTGAGAACATCAAAGCAGGGAACAAATTACCTTGTTTTTATGTCCCCAAGGATACCATTTTGCATTCATGTCAAGGTGCAGCTTGGAAATAGCGGTCCGAGTGGCTATGAAGGGAACTGTTGAATCTGCATCTCCACTGATTAAAAAGAAACAAAGATAAAGATACTCAGGTTGAATAGATAACTGCTTTAACTGCAAAAACATTACGCAGCAAAACATTATTTTCATATTATTTTTTTTTTTGACTTTATACTACTTCCAAATAATCTCCCCATCTAAAAATTAACAAAAGCTATGAGGCACAACTTCCCTAGAGGCTTCATCTGCTTCATTAGTGACAGAGAACAGAAGGAAACGACTTAGCCATAAAAATGAAAACGAGAAAAGTTTATGGCCAGTGTCGCATTGGAGCATAAAGCTTCATGCTTATTTCCCCAGCCTCATTTGTTTTCACGTACAACCAAACAGATTTGCTTTTTCAGATAAGAATGGAAACGAAGAATTGAAAAAGTTCTGTTAAACAAGCACTCGAAACATTACTGAATTTCCCACGACTTGATTTTCTTGGTACAAGTTGGTGCGACTTCGAATCCGTTTCCCCTTTAATGAATAATTCCATTAGTTACGTGTATATCCAGATTTGTAGGCCTGATCGAATGAGTAGCTTCAGCGTGGGCAACATTGACTTTCCCTTTGCGGGAAGGCTGTAATTATGTTGTATAGGGCTACTGCAAGGCCAAAGAAACAGTTTGATAAGGCTTGAGTGGTTAATAAAGGCTAAAACTAATCGAGAATGAAATGGAAATAATGGAAATGTTAGAGGAATAAACCTGCAAAGTGTCCATGTGGTGGGGGTCGCATGGAAGGCTTGCTGCACATCCTTCCTGTTCGGGTACTTGGAGGTGATCCCATCGAGACAAAACTTAGACACCTACTTGTTGTGAATCGGCGGCGCAGCGGAAGCGAATCGTAATATTTTGCAATTATGTCGGGAGCTATAGAAATCGATCGAAATAAAACGAGGAACAATAAAAGGACATCAGAAATTTTACGTGGTTCGATCCAAATATCGAAACCTACGTCCATAGGGAGAACCAACAAAACAATCCATTATAACTTAGAGAATTATAGGATTACAACTCAATGCACTCAAGTGTTTCCCAGCGTTACTTTATACCCGATACCTACAATGTTTAAAAAACTCATTCAAATGGACTCAACTCAGCACAAAAAGAAAGCTCTCTGAGCTCACGGCACTCTCTTTCTCGAGCTCTTTTCTCTCGCTCTCTCGGCCGAGCTCTCCTTTCTTGCACTCTCCCATCTTCGGACGTCTTCCTTTTATATATGGAGAAGAGCAGAGGACAAAACAAATGAAAGTAAATAGCCTCATTAAATGCGCCCACAAGACAAGTCCACAGTCGGCACCGAACGCCCACCTTATCCGTAGGTCTGCATGCGGATCGTGCATGCGCATGGGCACGCATTTAATGGGGCAGAAGAGAGTCAACAAACGTGTGCGTGAAATGAGCAGCCATCTTCGAATTTCTTGTTCATGGAGAGAAGCTAGCGTAGAAGAGTCTTCTTCATGTGGGGTGAATATTTTATTCAACAAAGATGCCTCCCTTCTTTAATAATAATAAAATAAGAAAAGCCCACACAAGAGAAACCGTAGAAGTGAGAATTCGGCGCCTACAATTGTTGACCAAATTCATTCTTCTTCAAGCATGCATGCACATGGCCATGTGCGTGTATTTAATAACGTAGAAGAAATGGAATTGGACGATCAACCCTTCGGCCTTATTTTATGCTGAAAAATGAGAAGAGTTCCACGGATTTGCAGCCTTGGTTTCCAACGTGAAGAGAAGAACGCGAGCAAAATCCTTTCGGCTCCTGTCACACGCTATTTTTTATTAAATGCTCCGCGGACATTCTTTCTTGTGTCGATATGAAAATATTTTGCATGTATCGGATATCAATTATGGACTCAAATTCGAGACATAATTTAACACTATTCAGGAAAAATCATGTTGTTAGAAAACTTGACATGGTACGGTATATATTATTAGTTTGTTAGGTTCCCATACACGAGGAAATAGCGAAAAATTACCTCCTCAGTTTCGCATGCTGTTAGAAGAACATTAAACAAATTCATGTTTCCAGCTTCCTCTCGCAAATATGTGCGGAAGTAGGGCTCACACGCCTTCGCTCTGTATGTCTTCGGCGAGCTGCACAAAGGACTCGTTTGCCCTTGAAAAGTGTCATCCGAGATGAGACCGTGGCTCCACCAGTATAGAGCTCTTTCTTTCAGTTCGGACGCCCGGTCCAAGTTAGGATTACCCATCTGAAGGACATTTTAAAGATTCACAGTTATTGGGGCTACTGGTCTCTAATACATACCTAAACACTAAGCATAAACTGTTACAAAAAGAGAATTGTTTCAAGTACTGATCTGCTCCTCTTTGTCATTTCTTGAATATGCTTTTACAGATGAAACTGTTCTACCCTCTTACCAAAATGCCTTGGAGATTTATCACCGGATTTTTTTTCCGGGAGTCCTTCTTCAGAATGACCTCCGCTAATGACGGTATATAATGACCTGAGATCAAAGATCAAAACATGAGTTTAAAAACTCAATCAGGGCTTTGGAAAGATAACGACTGAATGATCCTTACCAGCATAGCTTTCTCCGGCGATGTAGAAGGCTCGGCCTTTATACCCTGGGAATCTCTTGAACCATCTTTTCAGGAACGTATAAGATTCATGGGCTAGAATTTCATTCACAGAAGACAAGGAAAAACTTCCGACTCTTATATTTTGGTGAAAAAAAAAAAACAAAAAGACTCGCGAGACTTTGGAGAGAATAAAAGAAGAAAAAATTGGTACACACCTGTCGAGTGGTCACCGTATCGAGTGAAGTTGTCAGCCGAAAAAGAAAAACCAACTCCGGCAGGCGAGTCCAAGAACAACAAGTTTGCTTCTGCACAAAAAAATCAGAATTATGTGTGAAAAAAATGTAGAAAAAGAAAAATGTTACATACATTTTGAATATGGAAGTTCTGTTCAAGAAAAAAAAAAAAGAATATGGAAGTTCATTTCATGTTTGTGAACGCAGCTTAATTATATACCCTGGTTCCATGAATACGGGTTGGTGATCAGAGTTTCGCCATCAAGCGAGACTTGGAATTGGCCCAGCTCCTGCATTGCGCCGTAGCCGATGGAGGAGCACCCAGGTCCTCTATTCAGCCACAGTACGAGTGGCTTCTTCTCGCGGTCACCAGCAGCTTCTACTAGCCAGTAGAAGAGGGACGCCTCCCTGTTGACGGAGACGTAGCCCGAGAACTGGGCCACGTCCAGCTCCGGCTGGCCTGGTAATTTGGCGATCCGGTCATTCAAGGCCTCCTCATCAGCCGCTATAGCCATCGCCAAAAGCATGAGGACCAAGACCCAAAGGAACAAAAGCATGGCGGAGTCCATGGTTAGAGAGGAATCTAGAGAGAGAGAGGGATTGAGGGAGACAGAGAGTTTAAGAGACACAAAGAGACCGAGAGACGAGAGCGGTGGAAGAGATGAAAGGAAAGAACGAATCTCGAAGGGGAGCTAGAGAGGTTTTGGACTGGAAAGATGGTGTGGTTAGTTCTTTTAGTGCACCATCTGTTTTATGAGCGTCCTTGCTTCTCTACGATGCTTTTGCTTTTACGTTTCAATTATCTTTTCCATGAGGTTGGAGGTTTGATTTTGGTGGATTGGCGTTGTAAAACTAGAATGATGCAGAATATAGAGCTAACCGACTGTAGGAACGCATTATTTCAGGGCATTAAACGCTCTGATTTATTGACTTGGGGGTCCATTTTTTCCCTAGGCTACGAGGCATGAAACAACATTGGGATTGTGTTTAGGTGCGAAAACAACGTCCCTTGTGGTTTTATCATTAATGGGTGGGGTTAATGATGCAAATGAACCCTCAACGTTGGTCAACAGTATAATATGGTTCCTAAACTTTATATTTAGGGTTAATACCCTGAAAAATCCCAAACTGGTACACTTGTGACAAATTTACCCCAAACTATTTTTTTGACCATGAAAAACCCCAAACTGGTACATCTGTGACAAATTTAACCTAAACTGGTACACTTGTGATAAATTTACCCTCTGTTAGTTTTAGTTAGATTTTCTTGTTAAATTATAAAGTTAAATGACACGTGACAATTAACTGGTATACCAATTTGGGATTTTACACTTTATTTGTTACAGTTTACAATTTTTGTGATTTTTTTGTAGTATTAATCTAATTTAGCGGGGGGTATATTAGTCACAAATTTATCGTTTGGGGTTTTTTTGGTCAAATAAATTAGTTTGGGGTAAATTTGTCATAAATGTACCAGTTTAGGGATTTTTATAGTTAGTTGGGGTAAATTTGTCACATGTGTACCAGTTTGGGGTTTTTCATGGTCAAAAAAATAGTTTGGGGTAAATTTGTCACAAGTGTACCAGTTTGGGGTTTTTCAATGTATTAACCCTTATATTTATTCAATATAGTCCCTAAATTTTTTGTACATGTTCAATTAAGTCCTTGAGCTATATGAAACTATTTAGTGATATCGTTTCATGAATTAAAAATTTAGGGATAATATTAAAGATTCAGTTAAACTTCAAGGACCATATTAAACAATTTAAACATTCAATTCATTGTATGTGAAGTCAAAGTTTAGGGACTATTTGTATTATTTACTCTAACGGGTGTGGTCGTCTGTGTGATCCATTCGATATCGGTTTCAAGTTAGGATGATTTAGGATGATTGCATGTCAAAATCTAGGAATGGATTAGGTCTATTGATCTTGCTAAAATTGTGGGTGATATGGAACGTGGTTAATAAATGCCGGTTGTATATGGACGTAGAGAGGGAGTAGAGAGGGAGGATTTATGGAAGTCCCTCTCCAATTTGAATGCTGGATGACGAGTTGGTCCAAGTTCTTGTCCTCTTGTCAATTGCTCCTTGCTATATTTTTGCACATTAACGCGTCGAATTACACCCTCTTCTTCCCCTATTTCTTACTGGTCTCCCTCAAAGCAGAAGCTGTAGCGAGAGAGTTCCCAGAAGAAATTCAATGCTTGAAAGCAACCGTAAACAAACCATAAGTTTAGCTAAAGAAGCTAGAATGAGCTATAAATTGGGCTAACTCAATGCACATGCCGTTTGGTTGGCCTGTTAACCTGACCAATCGGTCCTCGAGGGCATCCTCAACGATGGCAGCATTGATCACCAACAAAAAGATGATGAAGAGGAAGAGGATGGTCGTCATGTACAGCTCATCCGTATATAGTTATATCAAAATAACATTTAATTAGGCATAGAAAGAGTAGATTAGCTAAGTAGCGGTTGCACATCACGAATGCGTGTAATTGAAAAAGTAGAATGAATTACTAACCTAATAAAGACTTTTTACTCAGAAAATACTAAGGAGCAGAATCAGACATAATAAGATCCATACTTCATAGGTCCTAATTCCATATCATGAAAAAAGTATAATTCAGTTTCTATCCTTTGCAAAGAAAAAAAATCATAAATATAAATTCCCATTGATCAAATAATTTTCCCTGTCTTATTCATTTTTACTCATAAAATGTGTCATGAAAAATCTTCTCACATCGAAATAAACAAGTCATACTAATAACCACAAATTAGCTATCTTTGACAATATATTTACATGACTTCAAATTTGAATGTTTTTACTCATATGTTGATTAAAAAAATACGGTAATAATAGTTTGCAATACTTCACTTAGTAAAGTAATAGTCAACAGGACTTATTTTTCCAGTTTAGTTAATAAATAACTTCATTTTGGAACACTTATTAGTGTACATATTAGTTAAAAATTATGCTAACAATATTCGAAGAAATAAGACATATTTTGCAATGAATTGCTTAGTAAAATTATAATCAACATTATGTTTGTTGTTTGATAAATATGTATTGTCATGTAAATTTAAGTCACTTTTCATATCCGTGCAATGCAGAATCTTCAAGGATGCCTCTAAGAGTGAATGTTGTTCCATCGGGAGGCTTCAGTGGTGGTTACCATATACTTACCTCATTAGAAGCCATGATCTTTGTTCAACCCTTATCGGAAAATGATTTTACTAAGTATTAATGTTACAAATTAAAAATTGTTGAAATACCAACTCTTTTTGCAATGCTTTCTATTAAGTATTTCCTTATAAGATATTTATTATTTTATCTAATTATTATGATATTTTTGTTGATTACATATAAAATGTTTCCGTCAGACCATTAGGAACATTTCAATTGTAATTGAGTCCCTATTTTTTTAAATTTTTTTATAATAAAAAATAATAATTCCACCTTATTTTGTTTAAAAGAGAAAAATTCTTGTGAAATGGCATACAATAGAACGAATAATTTAAACAAAAACACGTATTTCAATTTGACTCAAATGAAAGAATTTACTCTCGTGCAATGCACGAATATGTTCCTAGGTTCAATTAAAGATGAATAATTATTCCGAGGGCTGACTTCAAGGGTCACCCTGAACTATACAGATTCCTCCAAGACGTAAAACAAATTAAGTAACTAGATAGAACTCATCATACGCAAAGAAAACAAATTTCTTGTAAATAATGAGTTGAAGTCTTTTACAAAATTTATTGTGAATGACTTAAAATATGGTGAGACTGAGTAAAGTGCAATATCTATCTATTATTAAATATTTCAGTGAGAAGTGGGGTTTGCCTCACTTTTTGGTTTTAACTCAAATAGAAAAATTAGGGATAAATACACGAAAAGTTTGAAAACTTGTCATAAAAGTGTGATTGAATTCTAAAACTTTCAAAAGTAATTAAGTCCTAAAAATTTTTACGAAAGTACAATTGAGTCTTTAAACATTCAAAAAATGCAATTGAATCCTTAAACTTGTCAATTGAGTCTTGAAATTTTCAAAAAGTGTAATTAACCTAAGGAATTAATTGAACTTTAAGAAATTTTTTAGACTCAATTACACTCACATGCAAGTTTTAGAATTTTCAATATACTTATCCCAAAAAAATTAAATTGGCCAAAGAAAAAATAAATCAAAGTTAAAAGAAAAAAAATCTAAATACTCACTTTTAACTAAAAATGACATTATGTGATTTTAATTGTCCTTCCAGTGCAATAACTAACTTCATCCTTCTTTTGTTTGCTTTTCCTAAACTTTGAAAAAAGAAAAGAGGTTCATTTTTAGTTTTTGAAAGTATAGCCAAATGTTCATCCATTATTTCATTCTAGAGAAGAATCAATGTGGTGGTAGAAAAATTGAAATAGGCATGGGAGTACATGAAAACTAGTTAAGAATTAGGAAGAAAGCAAGTAAGGTGCTTCAAACCTCTACAATATGATCTTCTCCGCTCAATAATGTGCGTAGACTGTTGTTCTAGTGATTCTCGAGATATTTCAATCCAATATCAAGTCCCAAATGCAATGTTCTTGATGGTTCTTTTCTTCCATAGATATCATCCTCATCATGGACCAACACTGGTTCTTCATAGCCATTACTTCGATGAAAATTTGTAGTCACACTCTTGCCAGTCAACAGATTTTCACATCAACCCAAAAAAAAAAAAAAAAAAAAAAAAAAAAACGACTTATCCTACTTTTATATCTAGGGTAGCCATGGTATCTTTTTCCCTAATTCTCCTTCATCCGTGCTGTTTGTAGGGAAGTGTTCAAGCCATAATAGCAAAACATAGACATATCGTTGTCTATTGAGAAACCGACATAATTGATTGTGACCAATTCACTAATCTCTTCATGATTTCACTAATCTCTTCTTGTGATCACACCTATATACCATAGCAACCAAATATGAGATACACATAGAAAATAAAAAAGGATTAGACAAAAGCTTTGGTGTAAAGAAAGAAGGATATGGGACAGAAGCTGCAAAGGCAAAAGCTAAAGGTGCATGTTATGAACAAAGGAAAATTCTGTAAGGAAGTACATTTAGTACCTGTGCAAATTGCAGTTGGTGAACAAAGATGTCAATAGTGATTACAGAAGTGTTAGGATAATTCAACCACCAAAGATGTCAATAGTGATTACAGAAGTGTTAGGAGAATTCAACCCTAACCAGATTTCAACGGTATAAGTACTGGTTGAGCATCACCCGTTGCTTTAAGGCTGTGTCATCTCAAGGCGCTGCTAAATGGAACGATCTTAACAAAGGGCTCGTGGACATGGTCAAGCAAGATACAAGAGTAGGAAAGGGAAGAGAATTAAAGCGCAATCTAGCATATTGTCCCAATTTTTATAGGTACATGAGTAAGGTAGTCATTTATTAATCAAAACAGATTTCTTGATAAACCTTGCAATATCACATCTCATTTGATGACGATGATCTCACAGAATGACTGATATTGCAATGACAACGGAAAGAGTATAGATACACGTGATTCATCTTAATGAATATTATTTTGAAATACAAGAGAAATTTGGCATGCACAAATTTCAAATCAATAATCACTGGGTTAAGTTTCATGTTTTGGTGGAAGACATTCAAAAGCTAGTTGGTTTCATTTATTTCATGAAAAATGAATGGTTTGAAAAATATTTTCTTAAAAAATTGTTTGTATCGTTCGAAATAATTAGCCACCGAAAATTATTTCATTATCGATGACCATTTATGTCTAAACATTTTCGTGAATAATGAAAACATTTTTCGTCCATCCATATTTATAAGTGATATAAAAAATCATTAGTAGAAAATACTTTCTAAATTATTCATTTTCCAATCATATCACATGGTATAATTTTCTCCACATTTCAAAGGCCTCCAACTGTAAATATACTTTTTATCATAGCATCCTCGCATCCAGTTCCACCCTCAACCCCATTCCCTGCCAAAATTGAAAATCCTCGCCGGTTTTAGTGGAACATGAGTTTGTAGACATTTCCAAGCTCATACAGAATCCTCGAAACTTCAGAGAGTTAGAAATGTATGAGCACTCTTCTCAAAAGGGAAAATTATTCAAAAAGTCATAAATCTATTATACTTTTATCAATTCAATCCTTAATCTTTTCAATTTGCTAACGGAGTCTTAAACCTTTTAACTTTTTACCAATTGAGTCCATCCGGCTAATTTTAGCTGACCATTCCATGTGGCACTGCTAATGTGTTGGGAGAAGCTAGGGCAACAATTCACTAATAACTAAACCCAATTCAAAATCAATTTCTCTCCTGAAGATAAATCAACCAAAATTATCTTAATCCTAGCAACAACTAGCAATATATAATGCCCAAATAATGAGGAAATAAAGTTAACAAAAACACCTAGAATTTAATATGGAAACCTAATGCAGGACCAAAAACTTCCACTAATCATGAAGAATAGTAGGATGCACAAAATATTATTCTCTAACCACACACTAGAGACTCAACATCAATGTTACAAACATATTTCATCACCATAAAGGTGGATAAATATAAATAAAATAAGAAAATTCCAACCACAATTGGAGAATTTGGATGAGGTCCACAATGAACAAAACCAATCAACTCGTAATCTTCAATCTCACAAACAATATATTCAATTTAAGCTAATTCCGTTAACATTTGGCCCTCGAATCGGGATTACAAAGATTCAGCCTTCTTTTGTTTTCTTCTTCCCTGTTTTAGTGCTGTTTGGCTGGGGGCTCTCCATTTTCTTCTCTCTCCTCACTTGCACACACCTACACAAACCCCACTTACTTTTCTTCTTGTTCTTTTCTTTGCTTTTTGACTTTTGCTCTTTTTTTTCTTTTGTTTTAATGTTAGCTAGGCCCCACATGAAGGTGAACACGGCCAACATAACGCTAACGTGGATAATTTTTTATAATATATTTTTTGAATTTTTTTATTATTTTTTAATCCTTTTTTCTTCCTTTTGTTGGTGATTGCTTGTGGGCCTTGCTTGGGTGAAGGGGAGCCCTTGTCAGGCTTATTTGCCTAGCCATTGCCTGTGATTGGTGGCTGACCTATGGCAAAAGGAAGAAGAAAGGAAAAATCAGAAAAAAAATACTAAAAATTGTTCATGTTAGTGTCGGTTATGGAGGTACGAACACCTAGAGTGCCAAAACTTGGCATGAAGGGATACTTAAGTGCCAAAATTTTGGAAAGTGACACTTAAGTATTAAAATCGAAGCAAAATGGATCATTTAAGTGCTACTCCGACCAAAATGCCGACATGGCGATTTTCCGGTGAACAAAGTGCAAAACGACACCGTTTTGCACGTTGACGTGGCTAAACAATATAGAAACGACATCGTTTTGGTGCTGACATTGTAAAAAAATTAATATAAAAATTAATTAGATTAAATTAAAAAATAAACTTATATGAAACATTTAAAAATAAAATAAAAATATTAAAAAAACTAAAAATTGAAAGAGAGAGAGAGAGAGAGAGAGAGAGAAAAGGGGGTGGCGGGCGACGAGGGCTCAGCCCTCTAGCAACAGTTTTATTGTAGTGCTGCAGATAAGAGAACTAGCTGAAACGCTTGTTGTATTACTGTATGTGTATATGGAAGTAGTGATCCCCATCATTTTTTGGAGTTATGTCGAAATTTTGGATGCTAACCCGTCCTTCCATCATACGGCTACGGTTTAGCCAACAATCATCTCTGCCCTTATGTATCACCAACTGAAAGCTCGTCTTCCGTAGAATAATCAATCCTGGATGCTATAACCAATCCTGCAAAATTCTCCAATACGAAAGGGAATTTGCTAAATGTACGGTTTTCTATGCACGGAACCTTCCTTATATGATATGTAGTTAGACACTCCATAAACGAAAACTTCCCCTTATTTATATGCTTAATGAGTGTCATTGGAGTACCCGTCAACGCGACACCTTTCTCTAAACTTTCGCTACATTTTACTCTGCAGTAAATGCACTGTGCGAACGCTCAAAACGAGCTTTGCACATGCGTCATTTAAAGGATCTTTGTAGTCTGTGATACAGGCTCGGATAGGCCGTTGGGTTCGGTTTGCATTGAAGAAGCCTTGTAGGGTTTCAAGATTTAGAGGATCAATGTGGATTCTGTGAGCAAGAAGGCATCATTTTTTTTTTTTTTTTTTTGGCTAAAAAACAAGAAGGCATCGTTATTTTGACATAATTAGGGAACAAGAGTACAACGTTGTACTCGTTACGAGGTGTACATGGGAACTAGAAGCCTTACTATGAGATAGCTTTTTCCTTATGCACATGGCGTACGTTGTGGGGTTTTCAATCGTTTTCTTCCTCGAATCCTTTCCCGCAGTTAATGTGGCGCTCTTGCCTTTTTTTTTTTTTTTTTTTTTTTTTGAAGATGGATTTATAATGTTAATGGTCTGAGAAATCACGCCATTGCATCTTCAGCCACTACTTTATAATCTACGCCCTACAAGGTAAGGGCGATTTTTTTTTTTTTAAAAGTCGGGTGCCTCTGGGATATAGTTAATTCTACCACATAAATCTTCCTTTGCTTTGCATAAAATTAGATAACAAAAGTCATCCCTGATCGCAACTGTTTTGGTAATAAATGTTATAAAATAACTGTATATGTGTATATGTATTTGTTTTATTTTGAAGTAGTATCTATGTAAAAGTAAAGCTGAATTTTTTTTTTATAAATAAAATAAGGCTTTCCTGCATTTATAATATAAAAAAGAAAACGAAAATTTGAAGTAGAAAAACTAAATGTTAACGACTATTTCTTGCATCTAAATTATAGAAAGAAAGGAAAAACTAAAAGTAGAAATTAAATGTCAATTTTTATTGCGCATATTTAGAGTATCTCTAGTTCTGCAAAAGCAATTATTATGCATATACTGATTGTGTACGTATAGATTCTATTTTGATATTATATGTATATATAGGTCGAATGTTTTGGTAATAAATATGTCAAAATAAATGTTTATTTATATAAAGATTCTATCATGAAATATCTATATATAGGCCAAGGATTAAATTCCACATGATTGCACATATTTCACCAATATATGATGTTAGACGATTATAACAAAAGTTATAACACCCTCTACTTGATAAATAAATGACTTTATTACAAGTCGTTTTTAAAAATAAATTAATATTAGCAAATAAATATAAAAAAATTTTAGCAAATATAAAAATCATAATTACATCATATTTATGGAGTGAAAAGTATATTCCTAATATGGTACACAATTTCTCACATTTTACAAATAGATATGACTAGATGCATAATTAATGATGAATGTTACGATCAAAATTATTACTATATATAAAGTACGGATTAACAAACACGTAAAACAAAAGTAAGTAAGGGCCTGTTGCTTTAAATTTTATATTATTTGTTTATGTTTAAATGAATTACAGCGATTATTCATACTCATTTATAGTTGAAGATGATTCCTATTACCTTATAATTGGTGAGAAAAATGTTTAATCAAACACTTTATTAAGTTTTTGAATGAGCTTTCGAAGGAGCTTCAGGATTATATTGAATCAAACACTATACTAACTCTTGAAAAGTTTCTCACAATAAAGTATACTTTAGTCAGCACAAATTTTATCAGATAAAAGGAGATTATGAAATGATAAAATTGAATTGAAAAATCAACAGAAAATATTGACTATGATTTCAAAAGTAGTTCCATAGAAAAAAATATTTTAAAGATGTGGCTTCACCAAGGAAGATGAGATAAAGTAATACTAAGTAGCATCTAAGGCTGCGTTTGGTAATGCTGTTGGGAATAGGTGTTTCTATTCATTTGTTGCCGGGAGTAAAAATAGAACATAAACACATTTGGTAAGTTTTTTGCTCTCGAAAACAGATTTGGAATAAAAAAAAAAAGAAGTTATTTATTGTTCTTGGGAACAACTCAAGAAACAAGAATCAAAAATCAAATTTTTTTTTTCCTTTTTTTTTCTCTCTCTTCCTCCCTTCTTCCCCTAGTTGGTCACCAGTTGGTGACCAGCCAGACGAGGCCCCCTTAAGCCTCGCCGTGGTTGGGCGAGGCCGAGACTAGCCTAGCCATGGCAAAGCTCGACCTCGCTAGTGGTCAAGCGAGGTCGCCTAGACCAGTCACGGCGAGGCTCGGGGTGACCTCGTTGGCGACCAGCTAGAGGAAGGATAAAAAAAAAAAGAAAAGAAGAAAAAAAAGAAAAATGTAATAAAATTATTAATAAATTAAACGAAATTTTAAATCATAAAAATATATGGGATTGTACCAAACCGATTTCTCTCCTAGGAACAAAAATTTTGTGTAGTTACAAAATGCATCCAAATATTCAGAAATTGTTCTAGGGAACAAAGATAAAGAAAAGTGTTTATGAAAAAAAAAAAATTAGTCCTTAAGAATAGAAACGTTATCAAATACACTCTAATCAATCTAACTACTTTTACTAGTGATAGCTTGTTTATGATGCATCTAATCATCCTCTAGAACATTGCTACTAAGTACTGATGCATTATTTCAAGTAATACCGCGTTAACCGAAGTTGTTTCACTTGTTTCTTCTGCAATAGATGAGTGAGCCAATCTTTCCTTGTCATCGTGTTGGAAGGCTGGAGGATCTGAGCCTCCCTCAAGACCACCTGGAAATTCCACAGAATGCAACGAAGCCAAAAAACACAAGTGCTTGGACCTCAAGTTGAATCAAGAAGCATGGGACAAGAAAAAAGAAAGCATAACTCACTTTTTTTCAACGAGATCGAGAAAGTCCAATGGTAAAATGAGGTGTTTCGAATACCCTTGTGTTCGCATAGCAGTCCTCTTAGAGCCATATATATTCAATTCCATTTTGGGTTGTTTGGCCAAACTTTTCTCTGAGCTTGGCTTTTTATCTACTCCTGAATCTATTAATGAAAAGAAAATCAGGAAACTCCTATTATAATTACACGTTAAAGGAACAAGGGGCAGAGAAGGAGGATTGGGCTTAAATTTTGCATGTGTTAATCGGGAATTTGAAAATCATGAAAGTGTAAAGGTCTTCACACTTTTGGACAAAACAAGTAGCTGGTCCTTCTATGCCTAACACTCTGAGCAGTCATACATAACCTTAGGTTACTAAAGGCTGTCGACCAAAGCCTCTTCGTCGGTCAGCAAGGCAAGTACCTTAAGCAGCCAGCAGAGTTCATCCCTCAGTTAATTGAAGAAGCTTGCTAAATGCTAAGCTGCCTCTCTCCAGCGCAGCTTATGTAAAATGCATCTCTTGACCTTCACAATGTATTCAACTTGGATAAAACTTGACTTAAAAAAAAAGGGTTAATACCTTAAAAAACCCCAAACTGGTACACCTGTGACAAATTTACCCCAAACTAATTTTTTGACCATGAAAAACCCAAAACTGGTATACCCGTGACAAATTTACCCCGACTAACAAAAAAAAAACCTAAACTGGTACATTTATGACAATTTTACCCTAAACTAATTTATTAGACCGCAAAAAACTCCAAACTGGTAAATTTGTGACAAATATACCCTTCGCTAAATTGGATTAATACAAAAAAAAAATCACAAAAATTGTAAACTGTAACAAACGGAATGTAAAATCCTAAATTGATATATTAATCAACTCTCACGTGTCATTTAACTTAATAATTTAACGATAAAATTTAATAAAAACTAACAGATGGTAAATTTGTCACAATTGTACCTATTTAGGGTAAATTTGTCAAAGGTATACTAGTTTGGGGTTTTTGGTGGTCAAAAAAATAGTTTGGGGTAAATTTGTCACAGGTGTACCAGTTTAGGGTTTTTTAAGGTATTAACCCAAAAAAAAAAAAAGTTTGGTTAAACTGACTTTGAACCAGTGAGGACGACTACATCACAAGGCTTATAGAGAGTCAATTAATTAATTGAAGTAATTAGGCCAGAACCATATGAGCCTAAATTTAGTCCCCCCTTCACTGGTTCAAGAACAATCGGCTTCATATCTGCTCATGTACAATGTAGTATTAATCAGTTCACTGCTACATTTAGTCAGGGGGTGCCGTTGACAGCTGTTGCCATTGGCATAAACAAATCCACTAAGAACTAAATGTAATGAAATAAAACAAGAGAACATTTTAAACTGCCAGATACTAAAACCTAAGGGAAAGAAGCATTATGTGTTTTAAGAAAATGCAATTGCTTACAACTATTGTTGGTCGGAAGTAATTAGTAGTTACGTTTCGTAGATTTTATGTCACCTGTATTAGCACTCTCAAAGTCATGCACAACTCTCCCTCCCCAGAAGCACAGCACACGACTGAGCCGCAAACCACCCCCCCCCAAAAAAAAAAGAAGAAGAAAAAAAAAAAAAAAGACAGAATTCTGAATTACTGGCTATATTTCACTGACGCTGCAGAAGCATACTGTTGAGCTACCACCAGACTCTCTTATCAAATTCAACCGCTTGGTTTGTCAACGTGGCTTCACATATATGCACCAGCCTTAACGGATGAAGATTTCCAGCAAGCCACATTCAAAAGTGAAAGATAGCAGCATATCAAACAAGTGCAACAACAATAACACGTGATTTCTAACAAATAAAGTATCCGGCTATGATCTTCCTCTTAAAAATCTTCTTCTTAAGATATAAATTGAAAGATGAATCTCTCATACACAGAATGTACTCCATTAATAAAACGAATTTGCAATTTTTCCCATAGAACAGATTTTAAAGTTGTGCCTCAGGTCTGTGTTTAGTCAATTCACAAATTTACTTTATTAAGCCATGTAGAGGACTTAAGTTGGTGGAACACAGTCAACCTGATAAATATTAACTTGCAATGTGCCACATAATGTAACCAAATGGAAGATTTGCTATCTTATTAGAGCAAATCAATAGGGACACTACAAAGAAGACCACACGGTTGAGTGACAAACCGTCCCTAAAGCTGAAAAAGCCGTCCCTAATTGTACGAGCAATAGCACTACAGCCATCTTTATCTAGCTCTCAAGGTTCTCTCTCTCTGTGACCTGCCATGGAGACCGTTATGATTATTGTTATGTTGGTGTTGGAGCAGGGAAGCCGAAAGTGATTTCCGCTTACTTGCTGTCTGTTTTGGGAGGGAACACTACCCCAACTGCTGATAAGTTGAAGGACATTCTTCAATCAGGTGGTGCATGCTCCTTCATTTCCTTCCTTTGCCTTTGATAACATTTGAATTTTCTTTAGGTGGTTTCACGTTGGAACCGTTTGTGTATCATTTGTGGGATGGTTTAGTGATTTTTCTTTTTTTGGTTTCTTATTTCTTAAGTTGTCTCGTTTGTAATTTGGCATCATTTGTTCCAACGTAGGAACCCAGTTTTTGGTTAGAGTGCGTGCTGCTTGTTCTGTTAGATTTTCCCATTACTTGCCGAAAGTGGAATTTTCAATATGTCCTAGGTGGGGTTCCCTTTCTATGTTCACGTGTTGAATAAAATTCGCATGGTCTCATGAAGTGGAAAGGCATTTGGGTCAAAGTTCTTATGACAAAAATTGCGATACGGTTGGTCAAATCATATAATAGGGCTTTGGATCATGATGTCGTCTTTTTCATGTCATGTTTCTCATTTTGAAAAATTGCTGAAGTAACAGAGACATAGATCACGGGAACGGATGGAGAATAAAGAAGAAGGAAGAAAAGAAATCTAACCTATTAGAGCATACTTTCTATAAGTGAATTTTCTTTTCTATCGCTGTCATTTCGTGTTCATACTAAAAGATTGGCTTCTTGGGTCCACGGTGCGGAGGCCGACGATGATGAGATTGAATTGCTCTTCTTCGAAGTCAAGGGAAATGACATCACTAAATTGATTACATCTGGAAGAGAAAAGTTGGCGTCAGTGCCTTCCAGTATTGTTAGAGTTGCTATAGCAACGGCTCTTGTTAGTAGGGGAGGTGGCGGCGACGTGCCAGCAGCTGAAGCAAAGGAGGAGAAAGTCAAGGAGAAGGAAGAGTCCAATGACGTGAGTTTCGTCCGGGATTTTAGTTCGAGTGGGGTCTTGCATTCTTTCTGGTTGTCTCTTGATTTTCTAGATTCTAACGCACTGTTTGTACAAAAAGTGACACATGCATCGACACGGAGCACCTTTATGTTTGCATGCACAACATGCGGTGGCAAACAACGATTTTCTCCATTGGGAGGGTTCAAATCATCGAAATGGATTTTTAACAACATAAAAATGGTCATCCGGCACAATTTTTTTCGGTTTTCTACCAGCCCTTACATGCAAATCATGAGAAAGTAATATGGGGTCAACTGTTCATTGTGTCTAACTTATATTTTTTAATTACTAAGGTGGCAATTATTTAAAAAAAAAAAGCACATAGACAACAAAAACGATGTCGTCCCATCCATGCTAGCTTGGCCAAGTTAAATGACATCATTTTTCCTTGGTGGTAAACGACGCCATTTAGCTTATTTTTAGGCTAAACAACATATTGCCATCTCCGTTTACGGGCAGGCTCATGTTCAGACTCACGCTCTTCTCTCAATCGCCATTTACGGTCACCGTTCACGCTTACTGAGGGTCGGTCATCACTCACCGTTGTCACTCGCCATCATCACTCGCCCAAGTTTGTCCTCTTCGACGCCTCTCCCATGGTGTGAAGTTAGTGCTTGGACTCATCTATTAGGTCTCTGATGGAAAATTTGGGACTTGACTAGGAAATGTAGGGATTGGCCGGAAAATATAGGGCCTCGGTCATACTGTGATGTGTGATTTATGGCTCAAATATGGTGCTAGGGTGATTGAAGGGTTTGGATTGGGTATTTAGGGCTCAATCTCAAAATGTAGGGTTTTGGCAGGGAGGGGGGGGAATTAAGGCTCTTATGCTACTATGATGTGTGATTTAGGGCTTGAATGTAGTATTGTGATGTGCGAGGGCAATTTTTAGGACTCAAATGTGATATTGTAATGTATGCGGGCGATTTTTAGGGTTCGGAATGGTTGTTGTGGGGATCTCTGGTCTTTTTTTAATTGAAGTGTTGAAATGGGTGTCATGGGAACCTCCGCTTGCCATGAGGATCTCTGTTTGTTGATCAATATTTCAAACGAATGCAAGGTAATCAAAGTGGCTATTGAGGGGGAATCTTGTCATTTCTTTCCACTAAATAACATGTGTATCTCTTCCCTTTTCTTTAATAAAGTCTATATGAGTGTGAGTTGTCCTTTGTTGATGTGCAAAAGTTAATTATTTTTTTCCTTAGTTGTAGAAATGGCTTATGATAAGGATTATGTTACTATCATTGTTTGCTATGGGGAGAATTTTGCAATTGAAGAGGAGGAGTGGGAGTATAGGGGAAAATAAGGGCACTAAAATGTCTCAATCTATAAAAAAAAAGGGCACTTATGTATACATTCATAACTTTTGACACATAAGTGTCCCCCGTGCCAAATTTTAGCATTTCTGTTATACTTCTACCTTTTTTTTTTTTTTTTTTTTAAATTGTTGCAGGATACGGGCTTCGGTCTATTTGGTTAAGATAGGGGTAGTGTTTCCAATGTATCTTTGGTGTGGTTTTGGATTTTACTGGAGATTGAAATCTGGCTTATGATGACGATGATATGTTAGTGATCTATAGAAGTACTTCTTGAACCTGCTTGCTCTTTTCAGAAGTTGAGTGCAGATGCCGTCACTCCAACTAATTGATGGGTGTGGTGGGACTGAGTGATTTCAAAGTAACATGATGTATAAGCATCAGCTTACCTGCTGCTCCCTGAATGCCAAGTAAAGAAATGCGTGGTTGAGAATGTGTCAAAGAGTCATGTTTAGATATGATATGATGGTCGGCCATGGTCGAAAGGTAGCGCCAATCATATCAATGATTAATAAGAGGGACTCAAATTGGCTTTTACGTACTTATATGCAGGCTTACGAACTACTATTTTTCTTATGAGAGATATTGTAAGTTGTCCCAGATGTGTTTTACGATGGTGAATATCGTTACCTTTTTATCTCTTTTTCAAGTCAAAAAGTCTCGAGCCCTGAGAAAATATTCAGTGGTTGGCAACTGCCACGTCATCGACTGACTTGGAGTATATGTTCTATTGAAAAAGCGACATCTGTCCAGTGACCTAGAATATGTAGGAATTGAAAAATCAAAACCGAAAGGACTCGGACGCTTTTTTCTCTCTCTTCTGGCGAGCCACTGACACAAGAAATAATAAATGCATTCTCCCCGCTCAAAACCCTCTCTCTCATCTTTTCAATTTTTCATGGGTTGTATACCCGGCGCTTTATCTCCCCCCATTCCCCTCTCTCTCTCTCTCTCTCTCTCTCTCTCTCTCTCTCTCTCTCCTCTTTTCAGAGAAAATGTTTGCTGGTTTCCCACCGATCAACAAGAAGACGACATTTTTCTTCGTCAATCTTCTCCAGAAAATTCTGTTAATGCAGATCTGACTTGAGCTGTCAATGTCGGCTTTCTTGGGATCGCAAACGCTGCACGCGGAGGAGAAGCAGGCCTCTTCAGGCTCCCCTCAACGTCGGAGAGCGTCGCCCGCCGAGCGAGACCCCTGGACATGGAAGGCTCGGAGGCGAGTTTCCTGGAGAAGCTAGTGCTGTACGCGGCCAGCACGGCGCTCAGCTGCGTCGTCATATTCGCCGAGCTCCGTCACCTCAACCCAAACCAAGAGGCCTCCAAGATGGCCCTCGAGCACAAGAAGGAAATCGCCAAGTGGCGGAATTTGTGCTCCTAGACTGCGGAGGCGACCACCCGCGCGGGGCGTTCGAGGCCGTGCGAGAAGGCGACGAAGGGATCATCATGGGGTACAATGCCCTTCACGAGGGCACGTTGTGGAGTGGATTGAGAGCTCACTTTTTGCCGAGAGGGAGGGTCTTATGGTGATTAGGATTGCAAAAGGTGCTAAAGCCGGCGTTGGCGGTGGCGGCAGGTGCTGCACAGTAGACGAATGCATCGCAAACAGCATGTTTTTAAGATCATCTCGCCGCTGAGGAGACAGATTGAAGCTTGAGGACGGGATGCGTTTGCTTTTTTGGATCTGCCAGAGAAACAGAGGACCAAGAATGTTTGCTGGATCTCGATTTGGCCATCCAAATGAACTCCTAAAAAATTTTGCAAATGTAAACAGAGATTCACTAAATTGTGTAATGAAAATCTACATTTTTTGTTATTTCTTTTCTATACACAAGCTGTGTTTTCTGCAGAGTTTTGCCTCTCTTTGGCCCTCAAAGCGTAAGAAGGGAAAGAAACTATTGAGAAACATGACATTTTGCACATTCGAGACCAGGGACTTAAAACATTCAATTTCGCTAAAGTAAATAGCAGTTCGCCAAACACATTGTCGAAAGAAGTTTCGGGTTCATAGTATTAAGTTTGAAACAGTCGATTCATCCATCGCTGAATAGCATAATCATTTACAACATGGTCTCTTTAAATTAAACAAAAGAGAGCGAGCTGGGTCGCCTTGGCCTCGGAGAAATTCCCCTCAACGTCCTCATCGACGAATTCCTCGAAATAACATGCTTCCACTCCATGTCGGATTGCTGGAGTGATCACACGCTTCCCTGGTAGGATCTAGAACACCAGAACACCAGAGGCATACACGTCACTCTTCTCGGTGAAGTAGCCGGTGCTTGTGTACTCCGGGGCAAGGTAGCCCATGGCAGCGCTAGCCTTGAGCATGGTGAGGACCACATCGTCTGCGAGGAGATTGTGCAGACCTAAGTCCGAGAGCTGTGGGTTGTTCTACTGATCGATGAGAACTTTCTCGGCCGATATTGACTGATGGACTATCCTGGGTTTGTCTCCTTTATATTCATGTATGTAGCTAAATAGAAAAGGTGCTTGGCGATTTCCTTCTTGTGCTCGAGGGCCATCTTGGAGGCCTCTTGGTTTGGGTTGAGGTGACGGAACTCGGCGAATATGACGACACAATTGAGCGCCGTGCTGGCCACGTACAGCACCAGCTTCTCCAGGAAACTCGCCTCCGAGCCTTCCATGTCCAGGTGTCTCGCTCGGCGGGCGACACTCTCCGACGTTGAGGGGAGCCTGAAGAGGCCTGCTTCTCCTCCGCGTGCAGCGTTTGCGATCCCAGGAATGCCGGCATTGACAGCTCAAGTCAGATCTGCATTAACAGAATTTTCTGGAGAAGATGGACGAAGAAAAATGTCGTCTTCTTGTTGATCGGTGGGAAACCAGCAAACATTTTCTCTGAAAAGAGGAGAGAGAGAGAGCTGGTGATGAAGCCATAGCTTGAAAAATTGAAAAGATGAGATGAGAGAGAGAGAGAGAGAGAGAGAGAGAGAGAGAGGGGAATGGGGGAGATAAAGTGCTGGGGTATACAACCCATGAAAAATTGAAAAGATGAGAGAGAGGGTTTTGAGCGGGGACAATGCATTTATTATTTCTTGTGTCAGTGGCTCGCCAGAAGAGAGAGAAAAAAGCGTCCGAGCCCTTTCGATTTTGATTTTTCAATTCCTACATATTCTAGGTCACTGGACAGATGTCGCTTTTTCAATGGAACATATACGCCAGGTCAGCCGATGACGTGGCAGTTGCTAACCACTGAATATTTTCTCTGCCCTTCAGAGTGATGTGATAGGTGCACTTAACTTGCTTGAGGTTTCTAAGCAAGTTTTATTAATGGACGAAGATGATTCATTTGTTGAAACACCACATTGGATTTTCACATCAACGCTTTTATCATGTTTTCAGCTTTTCTTATTGAGAATGGTTCCCCTCGGTTAGACGATCGGGCATTCTTTGCTGTCGAGGAAGAATTCTAGATTCAGTTGGACTAACCCTACCCCATACCTTTTCTGTACCGTACCTCCACAGATCGATTTCAGTGGACTGGAAGAGCACGGACTAGAGGTTCAAGTATTTAGGATAAGCGATTATTAGGAAATCTTGGATTAGGAAATGCTGTTCACCGTTAAGGCGCTCGACTGTAGGAAGGCAATTGTGCCCAGGAACAAGTCCACAGGCGTCAATGTTCCATACTAGTTTGAGATAAGTCAAGACCCCCAAGTGTCTGCATAAAGAAGGATCAGTTGGGAGCAGAACAATGAATACACCCCTAGAAAGAATAACACACCAAAACGCAAGACGGCCAGTTTTTGCAATTTGGGCAGATTTATGTATTTGGGAAGTTGGGACTGTAGCTACTCATAGAGCCTTGAGCAAGGAAAAAACTCCCTTGGAACATCCAAATGAACTGAAGCTGAAATGGAGTGATAAGAGGACGACAAATTATTAGAGGATGTGCGGAAATAAGCTGGAGAAACCCGAACGAAGACTTCATGCGATCGCCGACCAAAACTAGAGTGAACCAGAAGGACTAATGTGTCTAATTTCCCTACATTCGATTGAAAGCATGTAAGATTAAAACTTACACAGACACCGCCTAAGTAATCCTAAACGTTGATGTTCTTCCAAGTATCCTGTTTTTCATTAAGAACATAATCCTCTACTGATCTTAGGCTTTTAAGCGTGTGGGCATTGGATTTCTGCATGATTCTTCCATGTTGATCTGAGAATGAACGATTTCTCAGATACCGAAATCAGCTTTACTACTTTAGAAGATCTAGATGTTCATTACTAGAGAATGCTAAACAAACATACAAGTACTTAGGTGAATGGTTCAAAAGCTGAAAGAAAGAACATGGTCTCTACTAATTAATATATAGCAGGAACTTCATCAGCAACTTTCCCATAGATAGATGAAATCTTCTCATCTGTATACTTGTTGGAAATTAATGATCCATTTTCAACAAAATCTAGAAACATATTTCTTCATCAAGAAGTAGCCGAATGAAAGCAAGCAAGCAGCGGCTAAAGAAATGTCTGGAGTCCACTAATTTTTATATAGAGAAGTCCACAAAATTATCGCTGCAAATGACAGAGATAATTGTCTGGAAAGTCGGTTCACAAAGCTCTATGATAGAGCTAGCTAAGGCTAAGAGCTGCGGACATGACTTTGGAGCAAATTGCCTATAAATAGGCAAGGAGTTACTCATGTAAGAAGTCATGCGAGAGTAGAACTAAGATAGCTTATGTACCATAAAATACTCCTCTATCACCAACACTTCTTGCACTAAACATTTCCATCAACTAGATAAAATACTTCCCATCAACTTTGTCCCTGGTCCATCCATCACCAAATACATGCTACACACGTATAAATTTGCACATCACTAACCACAAACTATCATCAATACCGAAAACCATGCATTCACGCAGTCATATTTTTGAACAATACTCAACTAAGCAAAACACCAACAGCATTTTTCCCCTCCGTCGACCCTTCGTTGAAGACTTCCATCTCCAGCTGCGGGAAACAAATCGACAGTTGGATCAGTAATGTAACTGGAGCAGCAAATGAATCATATTTAGCATCAAAATGAAATTCTCGGGATGATGTGTATAGGATAAAGACAAATCACTGCAACTTAAAAAAATTTCATTGTAAATGGCATAATATTTTGATGAGCTCAATCAGTTTCTACATCCGTTAACACGGAGAGAAGATGCATCCTCAATTAGTTCAACTAAAATAAGGGCACTACTAATGGAATACTGCCACAACATGATAACACATGGAGGCATGAGATTCTGACTAGAGCTTAAACATAGACAAGCATCTCCATTGCGAGTTCCCCACTTTGTTTGCGAATAACGCTATTCGCAAAAGGTAAAAAGACTGTATGACAACCTCATATTTGCTTCCTTAAGATGGGAGGCTCATCTCATATTCCATAACAATATTCTCTTTCTTGTTCGTCTTCCGGACTTGCTCGCCCGTCTCTTGTTTATCAGGATGTTTTGAGTCCCAACTAACATTTCTAAGAGTTTCTCCAGATTAATGAATGGCCTTATCGGCTTAACATTCATTCCTTTAATAATTCCAAAACCTTTGATATCCCAAATTCATAAAGTATAAAGAGTTCTTGGCGAAATCATGAAGAATTGAGAATACTTTGGGTCTTTCAGAAAGCATAAGCGAGTTCACTTAACGAGGCGCATTCGACGTAGGGTTCGAGTTTGTCACAAAAGGGGTAGTACTCCTTCACCACCTGTTCATAGGATGTCATGCAGCTAGAAGACAACCGCAGAGACATAAGTGTCAAATTGACCATCAATAAATACATAGGCAATCATTTTTTAAAAAAATTGCAAAAACTAATGGAGAAGCTCATATCGCATGCAGTCAATGGTTGGCATATGTTCACATAGTCAGCAACTCAACAAGAACCATAAGCATTGTTAGGTTAAATCACATGCAAAGGTAAATAAGCTTCTCATGTTCAAAGTCAGATATTCGCATTGGTATATTGCTTTTCAAAATCTTCACTGGATGCAGATCACCGATGCTATATTTTTAAGGAAGAGAAATTGCTGTCTTGATGTAAATGAATACAACATCAAACTATTGAAGACACCAAAAAGTCTCTAGACACAGGCATCTTAGATAACTTTTCGCATATTGTATCTTTGATCAAAGTTATGGCTAAAGCCAGAAGTTAAAAGTTAACACCACAGCAAGATCCAAGCATGAGAGACCTAGAGCCAGTCACTCAACAGACATGCGCTAAACCAAGATCAAGTGAGCAATCTAGTAAAGTCACCTGACACCATTTGGAACTTCCGAGAAAACCATGCGCTAATAGCACAACTATTAGTGCATAATAGTGCTAGGTAAAAACCAGTGCAAATGTTTAGAATTTTAGCTAAAGCTCTTAAACTTTTCATGCACTCGGTTCGACTGCACTTCATGTGAGGCATTGACTAAACTATTGTTCTATGTTCTTGGAGAAGTCTGTGTATGATGCTAACCTAGATACCCTTTCATCAATCAAGGAGACAACAATGACAGTTACATGCTATTAAAAGACAATTCTTTGAATGACTAACGATGTTAATCGCTAGGCATTAAAATGCACAACCATAAAATAAAGAACGTAAGCAATAAACTTATAGCTTTTAGGAGGTTAATTTACATTGTATGGTTATGCAAATACAAGAAAATTAATAACAGATATATAAACGCTTGTCTATACATTTGACAGGATGCCTATAATTTGTTGAACGAAACAAATCCTTAGATATAATTGTGCACATACTGTTATAAGGGTTCTGAAATCATGAATGCAAAGAAAATGCCAATTTCTACCTTGGCTTGTCCTTATTATTGCTGGCATCTACAAGAGCATGAGCTTCTGCAACAAGCCGGCAACCACCAAGGCTACAACACAAGCAACGAGTACAGGTATACAAGTCATATTAGTAGTAAAGAGATGTCATTCAGTTAACAACTTGGAAAAATTATATAACAAAATCAATACGACTGATTTCAGTTTGAAGGATCCGACAGAGAACTAATCATCATTATGTCATTGTTCAAACTATATCTCTGTAAATTTGGTGAAATCTGCATGTGATCAAACTCATAAAGTTTAAAATGACAATTTCAAAATTTTTACTTTGTTCGGCTGTTGGAATATCTCATATACGTTATATGTCTTTTTTTTTTTTTTGATGACCCAGGGAACCCCCGCACGGCCGACAGCCGGAGAGTAAACCCTGGAGTGACGCTAGCGGAGGACCCACCACCCCGACGCCACACTTAAGAATCCCTAGCGACCGTGAGGGGATTTGAACTCCTCCCCTTGCGTTAGGGGGAGAGAGCTCAAACCATCGCAGCCACCGCAGGCGGTGGTTACGTTATATGTCCGTATTTAGATAATACGGCCATGGCATGGAAGTAGCCCTCCAAATATTGAGCATTGGAATGCGGCGTCCAATTAGTATGGAAGTAGGCCAATAATAACATTCAAAAGCGGACAAGCTTATATAAGTGATGTTGTGACATCCCGAATTTTCGTGAATTTATTTTCGTCCGCCTGAGTCGGGCAATTCATCTCGTGCGTATAGTCGTCCTTTCCGAGTTGGCCACTCACGAGATAACTGGTCTATTGAGTGAAGCAATTAAGGGATTTTGATGTGTCGGGCTCGAGGACTGATCACCCTCGGGTCGGATACAAGAAAATTTTCCTGAAAGCTACTCGGTGGATCAGGCGTGCTAAAATGGCACCAGATTGAATTTAACCGTGAAAATTGAAATTGAAATTAAAAATTGGAAGCCCGGCTATGTCGCAAGTCTTGATAGGATCTCGGATAAATTTTATGGACTTTAATTGGACCCAATTAGAAGAGAATTGAAGGAGAGATTGAAGTAATTAAGTGCCTGAGGAATTGGACCCCGGCGGAGAAGTAAGTGCACCCATTGAAAGAGGTTGGGAAGAGGTGTTAGTGGAGAGTGATGTCACGAGGATGACATCATGTGATGGAAGCAAAGGGAATAGGATAGTGACAAGTGGAAGGAAGGGATTGGCCCATGGAAAGGGGAGGTGTCTCCATCATCTTCTTCGTTTTGAAGAAAAGAGGAGAGAAGGGAGAGGAGAGGAAGGAGCCGGCCGAAGCACCCCCTCGTCGACACCTCGCCCACCTTCGCCCGCCGCACCGCGCTGCTCGCCGCCACCAACCAGCTGTTCGTCGCAGCCACCAGCCTCGCCGCAAGGGCCGTCGCCACCACCGTGTCACCCGCGCTCGACCAACCCGCGTGCGTGCGCGACCAGCTCGCCAGCCCGCAGCTCAGCCCCGCGCCCAGCAGCCTGTTCCGCCGCCGTCCAAGCCACCACCAGCCCAAGCCGCCTTCCCTCCGCCGTTCCCTCGCCCAAGCCCCGCCGTGAGCCACCGTTCAGCCCCCCGTCCAGCAGCCGAACAGCCACCAGGATTTGTGGGTTTCTAGCCACTTTGAAGCCCATTTCGACCCCCTTCTCGGCCCCGGACCCGAGACCGCCTTTGGGGAAAGTCGATCCCGGCATCGCCCTCTTCGATTTGAGCTAAGCGGCGTCCAAATCCGTGAGTTTGTCTCACTAATCCTTGATTAGACGGTTAATTATGTCCCTAGTATGTTTAGTTTAAATTAAGCATGTTTAGGTGGATAGATTAGATTATTTTATTATAAGTTGGATTAAGGAATTGGATTAAGTTTAATTATGTTTAATTAAGTTTAAAAGAGGTTAATTAAAGTTAAGTGGTGATGTGACTTAATTGGATTTTAATTTAGATTTATTTAAATGTTTCGAAATTCGGTTAATTAAAATAATATTAAAATATTTCGAAATTAAAAAAAAATGGAAAATTTATTTTTAGCCTCGGTTGCTCGAATTTCGTGCCGATCGATCGCTCGTGTCTTTGTTAAAATTTAAATTTGATGCTTGATTGGTGGCGAATTGAGTGCGATTGCCTTAATTAGGGGTTATGTGTAGAAATTCCAAGTGTGGGAATTGTAGGAAATTTGGCTGCGTTAGACCGCCTATTAGAGGCCGTGCCTGATGAGGCCGTGATGAACCACCTATTAGAGGTCGTGCCTTTGAGGCCGTGATGAACCTCCTATGAGAGGCCATGCCTAGTGAGGCCGTACCACCTATTAGAGGTCGTGCCTCTTTGGGGCCGTGATGACCACCTATTAGAGGTCGTTCCTATTGAGGCGGCGTGAACCACCTTATTGAAGGTCGTGCCGAGTGGGGCCGGGATTACCACCGAGTGATAAGCTTACCTTTAGGGTCATGGTTGGGAACGTTGATTGATTTGCTAGAATGACACGTAATCGGCCGAGCCGATTGATCGCTGAGACGATCCAAGTGGTTGATTGGTTGATGATGTGATTGTGCCTTGACTATTTAATTGTCACTTTTGCACGTAATTGATTGATATGAACTGTACTAACCTGCAGGCGCGGACTATTGTGAGGTAAGACCCCTTGATATGTGGCTAGGACATTCTGGGGTGTATTTTCTTTCTAATAGGGGCTTAGGAGGGGTGAACATGCTGAGACAATGTCTCACCCCGTTGTGGGAAAAATATTTTAGGGCCGTAGATGGCGGTGCCAAAGTGGAGAATGGTGGACTATCGGCGCAGATGGTCAAGGAGTGTCAGAGCTTGAAGATGGGGGATCGACGATCGAGTCCGACTAGTAGTCTTAGGACTGTTCTTTCTTGTTGGTGGATCGACCCCTAGTGTGCAGTCTAACTCCCTTTTGATGCACATAGACTCTGACCCATTTTGGTTGTATATAAATCTTGGATAATTTTATGACAGTATGTTGGTTTCTATTCAATTGATGTTGTTCCTGCTGTTCTATCCCGCTTTTGAATTGTCTGGAGATTCTTAAAACGTTCCGCATGCGCTTAATAAATTAAATTGGGTCGGGGACACTACCTGGAAATGTCGCGATTGTATGACCATGGCGGGTTGTTCACGTGTCTTGGGGTTTGGGGCGTGACAGATGTCGTATGCACACTTTCCACGTTGAAATAGACTTGACAGTCTGGCAACATCATAGATCCTTAATGATAGGCTTGATGTATATTATGCGCCGCATTCACCACTTAGTTGGAAGTTATCTCATTGACTAATGTTTCTGAACAACAATGCGGATCAAATCACGAGGTTGAAAACGCTCCTGCTCAAAATTCTTCACGCGCTAGTCCCATTGGAATGTACGAGACAATTGCCATACATGCCACCGCCAAACAAATTCTAAATAACCGATAAGGAAATCTATCGTCATCTGGTTTTTCCAATAAACAAGGACACAGGCCACAAATCAGCTTTCTTGCAAGCGCACAATTCAAACAGGATTGATCTTTCAGCATGCTAAGAATATGACTAAAAGGGGAAACTTTCGAACACACGTGCTGGAAATGTTCTACTCTTGAAGATGTTGAGTATTTCATGTCAAGAAATTAATTTCAAAAAAATTTCACGCATAACATACCAATAAAATCAAATAGTTACCCTTCTTGGAAATTAAAGTAAATTGTTTATCTACCTGCTGCCACCTTTCTCAATCCGTAAAGCAGCAGAAGCAAGAAAAACATAATTCACTCTCTTTGCATTCCTGAAAACAATCATCAAAATCACCCACCGATTATCAGCGACCGAGAAGCCAGAAAAGAATAAATACTTGGAGCACGCGACCGTCGAAGTCAAGAAAATTGTAGTTTACAGAAGGTAGTCTAGCTCTTTCATGCTCTTGTCACCGTGAGTCAGGAATTTGTCGATGAGATCCATCATGACATTTGGAATATTTGAGTTTTGTCCTCTCTTGGTCTGCTCATCCATCATGAAATATGGAATATTTGAGTTTTCTCCTCTATTGGTCCGCTCATACATTCCATCCATGATACCCTAGACAAATGGTAAAAATGGAGACGCGAAATGTCAACTGTCAAAAAGAAGAAATAACTATTAAGGTCACAAGTACTTTGTAAGATCCTCGTAATATGGTTAACCCCAAGCTAACTCTCCAACCATGAAAAGGAATTAAACTAAAATAAAAAAATAAAAACCATGTTCATCTTCCCTTTATAACCTATACAATAACCCTCCATCCCAAAAAAAAAAAAAAAAAAAAAAAAAAATCATTTCGCGACGGCAAAACGCACAGTAAGATATCACATGAAATAATTTTACGTGTCACCTGGCGGACAAAACCTAGTGCTACTCGTCTCATGGTACGAGTATATGAGAAACAATCTGCATTTTCCTACAAAAGAAGGAATCAAGGTGGACTGCATAATCATGCATATATACATAGACCGACACAAGACGATCAAGAAGCTCATGTTCATATGCTTAAAAGTGGGCTTGCTCGCTCATCGTTCAAGAAGCGAAAAGGAAGACCACTTCTTTCGCCAGCGAACAATGTAAAAATCTTAAAACGTGCGGACGACTGATGATCCAGCGTACACAGTTCTGGGATTTCATTAAATTAAATATTCAAACGTCATTCAAAAATTACAAAATTTTACTATGTTATAGCCAAGAGTCTACAGTACATTTCTCATGAAGACCTCAGCTACAGATTTGTCCTACAATATTTGTTATAAAAATCACAAGCTTCTGTTTACAATCGCAAGTTATCCAGAATCAACCATCAGCTAACGTTCTTCAATTGAGCTACTTATTCTCCATCATTTGTTCTGAATTTTGAATATGTTCTAGTTTAACATGTTTTCTCCAACTTTCATTTAGAAACCGAAGTAATAATCCCAAGACAAAGTCACCTTATGACCCATACATTCTACTGACATTCCACAGAGATGGTCCAGAGTCCATGTGCTTAAGAAAATATGAATTTCACTAAGTTACACCGGTTAGATTTGTCTCAATTTTTAGTATGTTGTTCATCAGAATGTTCCTTACATTTCATATGAAGAAATCGAAGAGAAATATCCATCAGAAGGTCATGTTTAGCAACCCACAAACATCAAAGGTCGACATGCAAGCCGATTTTTACCCGGTTCCTTAGAAAATCGATTTCACCCATCAAATCTTGTTCGTTTTGCTTCAAATTTGGATATGTTGTAATTCAAGACATTCTCTATAACTTTAGTTTAGAACTCGAAGTAAGATTCAATCCCTAAAATCATCTACCAGCTCACACAAGTTTCGGGTGCATGTGAGTTCACTCGAGCAGAATACACACACAGCAAAAATGGCCTCAAAACCTCATTTGCTATCCATCAAACCCACAAATTCGACCATCAAACAACATCACAGCAAGACCACAGCATGCATGAGCAACTAAGAGATCAATCTTGCCTTAGCATTGAGCTAAATTGTGCGAAGAAAACGGTGACACCCACGGCACAGCTCTCGGCTCCTCCTTCTTCTTCCTTTTCTTCTTTTCCTTTCGCCTCTCTCTCTCTTTCTCTCACTCTCAGGCCGTCGAACCCCTCACAAAACCGGCCACTTCCTCTTTTATATCTCTAAGCCTTCATCATCAAGCCTAATGATTAATTTGCATGCAGCTTAACACTTGGCAAGACTTGGACAACACCTTGGACAGCTCAGCCACTCCTTGGCGTGCGTGGGAAGCTTCGGCCGGCTCTCCATGGGCTTGGCCGAAGTCCTTATGGGCTTGGCTTGGCCCAAGTTCATCCCCCTTAATCCAATTTCGTTCGGCCCAATTCAGTCCCCCTAGGGTCCATGCCGTTCGGCCCAAATTCTTGAGCCCATCCTAAACTAATTCTAATCCAAATTAAATTTCCTAATCATAACTTATAAATAGTTAACTATAAATACTAACTTAGCCACATAACATGGCTACAATGTAAATCAAGGTTTGTTCAATTGTAGCTCATTAGTCCTCATGGTCTCATGGTTTATCAATTTATTCTCTAGTACACATCATGGTCATAAGTGAGCATACAAATCTATTGTTCATCGAATGCTCGGCCTTTGGCTCGACTGTAACTTATTAAACCACTGACTAAAGTCTATCAGTGTCTCTATCAATTGGCCACAGTCATCACATCCTCGAGGGTTGTCGAAATTCTTGGGGTGCCACAACGAGTATATGAGAAACAATCTGCATTTTCCTACAAAAGAAGGAATCAAGGTGGACTGCATAATCATGCATATAAAATAGACCGACACAAGACGATCAAGAAGCTCATGTTCATCTCGCTTAAAAGTGGGCTTGCTCGCTCATCGTTCAAGAAGCGAAAAGGAAGACCACTTCTTTCGCCAGGCGAACAATGTAAAAATCTTAAAACGTGCGGACGACTGATGATCCAGCGTAAAGAGAGACGCTACAGAGATGAAAGTGGTCACCTCGTTCTTCAATGTGTCGATGTAGTTTTGGAGCCTCTGGTGAGCCATTTTCCTCCTCCTTTCTTTCCTCATGCAACATAGAGCGATTGAGAAGGAGATGGAGCAAGCAAAGAAAGTTAGGAAGTTAAAAAGAGTTGGGGCGAGATTTATATAGGGAAGCTGGACATAACTAGGCTTCCGGTTTGGCCCCGTGAGCGAAGGAGCAAGGCGAGTCAAATGTGCTCCGAAAACCGTGTTGTAAATCGTTTTCATATCGAAGAACCAATTTAATATTAAATTCATTGACTACTTTAATATTCAAAGGATTTTATTAACGAATGTCTCAAGAACACTGAGTTAAATAATCAATTAAAAAAATTATCTTTTTTAGTACTCAAACTATGAAAATTATATTAATTTGAATTGAGTATGCTTAAGCTGATCAATTGTTTATGTGCTGATTAATTATAAGTTTAACATTCAGACAGGATTCTACAGAATCCACGAGAAATTCAATCCAGTCTATATTCGCTTTTTGTCTTAAGAAAAGGAAAAGAGCACAAAGCCAAGCGAGTGGGCCCCATCACGTTTCTAGAGCGTGTGGGGCCGGTTTGCGCCGCGCCAAATTACCGTTGGCTGGAAAGCAGTAGCGCCGCCTTCACTTATTTGAGAATTTAGTCTAAGATATAAAATATATTTCTTGACTTTCTCTTTAAGATTTAAATTATCATTCAACATGAAAAAAAAAAAAAACTTGTGTAAATCTATGTATTGACATTAATATCGTGAGAATTTTGGTTGCTAAAGATTGAATAAAATCGAAGCGCATCTATAAAAAATTTAAATTAAACAAAAGTACAAAATATAAAACATAAAATAACAATCTATCCAAACAAGTCAAATCATTTGTTTAGAAAAACTTTTCAAGCAAGTTTTTATCACGAGATTCATTATCGCTTGTTGATGAAAACTACATTGAAAACGCAATTGATAAAAAGCAAAGACGATTTTCCAATAAAGAATTAAGAAACCATTCCCCTTTTACAAATGGATCAAGAAATCAGGTTCAATTATCCTAGATGGTTCAAGCATTCCCAAAGTTCGCTTCGGTTTTGTGAGCTTTGATGATTTAACTGTTTTGTTAGATTGGTTATCGTTAGCGAGTGTTGACTTGGGGGTTCAGCAAGCATTATCTTAATATGTTAAATCAAAACTCTTTAAGCAGTTGATTAATCTGTCTTTTTTTTTTTTTTTTCAAAAAAAAAGGGTATTGACGGTTGGCTAGTAGACATGTAATCCAATTTGCAGCTGAGTTAATGATGTGGTCAATTGTCCAAAGAGAAAGCCAGAATTTACATTGGTAATCGAATTAGAACAAACCTTTGAATATTGCAAAACAAATTCAACTTTTGATAGTGAAAAGAATTTAAGATTAGCCCACTATTTGCGTTAAGTTCTAAGTTCCATGGTGGTTTCAAGAGTCTACACATAATCACAAGTTCCGTGCTCTTAAAACTTGGAACAAGCATGCTTGTTAGGTAAAATATGATTGGGTTTAGGTTTGTACTTGTCCTTGTCAAGCGAGTTAAGTAAACTTGCTGTTGGATTATATCGGAATCAAAGAGTGGATTAGGTTGGGTGAAGGTTGGGAGGGAAAATTATGAAGTCCCTATATCAAGTTAAATAAACATGATTATATCGAAGTGCTCAAACGCATTTCCACGCTAGGGCCACATGGAGACCCAGCACGAGATCGCGTTGTCTTTCAGCAGGCAAAAGATGCACATTTTAGGACATCCGCCCAACCCCCATCTACACAAGAACCAAGATGTAGACCGATTTGGCAGGACGCATCTGCGTCTTGAGCGAAAGTAAACTAGTTTAATAGCCCTCTATAAAAGCTTTCATTCCTCTTGTTTTTTCTCTCTCCTTTTATCTTTATTACCTTCAACCATCTCTTTTGACAAGGACCTCTATTGGATAGACTTAACATGTTTGGAGGGGATAAGCTAGTTAGGAATTTTTCCGAGAAATTAATCGTGGGATTGAGAATGTGCAATTCGCTTGACAAAAATACGTAGCTTTAATTAGGTTTCCAAAAGTGCAAACCCACCTTTTTTAATTGTAGCGAGTGAATTTTCATGACATGACCAATGGAAGGCGAGAGGAGGTCAACTAGTTTAATATTCCTCTTCTTTTTTTCTCTCTCCTCTTATCTTTATTACCTTAAACCATCTCTTTTGACTTGCTTGACAAAAATACCCAACTTTAGTTAGGTTTCCAAAAGTAAAAACCCACCTTTTTTAATTGTAGCAAGTGAATTTTCATAACATGACCAATGGAAGGCCAGAGGAGGTCAACTGGTTTAATATTCCTCTTGTTTTTTTCTCTCTCCTTTTATCTTTATTACCTTCAACCATCTCTTTTGACAAGGACCTCTATTGGATAGACTTAACATGTTTGGAGGGGATAAGCTAGTTAGGAATTTTTCCGAGAAATTCATCATGGGATTGAGAAGGTGCAATTTGCTTGACAAAAATATGCAGCTTTAATTAGGTTTCCAAAAGTGAAAACCCACCTTTTTTAATTGTAGCAAGTGAATTTTCATGACATGACCAATGGAAGGCGAGAGGAGGTCAACTAGTTTAATATTCCTCTTCTTTTTTTTCTCTCTCATCTTTATTACCTTAAACCATCTCTTTTGACTTGCTTGACAAAAATACCCAGCTTTAATTAGGTTTCCAAAAGTGAAAACCCACCTTTTTTAATTGTAGCAAGTGAATTTACAAACATGACCAATGGAAGGCCAGAGGAGGTCAACTGGTTTAATATTCCTCTTCTTTTTTTCTCTCTCCTCTTATCTTTATTACCTTAAACCATCTCTTTTGATGAGGACCTCTACTGGATAAACTTAACATGTTTGGAGGGGATAAGCTAGTTAGGAATTTTTCCGAGAAATTCATCGTGGGATTGAGAAGGTGCAATTTGCTTGACAAAAATATGCAGCTTTAATTAGGTTTCCAAAAGTGAAAACCCACCTTTTTTAATTGTAGCAAGTGAATTTTCATGACATGACCAATTGAAGGCGAGAGGAGGTCAACTAGTTTAATATTCCTCTTCTTTTTTTTTTCTCTCTCATCTTTATTACCTTAAACCATCTCTTTTGACTTGCTTGACAAAAATACCCAGCTTTAATTAGGTTTCCAAAAGTGAAAACCCACATTTTTTAATTGTAGCAAGTGAATTTTCATTACATGACCAATGGAAGGCCAGAGGAGGTCAACTGGTTTAATATTCCTCTTCTTTTTTTCTCTCTCCTCTTATCTTTATTACCTTAAACCATCTCTTTTGATGAGGACCTCTACCGGATAAACTTAACATGTTTGGAGGGGATAAGCTAGTTAGGAATTTTTCCGAGAAATTCATCATGGGATTGAGAAGGTGCAATTTGCTTGACAAAAATACACAGCTTTAGTTAGGTTTCCAAAAGTGAAAACCCACCTTTTTTAATTGTAGCAAGTGAATTTTCATGACATGACCAATGGAAGGCGAGAGAAGGTCAACTAGTTTAATATTCCTCTTCTTTTTTTCTCTCTCCTCTTATCTTTATTACCTTAAACCATCTCTTTTGACTTGCTTGACAAAAATACCCAGCTTTAATTAGGTTTCCAAAAGTGAAAACCCACCTTTTTTTTATTGTAGCAAGTGAATTTTCATGACATGACCAATGGAAGGCCGAGAGGAGGTCGACGGTTTAATATTCCTCTTATTTTTTTTTATCTCTCCTCTTATCTTTATTACCTTAAATCATCTCTTTTGATAGGGAGCTCTAGTGAATAGACTTAATATATTTGGAGGGGATAAGCTAATTAGGAATTTTTCTGAGAAAAAAAAAAAAAAGCCAAAGAATAATATTAAAATAGGTGTGGAATTAAGTCATCACCTAAGTTATGGGGCATCCCATATTGGTAAGTACATCATTTTTTTAAGTGAATCGTCATTAGAAAAGTATTGTAATGGGACTATATAACGCAAATGAAGGAGTTGCTCTCTTATCATAGCAAATAAATAGGGGACACTACAAATGGAAACTAGTGGTTGACTGAAAAACCATTCCTAAAGCTGAAAAAGACTAAATGGTTAAGCAACAAAACGGTCCCTAAAGCCGAAAAAGACATCCCCAAATAGGTTTGTGAAGCCCATCGCCGAGGCTATTGCCGGAGCCATCCCTAAAAGAAAATTTAGGGACAGCTTGTTGCCATCTCCAAAACTTGCTTGAGATTGTTGCCTTCTTGTATTTGAATTTAAGTAGAAACAATCAAAGAACTTGCTATTCATCACTATTGAAAATGGGCTTAGGGCTTTTAGGCTCTGACCAAACAAACTCGGGCCTTGCTTGATAAATTGACAGCTACTCACTAATCAGAAATTTACTTGGCAATAAAGGAAAATTGCCAGGTGAATTTATATATGTCCAGTTTCTAACGGACATGAAATCATAGACAATTTCTAGAATCCATTAAGAATGCTCCAATTGACCAAATTAAGTGACTCCTTCCTGCTCAAAATATTCAAGAAATTTTGTCCACATTCAATCTTAATCAAATCAGCTCCAAAATGTTTGTCTTATATTTTCGAGTGAGTAAACGTGATCTTGGACACTTTATAGAAATGGTGAACGTTTTTAAGTGCTTTTCCTAGCTTGTATTATTTTAATTTTACTATACTAATCAATGAGTATTGAGCCTGTCTTTTCCAATTTTTCCCCAGGTCTAGCTCAAGCTGCCCATGTCAAGAAAAATGAAGTTCTTACAGTTACAGACATAAGAAGACGGGGCCTTGGTTAGAAGCTTTGTTTTGCAGTTTTGATCAAAACTTATTCCGGCCCAAATTAGGTTTGCAAGTAAAAATTGCAAGAGGACGAAGTAAACCAGATTTGCTAGTACGAGTAAACATAGCCCAACCCTTTCAAACATCAGAAAGATGTATCATGGTGGTGAGATATGATATAGCATAAGCAAACATCAGATCAAGGCTTTACGCAGCAATTAATGACTCCATAACGATGCTGACATTTCCAAATATGATTTTAGCAAAGGATCTAGTGGATCAATGGAGGGCTCACCTCCCCGCATCCCAGGAGTTGGCTATTTCATTACTTAAATTCGAGATCAATGAATTTTTTTCCATTCTTCGACACTAAATTGGTCGCTGCATTATTTGCAAAGAGAAAATGCGGGCTTCCTCTTTCCTATTTTTCAGATTTTTTAGAGATATTATGACAACACAAGATCAAAAATAAAAAGGAATGAACAAACAATTCACACTTCTGTTGTTAGGTTGATCCACAAATGCCGGGCCTGGAGCTAATCTTTTCCCTTTCCTTGGCAAATCAAGTTCAAGCCTAGCGAGAGAACGATGCATGAGGGTGGGTATGAACCCATAAAAATGAACTCAAAATCACAATGATAAATCCGAAGCACGAATAAGTCACTGATTCATTATCTTCCTTCATCTACGAGGATTTCATTTGCCCACCATTTCCTCTCGAATCAACTTCGGACAACAAGGGCCGAGGGAATCGGAGTGTTCCATTGGATATCATGTCGGGGCAGAACCGTCCACTCTCCAAAAATCCAATGATAAATCAGCCATATTCAAGACTTTGGGACAGTCACATTTAGGATTTTAACATCTTGATACGGTTTGTCGCCCTGTCCACTTTCACCTTCTCTATCCCCCGCAACAACATGGTAAGGGTTTCAAGTTTTTCTCAATCTATCGAAACTTATCCAAAGATCCTATTCAAACAGATAAAGAAATCGACAAATCCACGAGCTAGGCTAATGTTCTCGTCATCGAGAAGTTCCCGACTGCAGTAGGACGCTACCAGTTCCTCCGAAACTAACAGCCCAAAGCTCAAGCAATGACTGCATGATCACATCCCATCAAGGAAACTATTATGTTGCACCAAATTCAGTGATCCAATAATAGATGCATTGCGACGTCAACAACTATCATGCATGCCTTGGCAACAGGAAACTAAGATCTTATTACCTCGTACAACATCCATTCCCTTGGCAACTCTACCAAAAACAGTGTGCTTGTTATCTAACCATGGTGTGGCCACTTTGTGGTGATTAAAAACCGAGGACCATTGGTGTTGGGGCCTGCATTTGCCATTGACAATGTGAAAGGCCTGTCATGCCTCAAACCGCAGCAAAGAATGTGCAATTCAAGGTCAGATTTCTTCGGCAAAACCATCTTATACCAAAAAAAAAAAAAAAAAAAAAAGAAAGGAATTAGAACAGTACCCAAGAGGAAAAAACAGATGCAAGTACATAAGAAAAAGCAATTAAGAGATCGACAAATTGGTACCCAATAAAAGAAAAATACTACTATTATGGGAGCGCGTTGATAGCCAAATTAAAGTACCTCATGAGCTAATTTTGCTAAAACAAATGAAATGGGAGTATTGGCAGCAAACTAGAGTACCTAAATATATTGAATCAAAAATTGCAAATTCGAGACTCGGACACATGCTAGTCGGTCAAACGGAACTTCGGCGTGCAAATCGAGGAGAATGTAATTTCCAAGGAAAGATGAACATTCCTATCCTCAATCTTTATAATCTTTGAGTAGACTTTCTCAGCCTTCGATGCTATGAAAAAGTCAAAAGAGCTTACCATTCCTTAGCGGTTTACGATATTTTTATGATGAACTGGCTAGACACTTCATCCCCAAACCGAGACTATTACTTCCACAACCTGCTTTATATTTGCATTAGCAATCTCAGACCGAGAAAACATAATTTCAGGGGAGGCACAAAAGTAAGAGTACATCCTTGTTTTGCTTCAAAGATACATCTCATATTATATTGATGATAAGTAAAATCACCTTTTGTGGAATTCGTCCTCAAACTCCCTTCCCCAAATTGATTGTCCTCCAGTGCCATCTCCCAAAGGGTCACCTGTCTGTATCATGAAGCCTTTGATAACCCGATGAAAGATAAGATTATCATAGTAGCCGTTTCTGCAGTGAGTGGTAAAGTTCTCCACAGTTTTTGGACACTCCTGGGTACAGCCGCATATGAATGTCGCCCATTGTTGTATGAAGAATCTAGCAAACAAGCACACAAGTGAATGTCAAAAACTAACCATGCAAAGCACTTATAGAATGGATACAAGTGGAGGTTGCTGAAGAGGCTTATGAACAATAGCAAAAGTATTTTGCATCATGATCCAGGAAAAATGACAAAATTCAAAAGAACTTAAAACAGGAAGTTAAGTGGAACGAAGATACTTGTATCTTGCTCTCTGGGAGAAATGGAAAATGAACAGTTAGAACAACTTTTTATGGTGCCACATATGTGTTTGCGACAAAACTTTGAAAACCATTATTTAATTAATACATGGTGTGATGAACTATTTCAAATTTCCGAATAGATTTTACAGCTCACTGTTGCAACAAAACTTTGAAAAACCTTATTTAATTTATACATGGTGTGATGAACTATTTCAAAATTCAGAATAGATTTTACAGCTCACTTTGTTGTCTCACTTCGACAGGGCCACAAATCAAATTTCAAGATCATTTCACCACTTTAGACCCCCAGTTTAATGTGCTCCCGGACTAACATTTTTACAGACTCACTCTCACGAAGGACGAGTCATTTATCTCTGTTTTATTGACATTGCAGGCTTCTCTTCCATGCAATCAACTGTTCTTTGTACTTCACCACTTTCCCCAAAAATTCTAGTAAGAAATAAGGTCGAACACTCCACCCTTACACCCCCCCCACCCCCGCTTTTTCTCCTTTTCATTTCTTTCCCTTCATGACATTCTCCCATTTCCAACATCATATTCATTTCCACGTAGCCACATGAGAAGAATTCCCCAAAGCATTCTGTGGTTCACAAGTCGATCCATTCCCAAAAGCAGCACCCTCAATTGGGGAGCAAATTCCTCTACGTACAATTTGGAGATACAAAAGCTTTATCACTCTTTTGCTTCTCCACATGCTTCCCTCGAGTTGACAAATAAAAAGTAGGAAGAGAACTGGAGGAAAAAGGAGAGAAAAAATCTGCTATTTAGAATTACCCACAATAATGTCCTGTATCTAGTTGATCTTTACCGGAACAATCTACCCTACAATGTCAAGCACAATGTAAGGAGGAAGAAACTCACCACATTGCGGGAAGTGAAGTAGTAACCGATTTTCCTATATCGATACAGCCGTAAGCTCATCGGGAGGAGGCTTCTCATTGAACACGTCCCTCCCCTTTGTTGCATCTTCAGGTTCCTCAAGTTCTATCCGACTATAATCCAATGAAAAGGGAACTAACAACTTATCCAAACAAAAACTAGTCTAGAAGCAAACTTCTCACAAATAAAGTAACATGCTGTGCCATAGGGTTATAGCAGTATATCTGATGATGCTAAAATGAGTTCGAAAACACTGTTAGGCAATGCCGCAGAACTTGATCATCTAAGACATATCGGGACATTAGATAATAAAGACATGCTAAAGGTTGGGAATCAAGCTCCAAATGCATTTGCCCAAAAATGACTAACTACCGCAATAGAATGATACCCGAATAAATAGATTCTATGTTTCTTGAATGCACACCATAAAAGTGTAGGATCCATTAGTGGCTCCTTGTTCTCATTTGCATTTGCGGCAGCAAAGCAGGGATTTTTCTCACTTTTTTGCTGCTTCGTCCCCTTGATACGGGGCAATTCTCAAGAATCTGTCATTGTTCTCAACTTTTCCAAGTATTCGGCAACTTTATTGGTGTGTAAATTAACCACCTACAATTAAGAACAAGGGAAGGAAAAATAAATAGACCGGTCAAAACAACCATGGCCACGAGATAGAGTTACTTTCCGATAAAGAAAAATGAAGAAGACAAGTTAGTAGCTTCTCACTTTCATACCAAGTAGTGTTACAACAAATGAAAGTTTGAACTTTCATCAAAGACTGCATTTGGTTGTGGTACGTTTTCTGTTTTCTCAATTTCTTTCTCAACAGCCATCCTTCTCCCAAAATCAATAGCTTCCAGCTGATATAGAGCAACATTACTTCTCCGGAGATCCTGGGCAACCTGATTGACAAATGAAAACAATATCACATCTCAAATGAAAAGTAGACTGCATTGCAAGTGCATTCATCAATATTGGAAATTATGATCCGTTTTCTCTATAACTATCTAGTAACTACTGACTTAATCATTAACGCAAGAACTTTGGCAGCAGCATCCACGTTGAAGATTGTCTAGAATTGTTGAGAATGGAGTTTGCTAGCTGAACCTAGAAGATTCACGTGGGATTGCATGCAAGCAGAAGCCAAGTTGAAGGAGAAATCCTAGAACAACGTGAGCAATGCCGGAGAGGAGAGAAAGATGAACATTGCTGGAGAGCTACCGCCTCTTCCCTCCTATTAAAGGAGAGCGAGAGACAAGAAGCATTCTAAGCATTCTACAGTCCAATGAAGGGAGATCAAAGAGAGGCTGTTAGGATGGAGGTGTTGAATCGATACGTTGCGGAATATCTCAAGTTTCTCGGCATCAATCCCGAGCAGTTTTTGGAGAGGGCACATCGCCAGCCCTTTGACGCTGTTCCCTTGACCACCGCCTGGGTGGCCCATCTACACAACCAAATCTTCAAGGCAAAGCGCGAGGAGGCAGGTCGGCTTAAGCTCCCTCGAGCAAGATCCCTCAACATATGAAGTCGTAGAAAATCAAGCATTCCCGTCAACTGGTGGCATCGGTAGTTGAGATGTTTGTCCACTCCACCTTACCTTAAATAAATGTCTTCGTCTTGTACCCTTTGCATCCATAGGAGGACTCCAAATTTGAGGATATAGATGCATGTCTGTCTATAGGTTTGGATTGAGATTCATCTTCTAGAGAGATTACTTATTCGCATTCCAGTGCCCCTTTTGTATCTCCTCGAAGCCAATATTGCACGGAGTGTATCATATACACATGGCATCATAGATCCTGATAAGTTTACAAACTGATGGATCAAGGGCTGCAATACAAAGTCTTACCGTATCGCACATATATTTTACATACAATTAAAGAATAAGTTCACAAATTCCATCTCCAAATGTCTAGAGCGATTTGTGTTATGAAAATGATATCGGTGATGATTTAAATACAAAGTAAAGTATGAATCCAGGAATGGATGCATTTGAAATGAGAGGAATAAACCCAGCAGCCAAATAAAGATGGCTGCATAAGATAAAAAGGCGGGAGGCAATAAGCTTATTCACCTTATGTACCCGAATAGCATTACCAGGTTCAACTCCAATCACCACGTACTTGGTGCCACCAAGGTAGAGTCCGATGGTAGTGAGTGTACCGGGTTCATCAAATTCACGCATGATGGTAATTCTCTCTTTAGTCGTAAGCTACAGAACAGGAAAATCCTGGCCTGGAATCATAATTCTGAATACCGTCCAATTTGAATTTACCCATTATTATCAAATCGCTTACATGCATCCAACAAATAACAGAGGTTCTATCAATTGAAAGAAGAACAATCATGGTTTCGCAAGTGATCAAATGTTGCATTTCCCGTTTGATCAAATCGCTCGCAGAATGGGCACCGTAAGTCACACCATGTTCATGATAAAACAAAACCAGAACTGGGAACCGAGATTAACAATATAAAGGGGTCAAAATATGATACAACGTACAGCAAGCCAACCATCCACGCATGCACTTGCAAAGCAATATGCACGGATTATGGAGTTGATAGAATACAAAGACCATATGGTAAGCAATAGTTTGGAAGGACACAAACGCCTTATCTCAAGAGCATTCCCATCAACCAGGTGCAAGAAAAGGTACTTCGGTAAAATAAAATTCTCTATCGGCTTCCCCTACTTGCTTAAATGATGTTCTCAATGAGCTGATGATACCAAGCTAACCCATAAGCCTTATCCCAGATAAGTATATGAGGACAGAAGAAAAACACCTAAAACCCAGTTACCAAAAACTCTCGTGTTTATTATCCCTTCAGCGGGACAGCATTTGCATAAACAACATAAAATACTTCCCCACATGTAGCACCCCTGAACCAACTGAGGTCGCCACAGTTACCTATCTCCATGAAGTTAAGCCATAAATTCTTGGGCATTTTCTTTTTAAATGGTCCCAGTGCAGCTTAATGAATTTGCACATTCCAAAGCTTCCCAAATGCGGATATTAGCATGCGGAATGCCATATAAGTTTTTCACGATGTTCTAAAACTAATGATACCTTTTCTGCACATGGAGGATTCTCGCAAAAAGATCCTGCATCATCAAGGATGCCTCTCTGGATCACGACACTACAATTATTTGTTACACATCCTAACGTTGTTTTCAATTCCTCTTTCTTTCTTTGGGAGAAATTAGAGGTTTAAACCGTGGATAGATAATATAGTTAGGGGAATTAGAACAAAGTGCAGTTCGGATCAAGATTGTACCGGGATGAGATGGTTATGCTTGGGATATAACTTAGAGAAATATTGCATTGGACAATGTGCTGGTTGGGAACTTATCAAGACAGGCTACAAGGAGCACCATGATGAAGGCCGTCACCGGAAGGCCTTCCCCACTCCGTGCCGTTTGCATCCACGAAAGCCAGATTTTATCTTTGATCCGTGCATTATGAGAAGAGTACTTTCTCTAGGATAAATTACGCGGAGATCTCGTTAGTCGTAATTAGTGGGTCAACCACAAACGCATAAAGACATGGAGCACCTCAACCTTTGTGTTGAGGATTTCCATGCTCTTTAAGAAGCCGAAAAGACTTCCATCTTCTTCACCACATTCTCCATGAACAATCCCAGGGCACAATCAGGCTCGCGATAGGGAACGTATCGGTTTTGAAGTGATAAAAGGACATCTACATAGAACTCCAAACCACAAAAAATCACTTTCGGTTCGGTGTGCAGCAACAACAACACGGTAAAGAAGGAAAACAAGTCAAGATGCTGAAGAGCAAGGACTGCAGGGCGCACAATATTATGAGAGAAGGATTCTGTTTCTCCTCGCGTGGAATACTAAGTGCCCATCAACAATCAATTGCAGATGATCAGATATTGAAAGAAAGCTGAGACGAATGATAGAAAAAGAGGTGGAGCAAAGCATTTTCATAAGCAGACAGAGACTCGTCCAATCAATCGCCGGTCACCATAAACCCCTTTGACGTTCACCGGTAGGATTTTTAATCAGCATTTACAGTCGAAGTATTCCGATTAGACGTCAAATAGCTTCCAGGAGAGGAACACCAGCTTCCTAGGCAAAGGTTTAATAAAAGAAATAAAGAAACGGCAGGTGTCTAAGTCCATTTACAAACCAAACAACCTTTCTTGCACTTGAGATTTTCATGTCGTTCAATGAAAAACTGCATCAACTCTGACCATCCCGATCTCGATATATATGCTTGCATCAAGAGAATGCAAAGATTCCGCATGGGAAGGAATGATGCGATCGGAGGTGCCTAATAGCCCCGCTTGATTAAGTCATCACCCACCCTTTCAACAATCACATTGCACAAATAAGAAGTGACAGGGTTGTCGTAGATGCCAATGACCAAGGCCGCACCCATCTTCTTGATGGTCACACCTTGAGGCCACTGAAATCAAATAAGAACAACTAGATGACGGGAGTGAAGCTATCGATTACTAGAAGTATGCATCCTACAAGCAACTGCAAAGTGCATAATTAAATCAAATAAGAACAATTAGATGACGGGAATGAAGCTATCGATTACTAGAAGTATGCATCCTACAAGCAACTGCAAAGTGCATAATTATTTACGCCTCGTGCTGCAAGCTGTTAGAGACAAAATAGGTGAGGAAACCAGCTTTTCAGAGCAAGCAAAGAAAGGTCGAAGCCGGCACTGATTATCATACTTTTAAAAGGTAAAACCTATAATCACGAGCATAGCCACTTATGTCCAATGCCATTGCTGCCTAACCTATCAAAAGAATGCACCCAAAGGAGCAACAGCAGTGTCATTTAGACACTTTCCCTTTTCTTTTGCTTGACTAGTCATAGAGCTGTTGCATATTCAAGTCGAAACGATCATTGCTAGGATGGTTTAAGAATTTCCTCGCAGAAGTTGGTTATTGAACAAAGAGTGTGTCGAGAATATTGACAAGATTCTCAAGAAGAACTAGGAGATGGGGTGAGGCTATAGGAGTATTGTATGCGGCATTGGTTAGAGCACCGAAAAGGAAACTTAAAAGGGATGTGCAGGGGGAGAGGAAGAGCTAGCTTCAGCACAGTGACAAATGCAGCAAAAAGATTACTACTAAGACATCAATACAGCCAATGAAACAAAAGCCCTTAGGGCTCATCCTCAAAGAATGGGGTATGACTCTATTATTCCTGTCTGAGGCAGAGTATCTTATGTTGTCGAAGACTCCGAATGGAGATGACCATGTGAGGTGGCGTGCCAGAAGCAGCATGTGGAGTTATCCATCATCCTAATGATGCGCTGCCAGGCCAACTTGAATTGACCGCCTCACCATTAAGGTGGTCTTTTGGTATGAGATATCCATGTTTGTTTCGCACTGTGTACACTAAAAATCAGATCTCATTAAATGGGACATTTCTCCTATCAGAGGTATGTTCAAGTATCGAGCGAGTAGTTGCTGCTATCCGTTGGATAGGTGTTGCAGTGGATATTGCGTCCAGCAAAAATGACAATAAGACGTGAGGGAACAGGCTGATTCACCTTATATGCCCGCATAACATCACCAGGTTCGACTCCAATCACCACAAACTTGGTGCCGCCAAGATAGAGTCCGATGGTAGTGAGCATCCCAGGTTCATCGAATTCGCGCATGATGGCGATTCTCTCTTCGATCGTAAGCTACAGAACAGAGAAATCCGGGGCCATGATTCTGAATACCGTCCAATTTGTATTTACTCCTTATTAATCAAATCGCTTACATGCATCCGACCAATAAGACAGAAGTTTTATCAAATGGAAGAAGAGCAATCATGATTTCGCAAGTGATCAAACGTTGCATTTCCCTGTTTGATCAAAACCAGAACTGGGAACCGAGATCGCACAGGCGGCACAACAATTGAAATTGAAAAGAGGAAGATGGAAGAAGACGATGATGAGGAAATGACTGAACCTTGGGGAAATTGGTGGTCTGGGCCCAAACATTCCCGTCTTGGCCGATGATAGCAGCAGCGTGATATGAGGTGGTGGCCCTGGTGGGGTCTTCATCCAACGTGCACATCTTCTTGAACATCAAGTAATCTTCATAGTAAGCTTCACACTCCATCTGAAGATGAAGAAGGAGAACGAAGGAGAAGGAATGAAAGATGCGTTAATAGTTTTGAATATTATGCTCAGTCTTTATTTTTATGGAAATTCCCACTCGAAATTATCTCTCCATATCTCTTCGTATTATTCATAATCCACATTTGAACGACCGATAAAAGGGAAACAAAAGATTTCCTTCCATCTAAAAAAAAGATTTCACAAACATATCAATATTGACTTAAATTAGACATTACTCTTCAAATGTATCGTGCTGTCCCTAATCTCTCGTAATATGCGGAAACGGTCAATTGGTGTTTGAAGTTTATTGACTCACATTGAATTCTGTAACCTATACTAGGCACGCATTTAATTTGCATATTCATATGCAAAATATACTTCGCTACTCGGTATGCCATAGAAAGTCTATCTATTCCTTTCCGGTTATAAAATCATAACCATTTTTAAGCTTAGGTAATCTATTGAAAATTTATGATATCAAAGTAAGCGTTCGTACGAAAATTATCTCATTAAAGTGAGCATCATTTATATGTGTATTGATATATAGTATTAAGTACATTCACACTGACCGACCAAAACAAAAAAAGTACATTCACACTCGGTTGCGATAATAATATAATTTTTAGGACATTTTTTTAATCTATTGCTCCACATGAAATTTTAGCCTTTTCAATATGAAGTAAAGTATTGAATTAGGATTCGAAATCCCCCCAATCTCATCCATTAGATGATAGTGACCTTGTACTTCGTTGGCCAGTTGGCAATGATTCACATGCGAATCTCTTGTAAACATTTACGGGCCAACTCCTGGACAACGTGCCCTGGAGAATTGAGATACAAAGATAATAAAGATTTTTTTTTCTTTTTTTATATATAAACCTAGTAGCGGCTAATATAATAGTATGCTACTGATGGGACAAAAAGAGAAGGAGGCGACAACAAAATTAATTGCCATGTACTTGGCGCTTCCAAGAAGCTAGACGTAACGAGTAATCACCCAGGGATTATTGTCCCTTGATTGTACAATTTGTTAAAATGTTCCATGTAGTACCCTAGATGATACGACGGTATTTTATATATAATGTTACGCGTGAATTATCTAGATAAGATATTTAATTCGGATCGGGATATAACAACTCACGTCGTCAAGCAACATGGATGATAATTTTATTCCCGAAACCGAGCAAATTAAACTATTCAAAAAGGCTATTATATATCTAATTTGAGTTGAATTTCTGATCATGGAGAATTCAAGGGCCACTATGTGTGTGTATATAAATATATATCGTTATTAATTTATTGAATTCTGGCCCAAAACTCCTAGATAGAGCAATCATCTTTTTTTTTTTTTTTTTTTTTTTTTTTGAAATTGCGAAGCAGGTCTAATAAGGAGCAATGACCCCTAAGCTCGATCTCGTGCATGTCATGTACGTAAAATCGGACAAGAAGATCCTTGAACTCCTCAATAAATAAACGAGTTCAATCTAATGCAGTCTAATTATATTCTAGGCAAAGTAATTTCGGATTTACAGTTATGTCGATTGCATTAATTATGTAAAATAAGTGAATTGACTTCACGAAATCTCAAATTTTTTACTTTTCATGAAGTCAATTTTTTACTTTTATGTCGATGTACAAAAGTAAAAAAATTTAATGACGACGTAATTAACGACGGTTGATTTTTATGTTTTCATTTATTTTTTATATGGGCGTGGTTGCTAACATAACCATTCCCTTAATTTAATTTTTTTATTTTTTATTTTTATTTCTCTTTTATTTTTTTTTTTTATGGCCGTGGTTGTTATTTGTTAACATAATCCTTCTTTTAATTTTCTTTTTCCATCTCGGGATGGTGCAAGAGGAAGCCTTCATTTTACACGAATGAAATTGGACAACTCAAGTCCGATAAGAAAGCCCATGGCGAGGCCCGGCCCTCCTCTCCTCCCCCTCTCTCTCCCCCCTATTCGTAGCTTGTGGATAGCGACGGGAGGAGAGAGAAGCCCTCCTCTGCAGCGAGCCGCGTCGGGAGAGCGAGCGAGCGAGCGAGCGAGATGATGATCCTGTCGATCGCCGGAGAAGACAGGAGGACGAACCCTGCTGCAGAGCTGCCTCCTTTTCCTTCTATAAAAGGAGGAGAAATGAGAGCGGGAGTGAAACTGGTACCAGAAGCACTATCTGTTTTTTGCATTCCAAAATGGCGAGAGACACGAGAGCTACGGTGAGAATGGAGGTTCTCAATCAGCACATTGCTGAGTATCTCCGGTTTCTAGGCATTGATCCTACTCGGTTCTTGGAGAGGGCGGCTCGGGAGCCCTTCGACGCCGTCCCTCTTACCACCGCCTGGGTGGCTCGTCTCCACCAACGCCTCTTGGAGGCCAGGTTCGAGGAGGTAAAACGCGTCTTCCCTCAGCTTAGGAGGCATGGCGGTTTCGGAGGACTCTAAGGAGAGGACATGGAGTGTCCGGGAGTAGCAGCTTAGAGAAGTTTATGAAGAAGCTTCCGGGAGTAGCAGCTTAGAGAAGTTTATGAAGAAGCGGCTTAGTCGCAGTAGCAAAGTTGGGAGTCTTTTTTTGTACATATTCCTCGTTTGCTGTCTAGTTTTCTGATCGTTTTATGAAGAAGCGGCTTAGTCGCAGTAACAAAGTTGGGAGTCTTTTTTTGTACATATTCCTCGTTTGCTGTCTAGTTTTCTGATCGTTTATGGTTCATCCTATTTCCTCGTTTGCTGTCTAGTTTTCTGATCGTTTCTGGTTCATCTGTTTCCTCGTTTGCTGTCTAGTTTTCTGATCGTTTCTGGTTCATCTTGTTTCCTCGTTTGCTATCTAGTTTTCTGATCGTTTCTGGTTCAGCCTATTTCCTCGTTTGCTGTCTAGTTTTCTGATCGTTTCTGATACCAGGTTTCGCAAGTGATCAAATGTTGCATTTCCCCTGTTTTGATCAAATCGCTCGCAGGAATGGGCGCTGTAAGTCACACCATGTTCATAATAAAACAAAACCAGAACTGGGAACCGAGATTAACAATAAAAAGGGGCCGAAATATGATACAACGTACAGCAAGCCAACCATCTACGCACGCACTTGCAAAGCAATATGCACGTATTATGAAGTTGATAGAATACAGAGACCATATGGTAAGCAACAGTTTGGAAGTAGGACACAAACGCCTTATCTCAAGAGCATTCCCATCAGCCAGGTGCAAGAAAAGGTATTTCGGTAAAATAAAATTCTCTATCGGCTTCCCCTACTTGCTTAAATGATGTTCTCAATGAGCTGATGATGCCAAGCTAACCCATAAGCCTCATCCAAGATAAGTATACAAGGACAGAACAAAAACACCTTAAACCCAATTACAAAAAACTCACGCGTTTATTATCCCTTAGCGGGACAGCATTTGCATAAACAACATAAAATACTTCCCCACAAGTGCCGGTCCTTGATGAATTTGCACATTCCTGAGCCTTCCCAAATGCAAATATTTGCATGCGGAATGCCAAATGAGTTTTTCACAATGTTCTAAAACTAATGATACCTTTTCTACACATGGAGGATTCTCGCAAAAAGATCCTACACCATCAAGGATACCTCTCTAGATCACGACACTACAATTATTTGTTACACATCCTACCGTTGTTTTCAATTCCTCTTTCTTTCTTTGGGCGAAATTAGAGGTTTAAAACGTGGATAGGTAATATAGTTAGGGGAATTAGAACAGAGTACAGTTCAGATCAAGATTGTACCGGGACGAGATAGTTATGCTTGAGATATAACTTAGAGAAATATTGCATTGGACAATGTGTGGGTTGGGAACTTATCAAGATAGGCTACAAGGAGCACCATGATGAAGGCCGTCACCGGAAGGCCTTCCCCCACTCCGTCCCAGTTTGCATCCACGAAAGCCAAATTTTATCTTTGATCCGTGAATTGTGAGAAGAGCACTTTAGCTAGGATAAAGTATGCGGAGATTTCGTTAGTCGTAATTAGTGGGTCAACCACAAACGCATAAAGGCATGGAGCACCTCAACCTTTGTGTTGAAGATTTCCATGCTCTTCAAGAAGCCGAAAATACTTCCATCTTCTTCACCACATCTGTAACGACCCGAGCCCCACTATATAATATTGTCTGCTTTGGAAGGGATTGCACGAAGCCATTTCCCTCCCTCACGGCTTTAAAACCCGTCATACAGGTTAAGAGGGGCCCAAGCCATTATATACTGGCCCAAGACTTCCTCCCTAGGCGATGTGGGACGGGACTCCTTCCTTGCGCACGTTTGGGGACTGAGGCGTGGACGCACCGCCATCCCTCCTCCCTGCGGCTCCCCGCGCACCGCCGCTCGGGCCGTCACACTCTCCCCTCCTTGGGAGCACAACGCCCTCGCTGTGGCCCCACACGCGGTCGGGAGTCGGCTCTGATACCATTTGTAACGACCCGGGCCCCACTGTATAATATTGTCCGCTTTGAAAGGGATTGCACGAAGCCATTTCCCTCCCTCACGGCTTTAAAACGCGTCATACAGGTTAAGAGGGGCCCAAGCCATTATATACTGGCCCAAGACTTCCTCCCTAGGCAATGTGGGACAGGGACTCCTTCCTTGCGCACGTTTGGGGACTGAGGCGCGGACGCACCGCCATCCCTCCTCCCTGCGGCTCCCCGCGCACCGCCGCTCGGGCCGTCACAACATCCGCCATGAACAATCCCAGGGCACAATCAGGCTCGCGACAGGGAACGTATCGATTTTGAAGTGATAAAAAGACATCTAAATAGAACTCCAAACCACAGAAAATCACTTTCGGTTCGGTGTGCGGCAACAACAACACGGTAAACAAGGAAAGCAGGTCAAGATGCTGAAGAGCAGGGACTGCAGGGCGCTCAACATTATGAGAGAAGGATTCTGTTTCTCCTCGCATGGAATACTCAATGCCCATCAACAATCAATTGCAGATGATCAGATATTAAAAGAAAGCTGAGACGAATGATAGAAACAGAGGTGGAGCAAAGCATTTTCATGAGCGACGAAACTCATCCAATCAATGGCCGGTCACCATAAACCCCTTTGACGTTCACGGGTAGGATTTTGAATCAGCATTGTTGACGCCTCAATTTTACCTAGGTTTTATTTTATTTTACTAAATTTTTATTTTCTTCACTTCGGCTAATAAAATAAAATGAAAAAAAAAATAAAAAAAAAAAAAAAAAAAAGGAAAAAACGAAAAAGAGTAGAAAAGCAGCCCTCTGGGTCTTCGCGGCCCAAACCGCGCCCCCCCGCGGGTCAGCCCGACCCGCGCTCGACCCGCCGGGTCGTCTTCATCGCCCGATCGCGTGCACAACACGTTAGTGCACCATCTGTTTTATGAGCGTCCTTGCTTCTCTACGTTGCATTTGCGTTTACGTTTCAATTATCTTTTCCATGAGGTTGGAGGTTTGATTTTGGTGGATTGGCGTTGTAAAACTAGAATGATGCAGAATATAGAGCTAACCAACTGTAGGAATGCATTATTTCAGGGCATTAAACACTCTGGTTTATTGACTTGGGGGTCCACTAATTTTTATATAGAGAAGTCCACAAAATTATCGCTGCAAATGGTAGAGATGATTGTCTTGAAAGTCGGTTCACAAAGCCCTATGATAGAGCTGGCTAAGGGTAAGAGCTGCGGACATGACTTTGGAGCAAATTGCCTATAAACAGGCAAGGAGTTACTCATGTAAGAAGTCGTGCGAGAGTAGAACTAAGATAGCTTATGTACCATGAAATACTCCTCTATCACCAACACTTCTTGTACTAAACATTTCCATCAACTAGATAAAATACTTCCCATCAACTTTGTCCCCGGTCCATCCATCACCAAATACATGCTACACACGTATAAATTTGCACATTACTAATCAAAAACTATCATCAATACCGAAAACCAAGCATTCACGCAGTCATGTTTTTCAACAATACTCAACTAAGCGAAACACCAACAGCATTTTTCCCCTCCGTCGACCCTTCGTTGAAGACTTCCATCTCCAGCTGCGGGAAACAAATCGACAATTGGATCAATAACATAACTGGAGCAGCAAATGAATCATATTTAGCATCAAAATGAAATTCTCGGGATGATGTGTATAGGATAAAGACAAATCACTGGAACTTAAAAAAATTTCATTCTAAATGGCATAATATTTTGATGAGCTCAATCAGTTTCTACATCCGTTAACACGAAGAGAAGATGCATCCTCAATTAGTTCAACTAAAATAAGGGCACTACTAATGGAATACTGCCACAACATGATAACACATGGAGGCATGAGGTTCTGACTAGAGCTTAAACATAGACAAGCATCTCCATTGCGAGTTCCCCACTTTGTTTGCGAATAACGCCATTTGCAAAAGGTAAAAAGACTGTATGACAACCTCATATTTGCTTCCTTAAGATGGGAGGCTCATCTCATATTCCATAACAATATTCTCTTTCTTGTTCGTCTTCCGAACTTGCTCGCCGGTCTCTTGTTTATCAGGATGTTTTGAGTCCCGACTAACATTTCTAAGAGTTTCTCCAGATTAATGAATGGCCTTATCGGCTTAACATTCATTCCTTTAATAATTCCAAAGCCTTTGATATCCCAAATTCATAAAGTATAAAGAGTTCTTGGCGAAATCATGAAGAATTGAGAATACTTTGGGTCTTTCAGGAAAGCATAAGCAGAGTTCACTTAACGAGGGCACCGACGTAGGGTTCGAGTTTGTCACAAAAGGGGTAGTACTCCTTCACCACCTGTTCATGGGATGTCATGCAGCTAGAAGACAACCGTAGAGACATAAGTGTCAAATTGACCATCAATAAATACATAGGCAATCATTTTTTAAAAAACTGCAAAAACTAACGGAGAAGCTCATATCGCATGCAGTCAGTGGTTGGCATATGTTCGCATAGTCAGCAACTCAGCAAGAACCATAAGCATTGTTAGGTTAAATCACATGCAAAGGTAAATAAGCTTCTCATGTTCAAAGTCAGATATTCATATTGGTATATTGCTTTTCAAAATCTTCACCGGATGCAGATCATCGATGCTATATTTTTAAGGAAGAGAAATTGCTGTCTTGATGTAAATGAATACAACAGCAAACTATTGAAGACACCAAAAAGTCTCTAGACATAGGCATCTTAGATAACTTTTCGCATATTGTATCTTTGATCAAAGTTATGGCTAAAGCCAGAAGTTAAAAGTTAACACCACAGCAAGATCCAAGCATGAGAGACCTAGAGCTAGTCACTCAACAGACATGCGCTAAACCAAGATCAAGTGAGAAATCTAGTAAAGTCACCGACACCATTTGGAACTTCCGAGAAAACCATGCGCTAATAGCACAACTATTAGTGCATAATAGTGCTAGGTAAAAGCCAGTGCAAATCTTTAGAATTTTAGCTAAAGCTCTTAAACTTTTCACGCACTCGCCCGATTGCACTTCATGTGAGGCATTGACTAAACTATTGTTCTATGTTCTTGGAGAAGTCTCGTGTATGATTCTAACCTAGATACCCTTTCATCAATCAAGGAGACAGCAATGACAGTTACATACTATTAAAAGACAATTCTTTGAATGACTAATGATGTTAATCGCTAGGCATTAAAATGCACAACCATAAAATAAAGAACGTAAGCAATAAACTTATAGCTTTTAGGAGGTTAATTTACATTTTATGGTTATGCAAATACAAGAAAATTAATAACAGATATATAAACGCTTGTCTATACATTTGACAAGATGCCTATAATTTGTTGAACAAAACAAATCCTTAGATATAATTGTGCACATACTGTTATAAGGGTTCTGAAATCATGAATGCAAAGAAAATGCCAATTTCTACCTTGGCTTGTCCTTATTATTGCTGGCATCTACAAGAGCATGAGCTTCTGCAACAAGCCGGCAACCACCAAGGCTACAACACAAGCAACGAGTACAGGTATACAAGTCATATTAGTAGTAAAGAGATGTCATTCAGTTAACAACTCGGAAAAATTAGATAACAAAATCAATACGATTGATTTCAGTTTGAAGGATCCGACAGAGAACTAATCATCATTATGTCATTGTTCAAACTATATCTCTGTAAATTTGGCGAAATCTGCATGTGATCAAACTCATAAAGTTTAAAATGACAATTTCAAAATTTTTACTTTGTTCGGCTGTTGGAATATCTCATATACGTTATATGTCCGTATTTAGATAATACAGCCATGGCATGGAAGTAGCCCTCCAAATATTGAGCATTGGAATGCGGCGTCCAATTAGTATGGAACTAGGCCAATAATAACATTCAAAAGCGGACAAGCTTATATATGTGATGTTGTGACATCCCGAATTTTCGTGAATTTATTTTCAGTCAATTGAGTCGGGCAATTCATCTGTGCGTATAGTCGTCCTTCTGAGTTGGCCACTCACGCGATAACTGGTCTATTGAGTGAAGCAATTAAGGGATTTTGATGTGTCGGGCTCGAGAACTGATCACCCTCGGGTCGGATACAAGAAAATTTCCCTGAAAGCTACTCAGTGGATCAGGCGTGCTAAAATGGCACAAGATTGAATTTAACTGTGAAAATTGAAATTGAAATTAAAAATTGGAAGCCCGGCTATGTCGCAAGTCTTGATAGGATCTCGGATAAATTTTATGGACTTTAATTGGACCCAATTAGAAGAGAATTGAAGGAGAGATTGAAGTAATTAAGTGCACGAGGAATTGGACCCGGCGGAGAAGTAAGTGCACCCATTGAAAGAGGTTGGGAAGAGGTGTTAGTGGAGAGTGATGTCACGAGGATGACATCATGCTGATGGAAGCAAAGGGAATAGGATGGTGACAAGTGGAAGGAAGGGATTAGCCCATGGAAAGGGGAGGTGTCTCCACCATCTTCTTCCTTTTGAAGAAAAGAGGAGAGAAGGGAGAGGAGAGGAAGGAGCCGGCCGAAGCACCCCCTCGTTGACACCTCGCCCACCTTCGCCCGCCGCACCGCGCCGCTCGTCGCCGCCAACCATCTGTCCGTCGCAGTCGCCTGCCTCGCCGCAAGGGCCGTCGCCGCCGCCGCGTCACCCGCGCTCAACCAGCTCGCGTGCGCGCGCGACCAGCTCGCCAGCCCGCAGCTCGGCCCGCGCCTAGCAGCCCGTTCCGACGCCGTTTGCCGCCGTCCAAGCCACCACCAGCCCGAGCCGCCTTCCCTCCGCCGTTCCCTCGCCCAAGCCTCGCCATGAGCCACCGTTCAGCCCCCCGTCCAGCAGCCGAACAGCCACCAGGATTTGTGGGTTTCCAGCCACTTTGAAGCCCATTTCGACCCCCTTCCCGGCCTCGGACGCGAGACCGCCTTTGGGGAAAGTCGATCCCGGCATCGCCCTCTTCGATTTGAGCTAAGCGGCGTCCAAATCCGTGAGTTTATCTCACTAATCCTTGATTAGACGGTTAATTATGTCCTAAGTATGTTTAGTTTAAATTAAGCATGTTTAGGTGGATAGATTATATTATTTTATTATAAGTTGGATTAAGGAATTGGATTAAGTTTAATTGTGTTTAATTAAGTTTAAAAGAGGTTAATTAAAGTTAGTGGTGATGTTACTTAATTGGATTTTAATTTAGATTTATTTAAATGTTTCGAAATTCGGTTAATTAAAATAATATTAATGTGACGTCCCAGGGCGTCACGTACTAAGCGCAAGCGGAATTATAAATACAATCGATATCTAATTTATCTTGTACATCTCTTACATTATTATATATAGTCCTTACCATTGAAGGTTAGCATGTATAACATGGATTATTTAGAATCCTAAATTTATGACATGAGGTTATCCTGCAATCCATAATATTAATCATCCACATATAAGAAATTAAACTAGAGCATGAAAGGCTTTCTTTTATTTACCATCTTCGGGCTTAACAAAATCTATCCATCTGAGCTTTTCTTTACAAGTTCTTCGCCTATCTATTTACAACATGTACAGTACAAAAGTAAAGCGCAATAGAGTCAGGGATAGGGGTAAGGGTGGCTACTCCGCGTATATCCCAAACCAGCCCACGTCTTAACCAAAAACAAACAAAAGTCTAACACCTAGCCTTCCATGAACTCTGGCGTCTAGGCGCCATCCATCCCGTCTCCAGGTCCACCGGCTCCAAAGGGTAACGGACCAAACATCTCGCCCTCATGGTTGATGAACCATGCCACGAACTTCATCGGAATTGGACTAGCTCTACCGTCATCCATCCATAATATCGCTTCATACTTGGTAAACACCATATCTATGTCAGGGTCATACACGTCCAGGAAAGAAACATCAATGTTGGCTATCACCCCATACCGAGCAACTGGCGGCACATCCATACTTTCAATCTGAAAATGTAAGGTATGAGCAAACATCCTTACCCAGTAAAGAATAACAAAACTCTACTCTAAAATAATCCATAGCTATCAAAGTTACAAGCAAACTATCCAACAGTCAGGACGCTAAGAAAACATATAACAAGCATAACAGTAATGATGCATTGTATAAAAATCACCTGACATGTATCCAACCTATGCTTATTCTTCACAAGTTCAACTACAATGCAAATATGATAGATGAACTCACTCGCCATATATAATTAACTTTTAGTGTGCATAAAAATCCACCCTCGAATCAGTCACAACCGGGAAGCTACCGGCCTGATCGAGTCACTTCCGAAGGTACGTTATCGGACTTCCACAATACCTCTAATTGTGGGCATCTAACTCCGAGGCATCCCGGTATCAACCAAACCGAGGTCCTCCTTGATCACACACAGGGGCATCTCACTCCGAGGCATCTCCGGCATCACACAGCCGAGGCATCCTTGATCACACACAAGGGCATCTCACTCCGAGGCATCCCGGCATCACACAACTGAGGCATCCTTGATCATACACAAGGGCATCCCAAACTTCCGGGGGCATCACCGGTAACTCGGTACCGATGGATCCGTTCACCTCATTAAGCACACGTTTCACACCACACCTTTGGTTTAATGCATATATCGTATGCAAAAGAAAAGACACATAAGCATCTATCTAAGTCTCATGATCCTAGCACACGTGCGTGTCCGAATTATAAGATAAAATCCATCACGAACATGTCCCATACCATGCCGGACAAATATTTATCCCATAATCAAGCACTATGCACCGCACTCATTGCACACGCATGATCCTAAATGCACTTAAATCTCTATTGATGTATGAGACTCACTCATATACAACTAACATCTAATATGAGGTTTATTAGACTCCATGTTCAGCATACAAGTCCAAATTGTAAGTGGTTACATCTAATATACATTCTCGGGTACAAGCAGAATTTTGGCTAAATGGGCAGTTTCGGTTTCAAGCATGAAATACATATCAAATATTATTGAAAAGCTACCAAATTTTAGTATGTTGTACTTAAGACATAGCTTAACATCTTTTATGAAGGAACTTAAGTCTAATTCTCACTGTATTAAGAGTAACAATTAACATCATCTTCGCTGAAATTCTGTTCTTAGTCCAGATTTTCTATTAACAAAGAAAATCGTTTCACCAATCAATTCTCATTCATTTAATCTCAAATTTTGACACGTTATTCCTTAAGATGTGTTCTACAACTTTCATTAAGGATTCGAAGTTCAATTCTAAACAGATAATTACAGAATTTTCACACAATCAGAAAAGGTCATCCAATTTTCACAAAAACAGCTTACAAGACTTACTAAATTCACTTCTTTTTCTATGTTATGGTCCATATGGTTATAACTTCTTGTATAACTCAATCCTATGGAAGTTCTATCATGTAGAAAACTTCTTTCCCATCTCCATTAACAAACATGAATAAGATTACACAAAAACAGAATCTCACTCGCTCGGTTTCATCCAAAATCGAATGGAATCACACGCTCGCCACACTTCTAGTTCAACTAGACTACTTATCATTCTCAATTCACTTAGCACAACACTTCGGCACTTCTCACAGCATCTCGACACATCTCTATCTTGTTCTTTTCTAACTTTTAATCAAATCCACGGCTCGGCTTGAGGTTTCAACTCACCCGTACACCATATAATCACTTTCTAGCCAAATCGGCACACTCGGCTTCCGTCTTGGCACATCGCTCGACGAATCGGCACTCCACAATCACAAATCCAAACATTCACATTAAAGAATTGACATGCAAACACTTCTACTTCCAATCTAACACTCCCCAAACACAATTCAACCACAAAACAACAATTACAAGCTACATCCATCCTTGTTTGGACTAGATTCACATGTTTCCTTGATAGAACAACAGATTCGTTTCAAATTAGAGTTAGATTATTCCTTACCTCGCTTCAGCTACACAATTACACTTGGATGCTTCAAAATCAACTCAAAAATCTAGCATGCAAGATGAAGAAATCGGTGAGTTCCTCCTTGAGCAAGCTTCGGCCGAGAGAGAAAAATGGAGAAGAAATGTGGGTTTTCGGTTTTGTGTGGAGAGAGAGAGAAGATTTCGGTTTTTATATGAGAGAGATAAACCTATATGCTAGTCCTAGATTAGGGAGTAATGATTGATATGGTGATGATGAGATTTCTTGGGTTGCTAGTGTCGGTTTTGAAGAAAACTGTAATGACCCGGGCCCCACTGTATAATATTGTCCGCTTTGGATGGGATTGCACGAAGCCATTTCCCCCCTCACGGCTTTAAAACGCGTTATACAGGTTAGAGGGACCCAAGCTATTATAAACTAGCCTAGGACTTCCTCCCTAGGCGATGTGGGACAGAGACTCCTTCCTTGCGCACGTTCGGAGACTGAGGCGCGGACGTACCGCCATCCCTCCTCCCCGCGCACCGCCGCTCGGGCTGTCACACTCTCCCCTCCTTGGGAGCACAGCGCCCTCGCTGTGGCCCCACACGCGGTCGGGAGTCGACTCTGATACCATTTGTAACGACCCGGGCTCCATTGTATAATATTATCCGCTTTGGATTGGATTGCACGAAGCCATTTCCCTCCCTCACGGCTTTAAAACGCGTTATGCAGGGGCAGAGGGCCATCCCTCAGGCCTTCCCTCTCCCAAGCCATAATATTTTCCTCTTTGGACGGGATTTCACGTATGCTTCCGCTGCGCTGAAAACAAAGCCTTGAGGGAGGGAAATGGCTTCGTGCAATCCCATCCAAAGAGGACAATATCAGTTTAGGGAAAGGAATGGCCGAATGCAACCTTGTCCCCAGATAACGCGTTTCACGTACATTTACGCTGCGCTGAAAACAAAACCTTGAGGGAGGGAAATGGCTTCGTGCAATCCCATCCAAAGCGGACAATATTATACAATGGGGCCCGGGTCGTTACAAAAATCGTGGGTGTCATGCGTGAGATCCAAGAGAGAGAAAAAGAAAATCGGTGTCGTGGATTCGTGTGAGAGAAATTTCCGCCATCTGTCGCTCGTCGTTCATTAACTATTAATCAATGTCATTAGTTAGCTCATTAGATTAGATATTTTCATCTAATGATATTTTGTTTCCACTTAATTTCAATCATACAAAAATCATAACACGTTGACCAATCAAAGTTAGTTTATAAAGGAATCAATCACTAAAGAACACTAAAATTATAAGCAATCTACTAATCAATTCACTTAACTATAATTTATAAATCTTAACTAAAAATGTAATTACTCGGGCCTAATTATTTATTCCCGGCCCAACGGGCTCAATCTAAAATTATAAGGCCCACTAAACCTTATAAATCTTGAAATCCCGAACCTTGGCCCATCTCCTGCTAATTCCAAACCCAACTTTCACGGCACAAACCATGAGCTCGGTTCTAAAAGAATTGCACGGCCCACTAAATCTCAAGCCCACACATCTTACAAAATCCAATGGGTTCGCTCTCCGGCCCATTCTAAATAAATTTAAATTTCTAATATTCTAATTAAGCTAATGACGGTCGGTCGAATTTTTGGGATGTCACAATTAAAATATTCCGAAATTAAAAAAAAATGGAAATTTTTTTTTAGCCCCGGTTGCTCAGAATTTCGTGCTGATCGCTGCTGTGCTGTTAGAATTTAAATTTGATGCTTGATTGGTGGCGAATTGAGTGCGATTGCCTTAATTAGGGGTTATGTGTAGAAATTCCAAGTGTGGGAATTGTAGGAAATTTGGCTACGTTAGACCGCCTATTAGAAGCCGTGCCTGATGAGGCCGTGATGAACCACCTATTAGAGGTCGTGCCTTTGAGGCCGTGATGAACCGCCTATGAGAGGCCGTGCCTAGTGAGGCCGTCCCACCTATTAGAGGTTGTGCCTTTGGGGCCGTGATGACCACCTATTAGAGGTCGTGCCTATCGAGGCGATGTGAACCACCTTATTGAAGGTCGTGCCGAGTGGGGCCGAGATTACCACCGAGTGATAAGCTTACCTTTAGGGACATGGTTGGGAACGTTGATTGATTTGCTAGAATGACACCTAATCGGCCGAGCCGATTGATCGCTGAGACGATCCAAGTGGTTGATTGGTTGATGATGTGATTGTGCCTTGACTATTTAATTGTCACTTTTGCACGTAATTGATTGATATGAACTGTACTAACTTGTAGGCGCGGACTATTGCGAGGTAAGTCCCCTTGATATGTGGCTAGGACATTCTGGGGTGTATTTTCTTTCTAATAGGGGCTTAGGAGGGGTGAACTTGCTGAGACAATGTCTCACCCCGTTGTGGGAAAAATATTTCAGGGCCGTTGATGGCGGTGCCAGTGGAGAATGGTGGACTATCGGCGCAGATGGTCAAGGAGTGTCAGAGCTTGAAGATGGGGGATCGACGATTGAGTCCGACTATCGGCGCAGATGGTCAATGGTGTACCCTTTGCATCCATAGGAGGACTCCATATTTGAGGATATAGATGCATGTCTGTCTATAGGTTTGGATTGAGATTCATCTTCTAGAGAGATTACTTATTCGCATTCCAGTGCCCCTTTGTAGCTCCTCGAAGCCAATATTGCACGGAGTGTATCATATACACATGGCATGATAGATCCTGATAAGTTTACAAACTGATGGATCAAGGGCTGCAATACAAAGTCTTACCGTATCACGCATATATTTTACATACACTTAAAGAATAAGTTCACAAATTCCATCTCAAAATGTCTAGAGCGATTTGTGTTATGAAAATGATATCGGTGATGATTTAAATACAAAGTAAAGTATGAATCCAGGAATGGATGCATTTGAAATGAGAGGAATAAACCCAGCAGCCAAATAAAGATGGCTGCATATGATAAAAAGGCGGGAGGCAATAAGCTTATTCACCTTATGTACCCGAATAGCATTACCGGGTTCAACTCCAATCACCACGTACTTGGTGCCACCAAGGTAGAGTCCGATGGTAGTGAGTGTACCGGGTTCATCAAATTCACGCATGATGGTAATTCTCTCTTTAGTCGTAAGCTGCAAAACAGGAAAATCCTGGCCTGGAATCATAATTCTGAATACCGTCCAATTTGAATTTACCCATTATTATCAAATCGCTTACATGCATCCAACAAATAACAGAGGTTCTATCAAGGGAAAGAAGAACAATTATGGTTTTGCAAGTGATCAAATGTTGCATTTCCCCTGTTTGATCAAATCGCTCGCAGGAATGGGCACTATAAGTCACACCATGTTCATGATAAAACAAAACCAAAACTGGGAACCGAGATTAACAATATAAAGTGGTCAAAATATGATACAACGTACAACAAGCCAACCATCCATGCATACACTTGCAAAGCAATATGCACGGATTATGGAGTTGATAGAATACAAAGACCATATGGTAAGCAATAGTTTGGAAGGACATAAACGCCTTATCTCGAGCATTCCCATCAACCAAGTGCAAGAAAAGGTACTTCGGTAAAATAAAATTCTCTATCGGCTTCCCCTACTTGCTTAAATGATGTTCTCAATGAGCTGATGATACCAAGCTAACCCATAAGCCTCATCCCAGATAAGTATACGAGGACAGAAGAAAAACACCTAAAACCCAGTTACCAAAAACTCTTGTGTTTATTATCCCTTCAGCGGGACAGCATTTGCATAAACAACATAAAATACTTCCCCACATGTAGCACCCCTGAGCCAACTGAGGTCGCCGCAGTTACCTATCTCCATGAAGTTAAGCCATAAATTCTTGGGCTTTTTTTTTTTTTTTTTAAACGGTCCCAGTGCAGCTTAATGAATTTGCACATTCCTGAGCTTCCCAAATGCAGATATTAGCATGCGGAATGCCATATAAGTTTTTCACGATGTTCTAAAACTAATGATACCTTTTCTGCACATGGAGGATTCTCGCAAAAAGATCCCGCATCATCAAGGATGCCTCTCTGGATCACGACACTACAATTATTTGTTACACATCCTAACGTTGTTTTCAATTCCTCTTTCTTTCTTTGGGAGAAATTAGAGGTTTAAAACGTGGATAGATAATATAGTTAGGGGAATTAGAACAAAGTGCAGTTCGGATCAAGATTGTACCGGGACGAGATGGTTATGCTTGGGATATAACTTAGAGAAATATTGCATTGGACAATGTGCTGGTTGGGAACTTATCAAGACAGGCTACAAGGAGCACCATGATGAAGGCCGTCACCGGAAGGCCTTCCCCCACTCCATGCCAGTTTGCATCCACGAAAGCCAGATTTTATCTTTGATCCGTGCATTATGAGAAGAGTACTTTCTCTAGGATAAAGTACGCGGAGATCTCGTTAGTCGTAATTAGTGGGTCAACCACAAACGCATAAAGACATGGAGCACCTCAACCTTTGTGTTGAAGATTTCCATGCTCTTTAAGAAGCCGAAAAGACTTCCATCTTCTTCACCACATTCTCCATGAACAATCCTGGGCACAATCGGGCTCGCGACGGGGAACGTATCGGTTTTGAAGTGATAAAAGGACATCTACATAGAACTCCAAACCACAAAGAATCACTTTCGGTTCGGTGTGCAGCAACAACAACACGGTAAAGAAGGAAAACAAGTCAAGATGCTGAAGAGCAAGGACTGCAGGGTGCACAACATTATGAGAGAAGGATTCTATTTCTCCTCGCGTGGAATACTAAGTGCCCATCAACAATCAATTGCAGATGATCGATATTGAAAGAAAGCTAAGACGAATGATAGAAAAAGAGGTGGAGCAAAGCATTTTCATAAGCGACAGAGACTCATCCAATCAATCGCCGGTCACCATAAACCCCTTTGACGTTCACCCGTAGGATTTTGAATCAGCATTTACAGTCGAAGTATTCCGATTAGACATCAAATAGCTTCCAGGAGAGGAACACCAGCTTCCTTGGCAAAGGTTTAATAAAAGAAATAAAGAAACGGCAGGTGTCTAAGTCCATTTACAAACCAAACAACCTTTCTTGCACTTGAGATTTTCATGTCGTTCAATGAAAAACTGCATCAACTCCGACCATCCCGATCTGATATATATGCTTGCATCAAGAGAATGCAAAGATTCCGCATGGGAAGGAATGATGCGATCGGAGGTGCCTAATAGCCCCGCTTGATTAAGTCATCACCCACCCTTTCAACAATCACATTGCACAAATAAGAAGTGACGGGGTTGTCGTAGATGCCAATGACCAAGGCCGCACCCGTCTTCTTGATGGTCACACCTTGAGGCCACCGAAATCAAATAAGAACAACTAGATGACGGGAGTGAAGCTATCGATTACTAGAAGTATGCATCCTACAAGCAACTGCAAAGTGCATAATTAAATCAAATAAGAACAACTAGATGACGGGAATGAAGCTATCGATTACTAGAAGTATGCATCCTACAAGCAACTGCAAAGTGCAGAATTATTTACGCCTCGTGCTGCAAGCTGTTAGAGACAAAATAGGTGAGGAAACTAGCTTTTCAGAGCAAGCAAAGAAAAGTCGAAGCCGGCACTGATTATCATACTTTTAAAAGGTAAAACCTATAATCACGAGCATAGCCACTTATGTCCAATGCCATTGCTGCCTAACCTATCAAAAGAATGCACCCAAAGGAGCAACCGCAGTGTCATTTAGACAATTTCCCTTTTCTTTTGCTTGACTAGTCATAGAGCTGTTGCATATTCAAGCCGAAACGATCATTGCTAGGATGGTTTAAGAATTTCCTCGCAGAAGTTGGTTATTGAACAAAGAGTGTGTCGAGAATATTGACAAGATTCTCGAGAAGAACTAGGAGATGGGGTGAGGCTATAGGAGTATTGTATGCGGCATTGGTTAGAGCACCGAAAAGGAAACTTAAAAGGGATGTGCAGGGGGAGAGGAAGAGCTAGCTTCAGCACAGTGACAAATGCAGCAAAAAGATTACTACTAAGACAGCAATACAGCCAATGAAACAAAAGCCCTTAGGGCTCATCCTCAAAGAATGGGGTATGACTCTATTATTCCTGTCTGAGGCAGAGTATCTTATGTTGTCGAAGACTCCGAATGGAGATGACCATGTGAGGTGGCGTGCCAGAAGCAGCATGTGGAGTTATCCATCATCCTAATGATGCGCTGCCAGGCCAACTTGAATTGACCGCCTCACCATTAAGGTGGTCTTTTGGTATGAGATATCCATGTTTGTTTCGCACTGTGTTCACTAAAAACCAGATCTCATTAAATGGGACATTTCTCCTATAAGAGGTATGTTCCAGTATCGAGCGAGTAGTTGCTGCTATCCGTTGGATAGGTGTTGCAGTGGATATTGCGTCCAGCAAAAATGACAATAAGACGTGAGGGAACAGGCTGATTCACCTTATATGCCCGCATAACATCACCAGGTTCGACTCCAATCACCACAAACTTGGTGCCGCCAAGATAGAGTCCGATGGTAGTGAGCATCCCAGGTTCATCAAATTCGCGCATGATGGCGATTCTCTCTTCGATCGTAAGCTTCAGAACAGAGAAATCCGGGGCCATGATTCTGAATACCGTCCAATTTGTATTTACTCCTTATTAATCAAATCGCTTACATGCATCCGACCAATAAGACAGAAGTTTTATCAAATGGAAGAAGAGCAATCATGATTTCGCAAGTGATCAAACGTTGCATTTCCCCTGTTTGATCAAAACCAGAACTGGGAACCGAGATCGCACAGGCGGCACAACAATTGAAATTGAAAAGAGGAAGATGGAAGAAGACGATGATGAGGAAATGACTGAACCTTGGGGAAATTGGTGGTCTGGGCCCAAACATTCCCGTCTTGGCCGATGATAGCAGCAGCGTGATACGAGGTGGTGGCCCTGGTGGGGTCTTCATCCAACGTGCACATCTTCTTGAACATCAAGTAATCTTCATAGTAAACTTCACACTCCATCTCGAAGATGAAGAAGGAGAACGAAGGAGAAGGAATGAAAGATGCGTTAATAGTTTTGAATATTATGCTCAGTCTTTATTTTTATGGAAATTCCCACTCGAAATTATCTCTCCATATCTCTTCTCATTATTCATAATCCACATTTGATCGACCGATAAAAGGGAAACAAAGGATTTCCTTCCATCTAAAAAAATGATTTCACAAACATATCAATATTGACTTAAATTAGACATTACTCTTCAAATGTATCGTGCTGTCCCTAATCTCTCGTAATATGCGGAAACGGTCAATTGGTGTTTGAAGTTTATTGACTCGCATTGAATTCTGTAACCTATACTAGGCACGCATTTAATTTGCATATTCATATGCAAAATATAATTCGCTACTCGGTATGCCATAGAAAGTCTATCTATTCCTTTCCGGTTATAAAATCATAACCATTTTTAAGCTTAGGTAATCTATTGAAAATTTATGATATCAAATTAAGCGTTCGTACGAAAATTATCTCATTAAAGTGAGCATCATTTATATGTGTATTGATATATAGTATTAAGTACATTCACACTCACCGACCAAAACAAAACAAAAAAAGTACATTCACACTCGGTTGCGATAATAATATAATTTTTAGGACATTTTTTTAATCTATTGCTCCACATGAAATTTTAGCTTTTTCAATATGAAGTAAAGTATTGAATTAGGATTCGAAATCCCCCCAATCTCATCCATTAGATGATAGTGACCTTGTACTTCGTTGGCCAGTTGGCAATGATTCACATGCGAATCTCTTGTAAACATTTACGGGCCAACTCCTGGACAACGTGTCCTGGAGAATTGAGATACAAAGATAATAAAGATTTTTTTTTCTTTTTTTATATATAAACCTAGCAGCGGCTAATATAATAGTATGCTATTGATGGGACAAAAAGAGAAGGAGGCGACAAGAAAATTAATTGCCATGTACTTGGCGCTTCCAAGAAGCCAGACGCAGCGAGTAATCACCCAGGGATTATCGTCCCTTGATTGTACAATTTGTTAAAATGTTCCATCTAGTACCCTAGATGATACGACGGCATTTTATATATAACGTTACGCGTGAATTATCTAGATAAGATATTTAATTCGGATCGGGATATAACAACTCACGTCGTCAAGCAACATGGATGATAATTTTTGTAGCACCCTAAAATCCCCTTAAGGTCGCTACAGTCATCCTTAAACTTTCCATTCAACTTTGAGCTGCAAATCCTTAGGCTCTTTTTTTTTAAAAAAAAAAAAAAAAAACAAACGGTCCCAGCGCACTCGACTTGCGGAAGCGAATTCATCTCCTTTCAATTCTCCCTTCATGCAATCAAGAAGGGCAATGCACATACTAAATATCATAGGATAGTGAAACCGGACCTTTTATTTATTTATATATATATATATATATATATATATATCTGCAGGATGGATTCTTTCAGGGTAGGTATACATCAACAGAAAGCCAGCATATACGTAAAGTGGCTAATACTCAAAATAAACTCATCTACCCCTCCAGAAACTCTCATACAAAAGGTCATCCATCCCTTGGTCTCGGCTTGTCAAAAAATCTCAGTCCTCAGCTCTCCCAGCTCCCTCCTCAGGTCCTAGATCCACCCCGGCGCGTCGGATGGAGGAGGTGGCAGCATGCCACGCATAATCCCATCTCGACACACAAAGATGGATACGAACTCCTAGAATACGGGGCCATCCTCAAGCCCTACCTCGTAGCGGACTATCACTCGCACTCTAAAAAATGTCAGTCCAGGAACGGTCAAGCTGTCTATCTGGGTCACCCCCACCTCAACGTCCGATGGGATACCGTAGAAAGTGCCCGGAGAGACTGGTACGAGCGGCATGGCTAAGCTGAAAGTTAGTCCCCAAAGAGGGGTGAGTATATCAACTCAGCAAAGACAGGATCTCTATCGCTACTCATACAACACACAAGACAGTCAAGCATGTCACACCATATAACAAAGAAGCAGACAACATCATGGCAGCATATAACATCAATAGGTAAACTCATACATATGCCAACAACTAGGCCATAGATATTCAGCCATTTATGTACTCACCATCCAGTGCTCATGCCTATACCATGCATACATATCATGCATTACTCAGGCATCTACCATGCATTCATGCCTATCAATGCTCAGGCATATATATATCACCATGTGCACATATACATCATCCAATGTCCATGCATACCAAATTTCACCATATGCACAACTCATTTTCAGCTTTCACAATATTAATTTACTTTTAATGCATTCCCGGCACCCACCATCCGGGCTTCCAGCCCCCACATTCCAGGCATCTCGCACCCCAATTGGCATCACGAGGAATCACGGCACACACCATCCGTGCTTCCGGCATTTACACTCCCTGGCCGGGCATCTCGCACCCCAACTGGCATCACGAGGCATTCACGGCACACACCATCCGTGCTTCCGGCATCCCCTACGCTCCGGGCATCTCAACTCCGAGGCCATCCAGATTTACGCACACAGGGCTACTGGGCATCCGGCATTTTCACTCCCTGGCCGAGCATCTCGAAAACTCCCGGGGCATCATCGGCTCACACCATCCGATGGCCTTCTCACATGCATGGTTCATGGCATACCACATGATGCTCATTACTCATAACAATATGCAATGCCAAATATTTTCATCCATATGGCATGAAATTTACATGAAACAGTTTCATTTAATCAATTCCCATCTCTTCCTCATAAGTGTATAAAATTCAGCATATACAGTTTTAAGGAAACATTTCAATCAAATACCAAATGACTTTCAAAAATTGTGAAACTCACAAGTATGACAATCAAGGAAAAATGGTACATTTTTCATGAATAAGGTATGATCTAAATGTCAACACATATAAAGATATCATTCAGCCATCTAAACACAATGATTTTCGAACATTACAGCTTGCACAACCGCTGAAAGAACCTAAATTGACCATCCAATTGGCCTCTAAAAATCATGGAATTTTACCACATCAATATTAAGACATAAAAGTACAACTTTCATTAAGAAACCACGTTCAGACAATCCTCACATAAAAAGATATAAACTCGGCAACCAAATCAGAGTTTCGGACTTTCCAGTATACGCAGTTTTGGAATTACATTAAATTAAATATTCAAACATCACTCAAATTTTATGAAATTTCACTATGTTATAGCCAAGAGTCTAAAGTACATTTCTCAAGAAGATATTACCCTCATATTCGTCCTACATAATTTGTTATAAAAATCAGAAGCTCCTGTTTACAATCACTGAACCGTACAGGATCAACCATCAACGAAATCTCATCAATTGAGCAACTTAACCTCCTTCCTTTCTTCTAATTTTTGGAAATGTTCTGGTTTAGCATGTTTTCTTCAACTTTCCTTTAGAGGTCGAAGCAAGATTCCCAAGAAAAGGTCACCTTATAATCCATACAACCTACTGACGTTCCACCAAGACGGTCTAGAATCCATGTCCATAAGAAAATACACATTTCACTAGGCTACACCGGTTAGATTTGACTCAATTTTTAGTATGATGTTCATCAGGATGTTCTCTACATTTCATATGAAGAAGTCGAAGAGAAATATCCAACAGAAAGTTATATTCAGCAACCAACAAGCATCAAAGGTCGACATGCAAGCCGATTTTCACCCGATTTCTTAGAAAATCGATTTCACCCCTTAAATCTCGATCATTTTGCTTCAAATTTGAGTATGTTGTAATTCAAAACATTCTCTACAACTTTCGTTTAGAAACTGAAGTCAGATTCTAACCCTAAGATCATCTACAAGCCCACACAAGTTTCGGGTGCATGCAAGTTTACTCGAGCAGATTACACCCACAGCAAAAACAGTCTCCAAACCTCAATTTCTACCCATCAAACCCACAATTTCGACCAGCAAACAACACCACAGCAAAACCACAGCATGCATGAGCAGCTAAGAGACCAATCTTGCCTTAAGATTGAGCTGAATGTGTGAAGAAAATGGCGGCAAGGACACGGCACAGCTCTCGGCAGCTCGGTTTCTCCTTCTTCTCCCTTTTCTTTTTGCGTTCTCTCTCTCTCTCTCTCACTCTCAGCCGGTCGAAATCCTCACAATAACCGGCCACTCATCCTTTTATGCTCTTAACTAATCATCATTAGAGGCAATGATTAAGTGGCATGCAACTTGACACTTGGTGAAACCGATGGACACTTGGAAGACAGCATGGACACCTCACGGCCACTCCTTGGCTTGCGCAAGAAGGCTCGGCCACTCTCCCTCTCCTCTTGCTCGTCCGCGTGAGTGCTTGGCCGAAGTCCTCATGGGCTTGGCTTGGCCGGCCCAAGTTCATCCCCCTTGATCCAATTTCATTCGGCCCAATTCCGTCCCCCTAGGGTCCATGCCGTTCGGCCCAAATTCTTGAGCCCATCCTAAACTAATTCTAATCCAAATTAAATTTCCTAATCATAACTTATAAATGGTTAACTATAAATACTAAAATTGCCACATAACTTGGCTACAATGTAAGTCAAGGATAGCTCATTAATCCACCGACTAAAGTCCATCAATGTCTCTATCGATTGGCCACAGTCATCACATCCTCGAAGGTGGTTGTCGAAATTTTTGGGGTGCCACAATTTTATTCCCGAAACCGAGCAAATTAAACTATTCAAAAAGGCTATTATATATCTAATTTGAGTTGAATTTCTGATCACGGAGAATTCAAGGGCCACTATGTGTGTGTATATAAATATATATATCGTTATTAATTTATTGAATTCTGGCCCAAAACTCCTAGATAGAGCAATCATCCTTTTTTTTTTTTTCCGTTTTTTGAAATTGCGAAGCAGGTCTAATAAGGAGCAATGACCCCTAAGCTCGATCTCGTGCATGTCATGTACGTAAAATCGGACAAGAAGATCCTTGAACTCCTCAATAAATAAACGAGTTCAATCTAATGCAGTCTAATTATATTCTAGGCAAAGTAATTTCGGATTTACAGTTATGTCGATTGCATTAATTATGTAAAATAAGTGAATTGACTTCACGAAATCTCAAATTTTTTACTTTTCATGAAGTCAATTTTTTACTTTTATGTCGATGTACAAAAGTAAAAAAATTTAATGAAGACGTAATTAACGACGGTTGATTTTTTACTTTTCATGAAGTCAATTTGTTACACATCCTACCGTTGTTTTCAATTCCTCTTTCTTTCTTTGGGCGAAATTAGAGGTTTAAAACGTGGATAGGTAATATAGTTAGGGAATTAGAACAGTACAATTCAGATCAAGATTGTACCGGGACGAGATAGTTATGCTTGAGATATAGCTTAGAGAAATATTGCATTGGACAATGTGCGGGTTGGGAACTTATCAAGACAGGCTACAAGGAGCACCATGATGAAGGCCGTCATCGGAAGGCCTTCCCCCACTCCGTCCTAGTTTGCATCCACGAAAGCCAGATTTTATCTTTGATCCGTGCATTGTGAGAAGAGTACTTTATCTAGGATAAAGTATGCGGAGATTTCGTTAGTCGTAATTAGTGGGTCAACCAAAAACGCATAAAGACATGGAGCACCTCAACCTTTGTGTTGAAGATTTCCAAGCTCTTCAAGAAGCCGAAAATACTTCCATCTTCTTCACCACATCCGCCATGAACAATCCTAGGGCACAATCAGGCTCGCGACAGGGAACGTATCGATTTTGAAGTGATAAAATGACATCTAAATAGAACTCCAAACCACAGAAAATCACTTTTGGTTCGGTGTGCGGCAACAACAACACGGTAAACAAGGAAAGCAGGTCAAGATGCTGAAGAGCAGGGACTGCAGGGCGCTCAACATTATGAGAGAAGGATTCTGTTTCTCCTCGCACGGAATACTCAATGCCCATCAACAATCAATTGTAGATGATCGATATTAAAAGAAAGCCGAGACGAATGATAGAAAAAGAGGTGGAGCAAAGCATTTTCATGAGAGACAGAAACTCATCCAATCAATGGCCGGTCACCATAAACCCCTTTGACGTTCACGGGTAGGATTTTGAATCAGCATTGTTGACGCCTCAATTTTACCTAGGTCTTATTTTATTTTACTAAATTTTTATTTTCTTCATTTCGGCTAATAAAATAAACAGAAAAAACTAAAAAAACTAAAAAAAAAAAACGGAAAAAACGAAAAAGAGTAGAAAAGCAGCCCTCTGGGCCTTCGCGGCCCAAACCACGCCCCCCCGCGGGTCAGCCCGACCCGCGCTCGACCCGCCGAGTTGTCTTCATCGCCCGATCGTGTGCACAGCACGTTAGTGCACCATCTGTTTTATGAGCGTCCTTGCTTCTCTACGATGCATTTGCGTTTACATTTCAATTGTCTTTTCCATGAGGTTGGAGGTTTGATTTTGGTGGATTGGCGTTGTAAAACTAGAATGATGCAGAATATAGAGCTAACCGATTGTAGGAATGCATTATTTCAGGGCATTAAACACTCTGATTTATTGACTTGGGGGTCCACTAATTTTTATATAGAGAAGTCCACAAAATTATCGCTGCAAATGGTAGAGATGATTGTCTTGAAATTCGGTTCACAAAGCTCTATGATAGAGCTGGCTAAGGGTAAGAGCTGCGGACATGCCTTTGAAGCAAATTGCCTATAAATAGGGAAGGAGTTACTCATGTAAGAAGTCGTGCGAGAGTAGAACTAAGATAGCTTATGTACCATGAAATACTCCTCTATCACCAACACTTCTTGTACTAAACATTTCCATCAACTAGATAAAATACTTCCCATCAACTTTGTCCCTGGTCCATCTATCACCAAATACATGCTACACACATATAAATTTGCACATTACTAATCAAAAACTATCATCAATACCGAAAACCATGCATTCACGCAGTCATGTTTTTCAACAATACTCAACTAAGCGAAACACCAACAGCATTTTTCTCCTCCGTCGACCCTTCGTTGAAGACTTCCATCTCCAGCTGCGGGAAACAAATCGACAATTGGATCAAGTAACATAACCGGAGCAGCAAATGAATCATATTTAGCATCAAAATGAAATTCTCGGGATGATGTGTATAGGATAAAGACAAATCACTGGAACTTAAAAAAATTTCATTGTAAATGGCATAATATTTTGATGAGCTCAATCAGTTTCTACATCCGTTAACACGGAGAGAAGATGCATCCTCAATTAGTTCAACTAAAATAAGGGCACTACTAATGGAATACTGCCACAACATGATAACACATGGAGGCATGAGATTCTGACTAGAGCTTAAACATAGACAAGCATCTCCATTGCGAGTTCCCCACTTTGTTTGCGAATAACGCTATTCGCAAAAGGTAAAAAGACTGTATGACAACCTCATATTTGCTTCCTTAAGATGGGAGGCTCATCTCATATTCCATAACAATATTCTCTTTCTTGTTCGTCTTCCGGACTTGCTCGCCCGTCTCTTGTTTATCAGGATGTTTTGAGTCCCAACTAACATTTCTAAGAGTTTCTCCAGATTAATGAATGGCCTTATCGGCTTAACATTCATTCCTTTAATAATTCCAAAACCTTTGATATCCCAAATTCATAAAGTATAAAGAGTTCTTGGCGAAATCATGAAGAATTGAGAATACTTTGGGTCTTTCAGGAAAGCATAAGCAGAGTTCACTTAACAGAGGCAGTACCTGACGTAGGGTTCTGAGTTTGTCACAAAAGGGGTAGTACTCCTTCACCACCTGTTCATAGGATGTCATGCAGCTAGAAGACAACCGCAGAGACATAAGTGTCAAATTGACCATCAATAAATACATAGACAATCATTTTTTAAAAAATTGCAAAAACTAATGGAGAAGCTCATATCGCATGCAGTCAATGGTTGGCATATGTTCACATAGTCAGCAACTCAGCAAGAACCATAAGCATTGTTAGGTTAAATCACATGCAAAGGTAAATAAGCTTCTCATGTTCAAAGTCAGATATTCGCATTGGTATATTGCTTTTCAAAATCTTCACTGGATGCAGATCACCGATGCTATATTTTTAAGGAAGAGAAATTGCTGTCTTGATGTAAATGAATACAACAGCAAACTATTGAAGACACCAAAAAGTCTCTAGACACAGGCATCTTAGATAACTTTTCGGATATTGTATCTTTGATCAAAGTTATGGCTAAAGCCAGAAGTTAAAAGTTAACACCACAGCAAGATCCAAGCATGAGAGACCTAGAGCCTAGTCACTCAACGAGACATGCGCTAAACCAAGATCAAGTGAGCAATCTAGTAAAGTCACCTGACACCATTTGGAACTTCCGAGAAAACCATGCGCTAATAGCACAACTATTAGTGCATAATAGTGCTAGGTAAAAACCAGTGCAAATCTTTAGAATTTTAGCTAAAGCTCTTAAACTTTTCATGCACTCGGTTCGACTGCACTTCATGTGAGGCATTGACTAAACTATTGTTCTATCTTCTTGGAGAAGTCTGTGTATGATGCTAACCTAGATACCCTTTCATCAATCAAGGAGACAGCAATGACAGTTACATGCTATTAAAAGACAATTCTTTGAATGACTAACGATGTTAATCGCTAGGCATTAAAATGCACAACCATAAAATAAAGAACGTAAGCAATAAACTTATAGCTTTTAGGAGGTTAATTTACATTGTATGGTTATGCAAAGACAAGAAAATTAATAACAGATATATAAACGCTTGTCTATACATTTGACAAGATGCCTATAATTTGTTGAACGAAACAAATCCTTAGATATAATTGTGCACATACTGTTATAAGGGTTCTGAAATCATGAATGCAAAGAAAATGCCAATTTCTACCTTGGCTTGTCCTTATTATTGCTGGCATCTACAAGAGCATGAGCTTCTGCAACAAGCCGGCAACCACCAAGGCTACAACACAAGCAACGAGTATAGGTATACAAGTCATATTAGTAGTAAAGAGATGTCATTCAGTTAACAACTTGGAAAAATTAGATAACAAAATCAATACGACTGATTTCAGTTTGAAGGATCCGACAGAGAACTAATCATCATTATGTCATTGTTCAAACTATATCTCTGTAAATTTGGCGAAATCTGCATGTGATCAAACTCATAAAGTTTAAAATGACAATTTCAAAATTTTTACTTTGTTCGGCTGTTGGAATATCTCATATACGTTATATGTCCGTATTTAGATAATACGGCCATGGCATGGAAGTAGCCCTCCAAATATTGAGCATTGGAATGCGGCGTCCAATTAGTATGGAACTAGGCCAATAATAACATTCAAAAGCGGACAAGCTTATATAAGTGATGTTGTGACATCCCGAATTTTCGTGAATTTATTTTCAGTCAGTTGAGTCGGGCAATTCATCTGTTCGTATAGTCGTCCTTCTGAGTTGGCCACTCACGAGATAACTGGTCTATTGAGTGAAGCAATTAAGGGATTTTGATGTGTCGGGCTCGAGGACTGATCACCCTCGGGTCGGATACAAGAAAATTTTCCTGAAAGCTACTCAGTGGATCAGGCGTGCTAAAATGGCACCAGATTGAATTTAACCGTGAAAATTGAAATTGAAATTAAAAATTGGAAGCCCGGCTATGTCGCAAGTCTTGATAGGATCTCGGATAAATTTTATGGACTTTAATTGGACCCAATTAGAAGAGAATTGAAGGAGAGATTGAAGTAATTAAGTGCCTGAGGAATTGGACCTCGGCGGAGAAGTAAGTGCACCCGTTGAAAGAGGTTGGGAAGAGGTGTTAGTGGAGAGTGATGTCACGAGGATGACATCATGTGATGGAAGCAAAGGGAATAGGATAGTGACAAGTGGAAGGAAGGGATTGGCCCATGGAAAGGGGAGGTGTCTCCATCATCTTCTTCGTTTTGAAGAAAAGAGGAGAGAAGGGAGAGGAGAGGAAGGAGCCGGCCGAAGCACCCCCTCGTCGACACCTCGCCCACCTTCGCCCGCCGCACCGCGCCGCTCGCCGCCACCAACCAGCTGTCCGTCGCAGCCACCAGCCTCGCCGCAAGGGCCGTCGCCACCACCGTGTCACCCGCGCTCGACCAACCGCGTGCGCGCGCGACTAGCTCGCCAGCCCGCAGCTCAGCCCCGCGCCCAGCAGCCTGTTCCGCCGCCGTTTGCCGCCGTCCAAGCCACCACCAGCCCGAGCCGCCTTCCCTCCGCCGTTCCCTCGCCCAAGCCCCGCCGTGAGCCACCGTTCAGCCCCCCGTCCAGCAGCCGAACAGCCACTAGGATTTGTGGGTTTCTAGCCACTTTGAAGCCCATTTCGACCCCCTTCTCGGCCCCGGACGCGAGACCGCCTTTGGGGAAAGTCGATCCCGGCATCGCCCTCTTCGATTTGAGCTAAGCGGCGTCCAAATCCGTGAGTTTATCTCACTAATCCTTGATTAGACGGTTAATTATGTCCTTAGTATGGTTAGTTTAAATTAAGCATGTTTAGGTGGATAGATTAGATTATTTTATTATAAGTTGGATTAAGGAATTGGATTAAGTTTCATTATGTTTAATTAAGTTTAAAAGAGGTTAATTAAAGTTAAGTGGTGATGTGACTTAATTGGATTTTAATTTAGATTTATTTAAATGTTTTGAAATTCGGTTAATTAAAATAATATTAAAATATTCCGAAATTAAAAAAAAAAATGGAAAATTTATTTTTAGCCTCGGTTGCTCAGAATTTCGTGCTGATCGCTGCTGTGCTGTTAGAATTTAAATTTGATGCTTGATTGGTGGCGAATTGAGTGCGATTGCCTTAATTAGGGGTTATGTGTAGAAATTTCAAGTGTGGGAATTGTAGGAAATTTGGCTGCATTAGACCGCCTATTAGAGGCCGTGCCTGATGAGGCCGTGATGAACCATCTATTAGAGGTCGTGCCTTTGAGGCCGTGATGAACCTCCTATGAGAGGCCATGCCTAGTGAGGCCGTACCACCTATTAGAGGTCGTGCCTTTGGGGCCGTGATGACCACCTATTAGAGGTCGTTCCTATTGAGGCGGCGTGAACCACCTTATTGAAGGTCGTGCCGAGTGGGGCCGGGATTACCACCGAGTGATAAGCTTACCTTTAGGGTCATGGTTGGGAACGTTGATTGATTTGCTAGAATGACACGTAATCGGCCGAGCCGATTAATCGCTGAGACGATCCAAGTGGTTGATTGGTTGATGATGTGATTGTGCCTTGACTATTTAATTGTCACTTTTGCACGTAATTGATTGATATGAACTGTACTAACCTGCAGGCGCGGACTATTGTGAGGTAAGACCCCTTGATATGTGGCTAGGACATTCTGGGGTGTATTTTCTTTCTAATAGGGGCTTAGGAGGGGTGAACATGCTGAGACAATGTCTCACCCCGTTGTGGGAAAAATATTTTAGGGCCGTAGATGGCGGTGCCAGTGGAGAATGGTGGACTATCGGCGCAGATGGTCAAGGAGTGTCAGAGCTTGAAGATGGGGGATCGACGATCGAGTCCAACTAGTAGTCTTAGGACTGTTCTTTCTTGTTGGTGGATCGACCCCTAGTGTGCAGTCTAACTCCCTTTTGATGCACATAGACTCTGACCCATTTTGGTTGTATATAAATCTTGGATAATTTTATGACAAAGTATGTTGGTTTCTATTCAATTGATGTTGTTCCTGCTGTTCTATCCCGCTTTTGAATTGTCTGGAGATTCTTAAAACGTTCCGCATGCGCTTAATAAATTAAATTGGGTCGGGGACACTACCTGGAAATGTCGCGATTGTATGACCATGGCGAGTTGTTCACGTGTCTTGGGGTTTGGGGCGTGACAGATGTCGTATGCACACTTTCCACGTTGAAATAGACTTGACAGTCTGGCAACATCATAGATCCTTAATGATAGGCTTGATGTATATTATGCGCCGCATTCACCACTTAGTTGGAAGTTATCTCATTGACTAATGTTTCTGAACAACAATGCGGATCAAATCACGAGGTTGAAAACGCTCCTGCTCAAAATTCTTCACGCGCTAGTCCCATTGGAATGTACGAGACAATTGCCATACATGCCACCGCCAAACAAATTCTAAATAACCGATAAGGAAATCTATCGTCATCTGGTTTTTCCAATAAACAAGGACACAGGCCACAAATCAGCTTTCTTGCAAGCGCACAATTCAAACAGGATTGATCTTTCAGCATGCTAAGAATATGACTAAAAGGGGAAACTTTCGAACACACGTGCTGGAAATGTTCTACTCTTGAAGATGTTGAGTATTTCATGTCAAGAAATTAATTTCAAAAAAATTTCACGCATAACATACCAATAAAATCAAATAGTTACCCTTCTTGGAAATTAAAGTAAATTGTTTATCTACCCGCTGCCACCTTTCTCAATCCGTAAAACAGCAGAAGCAAGAAAAACATAATTCACTCTCTTTGCATTCCTGAAAACAATCATCAAAATCACCCACCGATTATCAGCGACCGAGAAGCCAGAAAAGAATAAATACTTGGAGCACGCGACCGTCGAAGTCAAGAAAATTGAAGTTTACAGAAGGTAGTCTAGCTCTTTCATGCTCTTGTCACCGTGAGTCAGGAATTTGTCGATGAGATCCATCATGACATTTGGAATATTTGAGTTTTGTCCTCTCTTGGTCTGCTCATCCATCATGAAATATGGAATATTTGAGTTTTCTCCTCTATTGGTCCGCTCATACATTCCATCCATGATACCCTAGACAAATGGTAAAAATGGAGACGCGAAATGTCAACTGTCAAAAAGAAGAAATAACTATTAAGGTCACAAGTACTTTGTAAGATCCTCTGTAATATGGTTAACCCCAAGCTAACTCTCCAACCATGAAAAGGAATTAAACTAAAATAAAAAAATAAAAACCATGTTCATCTTCCCTTTATAACCTATACAATAACCCTCCATCCCAAAAAAAAAAAAAAAAAAAAAAAATCATTTCGCGACGGCAAAACGCACAGTAAGATATCACATGAAATAATTTTACGTGTCGCCTGGCGGACAAAACCTAGTGCTACTCGTCTCATGGTACGAGTATATGAGAAACAATCTGCATTTTCCTACAAAAGAAGGAATCAAGGTGGACTGCATAATCATGCATATATACATAGACCGACACAAGACGATCAAGAAGCTCATGTTCATATGCTTAAAAGTGGGCTTGCTCGCTCATCGTTCAAGAAGCGAAAAGGAAGACCACTTCTTTCGCCAGGCGAACAATGTAAAAATCTTAAAACGTGCGGACGACTGATGATCCAGCGTACACAGTTCTGGGATTTCATTAAATTAAATATTCAAACGTCATTCAAAAATTACAAAATTTTACTATGTTATAGCCAAGAGTCTACAGTACATTTCTCATGAAGACCTCAGCTACAGATTCGTCCTACAATATTTGTTATAAAAATCACAAGCTTCTGTTTACAATCGCAAGTTATCCAGAATCAACCATCAGCTAACGTTCTTCAATTGAGCTACTTATTCTCCATCATTTGTTCTGAATTTTGAATATGTTCTAGTTTAACATGTTTTCTCCAACTTTCATTCAGAAACCGAAGTAAGAATCCCAAGACAAAGTCACCTTATGACCCATACATTCTACTGACATTCCACAGAGATGGTCCAGAATCCATGTGCTTAAGAAAATATGAATTTCACTAAGTTACACCTGTTAGATTTGTCTCAATTTTTAGTATGTTGTTCATCAGAATGTTCCTTACATTTCATATGAAGAAATCGAAGAGAAATATCCATCAGAAGGTCATGTTTAGCAACCCACAAACATCAAAGGTCGACATGCAAGCCGATTTTTACCCGGTTCCTTAGAAAATCGATTTCACCCATCAAATCTTGTTCGTTTTGCTTCAAATTTGGATATGTTGTAATTCAAGACATTCTCTATAACTTTAGTTTAGAACTCGAAGTAAGATTCAATCCCTAAAATCATCTACCAGCTCACACAAGTTTCGGGTGCATGTGAGTTCACTCGAGCAGAATACACACACAGCAAAAATGGCCTCAAAACCTCATTTGCTATCCATCAAACCCACAAATTCGACCATCAAACAACATCACAGCAAGACCACAGCATGCATGAGCAACTAAGAGATCAATCTTGCCTTAGCATTGAGCTAAATTGTGCGAAGAAAACGGCGACACCCACGGCACAGCTCTCGGCTCCTCCTTCTTCTTCCTTTTCTTCTTTTCCTTTCGCCTCTCTCTCTCTTTCTCTCACTCTCAGGCCGTCGAACCCCTCACAAAACCGGCCACTTCCTCTTTTATATCTCTAAGCCTTCATCATCAAGCCTAATGATTAATTTGCATGCAGCTTAACACTTGGCAAGACTTGGACAACACCTTGGACAGCTCAGCCACTCCTTGGCGTGCGTGGGAAGCTTCGGCCGGCTCTCCATGGGCTTGGCCGAAGTCCTTATGGGCTTGGCTTGGCCCAAGTTCATCCCCCTTAATCCAATTTCGTTCGGCCCAATTCAGTCCCCCTAGGGTCCATGCCGTTCGGCCCAAATTCTTGAGCCCATCCTAAACTAATTCTAATCCAAATTAAATTTCCTAATCATAACTTATAAATAGTTAACTATAAATACTAACTTAGCCACATAACATGGCTACAATGTAAATCAAGGTTTGTTCAATTGTAGCTCATTAGTCCTCATGGTCTCATGGTTTATCAATTTATTCTCTAGTACACATCATGGTCATAAGTGAGCATACAAATCTATTGTTCATCGAATGCTCGGCCTTTGGCTCGACTGTAACTTATTAAACCACTGACTAAAGTCTATCAGTGTCTCTATCAATTGGACACAGTCATCACATCCTCGAGGGTTGTCGAAATTCTTGGGGTGCCACAACGAGTATATGAGAAACAATCTGCATTTTCCTACAAAAGAAGGAATCAAGGTGGACTGCATAATCATGCATATAAAATAGACCGACACAAGACGATCAAGAAGCTCATGTTCATCTGCTTAAAAGTGGGCTTGCTCGCTCATCGTTCAAGAAGCGAAAAGGAAGACCACTTCTTTCGCCAGGCGAACAATGTAAAAATCTTAAAACGTGCGGACGACTGATGATCCAGCGTAAAGAGAGACGCTACAGAGATGAAAGCGGTCACCTCGTTCTTCAATGTGTCGATGTAGTTTTGGAGCCTCTGGTGAGCCATTTTCCTCCTCCTTTCTTTCCTCACGCAACACAGAGCGATTCAGAAGGAGATGGAGCAAGCAAAGAAAGTTAGGAAGTTAAAAAGAGTTGGGGCGAGATTTATATAGGGAAGCTGGACATAACTAGGCTTCCAGTTTTGGCCCCAGAGCGAAGGAGCAAGGCGAGTCAAATGTGCTCCGAAAACCGTGTTGTAAATCGTTTTCATATCGAAGAACCAATTTAATATTAAATTCATTGACTACTTTAATATTCAAAGGATTTTATTAACGAATGTCTCAAGAACACTGAGTTAAATAATCAATTAAAAAAATTATCTTTTTTTAGTACTCAAACTATGAAAATTATATTAATTTGAATTGAGTATGCTTAAGCTGATCAATTGTTTATGTGCTGATTAATTATAAGTTTAACATTCAGACAGGATTCTACAGAATCCACGAGAAATTCAATCCAGTCTTTATTCGCTTTTTGTCTTAAGAAAAGGAAAAGAGCACAAAGCCAAGCTGAGTGGGCCCCATCACGTTTCTAGAGCGTGTGGGGCCGGTTTGCGCCGCGCCAAATTACTGTTGGCTGGAAAACAGTAGCGCCGCCTTCACTTATTTGAGAATTTAGTCTAAGATATAAAATATATTTCTTGACTTTCTCTTTAAGATTTAAATTATCATTCAACATGAAAAAAAAAAAAAAAAAAACTTCTGTAAATCTATGTATTGACATTAATATCGTGAGAATTTTGGTTGCTAAAGATTGAATAAAATCGAAGTGCATCTATAAAAAATTTAAATTAAACAAAAGTACAAAATATAAAACATAAAATAACAATCTATCCAAACAAGTCAAATCATTTGTTTAGAAAAACTTTTCAAGCAAGTTTTTATCACGAGATTCATTATCGCTTGTTGATGAAAACTACATTGAAAACGCAATTGATAAAAAGCAAAGACGATTTTCCAATAAAGAATTAAGAAACCATTCCCCTTTTACAAATGGATCAAGAAATCAGGTTCAATTATCCTAGATGGTTCAAGCATTCCCAAAGTTCGCTTCGGTTTTGTGAGCTTTGATGATTTAACTGTTTTGTTAGATTGGTTATCGTTAGCGAGTGTTGACTTGGGGGTTCAGCAAGCATTATCTTAATATGTTAAATCAAAACTCTTTAAGCAGTTGATTAATCTGTCTTTCTTTTTTTTTTTTTTCAAAAAAAAGGGTATTGACGGTTGGCTAGTAGACATGTAATCCAATTTGCAGCTGAGTTAATGATGTGGTCAATTGTCCAAAGAGAAAGCCAGAATTTACATTGGTAATCGAATTAGAACAAACCTTTGAATACTGCAAAACAAATTCAACTTTTGACAGTGAAAAGAATTTAAGATTGGCCCACTGTTTGCATTAAGTTCTAAGTTCCATGGTGGTTTCAAGAGTCTATACGTAATCACAAGTTCCGAGCTCTTAAAACTTGGAACAAGCATGCTTGTTAGGTAAAATATGATTGGGTTTAGGTTTGTACTTGTCCTTGTCAAGCGAGTTAAGTAAACTTGCTGTTGGATTATATCGGAATCAAAGAGTGGATTAGGTTGGGTGAAGGTTGGGAGGGAAAATTATGAAGTCCCTATATCAAGTTAAATAAACATGATTATATCGAAGTGCTCAAACGCATTTCCACGCTAGGGCCACATGGAGACCCAGCACGAGATCGCGTTGTCTTTCAGCAGGCAAAAGATGCACATTTTAGGACATCCGCCCAACCCCCATCTACACAAGAACCAAGATGTCGACCGAATTTGGCAGGACGCATCTGCGTCTTGAGCGAAAGTAAACTAGTTTAATAGCCCTCTATAAAAGCTTTCATTCCTCTTGTTTTTTTCTCTCTCCTTTTATCTTTATTACCTTCAACCATCTCTTTTGACAAGGACCTCTATTGGATAGACTTAACATGTTTGGAGGGGATAAGCTAGTTAGGAATTTTTCCGAGAAATTAATCGTGGGATTGAGAATGTGCAATTCGCTTGACAAAAATACGTAGCTTTAATTAGGTTTCCAAAAGTGCAAACCCACCTTTTTTAATTGTAGCGAGTGAATTTTCATGACATGACCAATGGAAGGCCAGAGGAGGTCAACTGGTTTAATATTCCCCTTCTTTTTTTTCTCTCTCCTCTTATCTTTATTACCTTAAACCATCTTTTTTGATAAGGACCTCTACTGGATAGACTTAACATGTTTGGAGGGGATAAGCTAGTTAGGAATTTTTCCGAGAAATTCATCATGGGATTAAGAAGGTGCAATTTGCTTGACATAAATATGCAGCTTTAATTAGGTTTCCAAAAGTGAAAACCCACCTTTTTTAATTGTAGCAAGTGAATTTTCATGACATGACCAATTGAAGGCGAGAGGAGGTCAACTAGTTTAATATTCCTCTTCTTTTTTTTCTCTCTCATCTTTATTACCTTAAACCATCTCTTTTGACTTGCTTGACAAAAATACCCAGCTTTAATTAGGTTTCCAAAAGTGAAAACCCACCTTTTTTAATTGTAGCAAGTGAATTTACAAACATGACCAATGGAAGGCCAGAGGAGGTCAACTGGTTTAATATTCCTCTTCTTTTTTTCTCTCTCCTCTTATCTTTATTACCTTAAACCATCTCTTTTGATGAGGACCTCTACTGGATAAACTTAACATGTTTGGAGGGGATAAGCTAGTTAGGAATTTTTCCGAGAAATTCATCGTGGGATTGAGAAGGTGCAATTTGCTTGACAAAAATATGCAGCTTTAATTAGGTTTTCAAAAGTGAAAACCCACCTTTTTAATTGTAGCAAGTGAATTTTCATGACATGACCAATGGAAGGCGAGAGGAGGTCAACTAGTTTAATATTCCTCTTCTTTTTTTTCTCTCTCATCTTTATTACCTTAAACCATCTCTTTTGACTTGCTTGACAAAAATACCCAGCTTTAATTAGGTTTCCAAAAGTGAAAACCCACATTTTTTAATTGTAGCAAGTGAATTTTCATTACATGACCAATGGAAGGCCGAGGAGGTCAACTGGTTTAATATTCCTCTTCTTTTTTTTCTCTCTCCTCTTATCTTTATTACCTTAAACCATCTCTTTTGATGAGGACCTCTACTGGATAAACTTAACATGTTTGGGGGATAAGCTAGTTAGGAATTTTTCCGAGAAATTCATCATGGGATTGAGAAGGTGCAATTTGCTTGACAAAAATACACAGCTTTAGTTAGGTTTCCAAAAGTGAAAACCCACCTTTTTTAATTGTAGCAAGTGAATTTTCATGACATGACCAATGGAAGGCGAGAGAAGGTCAACTAGTTTAATATTCCTCTTCTTTTTTTCTCTCTCCTCTTATCTTTATTACCTTAAACCATCTCTTTTGACTTGCTTGACAAAAATACCCAGCTTTAATTAGGTTTCCAAAAGTGAAAACCCACCTTTTTTTATTGTAGCAAGTGAATTTTCATGACATGACCAATGGAAGGCCAGAGGAGGTCGACTGGTTTAATATTCCTCTTATTTTTTTTTATCTCTCCTCTTATCTTTATTACCTTAAACCATCTCTTTTGATAGGGAGCTCTAGTGAATAGACTTAATATATTTGGAGGGGATAAGCTAATTAGGAATTTTTCTGAGAAAAATAAAAAAAAAGCCAAAGAATAATCTTAAAATAGGTGTGGAATTAAGTCATCACCTAAGTTATGGGGCATCCCATATTGGTAAGTACATCATTTTTTTAAGTGAATCGTCATTAGAAAAGTATTGTAATGGGACTATATAACGCAAATGAAGGAGTTGCTCTCTTATCATAGCAAATAAATAGGGGACACTACAAATGGAAACTAGTGGTTGACTGAAAAAACCATTCCTAAAGCTGAAAAAGACTAAATGGTTAAGCAACAAAACGGTCCCTAAAGCCGAAAAAGACATCCCCAAATAGGTTTGTGAAGCCCATCGCCGAGGCTATTGCCGGAGCCATCCCTAAAAGAAAATTTAGGGACAGCTTGTTGCCATCTCCAAAACTTGCTTGAGATTGTTGCCTTCTTGTATTTGAATTTAAGTAGAAACAATCAAAGAACTTGCTATTCATCACTATTGAAAATGGGCTTAGGGCTTTTAGGCTCTGACCAAACAAACTCGGGCCTTGCTTGATAAATTGACAGCTACTCACTAATCAGAAATTTACTTGGCAATAAAGGAAAATTGCCAGGTGAATTTATATATGTCCGATTTCTAACGGACATGAAATCATAGACAATTTCTAGAATCCATTAAGAATGCTCCAATTGACCAAATTAAGTGACTCCTTCCTGCTCAAAATATTCAAGAAATTTTGTCCACATTCAATCTTAATCAAATCAGCTCCAAAATGTTTGTCTTATATTTTCGAGTGAGTAAACGTGATCTTGGACACTTTATAGAAATGGTGAACGTTTTTAAGTGCTTTTCCTAGCTTGTATTATTTTAATTTTACTATACTAATCAATGAGTATTGAGCCTGTCTTTTCCAATTTTTCCCCAGATCTAGCTCAAGCTGCCCATGTCAAGAAAAATGAAGTTCTTACGATTCTGAGACATAAGAAGACGGGGCCTTGGTTAGAAGCTTTGTTTTGCAGTTTTGATCAAAACTTATTCCGGCCCAAATTAGGTTTGCAAGTAAAAATTGCAAGAGGACGAAGTAAACCAGATTTGCTAGTACGAGTAAACATAGCCCAACCCTTTCAAACATCAGAAAGATGTATCATGGTGGTGAGATATGATATAGCATAAGCAAACATCAGATCAAGGCTTTACGCAGCAATTAATGACTCCATAACGATGCGACATTTCCAAATATGATTTTAGCAAAGGATCTAGTGGATCAATGGAGGGCTCACCTCCCCGCATCCCGGGAGTTGGCTATTTCATTACTTAAATTCGAGATCAATGAATTTTTTTCCATTCTTCGACACTAAATTGGTCGCTGCATTATTTGCAAAGAGAAAATGCGGGCTTCCTCTTTCCTATTTTTCAGATTTTTTAGAGATATTATGACAACACAAGATCAAAAATAAAAAGGAATGAACAAACAATTCACACTTCTGTTGTTAGGTTGATCCACAAATGCGGGGCCTAGAGCTAATCTTTTCCCTTTCCTTGGCAAATCAAGTTCAAGCCTAGCGAGAGAACGATGCATGAGGGTGGGTATGAACCCATAAAAATGAACTCAAAATCACAATGATAAATCCGAAGCACTAATAAGTCACTGATTCATTATCTTCCTTCATCTACGAGGATTTCATTTGCCCACCATTTCCTCTCAGAATCAACTTCAGACAACAAGGGCCAGAGGGAATCGGAGTGTTCCACTGGATATCATGTCAGGGGGCAGAACCGTCCACTCTCCAAAAATCCAATGATAAATCAGCCATATTCAAGACTTTGGGACAGTCACATTTAGGATTTTAACATCTTGATACGGTTTGTCGCCCCTGTCCACTTTCACCTTCTCTATCCCCCGCAACAACATGGTAAGGGTTTCAAGTTTTTCTCAACTGTCGAAACTTATCCAAAGATCCTATTCAAACAAATAAAGAAATCGACAAATCCACGAGCTAGGCTAATGTTCTCGTCATCGAGAAGTTCGACAGTAGGACGCTACCAGTTCCTCCGAAACTAACAGCCCAAAGCTCAAGCAATGACTGCATGATCACATCCCATCAAGGAAACTATTATGTTGCACCAAATTCAGTGATCCAATAATAGATGCATTGCGACGTCAACAACTATCATGCATGCCTTGGCAACAGGAAACTAAGATCTTATTACCTCGTACAACATCCATTCCCTTGGCAACTCTACCAAAAACAGTGTGCTTGTTATCTAACCATGGTGTGGCCACCGTGTGGTGATTAAAAAGCGAGGACCATTGGTGTTGGGGCCTGCATTTGCCATTGACAATGTGAAAGGCCTGTCATGCCTCAAACGCAGCAAAGAATGTGCAATTCAAGGTCGATTTCTTCCGGCAAAACCATCTTATACCAAAAAAAAAAAAAAAAAAAAAGAAAGGAATTAGAACAGTACCCAAGAGGAAAAAACAGATGCAAGTACATAAGAAAAAGCAATTAAGAGACTCGACAAATTGGTACCCAATAAAAGAAAAATACTACTATTATGGGAGCGCGTTGATAGCCAAATTAAAGTACCTCATGAGCTAATTTTGCTAAAACAAATGAAATGGGAGTATTGGCAGCAAACTAGAGTACCTAAATATATTGAATCAAAAATTGCAAATTCAGAGACTCGAGACACATGCTAGTCGGTCAAACGAGAACTTCAAAAGATGCGGTCGAGGAGAATGTAATTTCCAAGGAAAGATGAACATTCCTATCCTCAATCTTTATAATCTTTGAGTAGACTTTCTCAGCCTTCGATGCTATGAAAAAGTCAAAAGAGCTTACCATTCCTTAGCGGTTTACGATATTTTTATGATGAACGGCTAGACACTTCATCCCCAAACCGAGACTATTACTTCCACAACCTGCTTTATATTTGCATTAGCAATCTCGGACCGAGAAAACATAATTTCAGGGGAGGCACAAAAGTAAGAGTACATCCTTGTTTTGCTTCAAAGATACATCTCATATTATATTGATGATAAGTAAAATCACCTTTTGTGGAATTCGTCCTCAAACTCCCTTCCCCAAATTGATTGTCCTCCAGTGCCATCTCCCAAAGGGTCACCTGTCGTATCATGAAGCCTTTGATAACCCGATGAAAGATAAGATTATCATAGTAGCCGTTTCTGCAGTGAGTGGTAAAGTTCTCCACAGTTTTTGGACACTCCTCTGGGTACAGCCGCATATGAATGTCGCCCATTGTTGTATGAAGAATCTAGCAAACAAGCACACAAGTGAATGTCAAAAACTAACCATGCAAAGCACTTATAGAATGGATACAAGTGGAGGTTGCTGAAGAGGCTTATGAACAATAGCAAAAGTATTTTGCATCATGATCCAGGAAAAATGACAAAATTCAAAAGAACTTAAAACAGGAAGTTAAGTGGAACGAAGATACTTGTATCTTGCTCTCTGGGAGAAATGGAAAATGAAGAGTTAGAACAACTTTTTATGGTGCCACATGTGTTTGCGACAAAACTTTGAAAACCATTATTTAATTAATACATGGTGTGATGAACTATTTCAAATTTCCGAATAGATTTTACAGCTCACTGTTGCAACAAAACTTTGAAAAACCTTATTTAATTTATACATGGTGTGATGAACTATTTCAAAATTCAGAATAGATTTTACAGCTCACTTTGTTGTCTCACTTCGACAGGGCCACAAATCAAATTTCAAGATCATTTCACCACTTTAGACCCCCAGTTTAATGTGCTCCGGACTAACATTTTTACAGACTCACTCTCACGAAGGACGAGTCATTTATCTCTGTTTTATTGACATTGCAGGCTTCTCTTCCATGCAATCAACTGTTCTTTGTACTTCACCACTTTCCCCAAAAATTCTAGTAAGAAATAAGGTCGAACACTCCACCCTTACACCCCCCCGCCACCCCCGCTTTTTCTCCTTTTCATTTCTTTCCCTTCATGACATTCTCCCATTTCCAACATCATATTCATTTCCACGTAGCCACATGAGAAGAATTCCCCAAAGCATTCTGTGGTTCACAGTCGATCCATTCCCAAAAGCAGCACCCTCAATTGGGGAGCAAATTCCTCTACGTACAATTTGGAGATACAAATGCTTTCACTCTTTTGCTTCTCCACATGCTTCCCTCTGAGTTGACAAATAAAAAGTAGGAAGAGAACTGGAGGAAAAAGGAGAGAAAAAATCTGCTATTTAGAATTACCCACAATAATGTCCTGTATCTAGTTGATCTTTACAGGAACAATCTACCCTACAATGTCAAGCACAATGTAAGGGGGAAGAAACTCACCACATTGCGGGAAGTGAAGTAGTAACCGATTTTCCTATATCAGATACAGCCAGAAGCTCATCGGGGGGAGGCTTCTCATTGAACACGTCCCTCCCCTTTGTTGCATCTTCAGGTTCCTCAAGTTCTATCCGACTATAATCCAATGAAAAGGGAACTAACAACTTATCCAAACAAAAACTAGTCTAGAAGCAAACTTCTCACAAATAAAGTAACATGCTGTGCCATAGGGTTATAGCAAAGTATATCGATGATGCTAAAATGAGTTCGAAAACACTGTTAGGCAATGCCGCAGAACTTGATCATCTAAGACATATCGGGACATTAGATAATAAAGACATGCTAAAGGTTGGGAATCAAGCTCCAAATGCATTTGCCCAAAAAATGACTAACTACTGCAATAGAATGATACCTGAATAAATAGATTCTATGTTTCTTGAATGCACACCATAAAAGTGTAGGATCCATTAGTGGCTCCTTGTTCTCATTTGCATTTGCGGCAGCAGCAGGGATTTTTCTCACTTTTTTGCTGCTTCTGTCCCCTTGATACAGGGCAATTCTCAAGAATCTGTCATTGTTCTCAACTTTTCCAAGTATTATGGCAACTTTATTGGTGTGTAAATTAACCACCTACAATTAAGAACAAAGGAAGGAAAAATAAATAGACCGGTCAAAACAACCATGGCCACAGATAGAGTTACTTTCCGATAAAGAAAAATGAAGAAGACAAGTTAGTAGCTTCTCACTTTCATACCAAGTAGTGTTACAACAAATGAAAGTTTGAACTTTCATCAAAGACTGCATTTGGTTGTGGTACGTTTTCTGTTTTCTCAATTTCTTTCTCAACAGCCATCCTTCTCCCAAAATCAATAGCTTCCAGCTGATATAGAGCAACATTACTTCTCTGGAGATCCTGGGCAACCTGATTGACAAATGAAAACAATATCACATCTCAAATGAAAAGTAGACTGCATTGCAAGTGCATTCATCAATATTGGAAATTATGATCCGTTTTCTCTATAACTATCTAGTAACTACTGACTTAATCATGAACGCAAGAACTTTGGCAGCAGCATCCACGTTGAAGATTGTCTAGAATTGTTGAGAATGGAGTTTGCTAGCTGAACCTAGAAGATTCACGTGGGATTGCATGCAAGCAGAAGCCAAGTTGAAGGAGAAATCCTAGAACAACGTGAGCAATGCCGGAGAGGAGAGAAAGATGAACATTGCTGGAGAGCTACCGCCTCTTCCCTCCTATTAAAGGAGAGCGAGAGACAAGAAGCATTCTAAGCATTCTACAGTCCAATGAAGGGAGATCAAAGAGAGGCTGTTAGGATGGAGGTGTTGAATCAGTACGTTGCGGAATATCTCAAGTTTCTCGGCATCAATCCCGAGTAGTTTTTGGAGAGGGCACATCGCCAGCCCTTTGACGCTGTTCCCTTGACCACCGCCTGGGTGGCCCATCTACACAACCAAATCTTCAAGGCAAAGCGCGAGGAGGCAGGTCGGCTTAAGCTCCTCTGAGCAAGATCCCTCAACATATGAAGTCGTAGAAAATCAAGCATTCCCGTCGTCAGCGGTGGCATCGGTAGTTGAGATGTTTGTCCACTCCACCTTACCTTAAATAAATCTCTTCGTCTTGTACCCTTTGCATCCATAGGAGGACTCCAAATTTGAGGATATAGATGCATGTCTGTCTATAGGTTTGGATTGAGATTCATCTTCTAGAGAGATTACTTATTCGCATTCCAGTGCCCCTTTTGTAGCTCCTCGAAGCCAATATTGCACGGAGTGTATCATATACACATGGCATCATAGATCCTGATAAGTTTACAAACTGATGGATCAAGGGCTGCAATACAAAGTCTTACCGTATCGCGCATATATTTTACATACAATTAAAGAATAAGTTCACAAATTCCATCTCCAAATGTCTAGAGCGATTTGTGTTATGAAAATGATATCGGTGATGATTTAAATACAAAGTAAAGTATGAATCCAGGAATGGATGCATTTGAAATGAGAGGAATAAACCCAGCAGCCAAATAAAGATGGCTGCATAAGATAAAAAGGCGGGAGGCAATAAGCTTATTCACCTTATGTGCCCGAATAGCATTACCGGTTTCAACTCGAATCACCACGTACTTGGTGCCACCAAGGTAGAGTCCGATGGTAGTGAGTGTACCGGGTTCATCAAATTCACGCATGATGGTAATTCTCTCTTCAGTCGTAAGGTGCAGAACAGGAAAATCCTGGCCTGGAATCATAATTCTGAATACCGTCCAATTTGAATTTACCCATTATTATCAAATCGCTTACATGCATCCAACAAATAACAGAGGTTCTATCAATTGAAAGAAGAACAATCATGGTTTCGCAAGTGATCAAATGTTGCATTTCCCCTGTTTGATCAAATCGCTCGCAGGAATGGGCACTGTAAGTCACACCATGTTCATGATAAAACAAAACCAGAACTGGGAACCGAGATTAACAATATAAAGGGGTCAAAATATGATACAACGTACAGCAAGCCAACCATCCGCGCATGCACTTGCAAAGCAATATGCACGGATTATGGAGTTGATAGAATACAAAGACCATATGGTAAGCAATAGTTTGGAAGGACACAAACGCCTTATCTCAAGAGCATTCCCATCAACCAGGTGCAAGAAAAGGTACTTCGGTAAAATAAAATTCTCTATCGGCTTCCCCTACTTGCTTAAATGATGTTCTCAATGAGCTGATGATACCAAGCTAACCCATAAGCCTTATCCCAGATAAGTATATGAGGAAAGAAGAAAAACACCTAAAACCCAGTTACCAAATACTCTCGTGTTTATTATCCCTTCAGCGGGACAGCATTTGCATAAACAACATAAAATACTTCCCCACATGTAGCACCCCTGAACCAACTGAGGTCGCCACAGTTACCTATCTCCATGAAGTTAAGCCATAAATTCTTGGGCTTTTTCTTTTTAAATGGTCCCAGTGCAGCTTAATGAATTTGCACATTCCAAAGCTTCCCAAATGCAGATATTAGCATGCGGAATGCCATATAAGTTTTTCACGATGTTCTAAAACTAATGATACCTTTTCTGCACATGGAGGATTCTCGCAAAAAGATCCCGCATCATCAAGGATGCCTCTCGGATCACGACACTACAATTATTTGTTACACATCCTAACGTTGTTTTCAATTCCTCTTTCTTTCTTTGGGAGAAATTAGAGGTTTAAAACGTGGATAGATAATATAGTTAGGGGAATTAGAACAAAGTGCAGTTCGGATCAAGATTGTACCGGGACGAGATGGTTATGCTTGGGATATAACTTAGAGAAATATTGCATTGGACAATGTGCTGGTTGGGAACTTATCAAGACAGGCTACAAGGAGCACCATGATGAAGGCCGTCACCGGAAGGCCTTCCCCACTCCATGCCGGTTGCATCCACGAAAGCCAGATTTTATCTTTGATCCGTGCATTATGAGAAGAGTACTTTCTCTAGGATAAAGTACGCGGAGATCTCGTTAGTCGTAATTAGTGGGTCAACCACAAACGCATAAAGACATGGAGCACCTCAACCTTTGTGTTGAAGATTTCCATGCTCTTTAAGAAGCCGAAAAGACTTCCATCTTCTTCACCACATTCTCCATGAACAATCCCAGGGCACAATCAGGCTCGCGACAGGGAACGTATCGGTTTTGAAGTGATAAAAGGACATCCACATAGAACTCCAAACCACAAAGAATCACTTTCGGTTCGGTGTGCAGCAACAACAACACGGTAAAGAAGGAAAACAAGTCAAGATGCTGAAGAGCAAGGACTGCAGGGTGCACAACATTATGAGAGAAGGATTCTATTTCTCCTCGCGTGGAATACTAAGTGCCCATCAACAATCAATTGCAGATGATCAGATATTGAAAGAAAGCTAAGACGAATGATAGAAAAAGAGGTGGAGCAAAGCATTTTCATAAGCAGACAGAGACTCATCCAATCAATCGCCGGTCACCATAAACCCCTTTGACGTTCACCCATAGGATTTTGAATCAGCATTTACAGTCGAAGTATTCCGATTAGACATCAAATAGCTTCCAGGAGAGGAACACCAGCTTCCTTGGCAAAGGTTTAATAAAAGAAATAAAGAAACGGTAGGTGTCTAAGTCCATTTACAAACCAAACAACCTTTCTTGCACTTGAGATTTTCATGTCGTTCAATGAAAAACTGCATCAACTCCGACCATCCCGATCGATATATATGCTTGCATCAAGAGAATGCAAAGATTCCGCATGGGAAGGAATGATGCGATCGGAGGTGCCTAATAGCCCCGCTTGATTAAGTCATCACCCACCCTTTCAACAATCACATTGCACAAATAAGAAGTGACAGGGTTGTCGTAGATGCCAATGACCAAGGCCGCACCCGTCTTCTTGATGGTCACACCTTGAGGCCACTGAAATCAAATAAGAACAACTAGATGACGGGAGTGAAGCTATCGATTACTAGAAGTATGCATCCTACAAGCAACTGCAAAGTGCATAATTAAATCAAATAAGAACAACTAGATGACGGGAATGAAGCTATCGATTACTAGAAGTATGCATCCTACAAGCAACTGCAAAGTGCAGAATTATTTACGCCTCGTGCTGCAAGCTATTAGAGACAAAATAGGTGAGGAAACTAGCTTTTCAGAGCAAGCAAAGAAAAGTCGAAGCCGGCACTGATTATCATACTTTTAAAAGGTAAAACCTATAATCACGAGCATAGCCACTTATGTCCAATGCCATTGCTGCCTAACCTATCAAAAGAATGCACCCAAAGGAGCAACCGCAGTGTCATTTAGACAATTTCCCTTTTCTTTTGCTTGACTAGTCATAGAGCTGTTGCATATTCAAGCCGAAACGATCATTGCTAGGATGGTTTAAGAATTTCCTCGCAGAAGTTGGTTATTGAACAAAGAGTGTGTCGAGAATATTGACAAGATTCTCAAGAAGAACTAGGAGATGGGGTGAGGCTATAGGAGTATTGTATGCGGCATTGGTTAGAGCACCGAAAAGGAAACTTAAAAGGGATGTGCAGGGGGAGAGGAAGAGCTAGCTTCAGCACAGTGGCACATGCAGCAAAAAGATTACTACTAAGACAGCAATACGGCCAATGAAACAAAAGCCCTTAGGGCTCATCCTCAAAGAATGGGGTATGACTCTATTATTCCTGTCTGAGGCAGAGTATCTTATGTTGTCGAAGACTCCGAATGGAGATGACCATGTGAGGTGGCGTGCCGAAGCGGCATGTGGAGTTATCCATCATCCTAATGATGCGCTGCCAGGCCAACTTGAATTGACCGCCTCACCATTAAGGTGGTCTTTTGGTATGAGATATCCATGTTTGTTTCGCACTGTGTACACTAAAAACCAGATCTCATTAAATGGGACATTTCTCCTATAAGAGGTATGTTCCAGTATCGAGCGAGTAGTTGCTGCTATCCGTTGGATAGGTGTTGCAGTGGATATTGCGTCCAGCAAAAATGACAATAAGACGTGAGGGAACAGGCTGATTCACCTTATATGCCCGCATAACATCACCAGGTTCGACTCCAATCACCACAAACTTGGTGCCGCCAAGATAGAGTCCGATGGTAGTGAGCATCCCGGGTTCATCGATTCGCGCATGATGGCGATTCTCTCTTCGATCGTAAGCTACGAACGAGAGAAATCCGGGGCCATGATTCTGAATACCGTCCAATTTGTATTTACTCCTTATTAATCAAATCGCTTACATGCATCCGACCAATAAGACAGAAGTTTTATCAAATGGAAGAAGAGCAATCATGATTTCGCAAGTGATCAAACGTTGCATTTCCCTGTTTGATCAAAACCAGAAGCGGGAACCGAGATCGCACGGGCGGCACAACAATTGAAATTGAAAAGAGGAAGATGGAAGAAGACGATGATGAGGAAATGACTGAACCTTGGGGAAATTGGTGGTGCGGGGCCCAAACATTCCCGTCTTGGCCGATGATAGCAGCAGCGTGATACGAGGTGGTGGCCCTGGTGGGGTCTTCATCCAACGTGCACATCTTCTTGAACATCAAGTAATCTTCATAGTAAACTTCACACTCCATCTGAAGATGAAGAAGGAGAACGAAGGAGAAGGAATGAAAGATGCGTTAATAGTTTTGAATATTATGCTCAGTCTTTATTTTTATGGAAATTCCCACTCGAAATTATCTCTCCATATCTCTTCTCATTATTCATAATCCACATTTGATCGACCGATAAAAGGGAAACAAAGGATTTCCTTCCATCTAAAAAAAAGATTTCACAAACATATCAATATTGACTTAAATTAGACATTACTCTTCAAATGTATCGTGCTGTCCCTAATCTCTCGTAATATGCGGAAACGGTCAATTGGTGTTTGAAGTTTATTGACTCGCATTGAATTCTGTAACCTATACTAGGCACGCATTTAATTTGCATATTCATATGCAAAATATAATTTGCTACTCGGTATGCCATAGAAAGTCTATCTATTCCTTTCCGGTTATAAAATCATAACCATTTTTAAGCTTAGGTAATCTATTGAAAATTTATGATATCAAATTAAGTGTTCGTACGAAAATTATCTCATTAAAGTGAGCATCATTTATATGTGTATTGATATATAGTATTAGGTACATTCACACTCACCGACCAAAACAAAACAAAAAAAGTACATTCACACTCGGTTGCGATAATAATATAATTTTTAGGACATTTTTTTAATCTATTGCTCCACATGAAATTTTAGCTTTTTCAATATGAAGTAAAGTATTGAATTAGGATTCGAAATCCCCCCCAATCTCATCCATTAGATGATAGTGACCTTGTACTTCGTTGGCCAGTTGGCAATGATTCACATGCGAATCTCTTGTAAACATTCACGGGCCAACTCCTGGACAACTTGTCCTGGAGAATTGAGATACAAAGATAATAAAGATTTTTTTTTCTTTTTTTATATATAAACCTAGCAGCGGCTAATATAATAGTATGCTACTGATGGGACAAAAAGAGAAGGAGGCGACAAGAAAATTAATTGCCATGTACTTGGCGCTTCCAAGAAGCCAGACGCAGCGAGTAATCACCCAGGGATTATCGTCCCTTGATTGTACAATTTGTTAAAATGTTCCATCTAGTACCCTAGATGATACGACGGTATTTTATATATAACGTTACGCGTGAATTATCTAGATAAGATATTTAATTCGGATCGGGATATAACAACTCACGTCGTCAAGCAACATGGATGATAATTTTTGTAGCACCCTAAAATCCCCTTAAGGTTGCTACAATCATCCTTAAACTTTCCATTCAACTTTGAGCTGCAAATCCTTAGGCTCTTTTAAAAAAAAAAACAAACGGTCCCAGCGCACTCGACTTGCGGAAGCGAATTCATCTCCTTTCAATTCTCCCTTCATGCAATCAAGAAGGGCAATGCACACACTAAATATCATAGGATAGTGAAACCGGACCTCTTTTATTTACATATATATATATATATATATATATATCTGCAGGATGGATTCTTTCAGGGTAGGTATACATCAACAGAAAGCCAGCATATAAGTAAAGTGGCTAATACTCAAAATAAACTCATCTACCCCTCCGAAACTCTCATACAAAAGGTCATCCATCCCTTGGTCTCGGCTTGTCAAAAAATCTAGTCCTCGGCTCTCCCGGCTCCTCCTCAGGTCCTAGATCCACCCCGGCGCGTCGGATGGAGGAGGTGGCAGCATGCCACGCATAATCCCGTCTCGACACACAAAGATGGATACGAACTCCTAGAATACGGGGCCATCCTCAAGCCCTACCTCGTAGCGGACTATCACTCGCACTCTAAAAAATGTCAGTCCAGGAACGGTCAAGTTGTCTATCTGGGTCACCCCCACCTCAACGTCCGATGGGATACTGTAGAAAGTGCCCGAAGAGACTGGTACGAGCGGCATGGCTAAGCTGAAAGTTAGTCCCCAAAGAGGGGTGAGTATATCAACTCAGCAAAGACAGGATCTCTATCGCTACTCATACAACACACAAGACAGTCAAGCATGTCACACCATATAACAGCAGCAGACAACATCATGGCAGCATATAACATCAATAGGTAAACTCATACATATGCCAACAACTAGGCCATAGATATTCAGCCATTTATGTACTCACCATCCAGTGCTCATGCCTATACCATGCATACATATCATGCATTACTCGGGCATCTACCATGCATTCATGCCTATCAATGCTCGAGGCATATATATATCACCATGTGCACATATACATCATCCAATGTCCATGCATACCAAATTTCACCATATGCACAACTCATTTTCAGCTTTCACAATATTAATTTACTTTTAATGCATTCCCGGCACACACCATCCGGGCTTCCAGCCCCCCACATTCCAGGCATCTCGCACCCCAATTGGCATCACGAGGAATCACGGCACACACCATCCGTGCTTCCGGCATTTACACTCCCTGGCCGGGCATCTCGCACCCCAACTGGCATCACGAGGCATTCACGGCACACACCATCCGTGCTTCCGGCATCCCCTACGCTCCGGGCATCTCAACTCCGAGGCCATCCAGATTTACGCACACAGGGCTACTGGGCATCCGGCATTTTCACTCCCTGGCCGAGCATCCCGAAAACTCCCGGGGCATCATCGGCTCACACCATCCGATGGCCTTCTCACATGCATGGTTCATGGCATACCACATGATGCTCATTACTCATAACAATATGCAATGCCAAATATTTTCATCCATATGGCAGGAAATTTACATGAAACAGTTTCATTTAATCAATTCCCATCTCTTCCTCATAAGTGTATAAAATTCAGCATATACAGTTTTAAGGAAACATTTCAATCAAATACCAAATGACTTTCAAAAATTGTGAAACTCACAAGTATGACAATCAAGGCAAAATGGTACATTTTTCATGAATAAGGTATGATCTAAATGTCAACACATATAAAGATATCATTCAGCCATCTAAACACAATGATTTTCGAACATTACAGCTTGCACAACCGCTGAAAGAACCTAAATTGACCATTCAATTGGCCTCTAAAAATCATGGAATTTTACCACATCAATATTAAGACATAAAAGTACAACTTTCATTAAGAAACCACGTTCAGACAATCCTCCCATAAAAAGATATAAACTCGGCAACCAAATCAGAGTTTCGGACTTTCCAGTATACGCAGTTTTGGAATTACATTAAATTAAATATTCAAACATCACTCAAAGTTTATGAAATTTCACTATGTTATAGCCAAGAGTCTAAAGTACATTTCTCAAGAAGATATTACCCTCATATTCGTCCTACATAATTTGTTATAAAAATCAGAAGCTCCTGTTTACAATCACTGAACCGTACAGGATCAACCATCAACGAAATCTCATCAATTGAGCAACTTAACCTCCTTCCTTCCTTCTAATTTTTGGAAATGTTCTGGTTTAGCATGTTTTCTTCAACTTTCCTTTAGAGGTCGAAGCAAGATTCCCAAGAAAAGGTCACCTTATAATCCATACAACCTACTGACGTTCCACCAAGACGGTCTAGAATCCATGTCCATAAGAAAATACACATTTCACTAGGCTACACCGGTTAGATTTGACTCAATTTTTAGTATGATGTTCATCAGGATGTTCTCTACATTTCATATGAAGAAGTCGAAGAGAAATATCCAACAGAAAGTTATATTCAGCAACCAACAAGCATCAAAGGTTGACATGCAAGCCGATTTTCACCCGATTTCTTAGAAAATCGATTTCACCCCATAAATCTCGATCATTTTGCTTCAAATTTGAGTATGTTGTAATTCAAAACATTCACTACAACTTTCGTTTAGAAACTGAAGTCAGATTCTAACCCTAAGATCATCTACAAGCCCACACAAGTTTCGGGTGCATGCAAGTTTACTCGAGCAGATTACACCCACAGCAAAAACAGTCTCCAAACCTCAATTTCTACCCATCAAACCCACAATTTCGACCAGCAAACAACACCACAGCAAAACCACAGCATGCATGAGCAGCTAAGAGACCAATCTTGCCTTAAGATTGAGCTGAATGTGTGAAGAAAATGGCGGCAAGGACACGGCACAGCTCTCGGCAGCTCGGTTTCTCCTTCTTCTCCCTTTTCTTTTTGCGTTCTCTCTCTCTCTCTCACTCTCAGCCGGTCGAAATCCTCACAATAACCGGCCACTCATCCTTTTATGCTCTTAACTAATCATCATTAGAGGCAATGATTAAGTGGCATGCAACTTGACACTTGGTGAAACCGATGGACACTTGGAAGACAGCATGGACACCTCACGGCCACTCCTTGGCTTGCGCAAGAAGGCTCGGCCACTCTCCCTCTCCTCTTGCTCGTCCGCGTGAGTGCTTGGCCGAAGTCCTCATGGGCTTGGCTTGGCCGGCCCAAGTTCATCCCCCTTGATCCAATTTCATTCGGCCCAATTCCGTCCCCCTAGGGTCCATGCCGTTCGGCCCAAATTCTTGAGCCCATCCTAAACTAATTCTAATCCAAATTAAATTTCCTAATCATAACTTATAAATGGTTAACTATAAATACTAAAATTGCCACATAACTTGGCTACAATGTAAGTCAAGGATAGCTCATTAATCCACTGACTAAAGTCCATCAATGTCTCTATCGATTGGCCACAGTCATCACATCCTCGAAGGTGGTTGTCGAAATTTTTGGGGTGCCACAATTTTATTCCCGAAACCGAGCAAATTAAACTATTCAAAAAGGCTATTATATATCTAATTTGAGTTGAATTTCTGATCACGGAGAATTCAAGGGCCACTATGTGTGTGTATATAAATATATATATCGTTATTAATTTATTGAATTCTGGCCCAAAACTCCTAGATAGAGCAATCATCCTTTTTTTTTCCTTTTTTTGAAATTGCGAAGCAGGTCTAATAAGGAGCAATGACCCCTAAGCTCGATCTCGTGCATGTCATGTACGTAAAATCGGACAAGAAGATCCTTGAACTCCTCAATAAATAAACGAGTTCAATCTAATGCAGTCTAATTATATTCTAGGCAAAGTAATTTCGGATTTACAGTTATGTCGATTGCATTAATTATGTAAAATAAGTGAATTGACTTCACGAAATCTCAAATTTTTACTTTTCATGAAGTCAATTTTTTACTTTTATGTCGATGTACAAAAGTAAAAAAATTTAATGAAGACGTAATTAACGACGGTTGATTTTTTACTTTTCATGAAGTCAATTTGTTACACATCCTACCGTTGTTTTCAATTCCTCTTTCTTTCTTTGGGCGAAATTAGAGGTTTAAAACGTGGATAGGTAATATAGTTAGGGAATTAGAACAGTACAATTCAGATCAAGATTGTACCGGGACGAGATAGTTATGCTTGAGATATAGCTTAGAGAAATATTGCATTGGACAATGTGCGGGTTGGGAACTTATCAAGACAGGCTACAAGGAGCACCATGATGAAGGCCGTCATCGGAAGGCCTTCCCCCACTCCGTCCCCGGTTGCATCCACGAAAGCCAGATTTTATCTTTGATCCGTGCATTGTGAGAAGAGTACTTTATCTAGGATAAAGTATGCGGAGATTTCGTTAGTCGTAATTAGTGGGTCAACCAAAAACGCATAAAGACATGGAGCACCTCAACCTTTGTGTTGAAGATTTCCAAGCTCTTCAAGAAGCCGAAAATACTTCCATCTTCTTCACCACATCCGCCATGAACAATCCTAGGGCACAATCAGGCTCGCGACAGGGAACGTATCGATTTTGAAGTGATAAAATGACATCTAAATAGAACTCCACACCACAGAAAATCACATTTGGTTCGGTGTGCGGCAACAACAACACGGTAAACAAGGAAAGCAGGTCAAGATGCTGAAGAGCAGGGACTGCAGGGCGCTCAACATTATGAGAGAAGGATTCTGTTTCTCCTCGCACGGAATACTCAATGCCCATCAACAATCAATTGCAGATGATCAGATATTAAAAGAAAGCTGAGACGAATGATAGAAAAAGAGGTGGAGCAAAGCATTTTCATGAGCAGACAGAAACTCATCCAATCAATGGCCGGTCACCATAAACCCCTTTGACGTTCACGGGTAGGATTTTGAATCAGCATTGTTGACGCCTCAATTTTACCTAGGTCTTATTTTATTTTACTAAATTTTTATTTTCTTCATTTCGGCTAATAAAATAAACAGAAAAAACTAAAAAAACTAAAAAAAAAAATGGAAAAAACAAAAAAGAGTAGAAAAGCAGCCCTCTGGGCCTTCGCGGCCCAAACCACGCCCCCCCGCGGGTCAGCCCGACCCGCGCTCGACCCGCCGAGTTGTCTTCATCGCCCGATCGTGTGCACAGCACGTTAGTGCACCATCTGTTTTATGAGCGTCCTTGCTTCTCTACGATGCATTTGCGTTTACGTTTCAATTGTCTTTTCCATGAGGTTGGAGGTTTGATTTTGGTGGATTGGCGTTGTAAAACTAGAATGATGCAGAATATAGAGCTAATCGACTGTAGGAATGCATTATTTCAGGGCATTAAACACTCTGATTTATTGACTTGGGGGTCCACTAATTTTTATATAGAGAAGTCCACAAAATTATCGCTGCAAATGGTAGAGATGATTGTCTTGAAAGTCGGTTCACAAAGCTCTATGATAGAGCTGGCTAAGGGTAAGAGCTGCGGACATGACTTTGGAGCAAATTGCCTATAAATAGGGAAGGAGTTACTCATGTAAGAAGTCGTGCGAGAGTAGAACTAAGATAGCTTATGTACCATGAAATACTCCTCTATCTCCAACACTTCTTGTACTAAACATTTCCATCAACTAGATAAAATACTTCCCATCAACTTTGGCTGCATTAGACCGCCTATTAGAGGCCGTGCCTGATGAGGCCGTGATGAACCACCTATTAGAGGTCGTGCCTTTGAGGCCGTGATGAACCTCCTATGAGAGGCCATGCCTAGTGAGGCCGTACCACCTATTAGAGGTCGTGCCTTTGGGGCCGTGATGACCACCTATTAGAGGTCGTGCCTATTGAGG